>CM061130.1:71190842-71790842 GCA_030789695.1 Scilla litardierei
GTCATTGACTCAATAGCATAGCATCAATGTTTTAAATATCAGCTTGGGCAATATAATCTCAAATGGCAATTATAAAAGACATTTAGCAGTAAGTGATATAAATACATGTCATGTACATATCTATACGAATGTGTGTGTAGATCAAGTAAACTTATGAAAACCACACTAAGGCGCCTTCTGCCCCCCTCCAGACGCACCCCCCTCCAGACACATGTTCCTTGAAAGAAGAACCTCCCCAAGCCCCGCGGGCCTTCCTCTCCTGGTCCAATCTATCCTCCACTATCATCGCCAAACTCATGCAATCGCATAAACTCGTAGGCCTATGAGACCTCACCTCTGATCTGATAGTCGGCTTCAACCCCTTCATGAAACAACCCTCCAGTGACTCTCCCGACACTCCACTAATCCGACTAACCAGCATATCAAACTTCTTAATAAATTCCATCACATGCCCTCCTGCCTCAGTGCATACAACCTCTCAAATGCATTGCCAGCTTGTACCTCCCCAAATCATTCAAGTAGGAACGTAGTGAACTCCTCCCATGTACGAAAAGGTTGGCCTTGTTGCATCCATCGATACCACGACAACGCATCCCCTTCCAGGCAGACCCCAACTGCCCTAAGCCACTCCTCCTCTGGTATCATCGATATCTCAAAGTATCTATCGACCCTGTACAGCCAAGCGTCTGGGTCCTCTCCCTCGAAGACGGGCATCTGCAGCCTCCTGACTTGATTTTCCGCAGAAACCCCTCCTGGAACTCATCTTCCCTGTTGATAATTATGTCATCGATATAGGGGGTGGCGTGGTACCCCATATCCAAGGCCTCCATCTCTCCGGTTCCTCACGCCGCCTCCCCAATCAGCTCCTCCATTTCCGTAGTACTCATGGACATCCTCCAAGTACCCACCATAGCCCTCCAAGTCTGCCTCACGCTCCTGAGATCCTCCGTCGTAGAAATCAACTCCCCAATCATCCCGAGGACCATCAAACCTCTCGTTGGCATCGCTATGTTGTCCAATCTCCCTGAAGGGCCACCGGTGGCTCTAGAGGTTGCCAACGGCCTGGCTCCAGCAGTCGATGGCTTCAGCGGGCCGCCAGGGCTCAGGATGCCACCGACGGGCCGCCGCGGCCCCCAAGGGCACCTGGTTGTTCGTCAGAGGGCCCTGCGGGCTCTGGCGGGCTCGCCAAGGCTTGGCATGCCCTCGCGAGCCGCCAGGGCACCACGCGGCCCCTGGCGACCTGCCAGGGGGCCACGGGAGCCCTGACGATTTGCATGGGACACGCGGTCCTTCGGTGTTCCTCGTCGCGCTCCTTCAATACCTCCCTCGCTTTCCCGGATGTCGTAGATCTCCTGTCGTACCCCTTCGCCTTCGTGGAAGTCGAAATCTTCATCATTCGTCACTAGATCTGCATCCGAAAGAAGCCCTTCGTGAAACGGATCAATCTTCTCCTTCTCTTTCGCTAAAACCCTCGTCTTTTTCTCCAGATTTAGGGTTTCAGCTTGTTGAAGATCCTTCTTCATCAAATCATCAAACCTTTGGTTCATGGTCTCCATGAGTAGCGTAAACGTCCGATCAAAATCGCTCCTTAGCTCGTCGGTGCTCTTCTTAATCGCTTCATGGATCTCGCCTTCTCTTCCAACGCTTCAACCTTATATTTCGACCTCGTGTTTGTCATGGATCGACCGCTCTGATACCACTTTGGTAGATTCTAGGGCTTGTTTGTGGAAAAATAGGGATTTTAGTGGAGAAAACATGAGAAAAGAGGGATTTTTATATTGTTTTCAGATCTGGAAATAACAAAGATAAGCCCCGATTCAAGATGGAGAGATCTCCTAACTTTCTATTCGAGAAGAAAATCTAATTTTCCAAAGTCGGCACCTTGGCCTAGGGTTTACAATCTCCAAAATAAGCATAACCCCTTCCCTAGCCGGTCCTAGCTATAAATAAAAGAAAATTACAGATCTGAAAAATTTAAAAAAAACCCCATAATTTCTGAAATTACAAAAATGCCCTTAATGGGCCAAAACTCTTAGAAACGCATCACTTTCATTCATGTTGTAGCAGTGAATCCTTAAAACAACATATCAACCGACATGTCAAGACATGTGAGGGACATTTTTAACAGTGTGGTTTTTGAACCATTATGTGAATTACATTTAATTATATATAAGATTGTGTAACAAAATTTTAAGCTTTAAGTTTTGGCACAACTCTCCAAAGAAGGAAACACATGTTTTTACACATGCCAAAATAATAGTTTCAGTAAGATACCACGTACTTTGAACTTTTTCTCAAACAAATCACGCTTCGCATCATTAATGGCAAAATATGCTACGTATATGCTTTTGATCACAACAATCTATGTATATCACATACTCGAAATCCAGATAAATGATTGACATTGATACTCGATAGAAATTCAGTGATGGGAATCCCACTCGGATTCAAACTAGTTTTAAGAGTTTGAGTAGATTTGTTTTTGTGTTCTTTTTAATTTTTTATATTTCTTTTATTTGAGTCGTTCTCTTGTTTGTTTAGGACTTTTAAGCTACCTTTTGAAGGAAAACTCGATTATTTTATTTTATCTAGGAGTTTAAGTGATGAGTAGGGGTGGGATAATAATCCGGTTCCGCTTCCAAATCCGATTTTGTACCCGAATCCGATTCCAAATGGTCCAAATATTCAGAAACGGAATCGGTTTCAGTTCAAAAAATTTAAACCGATTTGAATCGGAATCAGAAACCGGACTTAAAGTTGAAATGCCCAATCCGACCCGATTCAGAAAGACCAAGCCTGACCGCAACCACATTATATTATCAAGCTAGTAAGCCCATACGCAACACACTTATTTATACTATTCCATGTTCATTACTCCCACCGATGTGTGACTAAACAATGGTGAACTTAGAACATGGGAGATGGGGTGTCTAACTGGGGTTTTGGTGGTGTGCTCGTGAACGACGGGGGAGAGGGAGAAGGCAGGGGCACAGCAGCTTGGGGCGCATGACGATGGGCTGATACGGGACTGGGGAGCGACGAATCAGGCGACTGAGACGATGGCTCTCAGAAATTTCCAAATGAACTATTGAGGCAGGTGCGTCTCTTTTTTTTCCACTCTCTCCTAGTCCTAGACAATGCTAGCCCAATAGATCCATCAATTTTTTGATGTTGTTTTCAAAGGTTAAAGGCAAGTGGGGTTTCTCCTCCTCTTGATATCATTCTCAGAGGTTAAAGGCAAGTGGGTTTTCTCATCCTCTTGATATCGTTCATTGCTTTCAATTTCAACGTTCGGTGAGTTCAAAGTCAATGCTACAATGAAGATTGCATCTTTCTTTGACTATTGGTTCAGATTCACATTGTTCTATGTATTGGCTGAGGACCACAAACCCCTTTGCACTTGACTATTGACTTGGGTTTTCAAAGCTATTCATCTTTCTATTAATCTTGATCGCATATCATAGCACGATGGAAGTTGCTGCAATTTTACTTCCGCTTCTGGAATCATTAATCGAGAAGCTGGGCTCTGCCATTTGGAACGAGTTGGCATTGCTTTGGGGTCTTAAGAATGATATCAAGAAGCTGCATGCGCTCCTATCGACTGTCGGTGCTATTCATGAAGATGACGAAACTAGATCAATTGGCGACAGAGCTCTGCGCAAATGGCTCGGGGTGAGGGGAGGTGGCTCGCACGGGACTTGGGCTTGCACGGGGAGAGGAAAAGTCGCAGCGAAGGCTGGCGTCCGGTCGGGGCTCGCAGGGGAGAGGTGAGACTCGACGGTGGCCGTCACTCGGGCGGAGGATGTCAGGGTAGTCGTTGGTCGGAGCAGTTGGGGGCGATGTGAGAGAGCTGGAAGAAGAGAGCTTAATGTTTAGTCCCACATCGGTGGGAATAAACTAAATCTTATAGTTTAAATAAGTTTGGTTATCCACTGTTGTTTCGAAATTCACGCGTTGGCCGTCTCTCGCAGCCCCATCTAATACATTGTACCCACTCCGCACGGCAGTACGCATGTTCGGATTATTCAGATCCATACTTTTGTGCCTAAATCAGACTCCGATAATTCAGGATCCGATTAATCGGATTCGAAATTCTGATTTTTTCCACATCCGAATCAATTCGGATTCGGATTGTTCTAAAAAATTCGGATTTAAATATGCCCACCCCTAGTGATGAGTCTTAACTCTGGATATGAATTGTATCGTCTATAAGTATGGGTCTGTAATTGAACTAATTGAACTTTCAGATTATAGGTGAGATTATGGGTGATTGAATAAAAATTTAAGCCTTGAAAACTTTATTTATAATCTTTGAAATATTTTGCATACACGGTGTAAGAGTAGGTGAGGATTCGGCTGAGCATAAAATCCAAATAAATCTTCGCATAAGATATTAAAGTCGATGGACGTTTGATTTCTGTAGAACGATGCTTAAATCTATGTTATCCTTTAGTTGTATAAATCGCTAATTAATTCTTCCTTAACTCTTACACCATAAATTTATACCCTTACATTCTGCATTAGGTTTCGTATCAGAACAAAAACAAAAAATCTATTTTATCATCGTCATTGTCTTCTTTATCCATCTTCATCTCCTCTTTGCTTTAGTTTAGCGTTGTTTAACATTTGATCCAAAAAACTTTTTCTTTTATTTCATTCTGGAGCAATCTTGCAAATTTGAATAATCACACTGTTCATTTTCTTCACCGCAACTTCTTCATATTCGCTATCAAAAGCCCACCTCAATCCCCAAATTCAAAACACAATTCCACCACCAAACTTCTCATCATCATCATCACAAAACCCATTGACAGCAACTTCATCTTCCGTTCAGACCAACTTCAAAGAAATTTGAAATTTCACAAATCCCTAACAGCAATCCATCATGCAAAACAAACCCTAATCCAGATCCATTTTCTTCACCTTCATGTCTAACAGAACACTCACCTTTATTACCATCATCAAAACCCCATCCAAACCCATCAATTTCAACACATCCTCCATCTTTGGTGCAACACCCCGACAACTGCCTTCAGCAACACCATCTTCGCCATCAACATTGACTTCAATGACAACCTTATACAGCCATCATTGATGTCTCTGTCTTCGTATGTTATCACTGTCACCCACGACTTGTCGTCGTATCACATTCGATCGATTGTCGATCGCAACATCGTTGTCAGCCACGTCTTCTTCATCAGTCGTCGTCTCTTTCCGCCAAAGAGCCACCATCACTACAGCCACTAGCCCAAGCTTACATCCTCGAGAGAGAGGAGACCCATATCGAGATCTACTTGACCCCAATTCAAGTTGAGATCAAATTAGAGGTGTCTGAGATCCAAACCCCATTGCGCTAGAACTCAAATCAGAGTCAATTCAAAGGACCCGAATCCAACTCAAGCTTGAAGACGTGAACCAAATCTAATTCAAAGTCAACTTTAAATGGACCAACCGCTTTCAAATTAGACCTGACAGGATATTGTGCTAAAATTTGAAGTTATTTAAGTGTTTTAAGCCCGATTCTCAATCTTTTTGTAAGAAATTTTCACCTCAGATCATACCGAGATCATATAGACAGATCTTCTACAACTCTTAAAAATAGTAAATCATGCATTAATTGATCTTTGTTCTTGGGTAATTTCTAATCTGAACAAAAATATTTAATTTTTAATCCCAAAATTTATATTAACTTTGTTTCGGACTAGTTGATTATCATTGTTTAATAACAAACTATTACATTGTTTCAATTAGTGTTCTTGCATCAACATATTTAGGATTACACTTCCCTTTAAAATACAGATTCAAATTTTTAGGATTTTGTTTTGTTTTGCATAATTAGTAGCATGCATATAGTTATGAACCTAGGATTACATATTCATCCATGTGTTTGCTTTGCTTTGCATGCTTTTACGAAGTGGGAAGATTGCAGAAACCAACATGGTCACTAAAGACAATCAACACTAGAGGGTGTGGCAACAAATCATATGACTTTTAAGTTGATTCAACAACAGTCTCAAGCCCTTCAAGAAATCACATCACATCTTACAGCATTAGAAACACAAAAACATCAAAGAACCATTGATGATGATGCAGATGCTGCTAATAAGTTTAGGACAACTGATTTAGAGATCATAGAGGTAGATGTAGATGGAAAAGCTACAAAAGCCTTGACGAGTATGACAATGATATTGATAATACCAATTATATGTATGATCGAGACAATCCTTCATGTATGGTCAAAATAGATGCTCGCGTATGATGTCCCGCACAACCCCAAATCTTTTCTAATTGGCTAGTATAGATGCATTGCCTCTTAAATGGTACAAAGATATGTCGAATGCATGTAATGTCCACTTTGCTAAGATCAATTACATGGGTCAGCTAAAATTAATTGATTGGATTTCTATAGAAAAACAGTTTGAGAGATTAGGATGACCTTTGAAATCATGAGCATAGATGAAAGTAAAACTTTAAAAAATTACATTCATCCTTGTAGGACCCATCTCTTAGATCAATTGATTAATTTATGTCAATGGAATTTGACTCTGAGAGAATACATGAAGAGATTTACCAATCTAATTTTGAGATGTAACCTTCTAGAGAACCCTCAATTAAGCTTATCTAAATTTCACATTAGACTAAGATTATAACTTCAAAATAAGAAGATTTCACCCAATGTTTGAGAACTCTGTTTCGGTTTCGATCGTAAGAAAATTTTTAGGTTTCGCATGGTTTCGCCAGATTTCTTCAGTTTCGTTGAGTTTCGGTTTCAAATTTATGACTTTTTATGTATATATTTTTATACCAATACATCTGTAATTTTTAGAATTTTAATATATTTTATAATGTAATTTTTTAAATTTCAATAAAATTTTAGAATTTTTAGACTTTAATAAATATTTTTATGTATATAGTTCAAATAGGTTCATGCATTTAAACACAAACTCATATTTTATTAAAAGAAATGATGTTTGGATCAAAACAATTTAGTTTCAGCCAAAACTAACCGAAACCAAGAGAAACCCAAGCTACTTGGTTTCAACCGAAACTGACCGAAACCAAGTGGTTTCGAAACCAAGTGGTTACGGTCAAAACCGAACAAAACCGGTCGAAACCAAGTTTCAGCAGCAGCAGTTTCGTCTCGTCCCTCTTTGAAACCAAAACGAAACAACCGAAACCTCATTCCTTTCACCCAGTGAGTTCTACTGAGTTCTACTGATGATGCCTTCTTTTTCTCCGTCTCATTGTATTCTTTCTTATCACTCTCCTGCTTTCACATCTGATGCTTGCCATGCTTCTTTTGCTCCTATTAATTTTTTAAACTGTTAGTAATTCTATAATCATATAAAATTTACAGAGTGTTGTCTATTTTTCAAAAACCCAAAGGAAATCACCTAGGCAAGCCAAGTGCTTAACCCCGAGTGACGCAATTTGAAACAGTGAAGATTGTGATTGTTTTTTCCACTGCAATGATACTTGAAAGTTCCTATGTTAAACAAGAGCTTCCAATGTCCAAGCAAAAATTTTTGATAACATTTCATAGCCAAAAAACAATTTACTCCGTGTTTGTTACATACAGAAATGATGCTTTTCAAGATTAAAATTTCTGTCTCATGCGAATTCCAAAGCAACCCAAAATCATTAACCGTAAGAGAAGTCCATGAGAAAGCTACTACTCTAAAAAATCTTCTTCAAAAACCTATGTTGCACGGATATGGACATGCCACGAACATGACAACATGCTAACTTCTTAAAAGCAGAACATGTGGACATGGCAATACAGCAGGGTACATTCGTGTATGGGCATCCATATGTAATCATAGTCGTCAAATGGTGATACATCTCAAATATCAATTTTTATTGAAATGTATCAAATATGATATTGTATATCGTAAGATGTACTAACCCATGAGCAATAAATAAGCAAGCATACAACATTATACCTAAAAAACCTAGACAATTAAACATCTATATATTAAAACACAACTTTTTTTTGAATCCTAGGGCTGACTGGGACAAGTCACAGTCAGCAACAACGATCAGAATGCATCCACATCCTTCGCATCTAAGGGTCAAGATTTAATTCAAAAAACCCCCACAATCACCACATTTGCACAGAATACCGTCTCTTTCCCCTTTTTGCTAAAAACCCCTCTCATTTCACTTTTTACCCTAATACCCTATACACACCCACACTTTGCACTTCCCCCATTCATTTTCGAGCGTTTCTCTTTTGGCCCGGGTTGAATTTTTTCTCGGCACCCGTGCCGAAAGCGCCCTGCTAAATTTTTTTACGCTACTTGGTTGTTTCGCGCCGAAGGCGTCCATGCCGCTAAATTGTTGTTTCGCGTCGAAATTGTTGTTCTTTAAAATTTGGCTATGGAAATAATTTTTTGGGGAACAAACATTTTGCGAGTGAAAATCTTAAATGAACCGTGCCTGCGGGCACGGGTTATGACTATTAAACCAATAAATAACACAGGATAAATACTAATAGCCTGAAAGCAACACTCTAGCACATGTAAATAAGTGATTACATAAATCCTATTTATAAATTCCTAGTATAATGATCACACGACCATTAATCAAAATAGCACCCCAAGATAAACTCTTAATTAAACACTTACAATAGAAATTTAATAAGTATTTTGTTGCTACTATTGCTTAAAAAGGACATCAGGCATGGGAATACCAAATACTGCATGGTAATAACAAATACTGAACCAGCCAATTATTCGAACAAAATTAAACAATTAAATAAAGATTACATATAATTTTCTAGTTTGTGATTATATCATACAAGAAACGAGATTAAATCAAAAGACCTAATTATCAAGCTAGCAATATGATGGGACACGAGTTTACACCCACAGGCGCACCCGCGTCCCATCAGCCGCACCCCAGGCCTAGCCGCGCACACACACCCTTTCCCCCTTTGACCCGGTTTTGTATGGGAGGGATATTTGGTAATTGGGTTTAGGGACGGTTTATTCTTAAGCGGGGGGCTCACCATCGCTAATTCTCTTATGCTTATTTTGATGATTGAAAGAGATTCTTCGAGAGTTCTTCAAGGGACATTAGGAGAGTGCGGACATACTCGCTTACCGTTGTCTTGGGAGGGTGGTTGCCCCTTTATTGTAACCAAACTATCTTTTTATTCGTTGTTTTTAGCTATTTAATTTCAGATTTGCTTTGAAATCTATCAATTTGGTATTATTTATTGGAGCGGACCCGGTCTCGTGGATCTACAGAGCGGAGAGATTCTTTAGTCTCTTGCATGACTGAGGAGCAGAAGTTGGAGGCCGCTGGCATATGTCTAGATGGGAAGGCCTTTGCGTGGTTTCAGTGAAAGGACGCGAGGCGCCCTTTACGCTCGTGGGAGGAGATTAGGGACCAGATGGTAGAGTAGTTCAGAGACCCCCACGTGAAAAAACGTGTGAGAGCAGCTGCTATCACTCAGACAGGAGGGTACGGTGAGGGACTACCTAGAGAGATTTGAGGCCCTTTCAGGACAGGTGCACGGGGTGACCGATGAGACGATGGAGAGCACTTTCATGAAGGAGTTGAAGGTATACGAGCAGCGGTACGCATGCAGAAGCCTCAGAGTCTGATGGATGTCATGGAGTACGTCCAGATGGCAGAGGACTATCAGTTGGAGGATATGAAGGCCAGAGGAGGTTGGAGCAGAACGACGGTTCGTAATCAGCCAGTGTCAGGTGGACAGCAGAGAGCCACGACGAGGACGAATTCGGTGGTCAGGGAGAAGACTGGAGAGAGAGGTAGTGCACATGAGGTTGGGGCAGTTCAGGCGCATGACGGATGCAGAGATGAGGGAGAAGCGACAGAAGGGCTTGTGTTTTAGATGTGATGTGCGATTCACACCGGGTCACAGGTGTGCGGGGCGCAAGCTCTAGGTGATGCTACTGAAGGACGATGATGATGAGGCTGACATCGAGGAGGAGACAGCTGAGGCAAAAGAGGAGCTTGAGGGCCAGCAGTTGAACGTGGCGGAGGTGTCCCTCAACTCCGTGGTAGGGTTCACGCCGAACCATACCATGAAGCTGAGGGGAGAGGTTGGCGACCAAGAGGTGACCGTGCTCATTGACAGTGTGGCGACCCACAACTTCATCTCCAGGAGAGTGGTGGCACAGCATGGGCTCCAACAAACCGACTGCGGCAGTTTCAGTGTTATGATGGGGACGGGAAAGAAGGAGAGCAGTCGGGAAGTTTGCAGAGGGCTGGTACTGACCATAAAGGGGATGCAGATGATCGCAGATTTCTTACCTCTAGACCTGGGGAGCACCGACATCATTTTGGGCATGACATAGCTGCAGACATTAGGGGAGATGACAGTAAACTGGAAGCTACTGCGGATGGAGTTTCAGGAGGCAGGGAGAGCAGTGATACTTCAGGGAGACCCTAGCCTATGCAGAATTTTGGTCTCTTTGAAGACCATGGTGAGGACCATCCAGACTGAGGGAGGAGGATACTTAGTGGAGCTGTACTCGTTAACAGGTGAGGGAGTCGCGGAGGCCAGTGCAGAGCAGCCCATTCCAGGAGAGGTGCAGCAGCTGATGAAGCAGTTTGAGGAGATCTTCTAGGAGCCTCAGGGTCTCCCACCACCGAAGGACCACGAGCACATCATAGTACTGCGAGAGGGCGTGTTCCCGTTAGCGTTTGACCTTACCGATACCCTAGCATCAGAAGGATGAGATAGAGAGAATCGTGTCAGAGATGGTGCAGGTAGGTGTGATTCAGCCTAGTGAGAGAATAAGGTATTTCGTCCTTACCTGAGACGATTCGTACTAGTTTTCTTCGATGACATTTTGGTTACAGTCGTACCCTGGAAGAGCACTTGAACCACAGGCAGGTTGTTTTTCAGGAGCTGATGATACAGCTGCAGTATCATCAGCTGTATGTAAACAGGAAGAAGTGTTTATTCGGACAGCCACAGGTGGAGTACTTTGGGCATGTAGTGTCAGCAGGAGGGGTGGCAGCAGATAGAGCAAAGATAGCGGCGATGCTAGACTGGCCGCGCCCCCACCACACTCAGAGGGCTACAGGGTTTCCTAGGTCTAACAGGTTACAACCGCAGATTCGTGGAGGGACATGGGACGATTGCCTGACCACTGACAGAGCTATTGAAGGACCAGTTTCACTGGGGGAGGAGGCGACGACAGCATTTGAGGCCCTGAAGAGGGCAATGACCACCGTGCCAGTTTTGGCGTTGCCCGACTTTTCCAGGCCCTTTGTGGTAGAGGCTGACGCATCGGGACATGGGCTGGGAGCAATATTGATACAGGAGCAGCGGCCCATTGCTTACTACAGCCAGGTGTTGACCGCGAGAGCCCGACTGCGTTCGATCTACGAGAGAGCTGATGGCAATAGTGTTGTCTATACAGAAGTGGAGGCCATACTTGTTGGGGCGGAGTTTCCTAGTATGCACAGATCAGCGAAGCCTGAAGTATCTGTTGGAGTAGTTGATGGTAGCAGAGGAGCATCAAAAAAGGCTGCGAAAGCTGATGGGGTACAGGTTTGAGATCGAGTATCGCCCGGGGCTGAAGAACAAGGCGGTGGATGCACTCTCGCGTCGAGAGGATGAGGTAGAGCTGGCCACACTAGCAGTTTACGTGCTCCAGGACTGGGGGCCACTAAAGCAGGAGGTTGAGCTGGATCAGGAGTTGGCGGGCATTCGGGAGGCCCTACTGCGGGGGTCGACTGAGTATCCGGGGTACTCCTTCAAGATGGGCGGCTTTTATATTGGGGGAGACTGGTTCTTCCAAGGACGTCGACGTATATACTGGCTATATTTCAGGAGTTTCACAGCAGCGCCATAGGACATTCGGGGTCCTCAAGACCTATCAGCGACTGGCGAGGGAGGTCTATTGGAAGGTGATGAAGGAGGTGACGAAGAGGGTTACAAAGTGTGACATGTGCCAACGTCACAAGTATCAGGCGATGTCTCCGGGAGGATTACTACAGCCGTTGTCCTTGCCTGATCGAGTATGGGAGGACCTCTCCATGAACTTCATAGATGGACTGCCGAGATCGGGTGGATATACAGTCATATTTGTTGTGGTTGACTGTCTCAGCAAGTATGCGCACTTGGTCCCGCTCCGGCATCCTTACAGCGTAGTGTCAGTGGCGGAGGTATTTTTGAGGGAGATCATTCGCTTGCATGGACCGCCAAAGTCTATTGTCTCGGACAGAGACAATGTGTTTCAGAGTAGATTCTGGCAGAAGCTTTTTCGGCTGCAGGAGACAGTGTTGAGACGGAGCACAGCCTACCACCCTCAGACCGATGGACAGACAGATGTGGTGAACAGGAGCGTCGAGACTTACCTGCGATGTTTTATTTCAGAAAATCACAAGGAGTGGGCGTGCTGGCTAGCATGGGAAAAGTACTGGTACAACACGTCATATCACACTGCAGCTCAGACGACGCCGTTCAGGATTCTTTATGGCAGGGACCCTCCCCACTTACTACACTATGGGCATGACTCGATACCAGTATCGGATGTGGCACAGTATTTGGCGAAGAGAGATCAGATTCTGGAGGAGCTGAAGCTCCATCTGACTAGAGCTCAGCAGATTATGAAGGCGAGGGCAGATTTACACCGCACAGATGTGTAGTTCGAGGTGGGAGATATGGTGTACTTGAAGTTGAGGCCCTACCGGCAGCGATCATTGGCTCACAGGCGAAATGAGAAGCTCGCGCCGCGTTAATTTGGTCCTTTCGAGGTTGAGGCGAGAGTTAGACCGGTTGCTTACATGCTGAGATTACCTCCACAATCGGTTATTTACCCAGTGTTCCACGTCTCACAGCTGCGCCAGGCCGGAGATCACACCCCTTCACCCACCCTTTCGGAGACGTTGATAGCTGATATGAAGGTGAGGTTGGACCCAGAGGTACTGAAAGGGTACGTAGAGGGCACACGGGAGAGCGCGAAGTCTTGCTTCAGTGGAAGGATTTTCCCGAGTATGAGAGCACGTGGGAGACTATAGACGTGATGTTGCAGAGATTTCCAGACTTCCACCTTGAAGACAAGGTGGCTCTTTGTGAGAGTATTGATAGGACACGGGTTTACACCTGCAGGCGCACCCGCGTCCCATCAGCCGCACCCCAGGCCTAGCCGCGCGTGCACACCCTTCCCCCTTTGACCCGGTTTTGTATGGGAGGGATATTTTGGTAATTGGGTTTAGGGAGGGTTTATTCTTAAGCGGTGGCTAGCCGTCGCTAATACTCTTATGCTTATTTTGATATTTGAGAGAGATTCTTTGAGAGTTCTTCAAAGGATATTAGAAGAGTGCGGACGTCCTCGCTTACCGGCGTCTTGGTAGGATGGTTGCCCCTTTATTGTAACCAAACTATCTTTTTATTCGCTGTTTTTAGCTATTTAATTTCAGATTTGCTTTGGAATCTATCACAATATTAAATGATCAAAACTATATATAATTTTCTAATTCACATTGAAATTGGAGATTGGATCAGAATAAAGAACATTATTGAAGAATAAATAACACATAAAGTGTTGACGTTGGGGGACAAGCAACTCTGTGCATCACTAAAAATTACTTGAAAGAAGCTTGTCAAAGCATAATGATACTCAAAAATGATTGAAGTGGCTTTGATGAAACTCAAAAATGCTGGATAAAGCTCACTAAAATAACAAGACTCAAAAATGCTTGAAGTGAACTCTGCTAGCTTGAAGATAGTCGACAAAGCTCCTCATGGTTGTAAACAATTGAATTGATGCTGAAAATATTGAAGGAAAGAGAAAAGGATAGTTTGAGCTATAAAAAGATGTAATTTATCAATTTTAATAGTTTATATCCCATAATCTGAAAAATAAATGACCCGAAAGCCTGAGTCAAACTCAAAAACCCAATTAAAACTCAAAGCTACCATATGAGATGACACAAATTATGGATCGTATTGTATCATAATGTATGATGCATATCATGTATCATAAGATAATTAGTCATATAGTAGCACATATCGTGACAACCATGTAGGTAATACACATCACAATCCAAAGTGAATAGGATACGAAAAAAATATACAGTCTCAATAACAAACCACATAGCTTCTAATTATGTAACAAAATCAAAGAAAAAAATCATAGAGATTATCATTATTACCTAACATGGTTCAAGTGATGCTTAGACATTGTTAGCACAATAGCCACTTGCTTAAGATCATACACATACACATACACGCACACGTGTGTGTGAGATATTTTTAAGAAACATGTGGCTCGCTCTAAAGTCTAGAACTCTAAAACGTCCAACATGCAACTATTAGGTTTTATTATAGGCAAACTGCTCCAACACAAAATATTTTAGGATTTCAAAATTGGACATTATTTTGGAGTGTATGAAATAACATTATTATAGTGTCAAGTATTCTTGGATTCAAATTTCAACAATAGGTTGAAAATTTTGGAACCACCTAAAATCTTGTACATCTATCTTTCCATTAGATATTCTTAAAACCGGAATCTCACTGAGAAAATATAAAATCATTATAAGTCTTTCATATCTTAGTCAATAGAACTGAAAGAAATATATTTCATATATAAGGCATGGAACAGGCATGTCACCTTCATGTTAGGTTAAAGAATAAGATGATTCACGGGAGAAAAGGGTCTTTCATGCTTAGACTAGATTAAGATTGGATTAGTTTTCAAACCCATAACACGGTTACTGTTTTTGGCCCATATAAGTCAAAATTTCAATTGGGATATGGATCACGAAAAAAACATGTCAGCCTCGGGCTGGCATTAGGACATGACCCATTTGCAGCCATATACAATATGGTGAAAGAAAAAAGGAAGAATATTTTAACTAAAAAATTTGCATTTCCTAAAACCAAAAATTAGAAAACCATATGTTATAATACTAAGAATATTTTCACTTTTGTATGTTATCCATCAAAATAAATTTAAAGAAATGCATCTATCAAAGATGAAAACTTGGGATTGGACTTAGGGCCATTAGACTTTAGCACACCGAGTTTTTTTATTTAAAAAATTAATCTTCTTGAATTTGTATGTGAGAATTGGATGAAATCAATTATTTAATGTATCTATCAATTTAATTAATCACAATCATTTGAATAATAATAACTTTACAAGCTACAATTGGTTGATTTTAATCTCACCTTTTTTCTAATTATAGTGTGCTTGGAATTACTGAGAATTCTATGAGATTTGAACAACTCTATGAGCATTCCTTCCATTTAGGAGGATCATATTTTTGGAAAATTAAGTGCTAAAAAGAGAGAATATCTTATGAACTGCTTGGATGTTACCTCTTTTAACAATTGTAACAACTCAAGGAAAAAATGTCTCCTTGGTGTAATTCCATTTAATGAATTAAAGATCTTGATAACTGTAGATACCTACAAACTTTACTTGGGTCCTGTAGATGCCAAATTCCACTGAAGGCCCGCCAGTGATATGCCCAGTCCAGCCTATCGGATGAAATTCATTATCATAAACCTCCTAATGCAGCTCAGGAGACTAGCCTGACCTGACCTCGATGGACCCCTGCAAAGACGGCCTCGCCCCCGAGGTCGACCCCCTCGATTTCAAGGCCCGATCACTCACTTGCTTAGCTGAGTTAGGTCACGCCACGTGGCAATCACGCGCGACCATCTTGAGCCCGCTCCGAGTCGCTATCGCCAGACCCATCCAACGTATATAGAATGACAATGTCGCCAGGGGAAGCGCACGTTACCTTTTGACAAAAGGACGTGTGGCCAGCTTTATCAGGAGCAGTTACAGCAGACACGTCCTCAAATCCATATATTACGTCCTAATCCCCACTGACGACTGGCGATTTGGTTACAAAAGGGAATAGTGGATCACCTAACGTGGCAAAGCTGTCCCCCAGAGCCTATAAATAGAAGCGAATTCCCCTCTACCAAGTACGTGAACTCTCCACACACAAAGCCCTAGCATCTTCATCTTCGGCAAATCCTAGCGGCGGCTACTCCTAGCCGGCGCCCTCTCCCCCATCTGTTTAACACTAACTTAAGCATCGGAGTCTGATCGGAGGGCCAACCCCTTCCGATGAGACTATCAAGCTTTTCTATGCTTTTCTATCTGTTTCAGGCATTCGGTGAAGGATCTCAACTCTCAGTCCAGTGAAACCAACCTGTCCCGTCTCAATCTGTTGAGAGAATACTTATTCACATGGCCTGATCCAGGCGCAGCAAAATTCTATGCATCAACAATAACTTATAGCATGAACAACTTATATTACGCACGCTTCCCAGTTTCCCATGCATCGCACGGGGTTCCCAATAGTGCCCATCCATCCTACTTTCATGAGGATATTAACATATTCTCTACACGCAGTTATGAGCTTCCCCGTTCTTCTTTTTCCAACAAACTACCCATTCCCCGTCAATAGATCTACTCAAAATCAAGCTCCGATCATTCAAAATCGCAAAACATACATTCAATTGATGATATAATCCATCAAAAGAGAGTGCAAATAGAAATTGACGCAAAGATTTTTAGGGATTTTCGAAAAGAATTCAAAACTGACCTGAGAATCAAGATTCTAATGGACCAAATCTAAACTCTGAAGCTTGAATAGAAATGGCAATGGCGAGGCATCTTCCCAAGATCTGAAGATAGAAAAGGGGTGGACGGTGGGAAAGTCCTCGTTCGACGGCGGCGTCGCGGCGAAACTCGCGTCTTTGCTCGAGAGCAACGACCGATCGGGTAAGTTTAGCCCCAATTCTTATTTTTCGGACATTTAGACTGATATATTTATTATGTCACATGCTTCTAGATTCGTGTGGATGCTGGATATATTTGTTTGGGTTGAACCAAGGTTGGTTGGGTTAAGAACTTGGCTATGGTTGGGTCTGATTCGGGTAATGGCTCTGCTAATTTGACATGAATTGTAAAGTTGGATTAGAATAAGCTTAGAGTTTGTTAAATCTTAAATTTTAATTTCAATGTATGTGTTGATGCATGGAATCTCGTAGGGCCCAGATCAAGCTAACGGACGCATGGGCCGAACCGCAGATGTAGGCATTCCCTCAATAGAGAGCTCGGATAGGATTGTTTCGTCAGGCCGACCCCTTCTCCGGTGCCTGAAAGAGAGAGTCAAAGACGTCAGAGGACCGGGGGGACAAACCCTCTCACTTTCCTCTGATGTCAGGTTAGGAGATGATGGATGGAATGAGGTGATGGGCGTAAAATAGCACATATGTGTTAGGCGTATGGATGAGCCCGTCGTGTGGGCGTCTCCATTTAGCCTTAGGAGTAAAGAGTGTATGAGTGATGAGTTGAGTTCTTTAGAGCCTGTAGAGGGCGTACCCCAGAGAGATGTACCTTACGTCGGACATGATTTGTTGTTTATATATAGTCTAAGAAGGACATGCCGCATCACGAAGTTATGGAGAGTGCGGATCCTTGCGTGTAACTGTCTCCCGTAAATAATGTGAGTGGGCCGATAAGACATGGAGTAATGGACGCATCTACAAATGAGATAGGTTGTTACGTCGTGTGGAGATTGAATGTTCGCTAACGTGGATAGTCTGGTGAGGAGACGGCTCGTCTGCCTAAGATCGTGTCCCGTGGATGGAGCGGGCAGATCTTGCCAAGTAGGCGATGGGACACACGCGGCTGAAGAGTCAGACATTGAGGTCTCCCTTGAAGGAGTATGCTGACCTTGGGTAGCGAGGTCGTCTATGTAAAGGGGATTATGTTTAGTAGCCGACCAAGGGTGTAACCGATAAGGTTGTCCACGTGGAGCATGGCTGTTAAGGAGCCGACCAGTGCGGATGTCGTCCTTGTGAAGCGTATCAGTTAATGAGCTACCGTGGGCGTGGCTACTGTGGTTGTCCTTAGAGTGGAGATGCCGAAGCGAGCTGACCCCAGGTAGCGAGGTCGTCCCAGAAGAGCTTGTTGGATCCAAAGAGATGGCAAGCTGAACATTAGAGTGTGGTAATTAGTGTTTCTTAAATCAATGTACAAAATAAAATAAATCCCTCTAAATTTAACTTTAGTCTCTTGAGAGAATTATCTGTAGGATCCTGCCAAAACAGAGTTAGGATCGATAAATGAAGTTGAGACTTACGCTTGCGTATGCGGCACAGTAGTCTACGAACTTCGCCTTCGGATTCGCCACGACGGATCGAGTCTTCTCACGAACGGAGTAAGGCTACTAAATCCACAATCTAAATCTCTACTTTTAGATTAAGAACTTGGATAAAGAGAGAGGAAGGATTTCGGCAGAGCTTCGCTAGAATGAAATGCATGCAAGAATGCCATGCAAAAGTGTAAGTAAAATGGCTAACCCTTGGGTCTTATTTATAACCCCCAAGGTAGTTATTTTAGGAGCAATTGTTCCTTTGGAACAATTTAACTAAGGTGTACCATCGTACATGGCATATTATAAGCTTAAGTTGTACCATATGCATGGTACAATATAAGCTTAAGATATTACCCCTTTATTAGCCATATGTCGCATGCACTTATGCACATATAATGCGACTTTCCCATCAATCTAGAGATCCTCTCCGCAAGGGAACATATTCCCTTTGCACACGACTTCGTGTACGCGACGTTCGAGGTCCGTATTCCCTCGTACATCCCCTACAAGGGTGTACTAACGTCTTCCATATCCAACATCTCCCACTCACACTTGAGGGGATTGTAAGAGAACGTCTTTCTCTTAGTTCTTTCATCTATCATACCGAGAAATAGACCGTGCGACCGTCATGCGCGTAGAGTCTGTTGTTGTGCACTTGTTAGAGATACGCAACGACCTCGAAGGTGCAAAGTTGAGTAGTTCAACGCATGCTTTACCCTAGATTATTTCTTCACATTTCTTATACTTTATATTCAATAATTGAATCCCATCTGGATCACACTTGGCTGGCCAGCTTTGAATCATTAAAGTCCAAATGTGAATATGAAATCAATCATCCTCTTCTTGCGAACCTTCTGATCTTGACTAGACTCGCTTTTCTAACGTGCCCCGCCGAGCTGAATTATCATAGCCCATAAGTAACACGCTAAGATAGCGATCATCTCGTCAAATCTAAAGGAACCAATTGGAGTCCTTGAGGGTAAGAGTTAAGGCCCATATGGCCTTTGAGTCTCACATAATAGCAAACACTATACTAACTCAGTGGTCGAAATGCATACGTGGTATGAACACGTATTACAGCATCACTCCTTTCCCAGGGAGAGTATGTCTTAATGATGTTGTACGGATGAAAGATCAGACACCACAGTGCCTATCTTTTGAGTCCCCTTACTACCCATGAAATATTCCCGGACTCTCATCCTGCATAAGACAGATAGGATTTAAAAAATCCTATGAGATCCTTTTTTAAATATCCTTGTGATACAGATCTCAGATCTTTTGTAAGCATCCATATGATGCAGATCTTTCATTCGACTATCTTGTTTAAGTCATGACTCTAAATCATTCGTCTAATGATTTTGACTTTAAACTAGTCTCATCTCTATCTTATCCATCTGATAAGATAAGGCGGTTGCTCATGTGAGAGAGCCAACCTTAATCTGTCCGACATACACACAATTCAGCTGAGATTTCAAAAATGTACACAAACATTTCTTAAGAAATTCATATGCAATGTTTTGAAAAAAGAACTTATTCTTTTATTAATTTTGATCATTTACAGACATGGGAATTTACATTTGTACAACTCAGCTCTTACGCATTCCTTGAGATGATAAGTGTTTGTAAAACACATTTCTGGGGATCGCTTTCATAAGCTGATCCTCTATCATCTCATGCGTAGATATGTACCTTATGTCTACCTTCTTGGTTTTATCATAGTCTTTTACAAATCTGCAGTTCCTTTAAGATATTGCATTATGCTCTTAACCGCTTTCCAGTGTTCTTGCCCTGGGTTGGATTGGTAACGACTTACCATTCCAACGGCAAAACAGATGTCTGGTCTTGTATGCATCATAGCGTACATAAGACTAACAACTGCACTGGAATATGGAACTTTTTCCATAATTTCCCTTTCCTTTTGGTTCTTTGGACATGATTTCAGATATAAATTATCGCATCTGCTTATAGGAGTATCAATTTGACTTGTAGTCCTACATATTAAACCGTTCTAGAACCTTCTTTATATAAGTCTCTTGTGAAAGAGAAAGAAGTTTCTTCGAACGATTCCTTGAAATCTTAATTCCAAGGATATATGTGACTTCCCCATGTCTTTCATCTCAAAACTGATGAAAGTCAAGCCTTGATATCCATCACAAAGCCCTTGTCATTTCTGGTTATTAAAATGTCATCTACATATAGAGACATAATAACATGCTTGCTTTTAATCCTCTTGATATATACGTAGTTATCTTCATCAATCATGGAAAATCCATTTGATAAGACAACTTCTTGAAATCGTATATACCATTGCCTCGAGGATTATTTAAGGCCATATATGGACTTACGAAGTTTACAAATCTTATGTTCGTTTCCTTCTTTTACAAACCCTGTTGGTTGTTCCATATAGATCTCCTCGTCCAATTCTCCATTGAGAAAGGCAGTCTTTACATCCATCTGATGTAATTCGAGGTTTAAGCAAGCTACCATTGTCAGAATCAGGCGAATCGAGGTAAAACGCACAACAGGTGAGAAGGTCTCTTCGTAGTCTATCCCTTCCTGTTGCGTAAAACCTTTCGCGACAAGGCGAGCTTTATATCTATGTATAGAGCCATCAGCCTTATGCTTAATCTTGAGAACCCATTTGTTCCCAATTGCTCTATGTCCTCAGGGTAAGTTAACTAAGTCCCAGACTTGGTTAACTTTCATGGATTTCAATTCCTCCTTCATCGCTTCCATCCATTTGTCTTTTGCAGGGCAAAATACGGCCTGTTTGAAAGTAGCGGGCTCGTCATTTTCTTGTAGTAAAGTCATAAAGGTTCGCGGAAATTTCAACCTCAAATGTTAGAGGAGCCAACCTTGTATGACTACTACGTCGTATTTGAGATTCTTCAAGTCCTTGTTGACTCGAAGTTAGATCAATTCTAATATCACTCCCACTTGAAATGTCGTTAGAATTGCTCCCACTTGGATCATTATTCCCGTATGGAATAGGATAATCGTCATTCGTATAATCCATTGGTGAAGTTTGAAACGTATCTTCGTTTTCACCAAGAATTCTCCCACTCGAATGAGGTAATCCTTCTTGATCATAAATCTCAAATAGAGATAAGTCCTGACTTATCTCGCCCTGTCTTGGAAACTCGTTTTCCAAGAAAGTGACATCCCTCGACTCAAACTCAATTATCCCACCATTGTCTTCCTGACTAACAAAAACATAGCCTTTGGAGTTTTCTGCGTATCGTTTAAAGATACATTTCCTTCCCCTTGGCCCAATTTTGCCATATTTATGGGAGGAAATATGTGCGTAGAATGCACAACCCCAAGGTTTCAAAATGTTTAAGTCAGGAGACCTTTGGTTCCACAACTCATAAGGAGTGGAGCTAACTGATTTCGAGGGTACGTGGTTTAAAATGAAAACGGCCGTCAATAATGCATCACCCCAAAAGGTGATTGGCAAGTTAGCTTGCGCCATCATTGAACGGACCATTTCCATTAAAGTCCTATTTCTCCTTTCTGCAACACCGTTTTGTTGAGGAGTATAAGGCATAGTTACCTGATGTACCATGCCTTTTTCATCACAAAGTTCCTTAAAACTTGTTGATTGATATTCACCGCCCCTATCGGTTCGCAAGACCTTAATCTTGTGATCTAATTGATTCTCCACTAAACTCATATAGTTTTTAAAGGAAGCCAAAGCTTCACTTTTGTGGGATACCAAATAGATATGTCCGAATTAGGTGAAATCATCAATAAAAGTGATGAAATAGGACTTTCCGCGTCTTGTCTTGACATTCATCGGACCTCATATGTCCGAATGGATAAGCTGTAATGGAACCTCGGCCCTTGTGCCAGTTTCAAACGGCTTGCGACAAGATTTCCCCACAAGGCAATGTACGCAGGTCGACATTTCAACCTTTGAAACATTTGATAGAATGCCACGTTTGGCAAATCTATCCATACGCGTTGGTCCAATATGACCAAGCCTTGTGTGCCAACAAATTATATTAGACTCATTAGTCAAAGAATTTGTCACAAGGAAATTTTCATTACATGAGGAATCATACATTGTACTTATTACAATAAATCCTTTGAAATACAAACCCAGTACCAATAAAGGAATTATTACAAAATAGGTCCATATTACAATCATGAAGGAACCAACTATAACCAAGACCCATTAAATTGACCACAGTTTTAATATTCCTTTGAATATATATGGAATGAAGAGAACATCATGAAGTAGGAGAGTGCATGTTGGATATGGAAGACGTTTATACACCCTTGTGGGGGATGTACGAGGGAATACGGACCTTGAACGTCGCGTACACGAAGTCGTGTGCGAAGGGAATCTGTTCCCTTGCGGAGAGGATCTCTAGATTAATGGGAAAGTCGCATTATATGTGCATAAGTGCATGCGACATATGGCTAATAAAGGGGTAATATCTTAAGCTTATGTTGTACCATGCATATGGTACAACTTAAGCTTATAATGTGACATGTACGATGGTACACCTTAATTAAATTGTTCCAAAGGAACAATTACTCCTAAAATAACTACCTTGGGGGCTATAAATAAGACCCAAGGGTTAGCCATTTCCTTACACTTTTGCATGGCATTCTTGCATGCATTTTCATTCTAGCGAAGCTCTGCCGAAATACTTCCTCTCCCTCTATCCAAGTTCTTAATCTAAAAGTAGAGATTTAGATTGTGGATTTAGTAGCCTTACTCCGTTCGTGAGAAGACTCGATCCGTCGTGGCGAATCCGAAGGCAAAGTTCCGAGACTACCGTGCCGCATACGCAAGCGTAAGTCTCAACTTTATTTATTGATCCTAACTCTGTTTTGGCAGGATCTAACATTGGTATCAGAGCCATAAGGGTTCGCCCCGGTCAAACTGCCGCCCCGTCGAAACTATGAACGAGTCGTTGTTTTTTTCACGAATGGGTATCCTACCATTACGGATATGGTAGGAACGCTTCGTGACGGAGAGAACGCAGCGGTTGTTCTTTTCACGTTAGGGTCTCCTATCATTACGGATATGGTAGGAACTCTCCGTGACGGGAAGAACCGACCGTTCACGTAGTATGTTATTTTTCATTTTTGGCACACGGCCATTAGAAAATAACTAATTTCTCGACGAATGGGTGCTTCATCGAGGAAGATGATGGTAGTTATCTCCATCGGAGAAGATGAATTTTAGTGCATGTGCGCCATGGCCAAATGGGCTATGAAGGCCATGCACCCCCCTCCCCATGCGGAGGGGGTTGGCTACGGCCAATAACCACCACGGCCACCCCTCCGGTGGGGTGTGCGGCAACCCCATTCAAAGGGGGTGGCCGGCCATGGCCAAAGGGGCCATGGCCGGCCAATGCCAAATGGCCTTGGCCATGACCGGCCATGGCCAAGCCATGGCCGGCCATGGCCAGGCCGGCAGTGGCCGGCCAAGGCCAGGACGGCAATGGCCGGCCTCGGCCACGGCCTGCCGGCCTGGCCGGCCCTGGCAGTGGCCAGGGCCGGCCTGGCCGGCCCTGGCAGAGGCCAGGGCCAATGCCCTGGCCTCGGCCAGGGCATGGCCGGCCCGGGCCGCCCTCGGCCAGGGCAGAGGCACTGGCCGAGGGGCCAGGACAGAGGCCTTGGCCGGCCTTTGGCCACCCTCGGCCAGGGCAGAGGCCCTGGCCGGGAGTAAATTTCAGACCAATTAACATTGGTCGACCAATCTGGGTGTTTTGGTCGACCAATTAGGAAAAAAGGCCTTGGTCGAATTTGAACGTGCCGACTAGCCCATACGGGGTGTCTAAAGGCTCTACTCCTTGAAGATTAGCCGTTGTGCTCTACTTCATGCGAGATTAGCCGTAGTGCTCTACTCCTTGAAGATTAGCCGTAATGCTCTACTTCATGCGAGATTAGCCATGTCATTGTGCTCTACTCTACGGAGATTAGCCAATGTACTTATGACGTTGTGCTCTACTCTACGGAGATTAGCCAATGTATTTCATAATTTTTTGAAAAAGATGTTTTCAAATAGGTTATGTCCCGTCCTTAAATCGGGATAGCGCAATTTAGAATTCCAAGTCCTACCACGATTCGGCCATGGTTATCTAACCCATGGGTGTGTAGAACAGGTCTCGTGGCTTGGCAATTGTTGCGCTAAAATTCTTTGCGCAAACTCTCACCTATTCCATTTTGAAAGATATGTTTTCAAAAAGTATTTTTCCGCTGCAGATACCATACGGGTATCATTTCTGATTTCTTTTTACTTGAGATAAGTAAGAGGGATACTTTGAAAGTTACTTCTAGATGGTAGTTGGGAACGTAGTGAACTTCTCGATTCTAGAGTAACATTTCAACGCATCCAAGGAACTTATCAAGTGTTTAAAGAATCGAAACTTTATGCATAGAATTTTGATCGTGTTTTTCATTTTCTTTGCAGTTTTTTTGATTCGAATATGTCTACCGCTTCTAAGAACATTGTCGCAGAGCTTAACAAAGGTGAAAAGCTCAACGGCGACAATTATAAACTATGGTCAATAAAAATCCAATATGTTTTGGAGGAGCAAGATGTGCTTGAAACACTCCAAAACATAATGGAAGAACCTGAGTTGGGCAATACGGCCCAACACAAGAGGGACAGGGAAACTTATGAGACTTGGACTCGAAAGAACAAAATAGCACGTATTACGTTACTGTCCGCAATGGACAATGACATAATGCGTCTATTTCGGGAATTCGACCCAGCCAAAGACATATGGTCTGAGCTAGAAATAAAGTTTGGTGGAACTTCGGTTACCAAACTCCGCTCCTTAAATATTCAATTTGATTCGTACAAGATGCGGCGAGATCATTCTATGAAAAAGCATCTCCGCCACATGGCGAATCTCATATCTGAATTGAAGGATGCGGGTGTTACGCTGTCTGATGAACAGCAGATCCAAGCAGTAATTCGTTCACTCCCAGATAGCTGGGATAACATAAAAATGCACCTCACTCATAATGAGTGCATTAAAACTTTAAGCGATGTATCAAAACACCTCGAACTCGAGGAATAGCGGATTCAAGCCGCAAAACCTAGTGCAGAAGTGCACGTGGCCGCTAGTTCCTCACATGGAGGAAATAAGCGGAAGAATAAACGCTTAAGGTTTGTGAACGAACGAAAGCAAGAACCGGAAACCTCAAAGAAGACTAAGAACAAAAAGTGGCAAAAGAATGTGCACTCAAAGAAGAAAAACTTGAAAAAGATCAAGTGCTTTAAGTGCAACAAGTACGGTCACTTCGCCCGTACGTGTACGGATGGAAGTGATAAGGTAACTTGTAGGGCTAGTTACATATGTGTTTCTAGTTCCGTGTTTCTTGCTGAATCTAACTATTTTTGGTTGATTGATTCAGGGGCCACAGACCACGTAGCGAAGGACAGAAGGTTCTTCGTAGAGTATCGAAAGATAACTCAAGGAACAAAGTGGATATACGTCGGCAACAACACTCGTGATGAAGTCAAAGGTGTCGGAACATGCAAGCTAGTTCTTGACAACGGCCGGACTTTATTATTGCACGACGTCCTCTTTGCTCCAGATATTAGAAGGAATATCGTATCTGTGGTCATGTTAATGTCTTTAGATTATGAATGGAGGTTCTATAAACAAAAGGTTGACCTTGTTTGTAATAGTTCTTTAGTTGGGTCGGGTAATGTTTGTAATGGATTAATTGTTTTAAACACAATGTATGATGATTCTTCTTCTATTAATGAAAGTTTCCATTTGACAAATGCTTCTAACTCTGAATCTGAGATCATTTGTTGGCATGCAAGACTTGGTCATATTGGACCAACTAGAATGGATAGACTTGCCAAAAGTGGCTTGCTATCTAATGTTTCAAAAGTTGAAATGTCAACTTGCGAACATTGTCTTGTAGGGAAAACTTGTCGCAAGCCGTTTGGAACTGGCACAAGGGCCGAAGTTCCATTACAGCTTATCCATTCGGACATTTGCGGTCCAATGAATGTTAAGACAAGACGCGGGAAGTCCTATTTCATCACATTCATTGATGACTTCACCAGTTTCGGTCACATTTATTTGATTTCCCACAAACATGAAGCTTTTACTTGCTTCAAAAACTATATGAGTTTAGTGGAAAATCAACTAGATCGCAAGATAAAGGTCTTGCGAACCGATCGGGGTGGAGAATACCAATCAACGAGTTTTAAGGAACTCTGTGATGAAAAAGGCATAGTTCATCAAATAACTATGCCTTATACTCCGCAACAAAACGGTGTTGCGGAAAGAAGAAATAGGACATTGATGGAAATGGTCCGATCAATGATGTCTCAGGCAAATTTTCCCATCACCTTTTGGGGTGATGCATTATTGACGGCAACATTCATCTTAAACCGTGTACCCTCGAAGTCGGTAAGTTCTACTCCTTATGAGTTGTGGAACAATAGAACTCCAGACTTAAGCATTCTAAAACCTTGGGGTTGTGCCTCTTACGCATATTTATCCTCTCACAAATATGGCAAACTTGGGCCACGTGGGAGGAAGTGTATCTTCATTCGATACGCTGAAAAATCCAAAGGATATGTTTTCGTCGGTCAAGAGGACAATGGGGGTCTAATAGAATTCGAATCGAGGAATGTTGTCTTCTTGGAAAACGAGTTTCCAAGACAGGGTGAGATAAGTCAAGACTTATCCTTGTTTGAGACTTGGGATCAAGAAGGATCGGAACGTTCGAGTGGGAGAATCCTTGGTGAAGAAGAAAATACGTTTCAAACTTCACCAATGGATGATACGAACGATACCAATCCTATTCCGAGTGGGAGTGATGTTATTCCAAGTGGGAGTAATGTCATTCCAAGTGGGAGTGATCAAACGCAAGCAAGACGTAGTAATCGAACGAGGCTAGCACATCTAAGATTTGAGGATGAATTTCCTCAAACATTCATGACATTACTACAAGATGATGACGAACCTATAAATTTCAAACAGGCCGTCACATGCCCTGCTAAAGATAAATGGATAGCGGCGATGGAAGAAGAGCTTCAATCCATGAAAACAAACCAAGTCTGGGACTTGGTTAATTTACCTAAGGGACGTAGAGCCATTGGGAATAAGCGGGTTCTCAAAATCAAGCATAAGGCTGATGGCTCCATCGAGAAATATAAAGCTCGCCTTGTTGCGAAAGGTTTCACGCAACAGGAAGGAATAGACTACGAAGAGACTTTCTCTCCTGTCGTGCGTTTTACCTCCATTCGCTTAATTCTGGCAATGGTTGCTTGTTTGGACCTCGAGTTACATCAGATGGATGTAAAGACTGCTTTTCTCAACGGAGAACTAGATGAGGAGATCTACATGGAACAACCAAACGGGTTCGTACAAGAAGAAAACAAACATAAGGTTTGTAAACTTCGTAAATCCATATATGGTCTTAAACAATCCTCAAGGCAGTGGTATATGCGCTTTCAAGAAGTTGTTTTGTCGTATGGTTTCTCCATGCTCGACGAAGACAACTGCGTATACATTAAGAGGATTAAGAACAAGTATGTAATTATGTCTCTTTATGTAGATGACATACTTATAGCCGGAAATGATAAGCGTCTTATCATGGATATCAAAGCTTGGCTTTCATCCGTCTTTGAAATGAAAGACATGTGTGAAGCTGCATATATCCTTGGGGTTAAGATCTCAAGGAATCGTTCCAAGAAACTTCTCTCTCTCTCTCAAGAGACATATATAAAGAAAGTTTTAGAACGGTTTAATATGCAGGACTGCAAGCCAATTGATAATCCATTAAGCAAAGGCGAGGGTCTATGTTTGGAGATGTGTCCCAAAGATCCAAAAGAAAGGAAAGCTATGGAAAAGGTTCCATACTCCAGTGCTGTCGGGAGTCTGATGTACGCCATGATGTGTACCAGACCGGACATTTGCTATGCTGTTGGTATGGTAAGCCGTTACCAATCCAACCCAGGACAAGCACACTGGAAAGCGGTGAAGAGGATATTAAGGTACCTCAAAGGGACTGCGGACTATGCGTTGTGCTATCAAGGCAATACCTTGAGACTCGAAGGCTATACCGATGCTGATTGGGCAGGTGATCTCGACGAGCGAAGATCTACCTCAGGCTTTGTTTTCTTGCTCGGGAATGGTGCAATATCCTGGAGCAGCAAGAAGAAAACCTGCATCGCCCTATCAACCATGGAAGCCGAATTCGTAGCATTCAGCATGGCGGTCCAAGAAGCTGTTTGGCTTAGGAAATTCTTAGACAGGCTGACGAATGCCACTGACTCGTGCACTGTTCCTATATACAGTGATAGTCAAGACTCGATTGCCTATGTCAAAGATCCTAAATTTCATTGTAAGACCAAACACATTGATATTCGATTCAAGTTTGCGAAGGACTATGACAAACGGAAGGAAGTAGACATAGGATACATATCCACGCATGAGATGATAGCGGATCCCCTTACTAAGGCGATCCCCAGAGATGTGTTCTACAAACACTTATCATCTATGGGAATGCGTAGGTGCTGAGCTGTATCATGTAATATTTCCCATGTCTATAGAAGATCAAAGTTTAATAAAAGGAATAAGTTCTTTTATATATTGCATACAAGTTTCTTACAAATGATTTTATATACATTTGTGTTTAAGTCTCAGCTATTTTATTGTATGTATGTCGGACAGATTAAGGTTGGCTCTCTCACATGAGCAACCGCCTTATCTTATCAGATGGATAAGATAGAGATGAGACTAGTTTAAAGTCAAAATCATTAGACAAATGATTTAGAGTCGTGACTTAAACAAGATAGTCGAATGAAAGATCTGCATCATATGGATGCTTACAAAAGATCTGAGATCTGTATCACAAGGATATTTAAAAGAGATCTCATAGGATTTTTTTCCTATCTGTCTTATGCAGGATGAGAGTCCGGGAATATTTCATGGGTAGTAAGGGGACTCAAAAGATAGGCACTGTGGTGTCTGATCTTTCATCCGTACAACATCATTAAGACATACTCTCCCTGGGAAAGGAGTGATGTTGTAATACGTGTTCATACCACGTATGCATTTCGACCACTGAGTTAGTAGCAATAGAGTTTGCTATTATATGAGACTCAAAGGCCATATGGGTCTTAATTCTTACCCTCAAGGACTCCAAATGGTTCCTTTAGATTTGACGAGATGATCGATATCTTAGCGTGTTGCTAATGGGCTATGATAATTCGGCTCGGCGGGGCACGTTAGAAAAGCGAATCAAGTCAAGATCAGAAGGTTCGCAAGAAGAGGAAGATTGATTTCATATTCACATTTGGACTTTAATGATTCAAAGCTGGCCAGCCAATTGTAATCCAGATGGGATTCAATTGTTGAATATAAAGTATAAGAAATGTGAAGAAATAATCTAGGGTAAAGCATGCGTTGAACTACTCAACTTTGCACCTTCGAGGTCGTTTTGTATCTCTAACAAGTGCACAACAACAGACTCTACGCGCATGACGGTCGCACGGTCTATTTCTCGGTATGATAGATGAAAGAACTAAGAGAAAGACGTTCTCTTACAATCCCCTCAAGTGTGAGTGGGAGATGTTGGATATGGAAGACGTTTATACACCCTTGTGGGGGATGTACGAGGGAATACAGACCTCGAACGTCGCGTACACGAAGTCGTGTGCGAAGGGAATCTGTTCCCTTGCGGAGAGGATCTCTAGATTAATGGGAAAGTCGCAATATATGTGCATAAGTGCATGCGACATATGGCTAATAAAGGGGTAATATCTTAAGCTTATGTTGTACCATGCATATGGTACAACTTAAGCTTATAATGTGCCATGTACGATGGTACACCTTAGTTAAATTGTTCCAAAGGAACAATTACTCCTAAAATAACTACCTTGGGGGCTATAAATAAGACCCAAGGGTTAGCCATTTCCTTACACTTTTGCATGGCATTCTTGCATGCATTTTCATTCTAGCGAAGCTCTGCCGAAATACTTCCTCTCCCTCTATCCAAGTTCTTAATCTAAAAATAGAGATTTAGATTGTGGATTTAGTAGCCTTACTCCGTTCGTGAGAAGACTCGATCCGTCGTGGTGAATCCGAAGGCAAAGTTCCGAGACTACCGTGCCGCATACGCAAGCGTAAGTCTCAACTTTATTTATCGATCCTAACTCTGTTTTGGCAGGATCCTACAGTGCGGCCGTTGTCCAAGACTAGCTTGCGAGTCCCAACGCCTTTCACTTCAACACGTGTGTTATTTCCTACATTGATCCACTTCATTCCTTGGGGTATCCGGTGATACTCCACGAAGGACCGTCTGTCCTTTGCTATGTGGTCGGTGGCACCTCGTCACTTCCACTCGTACACGAACGAGCATAGTGACCGAGCTTGTTGCACTTGAAGCACTTGATCCTTTTCGAGTCTTTCTTCTTGTGCCATTTCTTGTGCCCACCCTTATGTTTGGGTTCCTTGGTAGACTCAGGTTGCTTATTACGTTCATTTAGAAGACTTCGAACGATCTTTACGTTTCTTTCCCCCGTGTGAGGAACTAGCAACCATGTGCACTTCTGCACTTGGCTTGGCAGCCGCAAGCCGCTCTTCCTCTAATTCGAGGTGCTTGGAAACATCGTTGAAGGTCTTGATGCTCTCATTATGAGTGAGATGCATCTTCATCTGATCCCACCCATTTGGTAGAGAACGTATGACTGCTTGGATTTGTTGCTCATCTGTGAGCACATGACCTGCATCCTTTAACTCCGAGATAAGGTTCGCCATATGTCGCAGATGTTTCCCCATGGAATGATCTGGACGTTTCTTATATGAATCGAACCTTATAGTTAAGGAGCGAAGTTTGGACACCGATGTGCCACCGAACTTCTCCTCTAGCTTGGACCCTATGTCCATGGCTAGGTCATGTTCTCGGAAGATGCGCATTATGTCATCAGCCATACTGCTTAATAACGTAATGCGCGCTATCTTGTTCTTCCGAGACCAAGCATCAAAAGCTTCCTTGTCTCGTCGGTGTTGGGCCGTAGTGCCCAACTCGGGTTCAATCATAACGTTCTTTAGAGTTTCGAGCGCTTCTTGCTCCTCTAGAACGTATTGTATCTTGATGGACCAAAGTTTGTAATTATCGCCGTTGAGTTTTTCACTTCTGTTTAACTCAGCGACGATATTCTTTGAAGCGGAAGACATTTTACTTTTAAAATGCTGCAAAAGACACAAAACCGAAGGTTTGATCAAAACATTGCATAAAAATTCTTAAAATATAACTCCCACTTGAAATGATAATAGAATATCCCATTTGGATAGTTCTAAAAATTCAAATCCCACTTGGAATTATATTATATTTGATAAGTTACTTTCGAAAAATATTGAAGATGTTGTTCTAGAATCGAAAAGGTCTCTATGATTCCAATCACCATCTAGAACAACCTTCAATATTCCCATATCACTTATCAAACAATCGTACTCTTATAGTACTTCGCAGCGGAAAATTATTTTTGAAAAACATATCTTTCAAAATGGAATAGGTGAGAGTTTGCGTAAAGAATTTTAGCGCAACAATTGCCAAGCCACGAGACCTGTTCTACACACCCATGGGTTAGATAACCATGGCCGGATCGTGGTAGGACTTGAAATTCTAAATTGCGCTATCCCGATTAAGGACGGGACATAACCTATTTGAAAACATCTTTTTCAAAAAATTTAAAATACATTGGCTAATCTCCGTAGAGTAGAGCACAATGTCATAAGTACATTGGCTAATCTCCGTAGAGTAGAGCACAATGACATGGCTAATCTCGCATGAAGTAGAGCACTATGGCTAATCTTCAAGGAGTAGAGCCCAAGAAAAAACTTCATTAAAATGTTAGCCCCGTATGGGCTAGTCGGCACTGTGGTTAGCCCCGTATGGGCTAATCGGCACATTCGAGTTTGACCAAAGCCTTTTGTCACCCCGTATGGGTCTGTTGGCAAGTTTGCGATCGACCAAGACCTTCTGCCGGATTGGTCGACCAAAACAACCAAATTGGTCGACCAATTATTTGGTTTGCAACTTCTCCCGGCCAGGGCCTCTGCCCTGGCCGAGGCTTGGCCAAGGGCCGGCCCCTGACCTTGGCCGGGGCCGGCCACTGCCGGCCTGGCCATGGCCGGCCATGGCCTGGCCATGGCCGGTCATGGCCAAGGCCATTTTGCCTTGGCCGGCCATGGCCCTTTGGCCATGGCCGGCCTCCCCTTGTGTGGGGTGGCCGCACACCCCCGCCGGTGGGGGTTGCCGCGGTGGTTATTGGCCGTAGCCAACCCCCTCCGCATGGGGAGGGGGGTGCATGGCCTTCATAGCCCATTTGGCCATGGTGCACATGCACTAAAATTCATCTTCCCCGATGGGAGTAACCACCACCTTCTTCCTCGATGAAGCACCCGTTCGTCGAGAAAGTGGTTATTTTCTAATGGCCGTGTGCCAAAAACGAAAAATAACATACTACGTGAACGGTCGGTTCTTCCCGTCACGGAGAGTTCCTACCATATCCGTAATGATAGGAGACCCTAACGTGAAAAGAACAACCGCTGCGTTCTCTCCGTCACGAAGCGTTCCTACCATATCCGTAATGGTAGGATACCCATTCGTGAAAAAGACAACGACTCGTTCATAGTTTCGACGGGACGGCGGTTTGACCGGGGCGAACCCGTATGGCTCTGATACCAATGTAGGATCCTGCCAAAACAGAGTTAGGATCGATAAATGAAGTTGAGACTTACGCTTGCGTATGCGGCACGGTAGTCTACGAACTTCGCCTTCGGATTCGCCACGACGGATCGAGTCTTCTCACGAATGGAGTAAGGCTACTAAATCCACAATCTAAATCTCTACTTTTAGATTAAGAACTTGGATAAAGAGAGAGGAAGGATTTCGGAAGAGCTTCGCTAGAATGAAATGCATGCAAGAATGCCATGCAAAAGTGTAAGTAAAATGGCTAACCCTTGGGTCTTATTATAGCCCCCAAGGTAGTTATTTTAGGAGCAATTGTTCCTTTGGAACAATTTAACTAAGGTGTACCATCGTACATGGCATATTATAAGCTTAAGTTGTACCATATGCATGGTACAATATAAGCTTAAGATATTACCCCTTTATTAGCCATATGTCGCATGCACTTATGCACATATAATGTGACTTTCCCATCAATCTAGAGATCCTCTCCGCAAGGGAACATATTCCCTTTGCACACGACTTCGTGTACGCGACGTTCGAGGTCCGTATTCCCTCGTACATCCCCTACAAGGGTGTACTAACGTCTTCCATATCCAACATTATCTCCTCACATAGTTAATCAACTTAATGTAATACTTGCAATAAAATATGGTTAGTGTTGGATACAACGTGTAGTTTGATACAACAATCGATGACTTCGTATTTGATGATAACAAACGTGTGTGAACGATTTAACGTGTGTGCTAAGTGTTTTCAGGAATGGCACTCTCGCAAATACTTAAAGAGAGACTAAGTAAAAGTGATGGAGAATTTGTCATGCATTAGCCAAGTAGACTAAGTCAAAGATGGAGATAATGGCTATAAATATTGGACTAATTGAAAGATGGATAGATAAGGAGGAAATCAATTCAAATCCATATTTGAATTGATTCAAATCAATTGGTGCATGAATCAAATCCTAAAGCCATGCAAATTGAAGACTTGGTCAAAGATGGAGAGATATGGAGAATCTCATGCAAATCAATGGTGATTAAATGAAATCATATAGCTACTCAAATTCAAATCATATACCTATCCATATTCAAACTCTATATCCATGGTGATTCATTCAAATCCTATTCAAGTTAGGATTCCTTCCAATCTCCATCAATTATGGGATTCTAATTGATTCTATTATATCACATCCTCTCCTATAAAAACCCGTATTCAAAGAAGAGAAAAATGAGAGAGAGCGCAACCAAAAGAATTCGGCCAACACCAAGAGGGGAGCCCATTGCCGCAAGTTTTTAATGTTCAAAACTCCTATATTGCGCAACAAACAAAGATAAGAACTCCATTGCCTAAAAGCTTTATCTTCTCTCCTCCTCAAAGCCAAGAACTCCAATGCCATAGCTCCTTGCACAAATCACCATTGCCATAGCTCCATTGTCGCAACCTACTTGGCCATAAAGAGAAACTCAAGCTTCATCTTCCCCATTGCAAGCCACCAAGCCAAAGAGCCTATCCTACCATCTCAGGCATCCTTATAGGCATCTCCATTGCTCAAGCCAAAGGGTCATCATCCTTTGCCAATGCTTCATCGCGCAAGTCATCTCCAAGAGCCTCATTGCGCAAGTCCACTTAACCATCAAGGTCGCAACACTAAGAGCTCTCCATCCATACTAGGCCCCAAGTTGAAAGGGGGTCTTCTCTACATTGCGCAACACATCCAAGAGGGGGTAATCCTACATTGTGCTACTCATCAAGGAGAACACCTAGGCCACAAGTTTCAAGGAAGGGCGTGACGTTGGCGACTACATATTGTCAGATACGATCTGACCTGAGCTGATTGACAGAGACAACTATCGCTACACAAACTGAGATTTCCTAAACTCTTTATTATTATATTTGTGTAGTAGTAGCGATCTTTGTAGAGGAAACTTTACCGCTTTGTGACGTTTTGGGACTTGTGTAGTCGAAAACTATGCAAGGGGGTCTTGACAAGTTGGGGCTTGTCAAGACGAAGCATTTACTAGGTTGCTGCTGTTTTGCACTCGGGGAGTGTGGTACGAATTAGGTACGAGTTGAGTTGGGGCTCATAGTTCATTGTAGTTGTACAAAGAAACATATTAATGCTAGTATCTGCTTGGGGGCTGGAGTAGGTCTTGGGACAACCAAACCAGGGTAAATCTGCTGCGTACTCTGTGATTGCTTATTATTTACTTTGTATCTGCTATAACTGCATGTGATTGCTCGTGGGTTGCACGAGAATTTTTATTAGCTTATTCACCCACCCTCTAGGCTTAGATCCAGATCCAACAAGTGGTATCAGAGCAGGTTAAAGGATCTAGGCTAGATTGACCATGAATTCTATTGATTGTGCTTTTGCTGAAGGTCAGTTCATATCATAACCCCCTAAATTTAACGGTGCTGATTATGCTTATTGGAAATCTAGAATGAAAATTTATTTAGTGTCTGTTGATTACACAGTGTGAAAAATTGTTGAAAATGGTTATAAACCACCCATGATTAAAATTGAAGACACTGAAATATTTAAACCTGAAGAAAAATGGATAATGCTGATTGGAGTCTTTATTCTCTTAATGGTAAAGATATGAATGCATTTATTTGCTCTCTTGATAAATCTGAATTTAATCATATCTCACATTGTCAAACTGCACAAGAAATATGGTATACGCTAGAGGTGACGCATGAGGGAATGTCACAAGTGAAGGAGTCTAGACTTGCCTTGCTGAGCACAGAGTACTAGAGCTTTTGCATGCTTCTATCAGAATCCATCTCAGAGATGTTTGCGAGGTTCACCAACATTGTTTACAAGTCTAGCTCCCTTGGTAAGCCATACTTTAGGCTTGAGCAGATAAGAAAAATATTAAGGGCACTGCCAAGCTCGTTCCGGCCTAAATTCACTACAATTCAAGAAGCTAAAGATCTATCACAAATGAGAGTGGATGACTTGATAGGTAACTTGATGTCACACGAGGTTGAGATGCAAAACATTGAAGTAAGAGAGAAACCAAATGAAAAGACTCCAAAACCACTAGCTCTTCAAGCTAGCGAAGATGGCGATGATGATCTTGATGAGGAGCAAGCGCTAATGGTGAGAAGATAAGGAAAATATTAAGGGCACTGCCAAGCTCGTTCCAGCCTAGTTCGGGCCTAAAGTCATTGCCATTAAAGAAGCTAAAGATCTATCACAAACGAGAGTGGATGACTTGATAGGTAACTTGATGTCACACGAGTTTGAGCTGCAAAACATTGAAGAAAGAGAGAAATCAAAGGAAAAGGCTCCAAAACCACTAGTTCTTCAAGCTAGTGAAGATGGCGACAATGATCTTGATGAGGATCAAGCGCTAATGGTGAGAGTGTTCAGTAGATACATCAAGACCAAGCAAGGAAGAGCTGAAATGGCACAAAGGTTTAATTGTTCTAATAAATATAATCCTGATAGAAATATTTCTAAACAGAATACTGCTGATAAAGTTGAATGTTTTAAATGCAGGAGGAAGGGAAAAGCTCTAAAGTTAACGTGGGATGACGATAGCGAAGATGAGATTGAGTAAACTGCACACACATCCCTCTGCTTGATGGCAAAGCACAATGAGATAAAATCTTGCACTAAAGTTGAACCTGTGAATATTTGTAAGGGAATGCAAGATAAAATTGATGAGTTAGAATCTACCTTAGATAGTTATATGAATGGTAACTTTGTATTGCAACAAGAAAACTGTGACATGTATGATAAAATTGTTGAGTTAGAATCTACTGTAGAATCTATAAAAATTCTAGCTTTGAATTGAAAAAAAAATTGTGACATGTCTGAAAAAATTGATAATCTGAAAGAAACACTTGTTGCATGTAGTCTTACCATTGACTTAATGAAAAAGGACAAATCTAACTTTCATGAAGAAATTGAATGCCTTTCTTGTCCAACTTTGTTAAAAGAAATTAGCATGCATAAAGAAAAATTGATTAAGATTGGAACTGAAAATAAATTGTTTATTGAAAAAATATGCATGCTAAATAATGAGTTTAAAATGAAAATGATTGATTTTGAAAATAAAGAAGAGGAAAACAAGAAAGCTTTCATTAATAAATGCACTTTGCTTGTGAATGAAAATGCTTTATTGAAATCCAAAGTCACGCACCTAGAATTGTCCATTAAGAAATTTTCTATTGGAAAACAATCTTTGGATACTATTTTTGAAAATCAACTATATGGCAATAATAGACGTGGACTTAGATATGGTTTGAAACATGCTGAAAAGACTAATTATAAGAGATTTCACAATGTGCCAACCAACGTGAAAAATGTTTATGCAAAGTGCTTTACTTGTGCAAGTGTTGGTTATACTTCTTATTATTTCAAATATAAGAAGAACATTAAATTCAAGCAAATATGGGTTTCTAAAAATTTGATGACTAACGTGAGTGGACCTTGTTAGATTCCAAGGTCACACATAACATCTTCCGTGTATGTAAGATGGAGGTGGCTATGAACTATGGATTGTATGTCACATTTTTAATGAAGTTACTAAGCCAAACGACGACGCGAAGGTATGGTTTTTCTCTTTGAACTTAATGCATACCTTTATAGCATTTTTTGTGTGCTTGACTTATTTTTATTTGTGTGCTAGTTTGTTTGCTTGCTAGCTTAGTTCTTTATAATCAAAAATAAAAAAATGAAAAAGTCAAAAATAAAAAAAGGTGCTTAATGTACATCTTTCTTTAGAATCATTTAAGTGGTTGAATGAATGATAATCATATCCATGTAGAAATTGATGTATTATTGTTATATCTACATGTGCATGTTTGATTTTCTAAATAGCCATGACATGTTCAATGATTAGAATAATATGATTTCTACACCTACACTATTACTTCTACAAATATTAAATATTGTTGTAAATTTGGAGACATCTTTTGTGAAATATTGGAAAGTGAATATAGGATGAAAAATAACTGAAAATCTAAGGGATATGATGTATCTTGACATGGATAAAAATTGAGCACAAAAGAATGGAATATGAAAATAATTGAAAAAGAATAAAAATAGCTCCGTATGAAAAAAGGATACAATCATTGGCAAGTACACTACCTACGAGTATCCAATATATGCTTTACGGGTAATCTTTAGTGTTGTGATCAGTCCATATTTTACACCTTTTTTCTACATGTGTGCATGCCATTTCGATTGCGCATATTGCGCTTTTCACGAGTATTCGACGATATTGCGTTACTTTTCACTATTTCTTGTTTTTGTCGGATTTCAGGAAATATGGAGCAATCGGGAGCAAAAATGAGCTTAAAAGACTTGCATGGGTACCAGAGCGTCGCCCATGGCCCTATTAAGAAGCTAACGGTGCTTGAGGATGAGGGGAAGTGTAACGACTGGTTTTCATGTGTCTGGATTTATTATATTATAATATATGTTTTGGTGGATTTTCTCCTCTTGTGTGGTTTTCGTCTCCGTAACTTTCATTTTCGATCATTTCGTCGTGTTTTCTCGTTTCTTCCTTAGGATCGTCGATTTCGAAGTATGTCATTCGTGACGGGCTTCATAACGATCGTATCTTACTATTAGATCAAGCCTAGGAGTCTTAGGAATCGATCCCGGAGCTCCGCGCTCCGTATCGGAACTTTTGGTGCTAATTAGCCGGTGTAAGAAGGGCCACCGACCGACTAGATGACGATCCAGTCGGTCGGCAAACCTTCTTGGACCGACTAGTTGGCTTTCTAAATTATTCTAGAGTTACTGTTTACTCTTAGTTGGTCGAAGAACGATCATCGACCGACTAGATGTCAAACTAGTCGGTCAGTAGTTGTTCTTTGACCGACTAACTCTTAGTTCAGGTTTTCGACTGGAGTTACTGTTTACACTTAGTCGGTCTGTGTTGGTCCACCGACCGACTAGTTCTCAAACTAGTCGGTCAACAGTTGTTCTTTGACCGACTAAGCAGTGCAGGAAACCCTAGTTTTGCCCTAGCCGCCACCAAACTCTATAAATACCCCTCCAAACGTTTTCTTCTCCTCCCTCACGACCTAAAACCCTAATTTCTCCCACATTGAGCCCCCATCTCCCTCAAACCATTAATCCTTCATCCCAAGCTCATCCTCCATCATCCAAACCCTCCCTCAACTCATTCCACCTCTCATCTTCCCCAAATCTCCATCAAATCCCCAAAATCCCCCAAAACTCTATTTCTCCAAACTTCTCCAATCATTTCCAGATCTGAATCCTAGGTTCCCCGGAGCATTTCTTCCGTCGCCGTGGTTGCTCGGCGTTATTCTCTCGTTCCCTACGCGGTAATACTCGATTCCTTTAATTTTAGCATAACCCACATTGACATTGTGAAACCCTAATAAAATGGATTGTTAGATGATTAGGGTTCTAATAAGAAACCTATTTAGGATCATTGTGCTAATGATTGTTTTGCCGTAACAGTGATCCATTCCGTAGTTAGCTTGTGTGACGATCTTCATTGCTCGTCAATCCCGGTATCAAGCAAGTGAAACTTGCATCCCTTGATTTAGGCCATGTCTTAGGCCATTTACCTTGCTTTAGCGTAAAAGAGACTAGACGGTGAAAGGATAGCCGTTTAGACGCCATTGACCTAGCTTGACAACGAAGCTTGGTCCGTCACCCTCATCATGCTTGTATGTCACGTTTACTTTCCCTTAACGGTACGCGAATTAACTGTTCATGTCATCCATGCATCCTTAACTGCTGTTGCATTTTAACTGCCATGTTTAATTTCAATTAACGGTACGCGAATATGTTCATGTCATTGCATTTTGCCTGTCATGTTTAAATACAATTAACGGTACACGAATATGTTCATGTCATTGCATTTTGCCTGTCACGTTTAAATACAATTAACGGTACGCGAATATCTGCTCATGTCATTGCATGCTCGAATACTCATCGTGATTGCGTAGTTTTGCTACAAACATGTACTATTGGTCCCAGCTAGGCACCCACCTTGAGTGGTCACAATCCTATGCCAATTTCACTTTCTGGCTCGTGTTCCAGAAGACGAGCTCAACACAGCCTGCGGGCAATAGGGCACTCGTTGAGTGATCCCTTGTACTTGATACTTGAACACAGCCTACGGGCAATAGGGCACTCGTTGAGTGATCCCTTGTACTTGTACTTGTTACTTGACATTACATGTCACAACAACCACTTGCCACTTGTACTCTCCTTTACTTTACTTGTTACCACCTTACTTTACTTGCCATGCACCATACTTTAACTGCTAGGTTGTTAGTTTACCTTTCTTTCCGTTTCCTTGCACAAGTCTTCCGACTTGCTGACATGTGCCCCCTTTCTCTTTTGGGTGACACATGTTAGAGCCCGAGCCCGAGTTACTTGTTGAGGACGTGGTGTTCGCTAACGCTGAGTCAGGACCCGCGTTGATCGAGGACTACGTTGACACTTGGGATCAGTCTTAGTGTCGTCGTTTAGCTACTTTTAATAGACTGCTTAGTTGTCGGTGCGTGGCACCTAGTTGATACTCTGTTATGTTTGTGTTGCTTTTGTTTGGCCTTGTTCTGGGCCTTAGACTCTTTCCTGTTAGCCTGGTGGCTTTTCTGTGATGTTGAATATTTTGTGGACAAACTTTGGGATTGGTATTTCATATCCGTCTCTTTATTATTATTATTGTTGTTGTTCCTTTTGCGATTACAGGGACCTGCTTATACTAAATTGATGCTTATCAGGCGTGCAGCTTCACAGCTCCACGTCTGAGCGGACCTTCTCACGTCTCGCCTCCATTTTAGGGAAGCGGGTCGTGACAGGAAGAAGAAGAAAATCGATAGAGTCGACGAAGAGGCGAGGAGGAGAAGAGTTGACTCCAGAACAAGCCACTCGACCGAGTAACATAGCCCACTCGACCGAGTGAAGAAGTGTATTCGGCCGAGTACAACTGATACGAAGAGATCTTGAGCCACAGCGTACTCGACCGAGTGGATAATTCCACTCGGCCGAGTAGAGATCGCCACTCACCCGAGTGAGTCGGAATTTCTGAAGGGAATCGAAGCCAACTCTCTGGAATTTTGGGAGAACAGTAGAAGACCCTACTCGACCGAGTAGAGAAGTCCACTCGACCGAGTGAAGAATCCCACTCGGTCGAGTGATGCCGATGACACGAGCGCCCATATTTTCAGACAGCCTCCCACTCTTTTGAAATCTGCTATCATTCCAGTAGGAAAAATATTTTTATCATATTTTTTGTGGATAGTAGACTTCCTGATGGTTCCAATGACTCCAAGAACATGCCAATCGGAGGTTAGATGAAATCTGGAGAATTTCTGTAAGTTGATGCTGCAGTGCTAGAATTCGCATATCAGTGTCACTCGGCCGAGTGAGCTTTCCACTCGGCCGAGTGAGCTTTCCACTCGGCCGAGTGACCAGTTTTTGACAGTTTTTGACAGAGTGCTGTTTTCTGGAGTTTCTGTAGGAATTCTCACTCGGCCGAGTGAGCTTTCCACTCGGCCGAGTCGTTGCCAGCCCAGAACATAAGTTACACGCAGATCTGATTTTGGGCACGTGTTTCAGAGGGGTTTTAGGGGTTATTTGCTAGGATTTTGGGGGGCTATATAAGAGGTTTGTAGCCGTCATTAGAGGAGGGTTCCATGATGTTTTCTTAGAGTCTTTTTAGAGGTTAGGCCATGCCCTAGGCCCCATCTTGGATCTAAAAGCTTGTAATTGGATTGAAGTTCTTCAACAAAGCTAAGTAATTTATTCTTATTATTTGAATCTTTGTTTTGATATCCTTTTATATGCAAGCAATTGTTTTTATTGGTTCCTATATAGTTATTGCTATGCTTGAGTAGTTTCGTTGTTCTAGGGCAGGGGGATGAACCATATGGATCTAATTTCAGATTTGTGATGAATGGGTTCATATATTGCTAGAATTGCTAAAGGGGTTAGGTTGTGATTGATTTATCACAAATAGCTAGGAATTTCCATCGATTTGGAGTTTGCAAGAGATTGGATTCCTATCGATGGGAAGGCCTAGATATTCGAATTAGGTTTATAATCGAAATCAACTAGACTTGGTTTACAAGAGATTGGACCAAAACTTGCATTTTTATTATAAATCTATACCCATATTCGTTTGCTAGAGATTGGACGAATACGAACTATCACAACCTAGATCGTAACTCGAGTTTGCACGAGAGTGGGCTCGAGGTGCGATTGGACGATGATGTCGATCTTCATGCTAGTGGCTTAGGTTAGGGTTTGTACGAGAGTGGGCCCTAATCTAGGTTGCTATAGACCGGCAATAGCACGAGAGCGTGAGCTTGGTTCTCTATTCAGTTACGACTAGTTCACCTCGACACAAGTCTAGTAATATTGAGATTCACGATTCACAAGGATGAATGACAATCCGTAGTGAGGATTTCCTAGCCCCAGACACTTTTATTATATTAAATTTGAATCGATATTTATCCAACTTCTTTATCACCGACACCGACATCCATCACCATTGTCATTACATCACATCATAAACCATCTCCACCAATAATACATTCATAGTCAAACCAACCTAGGATAGATTGGAGCCAACACCACCTCCTCGTGTTCGATAGCCGCTCGCCACTGCACCGTGCGCTTGTGCTAAAACTACAATCGTTTTCTGGGCGTATATCCGGGGCCGATCATGTTGGTGTTATACTCGTCATACAATGCCACCCCACATCTAAGAGTCCTTATAGGCTATGTTTTTGGGTGTGGTACCTTGAACTCATTTTTAATGAGATGGGAAAAATCAATCCTAGATGATTTCATGTTTAATGGAAAATGTGGCTTGGTTTTGGTTGAATTTCTAAAAGTTATCCTTATGTGCTTCAATGTTTAATCATCACACTTACACGAAGGTGTTGAAGTCTATGTTATAATTCTCATTGAATTTGAAGTGCTTATTCTATGAATGTCTACATGCAAGTGCTAGTTGTAATTTATAATACTCTTTAGTTTGCATGTGGTATGAAATTTGACTTCGTTATACACTTTTAATGATAACAAAAGGGGGGGAAAATATTGAGAAGTTTTGGTGTGCGCATTAATGCTTAAATGTTGAATATATGAATATTGGTTTAAGGGGAAGCATTAATGAATAATGAGTGAATGCATGTGCTTAATGAATATGTGAATATTTGTTCAAGGGCGAGCATGAATAAAAGGGGAGCATGCGTGTATGTTTGAAACATCATTGAAACATCATTGTTGCATGCTTGTATGTTGCACATCATTGTTGCATTTGTTTCATATTGCATACATCCTCCATTATCACACTTCACACACACATGTCACGATGATATCATTTGAATCGTTATTGCAAATCTTATATTAGTTTGTCGTCATCAAAAGGAGGAGATTGTTGGATACAACGTGTAGTTGGATACAACGATCGATGACTTCGTGTTTGATGATAACAAACATGTGTGAACGATTTAATGTGTGTGCTAAGTGTTTTAAGGAATAGCACTCTCGCAAATACTTAAAGAGAGACTAAGTAAAGTTGATGGAGAATTTGCCATGCATTAGCCAAGTGGACTAAGTCAAAGATGGAGATAATGGCTACAAATATTGGACTAAGTCAAAGAAGGGGAGATAAGAGGAAATCAATTTAAATCCATATTTGAATTGCTTCAAATCAATTGGTGCATGAATAAAATCCTAAAGCCATGCAAAATGAAGACTTGGTCAAAGATGGAGAGATATGAAGAATCGCATGCAAATCAATGGTGATTAAATGAAATCCTATAACTACATTAATTAAAACTAAGGAAAATATTAAAAGTCTAGTCTCTCCTCAAAATAGGGTAAAAATCGTGCTTATATACAAGGGGTAGGGAATCCACAAAATCTCAGAAAATCTGGGCACTTGGACCCATCAACTTGACTGGTCGTGTCGTGCTACTCAGTCGAGTAGCGGCACCTGCTCGATTGAGCTGATATAAGCTCTGCTTTATGGCTTCTGCTGCTCTGGCTGATATGGGCTACTCGATCGAGTAGCCGATCTGCTCGGTCGAGGAGCTTTGCTGCTCGGTCGATCTATGGCGCTCGGAGAAGTCTAAAATTGGCTTTCCGTTTAAATATATCTTGGTCGAGATGGCTGTTCTGCTCGGTCGAGTAGGTGTGTCCGTTTCATCTGCATCACCGACGTGTCCTTTCGGTCGAGTAGCATCAGCACTCAACCGAGTGGCCTGGGAAACTAAATATGGGCTTGAGATAGAGTCCTCATCTCTCGCTCTCTTCTCCTCCTCGCCTTGAAACTTCTTCCTTGCCTCGACGAACTCTCATAGAACCTCGCCAATGATGTCCTAGACGTGTCGAATGTGACCATGTCCCTAAATTGCTCCAATTTGCTCCAAAACTCCTAAAAATCCACAAAGCTATACAAAACTCGAATACAACGTTAGAAGCGCGATAATGTATGAAAATGTGGGTTTTGGAGGCGAATATGATATGGAATGATGTAATAAAAATATGTAAAATATGGACACATCAAAATTCCCCAAGTTTACCTCTTACTCGTCCTCGAGGAAGACGAATACGAGGCTCACCGGGCGATAAAAATAAGAAATAGAAGAAGGAATGAAAGATGGAGGGAGGTGCTAGAGTATTCGATCAGATCTCAAGCCATAGTGACATATCACGCCACTTTGAAAATGAATCACATGCTATAAGAATTTCATATATTGACCAATCATATTATTTGCAGGAATTTAAGGGCAAAGGAAGGGATTCTCTAAATTCATGCAATCAATTCATATCCATATCGTGTAATTCATAGCGTTTAAAATACAAATGTTGGCGACGCACTTTTCAATCAAAAGATATAAGTGAAGCATATAAGAATTCACACCAAGCATGCAATTGAGAATAGAATAAATCATGGCATTCACATATTCATATCAAATCATGAAAACTCTCCATAGCTAATATATTTCGCGAAGTTTCAGCATTATCAACTATCCCCAATTATGCACAACTCCACTCTAATGGCGTACTCACGCATATGGTCAAATGAATTCACCCCCATAAGCTTTAGCTTGATGCATCACATCTAAAGGAAAGGATGAGAGAAAATGGAATTTTTGCCTTGGTTTTTCCAAGTATTTTTTTGTAGCTCCAAGTAATGAAATAGAGAGATATTTTTCTTTTCTTTTCGGGTTTTCTTGTACTTTTTAAACTTTTTGTTTCTCTCTCTTTTTTGTAGGAGCTATTTGATTTGCATTTTTGCTTTTTGGCTCCTTTTTGGCTTTTTAGAAGCTAGCTTTTTCTTTTGGGATTTTTGGGAAGTGGATGCAGTATAAGTAGCTGGAAGGAGGTGAACCCAAGTGATATGTAAAAAGAATAAAAAGATATGTGGAGAAAGAATTAATATAACACTCGGTTCACTCATAAGATGTGCACAATGGTTCAACAAGATAATACTTCAACTAAACTCATAAGCAAGCATAGGTATTTTCATTCATTTCAACGAATAATGAAGTCAAGCTGTAAGGCATACACTCATAGCAGGCATGCAATAAAAAGCAAATAAGATAACAAGGCAGATACTTCAGATATTCTAATGATGCGTGAATCTTGGTGCATTTCCAATAAAAGCATACTAAATACTATTGCATGATTCAGTTTCAATTCATTTTATGCATTCATATAGAGAAATCATCAAAAGAAACATATATGCATCATGATAGCTACTAAAGCTAAGAGAGATATCATCACATGGAATGTATCTAGCAAAAGGGGAAAAGAAAGGCGGAAAAAAGTAAAAGCAAGTATGCAGGCATACCAAAACATGGAAAATATGATGCTAAAAGGAAAAAAAGAAAATGGTGGAGAAAAAGGGTGGAAAATAAAAATAAACAAGTGTAAAATGAATAAAAATATTAAAAATAAGAATAAAAAGCGATAGCGCTCATCCCCCAAGCTAAACACAGTAGTGTCCTTACTGTTGAGAACACGCGTAAAAGATGGGAAATGAGGCTAGGGTGGGTGGGTGGAAAATAAAAGGAAAATAAACGAAAAAGGAAACTGTACAGATAAAAGGAAAAATGCAGATGCTGATGTATGACCTAATGCCTGAGATGCAAAAATATGGACAAGCAGGCATATGATGCAAATGATGATATGATGCAAATGGAATATATGCAAATGCAACATGATGGATATAAACAAGTGGTGCAAAATGGGTCCTCCCCCAAGATATGAGAGAACAGGGCCCCAAAGAGACAGATGGGCACAAATATGAGGGGTAGGAGCAAAAAGAATATAACGATCAAGCAGCGGCATCACCCTGGGTGGATGATGACGGGTCCGACTTCTGGGGACCAGATGATGGGACGACAGGAGTAGGCTCGACAAGTGTGTCGGCCGGCAAGTCAACGGAAGATGCAACTGGCTCAGAAGAATGTAGGACGGCATGTATGTCGACGACTGTAAGAGTCGGTGAAGCGTCCACCAGTGGTGCGACTAGCTCAACAGAAGAAGTGACAGGCCCTGCAGAAGCCTGAGAATGGGGCACAATGAGCAGTGTGGTAGTGACAGGAGGAACGGGGTATGTCATAGGAGGAGGGGCAAGTGCAAGTATAACCGTATGTGCATGTTGTGCCTAAGAATATCGAGAATGGCGATGAGGTCCCGCTACACTGACTCCTGAAAGGTGGCGACTGAGCTCGAGAGGGTGTCAAAGGAACGCCTCAAGAGAACGACCTCGGTCTCCACCACAGTAAGACGTGCGTCTGTGGTGCAGGAGCTATGAGGTGGGCATAAACTACTAGAAACCACCTTTGTAGCATGGCCTCGTGAAAGTGATCCACGGGGTCTGAACTGATAGTCAGGGGCGGGTGGTCTAGCGGGGATCTCGGCTGAAGAAGTTGGGAATGGAATGGATCCGAGATCCGGTGCAGAGGTAGAAGCAGCAGCAGCATCAGAAAAATTTCTTCTGATGATATCTCTAGTGCAAATGCATGAAGCCTATTGAAACTGAATGTGTAGAGTAGTGTTTAGTATGCTTTCATTGGACACACACACCAACATTCACGCATCACTAGTATAACTGAAGCCATACTATTATGTCTGATTCGTAATTTGTGTTGCATGCTAGTTTGAATAATTTGACTGCTTGACTGCACTGCTTGTTGATAGGATTAGGAATACATATGCTTATAAATAAGTTTAGTTGATGTATTAACCTTCTGAACCGTTTATGCACAGTTTTGAGTGAACCGAGTGCTATATCAATTCCTTCTCCACATATACCTTATATTCTCTACATGTCACTTGATTTTCCTCCCAAATTATTTTTATCACATCCATTCCCAAAGTTCCATACAAATATGATGTTTGCTCCAAAAAGATCAAAAAACCCAAAAGGAGCCAAAAGCCAAAAAGGAGCCAAAAATCAAAGATACGAATCTTATTGCTCTACAAAAATCAAAAAGAAGAAACAAAGTTTCAAAATTCAATGAAAACTCAAATTTCATCGTTTGGAGCCAATGCATATCCTTTTGAGGAAACCAAAATTCAAGGAAACCAAAATTCCCATTCCATAGAAATTATTTAGATGTGATGCACAATTCAAGCTTGGGGGAAAAAAATCTTTTGGCCAAATCAGTGAGTATGACATTAGAGTGGAGTTCTGCACAAATGGAAACGTTTGATAATCCTGAAACTTAACGAAACAATTAAGTTACGTGGATTTCCTATGATTTGATATGAGTATGTGTATGTCTTGACTTTTATTCTATTCTATCTTGTATGCTTGGTATGCAATTTCTATGCTTCAGTTATAGCTTTTGATTGGAAAGTGTGTTGTTAATGTTATGCATATTCGATGCTATGAAACATAGGATGTGGATACAGGCTAAGTGCATAAATCCTAGAGAGACCCATTTCATTCAATCTTAGACTCTCAAGTAATTCATTTATTTAAGATATTCAATCTCTATGGTAGCATGTGAGTTATTTTCAGAATTGTTGGGATATGTGGTGAATAACCTGATATCTGAGAGAATAATTTAGCGACCCTTTCTTCAATGCATTCTTTTTTGTTTTATTGTTTTTATTTCCCGATGAACTTTCTATTCGTCTTCCTCGAAAACGAGTAAGATGTAAGCTTGGAGGATTTTGATGTGTCCATATTTTCTATACATTTATCGCACCATTTCACGCTGTTTTAGTCACTCAAAACTTATTTTTATCGCTCTATCCGTCGTTTATCGTATTATATCACTTTCGGAGCTGTATTCTTATTTTCAGGAGTTTTGTGACGATTTGGAGTAAAATAGAGCCATGGACACATCCGAGCTAGCCGGAGCATCAATGACATGGCCTACTAGGTGCCCGACTTGGTAGAGAAGCAAATTTGTGGAGAAGAAGAGGAAAGAAGGAAAGGAGAGGGCAAAATAATGGAAGTTCCAAGGCCTTAAGCTTTTTCCAGTTAACTTGACCGAGTGGACTTGTCCACTCGGTCCGAGTCGATCGAGCCAAAGAGGAGCAACTCAATTCTCCACCGAGCGTTTGAGCATGAGAGCCACTCAGACCGAGTGGCATTGCTACTCGGTCGAGTGAATAATACATTAGAGCAACATTTGTTAGGCCATATTCTAGTTCTGAACTCCACCGAGTGGAGTCAATCACTCGGTTGAGAAGGCAAGGCAAAGGAAGAAGAAGTTCGACACTTAGTCGATTTGAGGGGAAAGGGAGCTACTCGGCCGAGTAGACTCGCTACTCAGCCGAGTCAAATTATCGACAAAACGACATTTCAAGCCGAATTCGACCCTCTGCAGCTTGACCGAGCATACACACCCACTCGACCGAGTGCCAATATGACTCGATCGAGTGAAAAATGGGATAGAGTAACATTTTCAAGCCAAGCACGAGGCTATGAAGCTCGACCGAGTGGACCATCCACTTGGTCCGAGTAACCATCTCCCCAGTTGAACATTAACGGCACCGACGGTGCGATGAAGCCTACTCGTACCGAGTGCATTGCCACTCGGTCGAGTCGGGCGGCTCTCCAACACAATTCTGGGTCGAGTTGGTTCTTTTAATTATTTTTTGTGGGTCCATACCCATATGTATATAAACAATATGCCTTCCTAGGTTAGAGGGGTTAACTTAGAGTTCGCTTTTAGTTCTAGTTTGAATTTCTTAGCAGTCGCTATTTCTTTTGGGAACAAAGTTTGGATCGTTGGAGATATATTTGCGTGGAAACTTATTGGATCTTAATTCTCTAAAGAAGACTCCTTATTTCCACTGGTTTGGTATTGTTTTCCTCGCCCATCTATATTGTTTTGATGCTTATTGTTGCGATGAAGTTTGATTCTATTGTTGCTATTGTTTTTATTGCTTTTTCTATGAATCGTGAGTAGTTCCATCAAGGGCTAATGGACGAGCCCTAGGATTCTAGGGTTTAGATGCGAAAGTAATGATTTTTAGGTTAATTTGGTGAATATGGACGTGATGTGGTTGATCTAACCAAGTTTATAGCGTTCTCATCTAGGGTTTGTGATCCACGATAGTGGCACTTGCCCTAGATATTATCCTATAGGATTGGCTAGGGTCGTTAGTTGATTCACTTGGAGTTCGTGATCCACGATAGTGGCATGCATTCTACGGGGTTCTATCGATGCCCATATTACTATTGATGATCTACGATAGTAGCATCAATAGAGCCATCATGGATCGAACCTCTAATTTACGATCGTGACGTGAGTGGAAATTGAGAATTTATTGTCGATCGTAATGCACGTATCGCATGCAAAGCCATCCACGATGGTGGTGCTAAGTACGTGATATGTTAGATGAGTTTATCAACGATAGTTGGCTACGATTTCACATTTAAGATGCGACAATCTCGCCTTAAGAACTAAACCTAACTTAAGAATTTAACTTAGCATCGACATCCAACGATCCTAGTGGTCACTCCTAGCACCTTAGTTTCCATTCTATTGATAGTCTTTGTGAGAGATTTACGTGACAAAACTCTAGGATACACCCATAACTGACACAGTCACACAACTTTGAAACAAAACTAAAGGCTTATACCAATCACTTTCCCTAAGGATCGAAAACTTTTACTATATTACAAAGCCTCGAAACCGTGCACTTGCGGACTCGAATAGCTACCAAAGTGCCAATGCACTAATACCATTTTTACTTGTCATACCACTATCACCGTCGCTACTACCATCTCCACTTGTTAATTTATAATTGTCACCATTAGACCATGATATGCATGTATTTTACCCATTTATTCTCATACATTCATATCATGTTTCACCCTCCAAATCCCAATTTTATATGCTTTTCAATGAATATTTGGAACTATTTCACTTTCGGAGCGTTAATGTTGATTTCAGGGAATTTGGAGCGAATTGGAGTGATACGGAGTAATATGAAGATGAAGTCATGATTAATGATGCAAGAGCAGCAATAATACCCTTGGATATGAGTTGGAAGCACCAAAAGACAATGAAGAAAGATCTACAAAAGTTGGAGCAAAGAAGAAGAAGACACAAAGCTATAACGCATGAAACGTCAAAGATTTACGCACTACCTCCACCATGTTTTGATATCTTTTATCCTTCCAAAGGCCATCTCGACCTGGGGCTATTTTTTATTCATCGTAGACTTCATGACGGTTCCAACGTCGCCAATAATACACCAAATAAAGGTCGGATGAATTTTCTAGAATTTCTGCAAGATTGGGTAGCAATGCTGAAATTTCGAGTATTAGTGTCACTCGGCCGAGTGACACTTTCACTCGACTGAGTGAGATCTCACTCGACCAAGTGACCAGAAAAAACAGAATGCTGTTTTTTGGAGTTTCTGCAGAAATTCTCACTCGACTGAGTGAGCTGGCTGCCAGAAATATGAAATTCTGTTACAACTAGGGTAAAGGGTATTTTGGTCAACTTTTTCTTAGGGATTTGGAGTAGCTATAAATACAACTTTGTAGCCGTCATTGAAGGGGAGTTCCTATTATTTTTCTTGGAGATTTTTTAAGAGGTTAGGCCATACACTAGGCCCCTCTTGGATCTAAAAGCTTGTGTTTGGATTGGATTTCTATATGAAAGCTAAGTATCTTTGTTATTGTTATTTGAATCATTGATTTGATATCTTTTTATTTGCAAGCAATGTTTCTTATTGATTTATGTATCATTATTGCTATGCTTGGTTGATTCTTGCTCTAGGGCAAATGGATGAACCCTATGAATCTAGCGTCTGATATGTGAAATCGATTGAAACCCATGTTGCTAAACTTATTTAAGGGTAGATTATGATTGATTTACTATGAATAGCTAGGGATTTCTACTTGGATCTTGAGAGCTCAAGAGAGTATCTTGATCTATAGGAAGCCCTAGATATTCGATTTAGATCTATAATTGAGATACCCTAGAATTAATGCACGAGAGCAACCAAAGCTAGCATCTTTATTATATTTCTATAATCATATTCGTTTGTACGACGGAAAAATGAATACGAACCATCATGATCTAGATTCGAACTCACGTTGCTCGAGAGCGAACTTAAGTTGGAGTTGAATTATATTGTCGATCATAATGCTAGTAGTTTGAGCTAGGCTTGCGCGAGAGCAACGTTCTAGCTTGAGTTATTATAGACTTGCGTAGTGCGAGAGCATGCGCTAGTTCTCTATATAGTTGCGATAATTTCACCTTAAAGCAAGAGCTAGTAATTAGAAGTTCAATATTCACATTGATACTTGAAAATCTATAGTGGGGATTCCCTAGTCCTAGACATTTTTTAATTGAATTTACAACTGACATCTTTATCGTCGACACCGACATCCATCACCATTGCCATTACATTCAACCATAACCATCTCCACCAATAAACCTTTGTAGTCGAACTAACCTAAGACAGATTGGAGCCAACACCACCTCCTTGTGGATACGATACCCGCTTACCGTGCGTTTGCAGTAAAACTACATTGTTTTGGGAGTACATCCCGATGCGATCAAGTTTTTGGAGCCGTTGTCGGGGAGATGTTTCCCATTGGGTGCAATTTCTCACAATTAGATTGATTAGACGACGAAAAAACATTTGAAAAATAAAAAAATCAACAAAAATAAATTTTCACCCCCACCACCATTATTATCATTTCTATATTCTTTTGTGCCACTGATATTATTCTTCAGGTATTTATCTTTTTTGATCAGGTGTTATGGGTGATATTATGTGGACCACCGATTTTAATCAGAGTGCTCAGACGGGAGAATACTTTCTTGATGGGATTCTTGCAAGCTAGGTTGAAATGCTAGCCAGGATTGAAAAGAGCAACCTTCAATTGTAATGGGTGAAAAGGGACATTGAAATGAGTGCGCTCATGCTTAAGGTTGCGGGATTTCCAAAGATATCAGTTCGGCTTCTTCATCTTCTGGACAAGAAGCATTGCCAGTCATATTACCAGAGCCAGTATGTGCCGTCGTCGATCCCCCATCCTACGATACAACTATTGCATATGAAGAGTGGAGAGGCAGTGGAGGCAGCAGAAATTGAGTCATATGCGCTGCCAGAGGAGGACACATTTCAGAACTTATTGAAGGGCATCTTGGAGTTAGTGAGGTTCACCAGTTCAGAGAGCTTTACAGCAGGTGATGCATTTAAGCTATGATTTGTAGATTTTGTTATGAACCATGTTTCGGCTACAGGAACAATTGAGGGAGACGTCCTTGTCAGTCTTGAGGGGGATAGGCTACATTTTTGGATTGCTTGCAAGCCTTCTCCTCTACATAATACATCCCCACAAGTTAACACACATGAGCAGCCAGCATCACCATTCCAGAGAGAGCCTACACTTATAGTTGATAAGAAGGCAAAAGAGCACCCTGTCGAGCCAAAGCATATTGATGAGGAGGCCTCCCATGTAGAGACAGAGCATACCATTGAGGAGTAAGCACTTTGGGATGAGGATTTCTTCATTCAGATAGATCCAGAGTCTTGCCCACCTGCAGTTCAGCTTCTGCAGCCACCTCTACCTTCCACTAAGGCTGAGCATCCAACTAAGGAGCATTCACCTGAGCTTACTGCTCCCACTCAGGGAGATATTTTTACCCATTCCATTTCTAAATCTTGTATTCCATTTGATATTTATTTTGATTCAGATATTTTTGACATGTCGTACTTTTTGTAGCACACATACTATTATAGACCGGAGGTAAGCTTGGACGTGTCATAACTTGACGAACCTACAGAAGAGGTCCACACATATGATCTGGAGTTACCTAAGCAGCTGAGAGAGGACACCAGGGAGATAGATGTCACAGCACAAGATGATATTGAATTATTTCCAGGGAAGTATCGTCCACCACTATTTATTTCATATATTTCTATAGACGATCCTCTTTGGAATAATTTTATTATGAGGGTAAAAATTTTATAGCGAACTGATGCATCCTATCCTCTGTAGGGTACAGGTGGAGTCCTTGTAGGAATGCTGGAGGATGCATTGCTGGAGTTCGTTGGTGTTCGTGGAGGTACGCATCTGGCAGAGCCACGGAAAGTACAGTTGGTACATTTACCTGCACAGTTGAAAATTCTAGATCTACCGTTTTAATCAGGTGATACCAATCCAGTAGTGTAGCAGTAGTGTAAAATTTTATGCTTTCAATAATCTCGAATCCTCTCGACAGCGAGAGGACCGTATAGGATTAATGCTTCCTTAGTTAGTTAGAATAAATTCACCCCAATGTCGACAACAATAATCTTTTACACCCAACCCCATTATATGATATTGATTTCCATCTCCTTCACATTATATTGATGTCTCACCCTTTTGCTCACCAACCATCGAGCACTTCTTTCATGATAAACTTACTTTCTTATTCATTTGACTTGATCACGCTTGGCAAAGTCTGGATTTTATTGATCGAGTCATTGAACAAGATTGTTTGGTTCAGCTTGGCGAAAGGCGCTCTCATGCATCATTGCATATGCATGTAGTTGCATTAGGATTTCATGTCATCATTTTCCATTCACCCCTCTCATAATTATCGTTGTTCCTCATAATTATATTTTATGATCACATTGAGGACAATGTGTAGTTTAAGCTTGGGGGAGTGCATTTCCATGCCATTTAGTTGCATTAGAAGCATTTTTTACTTTATTTTTAGAAATTTTCAAATTCTTTACATCATATTTTTCAATTTTTCATCTTATTTTCCTTTTGTGTGCGTGTTCATGCATCATATTACGTGTTTGTTTTTCTTTTCTTTCTTTTCTTCTCTTTTTAGACTAGAAATGATTTTCCCATTATTGTACTTTATAGATATGCACACTCTGCTGAGATTTTCTTTACACACTCACATAACATTTTTCTTGAGTCTTGTATGCTTCAATTTTATATTTATATGATGGATTTTATCTTGAACTCTAAGTTGACTAATATAGAGTTATTTCCTTGACAAAATTACCTTTTCAATATGCTTTTCCATAGCTGAGTTCATTTTTCCACAATATGTATTCTCGAAACAGTCAAAAAGATTGAATGAATTAATTATGAAAATGAATGAATTATTTGCTTGATTTTTATGATAACTTGGTATGTTTCTTGAATGAGTGTGATTCAAGAGAAATAGGATAACCAATGAAGCTTTAGTATTGATGAGTAGAAACTCTTATCCCGAGCCCATGTCTAGATTCTATGCTTTTTCCTTTTCTGTTATATATAGCCAAATAAATGGTCAAATACCATCTTTGCATTCCATCACGTTTACGTGAGTTTGCAAAAATTCCAAAAAACAAAAATATAGAAATCAAATAGAATTCGTAAATAAAAGGTCCTTTGGGTTCCTTGTAATCTGATGCCCTAAGATCGCCTGATCTCGGATGCATAGACCGCTCCTTGCACTCCATTACGTTTACGCAAGTTTGCAAGACAAAAAGCCAAAAAATAGCCAAAAGTATAAAAACAAAAAATTCCATATCATTGTCTCCATTTCTATTTAGAATAAAGACATAGGCAGAGTTGAAGTTTTTCTAGGATTCGAGAAAAAGTCTAGTGTGGTGATCTCCTAACTTCAATCGAATTCATTATCTCATTTCATGAACAACAAATTTATATTTTTCATTCTTGGTATTTGATCATGATTCATTTACGCTGGATACAAAATCCGTTGTGGAGTTTGAATTTAAATTCTATGGATTGAGTATATTGTATGGTAGGCTATGATAGGATTTCTCCTCTAATTTCATGTTAATGTTGAGTTCTCTATACTTCATTGCAAATCCATGATATATGCATGATGATGGACTAGGATGCTATGTGTAGATGTGCATTCTCACTTATTGCTCAGTTGGTGTTGTGTTTGCTACATGAGATGAGGAAACGATCTTGTCACGCATACTCTTTGCTTTCTTTTATTTTTATTATTTTTATTCTCCTGTTTGCTCCCTGCTAGCCTTCCTCGAGGACGAGTAAGAGGTAAGCATGTGAGATTTTGATATTCATGTATTTTACACATTTATTCTCATACATTCATATCATGTTTCACCCTCCAAATCCCAATTTTATACGCTTTTCAATGAATATTTGGAACTATTTCACTTTCGGAGTGTTAATGTTAATTTCAGGGAATTTAGAGCGAATTGGAGCGATACGGTGCAATCTGAAGATGAAGTCATGATTGATGATGCAAGAGCGGTAATAATACCCTTGGATATGATTTGGAAGCACCAAAAGATAAGGAAGAAAGATCTATGAAAGTTGGAGCAAAGAAGAAGAAGAAACAAAGCTAAAACGCATGAAACGTCAAAGATTTACTCACTACCTCCACCTTGTTTTGATTTCTGCAATCATTCTAGAGGCCATCTCGACCTGGGAATATTTTTCAGTCATAGTAGACTTCATGAAGATTCTAACGCTGCCAAGAATACACTAAATGGAGGTCGGATGAATTTTCTAGAATTTCTGCAAGATTGGGTAGCAGTGCTGAAATTTCGCGTATCAGTGTCACTCGGCCGAGTAACACTTTCACTCGACCAAGTGAGATCTCGCTCGGCCAAGTAACCAGAAAAAAATGCTAGTTTTTGGAGTTTCTGCAGGAATTCTCACTCGATCGAGTGAGAAACTCACTCAACCGAGTGAGCTGGCTGCCAGAAATCTGAAATTCTGTTATAACTAGGGTAAAGGGTATTTTGGTCAACTTTTTCTTAGGGATTTGGGGTAGCTATATATACAACGTTGTAGCCGTCATTGAATGAAAGTTCCTATTATTTTTCTTGGAGACTTTTTTAGAGGTTAGGCCATGCCCTAGGCCCCCTCTTGGATCTAAAAGCTTGTATTTGGATTGGATTTCTTCATGAAAGCTAAGTATCTTTGTTATTGTTATTTGAATCATTGATTTGCTATCTTTTTATATGCAAGCAATGTTTCTTATTGATTTATATATCATTATTTCTATGCTTGGTTGATTCTTGCTCTGGGGCAAAGGGATGAACCCTATGAATCTAGGGTCTGATATGTGAAATCGATTGAAACCCATGTTGCTAAACTTGTTTTAAGGTTAGATTATGATTGATTTACTACGAATAGATAGGAATTTATACTTGGATCTTGTGAGCTCGAGAGAGTATCTTGATCTATAGGAAGGCCTAGATATTCGATTTAGATCTATAATTGAGATATCCTAGAATTGGTGCGAGAGAGTGACCAAAGCTAGCATCTTTATTATATTTCTATAATCATATTCGTTTGTATGACGGTAAAACGAATACGAACCATCATGATCTAGATTCGAACTCATGTTGCGCGAGAGCAAACTTGAGTTGGAGTTGAATTATATTGTCGATCATAATGCTAGTAGTTTGAGCTAGGCTTGTGCTAGCTTGAGTTATTATAGACTTACGTAGCACGAAAGCGTGCGCTAGTTCTCTATATAGTTGCGAAAATTTCATCCTAAAGCAAGAGCTAGTAATTAGAAGTTCAATATTCACATTTATACTTGAAAATCTATAGTGGGGATTCCATAGTCCTAGACATTTTTATTAATTGAATTTACAACTGACATCTTTATCGTCGACATCAACATCAATCACTATTGCCATTACATCACACCATAACCATCTCCACCAATAAACCTTCGTAGTCGAGTCAACCTAAGACCGATTGGAGCCAACACCACCTCCTTATGGATACGATACCCGCTTGCCACTAGACCATGTGCTTGCGGTAAAACTACATTGTTTTGAGAGTCATGTAGACGAGATTAGACCACCACCACCACCATCTCTATTAGTCGAACCATTTTATCGCCATTACTGATATCGGACTAACTTCACCAACTGAACAGCTATTGTACACAACGTACTTATTGGATTGCCATTATCATCACTGCATCCATCTTAACCTAATATTATTTGAGATGCCACCACTATTTTTCACTGCCATACCGCTATTATTGCCATGAATTACCTCCAGCATGAGCAACCATCATCATCTTCACCTGATGAATATCGGGCATTGCCATTAAATTACCATAACCTACAAAACTACCACCACCTTATTGTTAAAACTATCGTTAAAACTTTGGTTCTGGACATGGCATGGTCGTGCCATGCCCATGGTCAAATCACCACGACCGTGTTGTTTTCATATAGAGTTCAAGCTAGTGGCACGATCGTGTCGAACATAGTATATGTTTGGCACGGTCGTGCAGGATTGGCAGTGTTAGGAGATGTGTATGCACTCGAGGAAATGTATCTCTGTGTATATGTATAAACATCTTGTTCGAAATGTCAGTAAGCTGTTTGGTAAGAATTTACCTAAGTAAATAATAATGTAGTCTTCATTAGAACGTAGGTAAAGTCCTCAGACTTAATGCAAGGTCAACCATGTATCGAAATGGTGATGTGGGGCCTGCAGCGAGGCCCACAAGCAATGATTTGTGCAATTTTTTGGCGGATGCAGTTTTGTGCGAGAATACAGTTTTGAGCCCATCTTTGGACGTACGTTTGAGGGGCCAAACGAGGTCAAAATTGAGCACCATTTGTTTCTATGCGTTCATCGTTCAGTGCTCCTCAATTTAATATAAGATATCGCTTGCGAAGCTCAATGGTGAGGGAGAAAAAATTCGTTAAAGTTTGGCCTTCGTGGAAGGCAAACTTTAATTGATTTTTCCCCTCCAACTTTTAGTTACACATTGCTCATGTTGAGAAAGGGATGGGCTAGCTCCCTATATAAATAGGGGCTAGCTCTCCTCCTTGAAACTTGTACCCGTGCACCCCCGCTGTTGGATCTGGATCTAAGCCTAGAGGGTGGTGAATATGCTAATAAAAATTCTCGTACAACCCACAAGCAATCACATGCAGTTATATCATATGCAGAGTAAATAATAAGCAATCACAGAGTGCACATTAGATTTACCCTGGTTCAGTCACCCCAAAGACCTACGTCCAGCCCCGAAAGCAATACTAGATTAATATGTTAACTGGTACAACTACAATGAGCTAGAGCCCCAACTAAACTCTCACCTAGTTCATACACACTCCCCAAAATGCTCAATACTATCAACCTGGTAAGATGCTCTCTATCTTAACGAGCCCCCCAACTCGTCAAGACCCTCTTGTCTAGCCCCAACTAGACAAGACCCCAAAAACACAAATATGGTAAAGTTTCTCCTACAAAGATCGCTACACTACTACACAAATATAATAAGAAAGAGTTTAGGAAATTTCAGTATGTGTAGCTATAGTCATCTCTATCAATCAGCTCGGGCCAGACCAAGTCTGACAGTATGTAGTCATCTGTCTCACGTCGTGGCTCTCCTTGGCAAGTTGTGCAATATGTATTGACCCTCCTCTTGGCAAATTACGCAATGTGTTGATGACTCCTCTTGGAAAGTTGCGCAACATGTTAATGACTCCTCTTGGCAAGTTGCACAATGTATTGGTGACTCCTCTCTTGCAAGTTATGCAATATGTATTGATGGATCTTCTCTTGCAAGTTGTGCAACTTGGAGATGACTCCCTCTCTTTGAACTTGTGAAGCTTGCACCAATGTTAAAGACCCCTTGCTTGATGATGGACTATGTTGATGTAATGGGGAGGCTCTTGGAGAATGATGAACGCTTGGCTTGGTCCTTTGCACAATGTAGGAGAATGAACTTGAGGCTAGGATGCAAGTTGCGCAATGTGATACTCTTGGCTATGTTGCTTGCTTGCAAAGATGAGGGAGCTCTTGGCAATTGGATTTTGGCAAGGAGATGCGTCACGTCCCGCTTCCCATTGTACTTGGAAGCAAGAACGTGAGTGGGTCTGCATGTGCTTAAAGCAAAGAAGACGTACTTTTTTCTTTCTTTCTTCTTTAACTTAAGCATAATAAACATTTTGTATGTAAAGCAATCAGGTCCTTGCAACCGCATTATTCAGAAACAACACAGATATTTATTACAACTTTGCCCAGATTTCAAAAGCAAGTACACGAGTAAGTTAGGCCTAGCATGGCCATACATTTTATTACATAAGTAACACACCTGCAATAATAAGTAAAACTAAATAAATGGATACATCAGCAATAATCTAGTTCTCATCAGGAAGAATCTCGATGTCCTCGTAGCTCTGGTCTGCGGGATCTGCTTTCTGATTCGGATCCTCATAAGTGGGGTCCTCACTATACTTCGTCTCTGAACCTAACATATATTTCATAGTTTCATTGAAATATATGTCAGCGAAAAGCCTCGGCAAGATTTTTTATAGCAAATGAAAGATATCACTTAGCAACAGAAAAGCGTCAGACACAGATATGATAAGCAAGTGCGTAGATTAAAATATGAGCATGCTGGAATAATTTGACAGGTGAGTTGCATTTTAAAGGAGTTAACACATTTACAATGGAATGTTTACAGTTATTTGTGCTCATGCAAGTCCTTGTCTGAGTAAGTATAGTGTTCTTGATATACCCTATTGAAGCACTCAGAACTAATCCGCCTAGCAATGGCACGAATGCCAAGGGCTAGATGCGTCCAAAATGTAACTCCTGGACCGTATTGCAAGCGAACTGTGTCAAGTTATAGTATAAAAGATATCGATCACACAGGGAAGTGAATGCTAATATGGTCTTTGGTGATTCATAGATCTTCGAAATATTGCTAGCAGTCGATTTAAAAGGATTGGTTATTGTGGAGTTATATCTAAAACAAGGTTGCAATCAATAATAAAAGACTAGGGCGTTAGGACTCACCACTAGGATCGTCGGATATCGATGCTAGGTTAGAACTCTTACGTTTCATTGCCTTTATTAGGGATTGTCGCATCTAAGATGTAGACTCATGGCTCTAGGCATCATGTGTCTAACGTATCGCATGCTTACCCCACTCTCGCGATAGGCGTGACGTGCGGTCCGTGCATTAAGAATCGAAAATATTCATACCACTCTCGTGGGTAGAATGATCTCCACTCATGCCACTCTCGTGGATAGAGATTTGATGAGTGCTTTGGTGGCTCTCATTGATGTAATGGTGGTAGTCATCAATTAGTAGTATATGACGTCGGTTGAGCCCATCAAGGAGTGTGTCGGGCTTGGTCGCAAACCCTAATTGAATCCACTAACTCCCTAATTAAGTTTATAGGATACTCCTTAAGCTAATCATGACCACAGACCGTGGACATGATCTCAGTATGAGATCTCCTACAAACTTGGCTAGATCAACCAAAACACTTCTCTTTTTGAACCAACGCAACCTAAAAATCCTAACTTTACATCTAAATCCTAAGATCATATGGCTAATCCATTAGCATTAGATAGAAGTACTTGTGAATCATAGAGATAGACATAGAATATTCAATAAAACCAAGAGAGTTCATCATGGCATGCGAAAACATCAAATAAATCATAGAAAATTTAGAAATCGTTACTGACACATCATAGCGCGATAGCAAACACAAGAGAATTAAGAATATCAAGCTTCACGCAATAAAGATCAATAAAAATCCAAGCTTTAGTTTTCACAAAATAGCGACGGCACAAAACTTCTCTAGATTTAAAAACTCTAATTAAAACCAAGGAAAATATTAAAATTCTAGTCTCTCCTCAAAATAGGGTAAAAATCGTGCTTATATACAAGGGGCAGGGAATCCACAAAATCTCAGAAAATCTGGGCACTTGGACCCATCAACTTGACTGGTTGTGTCACGCTACTCAGTCGAGTAGCGGCACCTGCTCGGTCGAGCTGATATAAACTCTGCTTTGCTACTTCTACTGCTCTGGCTGATATGGGCTACTCGGTCGAGTAGCCGATCTTCTCGATCGAGGAGCTTTGTTTCTCGGTCGAGGAGCTTTGCTGCTCGGTCGAGCTCGGGCGCTCGGGGAGAAGTCTAAAATAGGCGTTCCGTTTGAATATATCTCGGTCGAGCTGGCTGTTCTACTCGGTCGAGTAAGTGTGTCTGTTTCCTCTCCATCACCGACATGTCCGCTCGATCGAGTAGCATCAACACTCAACAGAGTGGCCTGGAAAACTAAACATGGTGTCACGACTCGCTTCCCTAAAATGGAGGCGAGGCGTGAGAAGTCCGCTCAGACTTGGAGCGGTGAGGCTCCAGTCTGTAAAGCGTCTGGAATAACCAAGTATAGGTCCTTGTAAATGCGATACAGAACAAATATAATAATAAAGAAAAGAGACAGATAATATAATTTCAATCTCAAAATGTCCACAATAAATTCCAACATCACAAAAAAGCCACCAGGCTAAAAGAAGAGTCTAAAAGGCCCAATCATGGCCAACAGAAAAAACAACGTACAGAAAGAAAGGTGCTACGCACCGACAACCTAACAAGAACTAATCAGAAACAACACAGAACTATGCCTCAACGACTAGTCGCCGGTGTCCTCGTACTCCATGTCAACGATGGACCCAGGCTCAAAGTCAGCAAACACCTCGTCCTCAGCAACGGACTCTGGCTCAGCAACTAACATGCGATACCCAAAAGAGACGAGGGCGCATGTCAGCAAGTCTACAAGAGACTTATGCAAGAAAACTAAAAGGAAAGTAAAACAACCTGACAGTTCTAAAAATGTGCAATGACATGGCATTTTAAAGTATGGATGCAACAATTAAATAGATGCGACAAGTATGACATGGCAGTAAGTTTAACAAGGCACAAGTACATCATGGCATGGGTAGCAAAGCTACTAAACAATCACATGGATTTTACAAGTCAAGTAAACACGTCGTGCACAGATATTACGCCTTTTGGCTGGAGTGGCTGTACGGGCCAACTCCTACGCTCAAGTGATCGCTTATGCCTACCCTTCCACATGTATCGGGCATTGGCTTTTGACCAACACATGTAGCCCGCTTCTGGATCACGAGCCAGGAAGTGTATTGGGCATAGGGTTGTGTCTGCAACACAGGTGCCTAGCCTGAACAAGGAAGTACGTAGCGTATGCTACGAATGCAACATTCAGGTATGGATGACATGGCATGGCAAGTTATAATTTAAGTGCGTATAGACAAGGAATTTAAATGTGACAGGCATGGCAGTGCACAAGTAAAGAGCATACAGTTATGAAAATTAAACGTGACATGCAGCAATGCATGAATGACATGGCAGGGTGACAGATCTAGCTTCGTTGTCAAGCTAGATCTTAAAATTGCGTCTAGGCGAGTATCATTTCGTCACCTATTCTCTTTTACGCCTAAAATAAGAAATGGCCTAAAGCACGGCCTAAACAAAGAACTGGCAAGTTTCACTTGCCTGCAATCAATCGTTATGAATACACCGTCCAAACAGCCCAGTCTACCTATGTGCTCAGATCCACCAGCCTACAGTCCCAAATTAAATTATCTTTATTAGTGAATTACCAGACAATAAAATTACCGATTTTTATGTTGTTTAACATGGATGAGTTGGGGTCCTAAGTATTCAGAAATTTACCCTTACACGACGCGAGAGCTACACTGGCGTCGGGTAGCGACGCAAGGGGTTGGAATAATAGAAAACGCTCCACGTCCAGATTCCAAATAAGATTCCACGCTCGCCAATTCTAGGGCAGCGACCAAATCAGCGAACAAGATTCCAAATAGCGAGTAATAGGTCGGTAGACGTTTTTACGGCTTATGGGAAGCCGTAACAACGAACCGGGACGAACGGTTCGACGTACACGATGTCTACGACGTTGAGCGTCGTAGGGGATGCTCGTGACGTCGGAAAACACCCCTAGGAGAAGTAGAGGGCTATCGAAAGACCCCAACAGCGAGAGGGTACGACGAGAACTCAGCGACGCGTCGATACGTCGCTATACACGCAAAACAGCGAGTACCCTCGCTGTTTCAGACTTCGACGGCCTGAGGGCAGCTGTCAATGGTGCAGAGGGTACAGGGGGGTCGACGGCGGAGGGGAGAGGCGTGGCGGCGGCACCGGAGCCGCGGCTGCGGCGATCTGCGGCTACTGCGGCCTGCTGCGCGAGATAACAGCAGCTTGCGGCGGTTTCCGGCAGCCAGCGACGGGGCAACGACGGGGCAACGGCGGCCCAAGGGCGGGGCACGTCGGAGGAAGGGAGAGGGGCGGTCGGCGACGGGCCTTGGCCGGAGAACGCAAGAGAAGCGCTCGGGGTGTGTTGTTTGCATGGGGAATTAGGGCCCGCTGCGTTTTGAAATGCTATGTTGTGAAAACTAAGGGATCCTAGGGCTATTATTAAAGGTTAGGGGCTGAGAACGTGGGTTAGGGTATGGGCTGACTAGGTCAAGGGTTTAGTTTTGTTATATGTTATATTTGTTAAAGGAAATGATATAAAACTATTAAAACCCAAGTTCCTCACTCCCTCTCTCTCCCTGGGTAAAACAAGTGGGTGCGACTATGGTGAATGAAATGGGCTGAGTCAACTTGCTTTAGGATGATATTGTTATAATTAAATCATTGGGGGAAAGAATCAAATGAAACTTAGGCTAAACCGATAATAGGTTGGACAAAAGTGAAAATAGGTCAAACGAAGCCCAAAAATCGTAAGATAAATACTGGAATGACAGCACAGATGAGAGAAACGCAACAAAGAAGGCAGATCATAATTTCAACGTTGAGAAACGAAATTAAAAATAAAAAGGCCTCACGACAAAAGTGAAAATCGCGATGTCTCATCAAATAAGATCAAATAGTGGGAGAATGACCCGTGAAATGACGTTCTAAAATAAATCCACAATTTAATACTCTTCGAGAGGGTCACAACAGCATATCACACTATACCGTTCGGATACAGACAAGGTCTAAAATAAATACGTGCACGAACAAGACTACGTGCACGACAAAGCGTACAATTGAAAACAGGCCGTTACATCCTCCCCACCTTAAGAATGATTCCGTCCTCGGAATCAACATCAACCACGACTCGGAAACAAGTGCGGGAAGCGCTCTCTCATATCATCCTCACGCTCCCAGGTGGACTCCCCAGGGGAACCATGACGCCACTGCACTCTAACCAAGTCGACGGTCTTATTCCTCAGCTGCTTCTGCCGTCGATCCAGAATCTCAACTGGCTGCTAATCATAGGTAAGATCCGGATGAACCGTGATCTCTGAGAAATCCACAGCATGAGACGGATCACTGACGTATCGACATAACTGAGATACGTGAAATACGTCGTGAACACCCTCCAGTGACGGTGGCAACGCCAAGCGATAATCCACCGCTCCAACTCTCTCCAGGACATCAAACGACCCAATGTACCTCAGACTCAGCTTGCCTCTCTTTCCAAATCGGATAACTCCACGGTTCGGAGAGATCTTCAGAAAGACGTGATCTCCTGGCTGAAACTCCAAAGGCCTCCGTTTAGCATCTGCCCAATGCTTGAAACGGTCCTGCGCGATCCTCAGCTTCTCCTGGATGTTCCTCACAACATCCACAGCCTCCACGATCATCTCTGGTCCTAACAGCTCCCTATCTCCAATGTCATCCCAGCTCAGTGGTGATCGACATTTCTTCCTGTATAGCGCGGCGAATGGCGCCATGCCAATACTCGCCTGGTAACTGTTATTGTAGGCAAACTCCACATGATGGAGATGATCCTCCCAATATCCCTTGAAATCCAACATGCATGCTCTCAGCATGTCCTCCAAAATCTGAATTGTCCTCTCGGACTGGCCATCCTTCTACGGATGGTACGCGGTACTGAAACTCAGACTCATACCCAGACTCTTCTGCAGACTCTGCTAAAACTAAGATGTGAATCTCGTGTCTCTGTCCGACACGATACTCACGGGGACTCCGTGAAGTCGCATGATCTCCTGCACGATTTATGTTACATCACTATCTAAACTAGGGAAAATGAAATAAAAACGGAGAGTAAAAGAATTTTACCTCCATATATCTCCTCGCTAGCGTCTCAGTGGACTATCCTACTCAGAAGGGAATAAAGTGCGTGGATTTGGTCAATCGGTCTACGATCACCCAAATCGCATCATTCTGCTTCGGACTCCGAGGTAGTCCAGTCACGAAATCCATAGTGATGTGTTGCCACTTTCACTCCGGAATCGGAAGCGGTTGTAGCAACCCTGCCGTACGCTGATGCTCCGCTTTACCTGCTGGTAGACCAAACACTTGGCTACGCTCCGAGCCACACTCTGCTTCATACCATGCCACCAATAGTTCAGACGAAGATCCTTGTACATCTTGGTACCACCAGGATGTACAGAATACGGTGAACTGTGTGCCTCAACCAATAACTCCTCTCTGATATCTCCAGCTGGCACAAATAACCTGGCTCCAAATCTCAACGAACGATCTCCATGAATCAAGAAGTCAGTCCGTAGACCGGCTTCTAACTGCTCCCGAATCTTCACCAACTTCAGATCCCCGGCTTGACCTGCCTTGATCCGATCCACGATCGTCGACTGTATCTGCATACACATCAACGAATAAGCCTCTCTAGGAAGCACGATCTCAATACTAGACTCGCAAAAATCCTGCTGTAACCTCCACTGCGAACTCAACATCATCATCGCTGGAAGTCTGCTCAGCGCATCCGGAACCACATTCACCTTGCCAGGGTGATACTGCAAGTCAATCTCATAATCCGTCATGAGCTCCAACCATCGACGCTGTCGCATGTTGAGCTACTTCTGCGTAAAGATATACTTCAAGCTTTTGTGATCGGTGAAGATCTTCACCTTCTCACTCAGCAAGAAGTGCTTCCAAATCTTGAGCGTAAATATGACTGCAGCCAACTCCAAATCGTGCGTCAAGTAATTCTTCTCATGAGCCTTAAGCTGACGAGAAGCATCGCAACCACGTGCCCATGCTGATGCAAAACACAACCGAGACCTTTGCCAGAAGCATCGCAAAAGATCTCAAATCCTCCACTCCGGTCGGGCACAGCAAGAACATGGGTAGTCGTCAATCTCTCCTTCAGAATAGAAAAAGCCTTCTCACAATCATCGGTCCAAATGAAAGGTACATCCTTCCACGTCAGTCGAGTCATCGGCTCAGCAATCCGAGAAAAGTCCTTAATGAAACGCTGATAATAACCTGCAAGCCCAAGGAAACTCCGAATCTCAGACGCTGACTACGGAACAGACCACTCTCTGATAGCCTTAATCTTCTCAGGATCCACCGATATTCTATCTCCTGACACCACGTGCCCAAGAAAAGCAACCATATCAAGCCAGAACTCGCACTTGGAATACTTATCATACAAACGATGCTTCCTCAAAATCTCTAATACTGTCCTCAAGTGCGATGTATGCTCTTCCTCCGACTTTGAATAGATCAAGATGTCGTCAATAAAGATAACAACAAATTTATCTAGAAAGTCGTAGAAGATCAGATTCATCATATTCATAAAAACTGCGGGTGCATTGATTACACCGAAGGGCATAACCACAAACTCGTAGTGACCATACTTTGTCCTGAACGCTGTCTCCTGGATATCTTCCTTTCTCACCTTCGGCTGGTGATAACCACTCCTAAGATCCAACTTAGAGAACACTCTTGATCCTCCAAGCTGATCAAAGATGTCATCTATACGAGGCAATGGATATCGATTCTTGACGGTGACGGCATTCAGCTCCCTGTAGTCCACGCACATGCGACGCGAACCATCCTTCTTCTTCACCACCAACACCGGTGCGCCCCACAGAGACACACTAGGATTAATATAACCCTTCTGCAAAAGCTCTTCCAGCTGTCTACGCAATTCCTCCAACTCAGCTGGAGCCATATGATACGGCGCCTTCGAAATGGGCTGTGCTCCCGGAATAAGATCGATCGAAAACTCGAGAGCTCGATCGGGCGGCAGTCCAGACATCTCCTCGGGAAATACGTCATCGAATTCTCGCACCACAGCTGGTCTGCTCTGCTCCATCTGCATGGCAACGATCTCCACCGGCTTGGCCCGAAACCTGACAGGACCAAGCGAACTACTACCTCTGCTGAACTCGAACACCGGATGACCTGGGATCTCGAACACCACCTTCTTCCTCCGACAATCGATCGTGTCATAGAAACTCCCAAGCCAGTCCATCCCAAGGACGGCATCATAGTTGATGATGTCTTGGACAATAAAGTCAGTGTAAAGCTCATGTCCACAGACCACCAAAGGACAAGAATTGCAACCATGATGCACTGAGATCACGCCATTCCCTGTAACGATATCCCAACTCTGGGGAAGAGGGGAAGTCGACAAGGAATGCTTGTCCACGAAGCTCCGGGATATAATGCACATCGATGCACCAGAGTCAAAGAGGACTCGTGCAGGAAATGTGCAAACCAAAATCACACCTAACAAACAATCTAACAATCAAATCCTATTCTAGCAAACATATCATAGTCAAACAACAAACAAATACTAACGAATAAGGTCAACTAAGGAAATGAAAGCAAACTAGACCGAGGGTTACATGCAATAACCTCATCCTCAGTCTCAGCCTCAACTGCAGTCATCAGGAAAGCCTGCCTCCTCGGTTGCAAAGCTAGCTGAAACGCCTGCTTCTGTGGAATGAGAGGCGCTCCACGTCTAGCAGGTACAAGTGCTCTCTGCTGCAATGGCTGAGCTGCAACGGGTCCTCTCCATGGCTGTCTGGACTTCGGGCAATCCTTCATGACATGAGCAGGATCACCATAAACCAGGCACTGTCCCAACATCTTCCTGCACTGCTTATTGACATGCCTAGTCTTGTCACAGAAATGGCAAGTCTTCAGAGTAGGCCCGCCTGGCCTCTTGAACTGCACCGACTGGTTAGGCTTGAACCCATGCCTAACCACTGCTCTGATCTGCTCCATAGGCCTCTTCCCAGCTCCAGAAGTCTGTCCTCTCTTCTAGCTCGCAATCAGCTCATGTCTCCTCGAAGCTACTAGCAACTTCTGATAAGACTCCAAATCTGACAAAGACATTAGGCTCTGCAAGTCTAAGGAAAGACCCTGCAGAAACCTCTGAGCTCTCTCCTCGACATCCTGTACCATCTTCGGCGCGAAATGACTCAGCCTGGTGAACTCCTGATGATATTGGTCTACCGAGAGATCTCACTGCTTCAGATCAATGAATCGCTGCAACATCTTCCTCCTGGCAGCCTTCGGGAAATACTCCTCATCGAACCTAGCCTTGAAAGTAGCCCAAGGAATAGGTCTCACCAACAGCTCCTCCTCTGCATCCCACCAGCTGCGGGCATTATCCTTGAGCTGTTTCTTCACCAAATCAACCCATCCAGCCAGGTTGGTCTTCGACATCCGCAGATTATCCTCCGTATTCCGGGTCCACTCCTCTGCAGCCAACGGTCCTTCAGATCCATCAAAATAAGTCGGGCCCAGCTCCCGAACGGCTTCGCTCCCGGCTCGAAGTGAGGGGCATTCTGGAGCATGCCCTGCTGCACCTGCATCATCTGATGCATCATCCTCATAACTTCAGCATTGGTGGGCTCTCTATCCGGCACCGCAACACGGTCGGGCCCACCACCAGCTCGGGTCTGTCGTCTTCCAGCCATTTAATGCCATAGAAAACGAATTAAATTAGACTCAAAGCTTATGACTTAGATGTTTGAATTTATTTAATGGACATTCTATAATTATTATCATTGTTTCAATAATTCATAGGTTCGAGACCTGCATGTGCCACCAATAAAACCTGTCACGACCTGCTTCCCTAAAATGGAGGCGAGGCGTGAGAAGTCCGCTCATACTTGGAGCAGTGTGGCTCCAGTCTGTAAAGCGTTTAGAATAACCAAGTATATGTCCTTGCAAATGCGATACAAAACAAAGATAATAATAAAGAAAAGAGACAGATAATATAATTTCAATCTCAAAATGTCCACAATAAATTCCAACATCACAGAAAAGCCACCAGGCTAAAAGAAGAGTCTAAAAGGCCCAAGCATGGCCAACAGAAATAAAAAACGTACAGAAAGAAAGGTGCTACGCACCGACAACCTAACAAGAATTAATCAGAAACAACACAGAACTACGCCTCTACGACTGGTCGCCAGTGTCCTCGTACTCCACGTCAATGGTGGACCCAGGCTCAAAGTCATCAAACACCTTGTCCTCAGCAACGGACTCTAGCTCAGCAACTAACATGTGACACCCAAAAGCGACGAGGGCGCATGTCTGCAAGTCTACAAGAGACTTGTGCAAGGAAACTAAAAGGAAAGTAAAACAACCTGGCAGTTCTAAAAATGTGCGATGACATGGCATTTTAAAGTATGGATGCAACAATTAAATAGATGCGACAAGTATGACATGGCAGCAAGTTTAACAAGGCACAAGTACATCATGGCATGGGTAGCAAAGCTACTAAACAATCACATCGATTTTACAAGTCAAGTAAACACGTCGTGCACAGAGATTACGCCTTTTGGCTGGAGTGGCTGTACGGGCCAACTCCTAATCTCAAGTGATCGCTTATCCCTACACCTCCACGAGTATCAGGCATTGGCTTTTGACCAACACATGTAGCCCGCTTCTGGATCACGAGCCAGGAAGTGTATTTGGCATAGGGTTGTGCCTGCAACGCAGGTGCCTAGCCTGAACAAGGAAGTACGTAGCGTGTGCTACGAATGCAACATTCAAGTATGGATGACATGGCATGGCAAGTTATAATTTAAGTGTGTATAGATAAGGAATTTAAACGTGACAAGCATGGCAGTGCACAAGTAAAGAGCATACAGTTATGAAAATTAAACGTGACACGCAGCAATGCATGAATGACATGGATGGGTGACAGATCTAGCTTCGTTGTCAAGCTAGATCTTAAAATTACGTCTAGGAGAGTATCATTTCGTCGCCTAGTCTCTTTTACGCCTAAAACAAGAAATCACCTAAAGCACGGCCTAAACAAAGAACTGGCACGTTTCACTTGCCTGTAATCAATCATTCTGAATACACCGTCCAAACAGTCCTGTCTACCTATGTGCTCAGATCCACCAGCCTACAGTCCCAAATTAAATTATCTTTATTAGTGAATTACCAGACAATAAAATTACCGATTTTTATCTTGTTTAACATGGATGGGTTGGGGGTCCTAAGTGTTCAGAAATTTACCCTTACATGACGCGAGAGCTACACTGGCGTCGGGTAGCGACGCCAGGGGTTGGAATAATAGAAAACGCTCCACGTCCAGATTCCAAATAAGATTCCACACTCGCCAATTCTCGGGCAGCGACCAAATCAGCGAACAAGATTCTAAATAGCGAGTAATAGGTCGGTAGACGTTTTTACGGCTTATGGGAAGCCGTAACAACGAACCGGGACGAACGGTTCGACGTACACGATGTCTACGACGTTGAGCGTCGTAGGGGATGCTCGTGACGTCGGAAAACACCCCTAGGAGAAGTAGAGGGCTGTCAAAAGACCCCAACAGCGAGAGGGTACGACGAGAACTCAGCGACGCGTCGATACGTCGCTATACACGCAAAACAGCGAGTACCCTCACTGTTTCAGACTTCGACGGCCTGAGGGCGGCTGTCAACGGTGCAGAGGGTACATGGGGGTCGACGGTGGAGGGGAGCCGCGGCTGCGATGATCTGCGGCTGCTGCGGCCTGCTGTGCGAGATAACAGCAGCTTGCGGCGGTTTCCGGCGGCCAGCGGCGGGGGCAGCGACGGGGGCAACGATGGCCCAAGGGCGGGGGCACGTTGGAGGAAGGGAGAGGGGCGGTCGGCGATGGGCCTTGGCCGGAGAACGCAAGAGAAGCGATCGAGGTGTGTTGTTTGCGTGGGGAATTAGGGCCGGCTGCGTTTTGAAATGCTATGCTGTGAAAACTAAGGGATCCTAGGGCTATTATTATAGGTTAGGGGCTGAGAATGTGGGTTAGGGTATTGGCTGACTAGGTCAAGGGTTTAGTTTTGTTATAGGTTTTATTTGTTAAAGGAAAATGATATAAAACTATTAAAACCCAAGTTCCTCACTCCCTCTCTCTCTGTCCCTAGGTAAAACTAGTGGGTGCAGCTATGGTGAATGAAATGGGCTGAGTCAACTTGCTTTAGGATGATATTGTTATAATTAAATCATTGGGGGAAAGAATCAAATGAAACGTAGGCTAAACCGATAATAGGTTGGACAAAAAGTGAAAATAGGTCAAACGAAGCCCAAAAATCGTAAGGTAAATACTGGTATTACTGCACAGACGAGAGCAACGCAACAAAGAAGGCGGATCACAATTTCGACGTCAAGAAACGAAATTAAAAATAAAAAGGCCTCACGACAAAAATGAAAATCGCGACGTCTCATCAAATAAGATCAAATCGTGAGATAACGACCCATGAAATGACGTTTCAAAATAAATCCACAATTTAATACTCTTCGAGAGGGTCACAACAGCATATCACACTATAGGGTTCAGATACAGACAAGGTCTAAAATAAATACGTGCATGAACAAGACTACGTGCACGACAAAGCGTACAATCGAAAACAGACCGTTACACATGGGCTGGAGCTAGAGTTCTCATCTCTCGCTCTCTTCTCCTCATCTCCTCGAAACTTCTTCCTTGCCTCGACGAACTCTCATAGAACCTCGCCAATGATGTCCTAGACGTGTCGAATATGTCCATGTCCCTAAATTGCTCCAATTTGCTCCAAAACTCCTGAAAATCCACAAAGCTATACAAAACTCGAATACGGCGTTAGAAGCGCGATAATGTATGAAAATGTGGGTTTTGGAGGCGAATATGATATGGAATGATGTAATAAAAATATGTAAAATATGGACACATCAAAATTCCCTAAGCTTACCTCTTACTCGTCCTCGAGGAAGACGAATACGAGGCTCACCGGTCGATAAAAATAAGAAATAGAAGAAGGAATGAAAGATGGAGGGAGGTGCTAGAGTATTCGATCAGATCTCAAGCCATAGTGACATATCACGCCACTTTGAAAATGAATCACATGCTATAAGAATTTCATATATTGACCAATCATATTATTTGCAGGAATTTAAGGGCAAAGGAAGGGATTCCCTAAATTCATGCAATCAATTCATATCCATATCGTGTAATTCATAGCGTTTAAAATACAAATGTTGGCGATGCAATTTTCAATCAAAAGATATAAGTGAAGCATATAAGAATTCACAACAAGCATGCAATTGAGAATAGAATAAATCATGGCATTCACATATTCATATCAAATCATGAAAATTCTCCATAGCTAATATATTTCACGAAGTTTCAACATTATCAAATATCCCCAATTTTGCACAACTCCACTCTAATGGCGTACTCACGCTTATGGTCAAATGAATTCACCCCCATAAGCTTTAGCTTGAGGCATCGCATCTAAAGGAAAGGATGGGAGAAAATGGAATTTTTGCCTTGGTTTTTCCAAGTATTTTTTGTAGCTCCAAGTAATGAAATAGAGAGATATTTTTCTTTTCTTTTCGGGTTTTCTTGTACTTTTTAAACTTTTTGTTTCTCTCTCTTTTTTGTAGGAGCTATTTGATTTGCATTTTTGCTTTTTGGCTCCTTTTTGGCTTTTTAGAAGCTAGCCTTTTCTTTTGGGATTTTTGGGAAGTGGATGCAGTATAAGTAGCTGCAGGGGGTGAACCCAAGTGACATGTAAAAAGAATAAAAAGATATGTGGAGGAAGAATTAATATAACACTCGGTTCACTCATAAGATGTGCACAATGGTTCAACAAGATAATACTTCAACTAAACTCATAAGCAAGCATAGGTATTTTCATTCATTTCAACGAATAATGAAGTCAAGATGTAAGGCATACACTCATACAAGGCATGCAATAAAAAGCGAATAAGATAACAAGGCAGATGCTTCAGATATTCTAATGATGCGTGAATCTTGGTTCATTTCCAATAAAAGCATACTAAATATTATTGCATGCATTCAGTTTCAATTCATTTTATGCATTCATATAGAGAAATCATCAAAAGAAACATATATACATCATGATAACTACTAAAGCTCAGAGAGATATCATCATATGGAATGTATCTAGCAAAAGGGGAAAAGAAAGGTCGAAAAAAGTAAAAGCAAGTATGCATGCATACCAAAACATGGAAAATATGATGCTAAAAGGAAAAAAAGAAAATGGTGGAGAAAAAGGGTAGAAAATAAAAATAAACAAGTGTAAAATGAATAAAAATATTAAAAATAAGAATAAAAAGCGATAGCACTCATCCCCCAAGCTAAACACATCAGTGTCCTCACTGTTGAGAACACGCGTGAAAGATGGGAAAATGAGGCTAGGGTGGGTGGGTGGAAAATAAAAGGAAAATAAACGAAAAATGAAACTGTACAAATAAAAGGAATCTCGGCTGATAGTCAGGGGCGGGTGGTCTAGCGGGGATCTCGGCTGAAGAAGCTGGGAATGGAATGGATCCGAGATCCGATGCATAGGTAGAAGCTGCAGCAGCATCAGAAAAGGGAGATGTCATGGCAACAGAAGTGGTGACATATACCACGACGCTTTCAGAGAAAATAGCTGATGCGGGGACAAAAGAAGTGCCAGAAAGTGTCGCTATGGACCCTAAAGTGATGGGAATTGAAGAGAGAGGGTCCACCGGTGCAGATAATGTGCTGGCAGAGTCAATGATGATGGGGACAGTAGTAGTAGGCTCCAAAATGGTAGGAAGAGTAAGGTCAGGAGCAACGGATACAGACGTGTCCTTAGGTCCGGGAACGGAAGAGACAGAGGTGATGACCTCGGGGGAAATGGTGTGGACAGTCCCGAAGGTCCCAATGGTGGTAGTGGTAGTGGTGGTGGTAGGAAAACTGACAGATGTGTGGACAGAAGTGCTCCCAGTCGGGGCTGGCTAGGCTGGCTGGGCTGCCAGGATGGCAGCAATATCAGGCTCATCCTCCTCATCGGAGCTGAGTACTTAGTCAAAGTCGTCCTCGACGACTGGTCCTCCTGGGGGCTCGATGACATGGATGGTAGGGATAAGAAAAATTCCAAGAATGACCCAATCAAGCATGACTGGGTCGACTCGTGTGAGATCGGGGCAGGGCAGATAGAGATGGTGCTCGTGATGGGCGACTAATAAGTAGATCCAGTGACGCTCACCGTGTGGCCTGATGATGTGCATGCGAGCAAGTACACCTAGAGTCAGTCTAGAAGGCCCGATGGGTATCGCTAGACCAGGTGAAAGTGCAAGACCCAGCATCGAGGCAAAAATGGTGAAAAATCCATCGCAGCAGATATTGGTGGTGGCGTGAGCGGTCTGGATGAGGTAGTGACACAGCCAGTATGCTACGTTAGAGAGAAGGAATGGGTGTGGAGTACCATCAGGGTGGCGGCGTAGAGGTCGAGTTATCCCCTTAAGATGGGAAAGCTCAGGAAGGAAGAGTGTCATGGTCTCTGGCCTGGAGAAGAGCGTGGTGGCTAGGTGGCAATGGGTGTAGCGAAGACAGGGGTGGACTATGGCTGAGGATTTAGCCCTGCTAGGGCTATATCCTCGAAGGCGAGTGATACAACGCCAAAACTGCTCTACGTCGAACGTGGTGAGCTCGTAGTCCAGGAAGTAGGCGAGGATATGGTCGGGGATGGCGGGGAATCTAAAGTGGGCAGGGATCATGGCATGCGTGACCACTACGTCGCGGTCAAGCAGTCGAAAGCAGATGCCAGCACCCTTTAGGAAACTCAGCACCCCGAGAGTGAGGCGAGTGTATGTGCAGGCGTGTGTGGCAAGGAATCGGTCGACACCAATGATCTGGTAAATGCGATGGCCACCCTGAAGGATGCCCAGCCTGATGAGGGTACGGACATGGACGAAGCATGTGGGGACGATGGTGCAGTGAGAGATGGCCGTGAAACGGGTGCGGTGTGTGTCGTCCCTGAAGACAATATCATATGTCCTGAGGGTGGGTGGTGGTGGAATTGGATGGGGTGGAGGTGCGGTAGTGGGGATGGGTGGAGCGGTAGTACATGGAGTGAGTGGGGCCTCTATCGCTAGAGGCATGGGGGATGGTGATCGTGATGGGAAGGACGTGGAGGATGTGGAGTCCACCCAGTAGTCCTCAAGTGTGTGTGAGCGGCGGCGACGGAATGACTACCTAGAAGAGGAGGCATTAGTGGTGGCCTTCCTCTTCTTTGATGGAGACTTCCTTGGCCTAAGGCTAGGAGGCATCGTGCAAATGATGATGCATATGACGTACGGTAATGTAAAATAAGGAGTGGAGCAAATATACCAAAACCAAGCATCGCAGCGAAAGAAAAAGCATAAGCACGTGCGTGCTCTCGACTAAGACGATCCCCAAGCTATCCCAAACCAAGCTCCTCCTCGAAGAGCTCCAAATGTACCTGCAATAGGATAAGAAAATAATATCAGTAGGCAATTGAGGAATTTAATTGGGTTTGGGGTTCGTAATTAGAAAAAATTTAATAATAGGGTTCGAAATTGGAAAGAATTATGGTTGGGGTTTGGAAGGTGGAAGAGGGGGAGATATGGAGAGAGAGAGAGAGAAGATGGAGAAGTGGAGAGAGATGGGATGGCGGTGGCGGTGCTTGGGTGGCACAAGCGACGGCGATGGCGACGGTCCAACGAGACGTTGGACCGAGTGGGGGCGCTGAGCTAGGGCGCATGTGGAGAGAGAGGGAGAGGGTAGGGAGAGAGAGGGGAAAGAGATGTGGAGAGAGAGAGAGAGAGAGAGAGAGAGAGAGAGAGAGAGAGAGAGAGAGAGAGAGAGAGAGAGAGAGAGAGAGAGAGAGAGAGAGAGAGAGAGAGAGAGAGAGAGAGAGAGAGAGAGATAGAGGAAGGAGGGCGGACCGATCTGGGAGGCACCGACGCTCGGGCGGCGCTGACGCGCTTCGAACGGAATGAGCAGGGATTTAAAGGGAGAGGTCGGGTGAATTGGGGGGTGTTTTGATTTAGATTAGGGTTAGGTTAGGGGCCCGAGATGTTTTTATATGGGTTGAACTCGGTTCAGTTGTGGGCCCCCTGACTAATAGCTGCTCGATCGAGTGGTGATAGCTGGTCGGTCGAGCTGGGAAGATATAAAAATTTAATGTAAACCCCAGATTCATGCCCTACTACTCGATCGAGATGCTTACTTAGCTCGGTCGAGCTGAATTGAAACAGAATGTTGATTTTCAGCTCTTTTTTCTCCCTCCGTAGCTCGACCGAGTAGGGTAGCTACTCGGTCGAGTCTATTAAACTTTCCAGAGACCCTTTTTAGCACTTTTGGACTCCTTTTATAGCTCGACCGAGCAGGGAAGCTGCTCGGTCGAGTCGAATTAGAAACAGAATGCTCTTTTCAACCTCTTTTGGACTCTGATTGTAGCTCGACCGAGTAGGCAGCTACTCGGTCGAGTCGCAATTGATTTTCAGAGCCACTTTTGGCATCTTTCTCCAGCTCTCTGTAGCTCGACTGAGACGGTCAAGTGGCCTCTCCATGCCCACTAAGCTATGTATTGTTCGTTGGTACTCTCCTCTCGGTTTCTTCTCCTTCTTTTCATCATTTAGTGCGCTCTCCTTATTATTCAACCTGTAGAAGGAAGAACTCATCAATTTTTATGTTTTTGTATTTTTCTAGAATTAAAAACGTATTTATTTGTGTTTTTGAATAGAAAAAGTGAAAAAATAAAAAGGAAGATAAAACTAAAGAAAGAAATCAGGTTGCCTCCCGAAAAGCACTTGTTTTAAGTCGTAAGCTCGACTCCCTCGAGGTATTCAATGATGATCAATGATGTTAGGCGCATATGAAATATGCCCGTCGTGCTTCCTAATGAAGCCTTGTGTTGAAAGTTGGCACGCCTCTCCATGTTGGCCCTCAGCAGCCAAAAAGATGGTAGCCTCCGGTTGTTGATCAAGCGATGGTATATCCGGGGGCTCCTCGTCTAATACTCGTAAGTAGGTATCCATCGCCTTATGATATACGTCGTCGTCGTCTAAGTTCATCTTCATGGGGTCTTTGGACATCTCCTCCATGACATAATCATTTGTGGCTTCGTCCTCCAAGAGATCAAGGTAGTTTGCATCTTCTGACGGTGGGTGATCACTCCTTATTTTACACCTTTTTTCCGCATGTTTGCATGCCATTTAGACCGCCCAAATCATGTTTTTCACGATATATCGACGATATTGCGATGCTTTTCACGATTTGTTGTTTTTGTCGCATTTCAGGTGATTTGGCGCGATTTGGAGTGATCTCTAGATGCGCTTACTCTAGACGGCCACCGACGACCTCCCCGAGGGGTATTTTACTGTTGGAGAGGAGCGGAAGAAGAATGGACGTCGCAGGAGCGACGAGGAGGCCAAAATAAGCAGAATGGGCATTTTTTGTGTCCCACTCGGCCGAGTGGAGGAGCCACTCGGCCGACCAGCGAGACACTGCTCGGCCGACCCGTTCAGACACGATTTCCATGTGTACTCGGCCGAGCGACGGAGACCACATCGGCCGAGTGACGATACCACGTCCGCCCGAGTGGCGCCCAGACGAAGCCCCTCCAAAATATCGAAGTTACTGTTTTTCGGCCATCTGAGCTTCAGAAGACCCACTCGGCCGAGTGGTAAACCACGTCCGCCCGAGTGTAGTGAAGCCATCGGCCGAGTGACGATAGCTCACTCGGCCGAGCCGCCCCCGAACTGAAGACCCCTGAAGCCCCCGACTTACTGGAAAATGACAGGGTTTTCACTCGGCCGAGCGACTTTTGTCACTCGGCCGAGTGCGATGCGCTGCCTGTAGCGAAATTTGCGGAAAACAGGCTGTGCAGGGGCGTTTTGGTCAGGATTTTTGGACGATTTTGAGGGCTATTTAAGCCCTGTTTTTACCCTAGTTTAGGGAGCCATCTCTTAGATTTTTTACAGCTTTTTGAGACTACTTTTTGCTTTATTATTTGTGATTGGAGAAGAGGGAAAACTTGGATTTTTGTTGGATTAATTGAAGAACTACATTGGTTTGCATCTCTCTTCCCCAAAAACTCTATTTTTATTGTTTATATCATTGTTGTGAAGAATTCCATTGCCTATTTCATTGATTATTTTTGTGCTATTGCTATGATTTGTGAGTAGTCTCCACGTCTTGGGGCGTGGGGATGAACCCTACAAGCCCTGTTTCTTATCTGTGTTGAATTGGTAGAAATTGAGCTAGAATAGCTATTAGGGATTAGATTGAGATCGATTTACTACGGATAGCTAGGTATTCATATCAATTGGGATTTGCAAGAGATTGGATCCCAATTTGATAGGAAGCCCTAGAAATCCGAATTGGGTTGGAGTCGGATTTTCGAAGTATCGGTTTGCAAGAGATTGGACCGATACTAGGATTTCCGGTTGCAATTCCGTGCCGATACTCGTTTGCAAGAGATTGGACGGGTAGGAACTATCTCAATCTAGATCGTGGACCGAGTTTGCAAGAGATTGGACTCGGTGCACGATTGAACGATGATGTTGATCCTAATGCTAGCTTTCCTAGGCTAGGGTTTGCAAGAGATTGGACCCGAACCTAGGATAGCTATAGACCGGCAACAGCGCGAGAGCGTGAGCTTGGTTCTACATTTAGTTGCAACTAGTTCATTCAAATTCTCATTCTAGCAATTTTGATACCGACGAACCACATTTATGAAATACGGTGAGTAGCGGGAATTCCCCATTCCCTAGACGTTCTTTATTTGATTTGATATTTCGCACACTTGTCTGACGATTGTGACAGGATCTCCCAAGGCAATTCTCTCTATTCTTAAATAGCCAGGTTGATTAGGAGCAAGCACGGTCATTCGTCCTCCCTGTGTTCGATACCCGCTCGCCGCTATACCGTGCGCTTGCGGTAAAACTACAACCGTTCTTTGGGGTCACATCCCGGAGCGATCAAGTTTTTGGCGCCGTTGCCGGGGATGGCATTTTGACGGTGCTCGGCATCGACCACCCGGTTATTTCTTCTTACTATCTTCCTTTACTTCCCTCTCTATCTTATTTTAACTTCATTCGCAGCACTATTTGCATGTTCTCCCCGTATTTTGCGTAAGATCTTAACAGGGAGAATGGAGGATGCAACGCCAACAATAGAACTCAGTCAAGAAGACTATGACTCCTTCACAGACCTCCTTAAGGAGCTTGTCGACGAGGTCCACACTACCGGAGCATTTGCTATTGATGTCAAGGACCCCGACGAACAACTATTTGCTAGTTTTGTGATGGACCAAATCTCCCCGGAGGGGATTATCGGAGGCAATGTCAGAGTTGACGTGGTCGACGACAAATTGTATTTCGAAGCCAATAGAGCAAGCGTCGAAGAACACTATGCTCCCGAAGAACCCTTCGAACAAACCGACATTCAGGGAGTTACACTCTATGACGCTCACTCTTGTTTTTATGAATCGTCTGATGAGTTTCTTGATTCCAGGTATGAACTGGAGCAGAGTGAAGGTTTTGGCGATGCTAGCACTGAATCGGAGGGCGCCTATTTCGATGCCTCATCCTCACTAAGTAGCGAGTCTGACTCGTCACAAGAGAGCATGCCCCCTGAACATGAGGTAAACACGGATAACAAGGAAGAAGTCGAACTCATGCGAGCCGATGAAGTGGAAGGAGCAGCGCCACCTGAGGTAGAGCTTAAACGATTACCACCGAATCTAAGGTATGCCTTTTTGGGTAATAAATTAACTTTCCCGGTGATAGTCAGTTCCCACCTCACACAAGATCAACTTGAAAAACTCCTAGACGTTCTCAGGAGCCACAAAGATGTCTTGGGATACATAATCTCCGATCTAAAATGGATAAGCCCTAGGCTTTGCACGCATCGGATCCATTTGGAGGATACCGAAGCCACCTCCATAGAGCCTCAAAGGAGGCTAAACCCGAACATGAAGGAGGTGGTTAAGAAGGAAATCCTAAAATTGTTAGAAGCCGGTATAATTTATCCTATCTCTGACAGTAGATGGGTTAGCCCCGTTCACGTCGTCCCCAAGAAAGGGGGGATGACTGTCATAAAAAATGAAAAAGGTGAGCCAATATCTACGCGCACTGTCACGGGATGGCGAATGTGCATTGACTATAGGAAACTCAATAAAGCCACCCGAAAGGACCATTATCCATTGCCATTCATTGATCAAATGCTTGAACGCCTCGCGAACCATAAATATTTTTGCTATCTAGACGGGTATTCGGGTTTCTTCCAAATCCCTTTGCACGAAGATGACCAAGAAAAGACAACTTTCACTTGTCCCTATGGCACCTATGCTTACCGTAGGATGCCGTTTGGCCTTTGTAATGCCCCCGCCACTTTTCAAAGATGTATGACATCCATATTTTCCGATTACATTGAAAATATTATGGAAGTTTTTGTGGATGATTTCTCGGTTTACGGAAGTGAGTTTGACTCTTGCTTGGAAAATCTCACTAAAGTCCTGAAAAGGTGCCAATAAAACAATCTCACTCTCAATTGGGAGAAGTGTCACTTCATGGTCACGGAAGGTATAGTTCTCGGACATCTTGTTTCCTCGAGGGGAATCGAGGTAGATAAAGCAAAAATTGAGGTAATCGAAAAACTTCCTCGTCCTATTAATGTCAAGGGCATTAGAGGCTTCCTTGGTCACGCGGGGTTTTACCGCCGCTTCATCAAGGATTTCGCCTCGATTGCCCGACCACTTACTTCCTTGCTCGCTAAAGATGTTCCTTTTGACTTTTCAGGAGAATGCTTGCAAGCTTTCAACACCTTGAAGGAAGCGCTAGTCTCCGCGCCCATCATACAACCGCCGGATTGGAGCCTCCCTTTTGAGCTAATGTGCGATGCTAGCGACCAAGCCATTGGAGCGGTATTGGGACAAAGGAAAGATAGGAAGCTTCATGCGATATACTATGCGAGCAAGACATTGGATGACGCGCAGAAAAACTACACAACTACCGAAAAGGAGCTTCTAGCGGTCGTCTATTCCATAGAGAAGTTTCGCTCCTACTTCCTCGGCTCCAAGGTGATTGTCCACACTGACCATGCGGCATTGAAGTATCTTTTGAACAAGAAGGAGGCCAAACCCCGGTTGATTAGGTGGATACTCTTGTTGCAAGAATTCGACCTAGAGATCAGAGATAAGAAGGGTACGGACAACGTCGTGGCGGATCATTTATCTAGGCTCGTTCGCGACAAGGAGGATGAGAGCTTACCTATTGACGACACATTTGTTGATGAGAGGCTATATGCGGTAAGGACCGGGGAAGTACCTTGGTACGCGGACTTCGTCAACTACTTGGCTTGCGGTATCAAACCGCATGGGATTTCCACGCAACAAAAGAGGAGATTTATGCATGAGGTCCGTAGCTATTTTTGGGAAGATCCTTACCTTTTCAAGATATGCAAAGATAGTGTCATTCGTAGGTGTGTTTCTAAAGAGGAGGCAACGTCTATCATTTTGCATTGCCACGGTCTACCATGCGGGGGACATCATGCCGCCTCTAAAACCACCGCTAAGATCTTGCAGAGCGGGTTCTTCTGGCCGATAATGTTTAAAGACACCCACACCTTTGTAAAGGGGTGCGATAGATGCCAACGGACCGGGAATATCTCCAAGCGCAATGAAATGCCAATGAGGCCCATCCAAGAAATTGAGCTTTTTGATTGTTGGGGAGTAGACTTCATGGGACCATTTCCATCGAGCAATGGCAACAAATACATCTTATTGGCCGTCGACTACGTCTCCAAATGGGTGGAGGCAATTGCCACCCCCACTAATGATGCAAGGGTCGTCTCCAAGTTCTTCAAGCAAAATATCTTCCCGCGCTTTGGAGTGCCGCGTACCTTGATAAGCGACGGGGGAAGCCACTTCATAGAGAACAAGTTTGAAGCCATGCTAAAGAAGTACGGGGTGAATCATAGAGTTGGCATGGCTTATCACCCCCAGACAAGTGGCCAAGTGGAAGTCTCAAATAGAGAGATCAAGCAAATTCTCGAGAAAACCGTGGATCGGTCTAGAAAGGATTGGTCAATGAAGCTAAACGATGCTCTATGGGCATATCGCACGGCCTTTCGCACCCCCATCGGTACCACACCGTTCCGACTAGTTTATGGGAAGGCTTGCCACTTGCCGGTTGAGTTGGAGCACCGCGCATATTGGGCCATCAAGACCTTTAACTACGACTACAAGAGTGCGGCGGTGAGGCGACTCTTGGACATCAACGAGCTTGATGAAATAAGGAGAGACGCCTATGAGAGCTCGAGAATTTACAAGGAAAGGACCAAGATTTTCCACGATGCCCGCATAACCGTCACGGATTTCAAGGTGGGAGACAAGGTCTTGCTCTACAATTCCCGGCTCCGACTATTTCCCGGTAAGTTGAGGTCACGTTGGTCGGGACCTTTCACCATCAAGTACATACAACCGGGAGGAGCTTTCGAGTTGGAAAGCAAGGATGGTGCCACATTTAAGGTGAATGGTCAAAGGCTCAAGCACTATTCCGAGGGGATCCCGACGGGCGAAACCAATAGAGTATATTTGCTTAAAGAGCGATCGGATGATCTCTCGGACCTCCTTGATGAGGTGATAGAGGAGGCGATTCCTCACTCAATCGGCGCTCTTTTTGATGAAGAATTTGAAAAAGGCCCGGATTTAGGCCAAGATGAAGAGAATAAAGATGATTTCCCCGACTTCTCCGCTGATGAAGATGAAGGCGACGCTGATGTCGCAAGGATTCGAGAGCTCTGCAAGCTCTCGAAATTAAAGTCTCCAAAGAAAGCTCCGCCGGTACGGAAATCGGCATCACCGGTTAAGCCGTTGACCGGGGCAAATGCTAGCTTGGGGGAGCCTCCCCCAACACTATTCGAGATCGGAGACCTCCGAGGGAGAACGCTACGCCGCCACGTCCAAATCCAAGCGCGCTCCCCGGGAAGTTTGACGGGTGCATCTCATATGCACCAAACATCCCGCATTGATTGAAAATTATAGGGGGTCGAGCTCACGACCTAAAACGAGCGCTTGTCGGGAGGCAACCCGACGGTTTTTGCTTTATTTTTACTTTTTCTTTATTTTCGTTTTAGAAATTTTTAGTGTTCTGAGTCATTCGACCAAAAATTTCGTGATAACGGGTCCTATTTTTCTTGACAGGAGAGGAGATAGGTAGATCCATCATGAGGAGGATGAACGAGACGACGAGGAGCACCCCAAGAAGGCGCTCGACGCTTAGGAGGAGGATGAAATCGACTGGAGGAAGAAAGACGGAGTTTAGAGCCAAAACGAAGACAAACAGCAGAAATTAAGGCTCACTCGGCCGAGTATACTAGTCACTCGGCCGAGTACACAAGTTCGTCCGGCCGAGCCGCTCACGAACGAGGGAAGTCTGCTGAACCCAACTCTCTGTTTATTTTCTTGATTTCGATATAACTGCTACTCGGCCGAGTATATATATTCACTCGGCTGAGTAAAACGGATACCCTCCTAGGGCGAGTCATGCCGAGTAGCTTGAGTCACTCGGCCGAATGGACTTACGTCACTCGGCCGAGGCTGGCAAAGCCACTCGGCCGAAGCGTTATCGGGGAGAAAATTTTTATTGCCTCGCTCGGCTGAGTGAGCACGTCACTCGGCCGAGTCGTAACTTTCTTTTATATAAGTGGCGAGGGGGGCGCGGATTTCGAAATCGAAAAATCCCAAATCCGCCCGCGCCCCCTCAGCTACCCTCGCCCGATCTCGCTTCACCCAGCCCCCACTCGCCCGACCAAGCCCGCGCGTGCCGCCGCTCGGCCAGCCACCGCCGGCCGACCGTCGCCGCACCCCGCCCGAGTCGCCGCCGGTGGCCTCGTCTCCGATCGCCTCCGGTATAGCTTGATTTGCCCGTTTTCTCCTCTTTTTGAGTATTTTTCGAGGATCCGTGTATTAATCGAACCCCTAACCCGAATCAATTCCTATATCTATCTGTTATACCCCTATTGCTCCATACATTTTGATTATTACTCGCTGATATCGCTTTTTCATGCGCAGGTTGCTTTTTGGAGCTTAGGGGAGCCTAGGGGAGCTCCTACGGGCTGTTTTGGACTTCGTGGAGGCGCGGACTTCGCACGCTTCCACCGCTTAGCACTCGCGGCGTGTTTTGGTACACTCTTTCCATTCTTTTTGCACACGCCACACTTTTTCACTTTTCGGCGCGCTCGGGGCCGATATGCCGCCCCGGACACGGCCGCGGACGAGGAGACCTTCCGCTAAGCGGAAGAGGTCAGATGACGCCGGCCCCGCCCACGAGGCAGAAGAGTCTCCTCCTCCTTCCCCCACACACGCCGTCCACCCAGCACAGCCTGCAGGCCCCGCACACCCCGCACAGCCTGCAGTGCACCCACAGCCCGCACAGCCTCTCCCTGTCGATCCACAGCCACCACCACCGGCTCCACTGGTCGGGCCGCTCGGGATTACGTTCCGAGATGACGCACACCGTGCCGTCTTCGAGCGTATCTCCCAGCGCTCGATCGTACCCTCCAGGTTTGCACACCTCGCTGACCTAGGACGCCTGGGGGTACTTGAGGGGATGCTCACGTTGTACGACAACGTGGGCTGGCAAGATTTTCTGCAGGTGTCGGCGGATACTTTTACCCGCCCGACACTTGAGGTTTTGAGTTCGATCGCCCAGACCGATGAGGGATGCTCATTCCGGTTCATGGATCGAGAGTGCCAGGTCACTCTCGATATGATGAGAGCGTTTTTCTCTTGGCCCGCCGTCCCCGGAGCCGATCGCGGTTACGGCCCCACACATATCCCTCCACCCTCTTTCGACGCCGGTGCCTTCTGGGCACGTATCACGGGTCTCCACGCCGCCTTTGACCCTAGTAGGGCCAAGGCCTCGGCCATCGTACATCCCTGCCTTCGCATTGCTCAGCGCCTTATGGCGACGACATTTTTGGCCAGATATGAGCCGGGCACGATGTCTACGCCAGAGCTTTACATGCTCTACGCGATGACACGTCCCAGAGCTCTATCTAGGGATGGAGATGAGCTTGTCCCCGCCGTCGTGATCGATATCGTGGCATGGTACTTAGACCGCATCATTGTATTGGTGGGCGCTCGCTCACCGATATGCTGCGGCGGCCTGATTACCTTGCTGGCTCTTATGACCGGCGAGGACTTCCCCGACGACTTGCGATGCGTCCCGGGCCCCACCTCTTTGTCGATAGATGTTATGGCCCGGATGAAGATGCTTCGTCCGCATGGTGAGCGTCACTGGGTCTGGTTGCACGGCCCTTTCAGTGCCGACTACATGATTCTCCCGAGCCCAGCTCGGACCCAGATTGCACCGGCCCACGTTGACTGGCTCCCTGTGATGGATGTCCTCATCCCCGCTGCGTACTTGCTCGAGGCCGAGGAGGCCGAGCAGGCCCCCGTTCCCCCTGTAGACCCTGCTGCACACCCTGTTGAGCCTGCTGCCGACCCTGCTGCCGAGCCCGTTGACCCTGTGGCCCCTCAGCCCATACCAGATGTTTCTGCTGCTCCTGACACCGCTGTCGGTGTCGGGAGCACCTTAGCTGAGCCCACCCCCACCACTTCCGAGGCTGTCACCACCACTCCCACCACCACCTCCGGCCCTCTGTCCGTCGAGCCTCTTTGCTCCGCTCTCCCCGAGCGCCCGCAGACCTTTGTTGAGAGTGGAGAGCCCTCGTTCACCACGGTCGTAGAGACCATGGCTAGCATGATCTCCGCTGGGATTGCGCCTTTTGGTCCACACACTTCCACCCCAGCGGTAGAGTCCTCTGTCTCCACAGCTGTCGTATTCTCTGAGAGCGTCGTGGCGTCTGTCCACACTTCTGTGTCGCTGACCTCTCTAGCCGCCTCGTAGCCGCTTTTGTACTCTTCTTTCGCTGCCGCTGCCTCCACTTCTCACTGCCCGCCCCGGCCTCACACTGAGGCCCGGCCCACATTTCCAGGCGCGGCACCTTTCGTCCCCTTCCCTGCTGAGCCCGTTACATACTCCACTCGCGTACGCCAGCCTCGCCCTGCGCAGCCCCGACCGGTGCGTCCCTCTGCACCACCCCCGCCCGACACTGTACTGCAGAGCATACGTGCTCTTGAGTTGGCGGTGAGTGGTCTTAGAGGAGACCTTAGGACCCTGTCCTCCACCGTCTCTGCGATGGCTGGACGCTTCGAGCTGATCCCCCAGATCCATTACTGCCTTACACAGGTTCTGGAGCGTCTCCCACGCGTACCCCCACCCACCCAGCAGGTTCCCACACACACTTCCACACACACTAGACCTGCTTCCACTTCTACGCCCACCCCAGCTCAGCAGCCTGTCCAGCCAGCACCACCCTCACGACCTTCGCCTCAGGACGGAGACGGCGCGGCACCGCCTTCTTAGGCACTCTTGATGCCTTGATCCATTCCTGCCGTTGTGCTGCCCGTCTCTGCTGGGTCCTGATGCACTTTTGTCCACCCCCCTCCCCTCACTTATTTTGGGATTATATTTTTGATCATATCTATTTGCGCATATCATATCATATCTACTTGGGATTCTCATTTTGATCACATCTATATATATCTTTTTTGGGAGAGAGGGAGAGTTTTTGGTGCCACATTTATTTTCATATCACTCCTATCTGTGCATGCATCATTTCCACATCATATTTTCATTTCTTTTTTCTTTCCTTTCATTATCTTTTTTCTTCCCATCATGCATGCATCCTCACTTGCCCCTCACATTACTTGTCTCTCTGGGTGCCACACTTTGCACATTGAGGACACTGTGCCGTTTAGCTTGGGGGAGTGAGTTCTCACGTTCTTTTTCGATTCGTCACCTCTATTTTCAGTTTTTCACACCGTTTTTCACTTTTGCACTCATTTTTCATTATTTTTCTTTTATTTTGCCATGCATCACGTTTTTTTTATTTTCCTGTGTGCCGCATTGCATAGTTCTATTTTCCTTTTATCTTTACTTCTTTCTTTTTCATCTCATGCTAGAGATGAATTTTCTGTGATGATGTCTACGTGGAGTTAGCTTATTCTATATGCATGCTATATTTGTCATGTCTTAGATTTCATTTCTGATATCATATGCTATGACTTGCTTTGCATTTAGGAGTAGTAACCCACACTTTTTCCTCATGAAAATGGATGAAATTTTATTATTAGCTGAGCCTGAATATTCATATGTATGCTATCACATAAAACACACCAAGATTCACGCATTGAATGCCTATATCTGGAGTACTGATTTCTTTTCCTTTATCACTTCTATATGCATGAATTGTACACTTCACTTCAGGATGATTGAATGATGATTAGCTATGATATATCTGGATTAGTTAGCTTTTTGTGATCGAAACTGAGTAGATTAGATTACCCTGCTGAAGTTGTCGTGCATGTCTTATAGAGTGAGCCGAGAGTTATATGTATTTCTTTCTCCACAAATCTTGAACATCATTTCTCTACTTTTAAAAATCATTGGTGAATCTCCCCTTAGTGATTCTGTTTTATGGCATTTCCCCCGCTATTAATTCCTAGCTCCAAATCTCTTATTCTAAAAGAAAAAAAAATAAAAGAGAGAAGAACATTCTTGTATATCATTATCTCTCTCTGAGTTGGGATCATTGTGTATATATTGCATATTGAAGAAAAGAAAAAAAAAGAGAAAAAAAAAGAGGAAAAATCCTCAATAAAAGATCCCATCTCGCTTACTTTCTTTCTTCTTTCTCTTCTTTGCCTTTGGAGCTATATAAAAATGGGGATGTAAATATTTTTGTGCCACCACGCTTATAGATAAGCTTGGGGGAGGGGATCCATTGATGTGTGAGAGAGCGACTACTTGACATTGCACGACAACCTAGGCTAAGTAATATTCTATACTCGGTGAGATTGTTTCTAGCTTTACGAAATCCAGAAATCTAAGCCTAGCGTTCATTTCATGAAATCCGTACTTTTCTATTCTCTCTATTCTATGGTGTGATACTCTTATACTCCAGATAGAAAGCGTTCAATTGAAAAGTGTGTGATCTGAGATTTGTATACCGCTTTAGATGATTCAGGCGATGTTAATTTTAAAATTATTCTGTTTTTCATGATTATACCATTGTTCGTGGGTTTTCTATTTTCTACTTGCACTATTATACTATGATATCAAAATGAGATTCTTTGACATGTATTTCTCACTCGATGCATGCTATGAGAGTAAGTGAAACCCACGTCCTGAGAAAATGATCTAGCATCCTACCTCTTTCCTTCCTTCTTTCTTTCTTTCTTTATTTTCATTTGGTTTTCATTCTTCTTCGTTTTTCATTTTTTCGTTTTTCGCCATTTTCGTTTTCCGAATCCACCGGGTTCGCCTTTTACTTATCTTCCTCGAGGACGAGTAAGAGGCAAGCTTGGGGGATTTTGATCACTCCTTATTTTACACCTTTTTTCCGCATGTTTGCATGCCATTTAGACCGCCCAAATCATGTTTTTCACGATATATCGACGATATTGCGATGCTTTTCACGATTTGTTGTTTTTGTCGCATTTCAGGTGATTTGGCGCGATTTGGAGTGATCTCTAGATGCGCTTACTCTAGACGGCCACCGACGACCTCCCCGAGGGGTATTTTGCTGTTGGAGAGGAGCGGACGAAGAATGGACGTCGCAGGAGCGACGAGGAGGCCAAAATAAGCAGAATGGGCATTTTTTGTGTCCCACTCGGCCGAGTGGAGGAGCCACTCGGCCGACCAGCGAGACACTGCTCGGCCGACCCGTTCAGACACGATTTCCATGTGTACTCGGCCGAGCGACGGAGACCACATCGGCCGAGTGACGATACCACGTCCGCCCGAGTGGCGCCCAGACGAAGCCCCTCCAAAATATCGAAGTTACTGTTTTTCGGCCATCTGAGCTTCAGAAGACCCACTCGGCCGAGTGGTAAACCACGTCCGCCCGAGTGCAGTGAAGCCATCGACCGAGTGACGATAGCTCACTCGGCCGAGCCGCCCCCGAACTGAAGACCCCTGAAGCCCCCGACTTACTGGAAAATGACAGGGTTTTCACTCGGCCGAGCGACTTTTGTCACTCGGCCGAGTGCGATGCGCTGCCTGTAGCGAAATTTGCAGAAAACAGGCTGTGCAGGGGCGTTTTGGTCAGGATTTTTGGACGATTTTGAGGGCTATTTAAGCCCTGTTTTTACCCTAGTTTAGGGAGCCATCTCTTAGATTTTTTACAGCTTTTTGAGACTACTTTTTGCTTTATTATTTGTGATTGGAGAAGAGGGAAAACTTGGATTTTTGTTGGATTAATTGAAGAACTACATTGGTTTGCATCTCTCTTCCCCAAAAACTCTATTTTTATTGTTTATATCATTGTTGTGATGAATTCCATTGCCTATTTCATTGATTATTTTTGTGCTATTGCTATGATTTGTGAGTAGTCTCCACGTCTTGGGGCGTGGGGATGAACCCTACAAGCCCTGTTTCTTATCTGTGTTGAATTGGTAGAAATTGAGCTAGAATAGCTATTAGGGATTAGATTGAGATCGATTTACTACGGATAGCTAGGTATTCATATCAATTGGGATTTGCAAGAGATTGGATCCCAATTTGATAGGAAGCCCTAGAAATCCGAATTGGGTTGGAGTCGGATTTTCGAAGTATCGGTTTGCAAGAGATTGGACCGATACTAGGATTTCCGGTTGCAATTCCGTGCCGATACTCGTTTGCAAGAGATTGGACGGGTAGGAACTATCTCAATCTAGATCGTGGACCGAGTTTGCAAGAGATTGGACTCGGTGCACGATTGAACGATGATGTTGATCCTAATGCTAGCTTTCCTAGGCTAGGGTTTGCAAGAGATTGGACCCGAACCTAGGATAGCTATAGACCGGCAACAGCGCGAGAGCGTGAGCTTGGTTCTACATTTAGTTGCAACTAGTTCATCCAAATTCTCATTCTAGCAATTTTGATACCGACGAACCACATTTATGAAATACGGTGAGTAGCGGGAATTCCCCATTCCCTAGACGTTCTTTATTTGATTTGATATTTCGCACACTTGTCTGACGATTGTGACAGGATCGCCCAAGGCAATTCTCTCTATTCTTAAATATCCAGGTTGATTAGGAGCAAGCACGGTCATTCGTCCTCCCTGTGTTCGATACCCGCTCGCCGCTATACCGTGCGCTTGCCGTAAAACTACAACCGTTCTTTGGGGTCACATCCCGGAGCGATCAGTGGGCGTTCCTTCATAGGCTTTGCCAAGCAGAAATCGACCTTAATGTTGCCCATGTTCAAAGACGTCCCCTCACGAACGTCGATCAAGACTCCGACGGTCTCCATGAATGGACGTCCCAATATAATTTGAGAACTAGCTTTCTCCGGCATGTCCATAATCACAAAATCTACTGGCACGCTTAGCCCAGGCGACATTTGCAATATAATGTCATAGGCGATGCCTACCAGATGGGTTATAGAATGGTCCGCTAATTGGAAACTCATGTCGATCGGCTCAAGTTCCATCCCAGTATTTAGCCTTTGAAAAATAGAGAGCGGCATCAAACTAATGCTCGCTCCCAAGTCGATCAATGCTCTGCTAATATGGGTGCCGCCAACGGAGCACGGCACCGTGAAACTCCCGGGATCCGACAACTTCTTTGGTAGGTGTTTCTTGATAACGGAGGTGGAATTTCCAAGAGCTTCACATATTCTTGCTTACTCTTCCCCGTAATAAGATCCTTCAAGAACTTAGCATAGGTGGGGATTTCTGTGATCGCTTCCATAAAGGGAAGTTCAATTGGATTCCCTTGAGAAGCTCAGAGAACTTGGCATATTTCTTCTCTAACTTTACCATGGCCAACCTTTAAGGATATGAAGGTGGAGGGCGGCTTGCTTTGTCTCTAGCGACATCCTTTGGAATGGACTTGTTGGAAATAATTGTGTCTGCCGGTGCCGTAGTGGTAGTAGGCAATTTGGAAGGCGAAGCCTCCCTCTCTCCAATAGCATTGGGCTCAATTGTAGCTTGCTCTACATCCTTTGCCACAATATGGGCTGAAATTGTGATGTATCCATCTTGAATATGAGTGGTTGGTTTTTGGCTCACCTTGGTAGAAACCGGCACCATGACATTGTCGGTAATCTTTCCTCCCCTCGTGGTAACTGTGACCACTGCATTGACTTGGGCTCTAGGATTAAGCTCAGGCTGAGAGGGTAATTGATCGCTCCAAAATGTAACCCAAAAGGGCGACCGTGTAGTTTTACCGCAAGCGCACGGTGTAGCGGCGAGCGGGTTATCGAACACAGGGAGGACGTATGACAGTGCTTTCTCCGAACAACCTGGCTATAGGAACAAAAAAGTGGGAATTTGCCTTTTGGCGATCCTGTCACAATCGTCAGACAAAGTATGGAGATATAAAATCAAATAAAGACGCCTAGGGAATGGGGAATCCCCGCTACTCACTGTATTTCGTCAATGTGATTCATTGGTATCACAATTGCTAGGGTAGAATTTCGGATGAACTAGTTGCAACTGAATGTAAAACCTAGCTCACGCTCTCGCGCTGTTGTCGGTCTATAGCTATCCTAGGTTTGGGTCCAATCTCTTGCAAACCCTAGTCTAGGCAAGCTAACATTAGGATCAACATCATCGTTCAATCACATCCCGAGCCCACTCTCGTGCAAACTCGGGCCACGACCTAGGTTGGGATAGTTCCTACCCGTCCAATCTCTTGCAAACGAGTATCGGTATAGAATTGCGACCGAGAACCCTAGTATCGGTCCAATCTCTTACAAACCGATACTACGGAAACTCAATTTCAACCCAATTCGGATTTCTAGGGTTTCCTATCGAATTGGGATCCAATCTCTCGCAAATCCCAATCGATATGAACACTTAGCTATCCATAGTATATCGATCCCAAACTAACCCTAATAGCAATTCTAGCAATATTTCTACCAAATCATCACAAATCGGAAATTGGGCTCGTAGGGTTCATCCCCACGCCCCAAGACGTTAGGACTACTCACAATTCATATCACAATTGCGAAAATAATCAATTGAAATAACAATAGAATTCATGGAAATATTCAAATAAGCAATAAAAATGAGATTTTTAATGAAGAGGGAGACAAACCAATAGAGTTCTCCAAGAATCCAACAAAAATAAACTTTTCTCCCCTCTCCAATCACAAGAATCAAAAACTAAAAAGTTTTATCTAAAAAGCTGCAAAAAGCAAGGGAAAAAGCTCTCTAACCTAGGTTAAAAACTGGGGTTAAATACCCCCCAAAACTGCCCAAAAATCCGTGACCAAAATGCCCCTGCGCAGCCTAAAAATCGCCATTTACGCTACAGGCAGCGCGGCTCACTCGGCCGAGTGACAAAAGTCGCTCGGCCGAGTGAGAAACCCTTAGAATTTCCACTAAGTCTGGGGTCTTGGGGGTCTTCACTTCGGGTGTCGCTCGGCCGAGTGAGTTGTCGTCACTCGGCCGATGGCTTCTATTCACTCGGGCGGTCGGCAATTTCCACTCGACCGAGTGGGTCTTCTGATGCTCAGGCAGACGAAAAACAATAAGTTGGCTCTTTTTGATGGGCGTCTTCTGAGTGCCACTCGGCCGGACGGGGTTTCGTCACTCGGCCAATGTGGCTTCTGATGCTCGGCCGAGTGCACACATGAAGCATGTCCGATTTGGTCGGCCGAGCGTGGTCTCGCTGGTCGGCCGAGTGACTCCTTCACTCGGCCGAGTGAGACACCGAAAATGCCCATTCTGATTGTTTTTGCCTCCTCGTCGCTCCTACGACGTTCTTTCTTCTTCCGCTCCTCTCCAATAGCAAAGTACCCCTCGAGGAAGTCATCAGTGACACTCTAGAGTAGGTGTATATCGGGATCACTCCAAATCGCTCCAAATCTCCTGAAATACGACAAAAACAACAAATCGGGAAAAGTATCGCAATATTGTCGATAAATCGCGAAAAGAGTGATTTGAGCGATCTAAATGGCATGCAATCTTGCGGAAAAAAGGTGTAAAATATGGAGTGATCAAAATCCCCCAAACTTACCTCTTACTCGTCCTTGAGGAAGATAAGTAAAAGGCGAACCCGGTGGATTCAGAAAATGAAAACGACGAAAAACGAAAAAAAAAACGAAAAACGAAGAAGAAAGAAGAAAGCGAAGAGGGAAGCTGCTAGATCATTTTTCTCAGGACGTGGGTTTTGCTTACTCATATAGCATGCACCGCATGTAAAACACATGACAAAGAATTTTATCTCGATATCATAGTATAATGGTGCAAATAGAAATAGAAAACCCAAGAATATCGATATAGCATAAAAAACGGAATAATTTTAGAATTAACATCGTCTGAATCATTTAAAGCGGTATACAATATCACAGATCACACACTTTTCAATTGAACGCTCTCTAAGAGGAGTATAAGAATATCACGCAATAGAATAGAAAGAAGAGATAAGTGTGGATTTCATGAAATGAGTGCTAGGCATGGATTTCTGGATTTCGTGAAGCTAAAACGACCTCACCGAGTATAGAATATTACTTAGCCTAGGTTGTCGTGCACAGTCAAGTAGTCACTCTCTCACACATCATTGGATTCCCTCCCCCAAGCTTATCTATAAGCGTGGTGGCACAAAAAAACAATATTTACATCCCCATTTTTATGAAGCTCCAAAAGTAATAAAAATAAAAAAAAAACAAAAAGAGGGAAGAAAGAGAGAACATGAGATGAGATCGTTTATTGAGGTTCTTTTCTCTTTTCTTTTCTTTTTCTTTTCTTTTTCTATTTTTCCCTTTTTTTTCTTTTTTTTTCAATAGCATATATACACAATGATCCCAAATCAAAGAGAAATAAGGATATACAAGAATTTTTCTTTTTTCTTTTTGGTTTTGGGAAGTTTGGAGCTAGGAATTAATAACGGGGGAAATGCCATATATTAGAATCGCTAAGGGGAGATTCACCAATGATTTTAAAATAGAGAATTGATGTTCAAGATATGTGGAGAAAGAAATAAATATGTCTCTCAGTTCACTCTATAGGACGTGCACGACAACTTCAGCAGGGTAATCTAATCTACTCGGTTTTGATCACAAAAAGCTAAACTAATCTAGATTTATCATAGCTAACATCATTCAATCATCCTGGAGTGAAATGTACAAATCATGCAAATAGAAGTGATATAGGAAAAGAAAACGGTACTCCAGATATAAGCATTCAATGCGTGAATCTTGGTGTGTTTTCTGCGATAGCATACATATGAATATTCAGACTCAGCTAATAATAAAATTTCATCCATTTTCATGCGAAAAAGTGTGGGTTACTATCTCTAAATGCAAGGCAAATCACAGCATATGATATCAGAAATAAAATCTAAGACATGACAAGTATAGCATGCATATAGAGAAAGCTAACTCCACGTCATCATCATCACAGAAAAGTCATCTCTAGCATGAGATGAAAAAGAAATAAAGATAAAGAGGGGAAATAAAGCTATTTACAATGCAGCACACAAAGAAAATAAGAAAAAACGCGATGCATGGTAAAAGAAAAGAAAAAGTGATGAAAACGAGTGCGAAAACGGAAAATGGCGTGAAAAAAACTAAAAATAAAGGTGGTAAATCGAAAAGAACGTGAGAACTCACTCCCCCAAGCTAAAGTGCACAGTGTCCTCAATGTGCGAAGTGTTGCACACAGAGAGACGTGTAAAGTGAGAGGTAGGTGAGGATGCATGCATGAGGAAAAAGAAAATAAAATAATGAAACGAAAAATATGATGCGGACATGATGCATGCAGATATAGGAGTGAATCAGATATAAAAGTGTGACACCGAAAACTCTCCCACTCTCCCAAAAAAAGATATAGAAAGATATGAACAAAAGGGGGACCCAAAAACAGTGAGGGGAGGGGGGGGGGACAAAAATCATCAGGACCCAGCAGAGACGGGCAGCATGACGACAAAAAGGATCAATGGCATCAAGGGTGCCTAAGAGGGTGGGGCTGCGCCGTCTCGTCCTGAGGCGGAGGAGGAGGTGGTGGTGGCTGGGGTACGGTCTGCTGAGTGGGTGTGGGTGTGGGTGTGGAAGCAGGATGGGTGTGTGTAGGAGTGGGGGTGGGGGTGGGTACCTACTGGGTGGGTGTGGGTACGCGAGGAAGCTGATCGAGAATCTGAGTGAGGCAATAGTGAATGCCCGGAAGTAGGTCGAAGCGGCTGGCCATAGCGGTGACGGTGGTAGACATGGTCCTAAGGTCGCCTCTGAGGGCACTCACCGCCCCCTCGAGAGCACGAATGCTCTGAAGTACAGTGTTGGGGGAGGTGGTGCAGGCGGACGCACCTGTCTGTGCTGTGCAGGACAGGGCTGGCGGACTCGGGTGGTGTAGTGGATAGGCTCAGCAGGCATGTGGAGGAAAGGTGCTGTGCTCACAAGAGTGGGCCTGGCCTCAGTGCGAGGCCGAGGCGCAGGCTGGTATGAGGTGGAGGCAGCAACAATGGAAGTGGAGTATAAAAGTGGCAACAAGGCGGCCAGAGAGGTCGGTGACACAGACGTGTGGACAGACGCCACGACACTCTCAGAAAAAACGGCTGAGGTGGAGACAGAGGTGGAAACCACGGTCTCCACGACGGTAGAAAAAGAGGGCTCTCCGCTCTCAACTATAGTCGATGGGCGCTCGGGTAGGGCGGAGGAAACGGGCTCAACGGACAGAGGGCCAGCTGTGGTGGTAGTGGAGGTGGGCGTGGAGGTAGTGGAGGTGGGCTCAGCGAGGGTACTCCCGACACCGGCAGAAGTGTGGACAGAGGTGTCGGGAGCAGCAGAATTATCGGGCTGCTGAGGGGCCACGGGGTCGGCAGGAGCAGCGGGGTCAGCGAGTGCAGCGTGTGCAGCGTGGGCCTGCTCAGCCTGCTCAGCCTCCTCGGCCTTAAGCACGTAGGCGGCGGGGATCAGGAGATCCATCGCCGGAAGCCAGTCCACCTGTGCTGGTGCTATCTGTGTCCGAGCTGGGCTCGGAAGGATCATGTAATCCGCACCGTAGGGGCCGTGCAACCAAACCCAGTGCCGCTGACCGTGCAAACGTAACATATTCATCCGGGCCATGACGTCTATGGACAGTGAAGTGGGGCCCGGGGCTCGTCGCAGGTCATCTGGAAAGTCCTCGTCGGTCATCAGGGCGAGCAGGGTGATCAGACCGCCGCAACATATCGGTGAGCGAGTGCCCACCGATACGATGATGCGATCCAAAAACCAGCTCGCGATATCAATCACGACGGCGGGGACCAACTCGTCGCCCTCCCTAGATAGAGCTCTGGGGTGCGTCATCGCGTAGAGCATATAAAGCTCCGGTGTGGACATCGTCCCAGGCTCATATCTCGCCAAAAAGGTAGTCGCCATAAGGCGCTGAGCTAAGCGGAGGCAAGGGTGGACGATGGCCGAGGCCTTGGCCCTACTAGGGTCGAAGGCGGCAGGTATACCCGTAATCCGGGCCCAGAAAGCGCCGGAGTCGGAGGAAGGTGGGGGAATGTGAGTGGGGGCGTAACCACGGTCGGCTCCGGGGACATCGGGCCACGAAAAGAAAGCTCTCATCATACTGAGAGTGACCTGGCACTCTCGGTCCATGAACCTAAACGAGCATCCCTCGTCGGTCCGGGCGATAGAACTAAGCACCTTAAGTGTCGGACGGATGAAGGTGTCTGCCGACACTTGGAAGAAATCTCGCCAACCCACGTTGTCATACAACGTGAGCATCCCCTCAAGTACCCCAGGCGTCCTAGGTCTGCAAGGTGTGCGAACCTGGAGGGTACAATCGAGCGCTTGGAAATGCGCTCAAAAACGACGCGGTGTGCGTCGTCCCGGAACGTAATCCCCAGCGGCCCGACAAGTGGAGCCGGTGGCGGTGGCTGTGGGACGGCAGGGAGTGGCTGTACGGGGTGAATGGGCTCTGCAGGCTGTGCGGGGTGTGCGGGGTCTGCAGGCTGTGCGGGGTGAACGGGGTGTGGTGGTGTAGGCGGAGGAGAGTCTTCCACCTCGTGGGAGGGGCCGGGCTCATCCGGCCGCTTCCGCTTGGCGGAAGCTCTCCTGGTGCGAGGCCGTGTCTGGGGCGGCATGTGGGCCCCGGGTGCTCACCAAAAATAGTAAAAACACTGCGTGCAAAAATAAATGGAACGAATATACCGTGACACGCCGCGAGAGCAAAGAAGTGGATGCGTGCAAAGACCATGCCTCCACGAAGCCAAAATCGCTCCCCGGAAGCTCCCCTGGGCTCCCCCAAGCTCCCCAATATACCCTGCACATCAAACGAAGATATCAGCGAGTAATATTCAAAATGTATGGGGGGTTAGGGGTATGATAGAGAGATAATGAAGTTGATTTGGTTTTGGGGCTCGTTAAACATATGGATCATCGAAAAATACGCAAAAGAGGAGGAAAAAGGCGAAATAAAGCTACCGGAGCTCAGCCGCGAGGTGGTCGTCGGCGGCGACTCGGGCGAGGCGGAGGAGGCGTCGGCCAGAGGTGGTCGGCCGAGCGCCGGCGGCGGGGCGAGCGATCGGGCAAGTGGGAGAGGATCGGGGCGTTGGGGAGTCGAACAGTCGGGCGGTTTCGCGTTTTAGTCGTTTCGAAATTCGTGCCGTCCCGCTCCCCCTTTTATAGAAAAAGTTACGACTCGGCCGAGTGACTGAGTCGCTCGGCCGAGTGAACGCAACGGAAATATTTTGGAAAAGTCCTCCCCGCTTATGACTCGGCCGAGTGTCCTTGCCACCCTCGGCCGAGTGGAATAAGTCCATTCGGCCGAGTGGCTCAAGCTACTCGGCAAGACTCGCCCTAGGAGCGTATCAGTTTTACTCGGCCGAGTGAATATATATACTCGGCCGAGTAGCAATTATACCGAAATCAAGAAATGAAACAGAGAGTTGGGTATAGCAGACTTCCCTCGTTCATGAGCCGCTCGGGCGGACGAACTTATGTGCTCGACCGAGTGACTAGTATACTCGGCCGAGTGAACCCTGTTTTCTGCTGTTTGGCTTCGTTTGGGCTCTAAACTCTGTTTTTCTTCCTCCAGTCGATTTCATCTTCCTCCTAAGCATCGAGCGCATTCCTGGAGCACTCCTCGTCGCCTTGTTCATCCTCCTAATGATAGATATCCCTTTCACCTCTCCTGTCAAAGAAAAATAGGACCCGTTATCACGAAATTTTTGGGCAAATGACTCAAAACACTAATAATTTCTAAAACAAAAACAAAGGAAAAGTAAAAATAAAGCGATAACCGTCGAGTTGCCTCCCGACAAGCACTCGTTTAAGGTTATGAGCTCGACCCCCTTTGATTTTCAATTCAATGCGGGATATTGGGTGCATATGAGATGCACACGTCAAATTTATTGGGAAGAACGCTTAAATTTGGGTGTTGTGGCGGGGCGTTCTTCCTCAGTGCTCCTTTGCCTCGGGTAGTGTTGGGGGGTGACTCCCCCAAGCTAGTGCTTGCTCCGGGCCTCGGCTTCACCGGTGACACCGATTTTCGTATCGGTGTGGCTTTCTTTGGAGTCTTCATCTTCGAGAGCTTGCAGAGCTCTCGTATTCTCGTGACATCAGCGTCGCCTTCATCAATTTCCATGGAGAGGTCGGGGGAATGCTCCATCTTTTCTTCTTGGTCCAAATCCGGCCCTTCCTCAAAATCTTCCTTGAATAGAGCGCCGATCGAATAGGGGATCGCCTCCTCAATAACCTCGTCAAGGAGGTCCATATAGTCCAGCACCTCATGATAAGGCATATGTTTCATTGCCTTGGGAATATGAAGCTCCACCTCGATGTTGCCGACATTCAATGTTAGAGTCCCTTCACGTATGTCGACAATGACACCGGCGGTGGCGAGGAACAGGCGTCCAAGTATTAGCGACGTATCTCCCTCCTCCTTGACATCCATGATCACGAAGTCACATGGCAAACATATGCCCCCCGGGACTTGTAACGGGATATCCTCTGCGATCCCTACCGGCCTTGTGATCCGACCATCGGCTAGTTGTATCCGCATGTCGGTAGGCTTCAATTTTGTGCCGGTGTTTAGTCTTAGGAACATAGAGAGAGGCATGAGGCTAACACTAGCCCCTAAGTCCACTAACGCCTTTTGTAGAGGGACGTCGCCTAAGGTGCAAGGAATTCGAAAAATCCCCGGGTCTTTGAATTTGGCGGGCTCCTTCTCTCTCTTGGTGAACCAAGAGCCCTCCTCGGCGAGCATGTTTTCTCCTTCCTCTTTCTTCCCGTAATCAAATCTTTCAGGAACTTGGCGTATGTCGGGATTTCCACGATAGCGTCGAGGAAAGGAATGTTGAGGCTTACCCCTCTCAAATACTCGAGAAACTTGGCTAGCAGTTTCTCCATTTTTGCTCTAGCAAGCCTCTGAGGGAATGGGATCGGTGGCATAAAACGCCTCTCTTCAATTAATTGCTCCGCTCTAGACTTTTCTTCCCTTTGCGGCTCTTTCTCTCTCTCAACTTCAATGGCCGGCTCGCTTGGCTCTACAATCTCCACCACGGGCTCCTCGGTAGGAATCATGACGGGAGTGGTATCCTTCCCGCCTCTCGTAGTAACTGCAACAACGGCGTTGATGTGGCCGGTGTTGCCCCGTGGATTTTGCTCGGGTTGAGCCGGCAACTGTTGACTGTTTCTATTGAGCAACGCAAGTTGCTCCGTAATTTGTCCAACGACAGTTGTAAGAGAGTCTTGGCCCGCCTTCAAGGAAGCATTGATCTTCTTCTGCTCGACCATAAACTCCTCCACCTTAGCTTCAAATTCAGATCGTTGTTGAGCTTGTGGAGGGTTTTGATTTCTCCACCTTTGATTGTATCCGGGCGGCCTATAGGGTCCAACTTGTTGCTTTGGTGGGAAATTTTGTTGCGGAGGCCCCCTCGGTGGATAATGTTGTTGTTGTTGTTGTTGTTGTTGTTGTCGAGCTTGTTGAGGTAGTTGTTGCGGCGGATTCAATGCTCCATCATTGTTTGTGTAGGAGAAACCGGGATGGTTTCTTGTGGCCGGATTGGCCCAATATCCTTGGTTCCCCGCGACGTATTGAACTTGCTCCAAAGATCCCTCTCCTTGTTCTCCTCCCAAATACATAGCTTGGGTTTGGTATTGCCAATCACACATTTGATTTGTTGGTGCGGATGTGGAAGGGGGTCCTTGGGGCTCCGTAATATACTTCTCCAGTCTCTCCACCACCTTGTGGAGAGAATCGAACTTGTTGGTCAGCTCCGCTACGGCCTTTGCCTCATAGATGCTAGATGGCTTCAAGGAGGACGAAGAGTGTCCTCGCTCGTCGCCCCATTGTTGATTGTTTGAGGCCATCTCCTCAATTAGGGCCGTAGCTTCGTCGGGAGTCTTCGATAGGATGGCCCCATTTGCCGCGGCATCAATAATCTGCTTGGTCCCCGGTTGGAGACCATTGTAGAAGCTATGGACTAGCTCCCAATCTTCAATGCTATGGTGGGGGCACTGATGCTGCAGGTCTTTAAAGCGCTCCCAAGCCTCGTAGAGTGTCTCTTGAGGTCCTTGCTTGAAGGACATGAGAGCACTCCTAATCTTTACCGTCTTGGAAGGCGGATAGAACTTGTCGATGAACGCGCTTGCCAACTCATCCCATGTGGTAAAGACTCCCTCAGCTTGCGTCCTCAACCAATAAAGAGCTTTATCCTTTAATGTGAAGGGGAAGAGGCGCAGTCTGATGGCATCCAGGGTAACGCCCGACATCTGGAAGGTGGCGCACTTTGATAGGAAGAGCTGGATATGGTAGTGGGGATTTTCATGGGCGTTCCCATGAAATGGATACTGCTGCATCAGAACCACAAGCCCAGTCTTCAACTCAAAATTCTTGTCGGCCGCCAACTCCTGCATGGCTATGGACGAGGTCGTGGAGGAAGTCTAAGGCCGGAGCCTATCTTGAATGGAAATAATCCTCGCCATTCTTGCCGCTAACTCTTCAGGCGTCTCCCGGACTTTCATAAACCTCCCTTCCGTATCGGGTCTCCTCTCCGCTCTGATTCTCCGCAATGTACGCTTGATCTCAGGATCAAACAATATATCAATGGGGTCCGCAGTGGATCTCATGTACATGCACGGGAAAACAACGTTTCAAAGAAGTGATTAGCACTATGGAAGGGTTAGATAAAAATAAAGAAATAAAACAAAAAGAAAGAAAAAGCTAGGGTGGTAGGATCAAACACAATCGCCTCCCTGGTAACGGCGCCAAAAACTAGGTCGCTCCAAAATGTAACCCAAAAGGGCGACCGTGTAGTTTTACCGCAAGCGCACGGTGTAGCGGCGAGCGGGTTATTGAACACAGGGAGGACGTATGACAGTGCCTTCTCCGAACAACCTGGCTATAGGAACAGAAAAGTGGGAATTTGCCTTTTGGCGATACTGTCACAATCGTCAGACAAAGTATGGAGATATAAAATCAAATAAAGACGCCTAGGGAATGGGGAATCCCGGCTACTCACCGTATTTCGTCAATGTGATTCATTGGTATCACAATTGCTAGGGTAGAATTTCGGATGAACTAGTTGCAACTGAATGTAAAACCTAGCTCACGCTCTCGCGCTGTTGCCGGTCTATAGCTATCCTAGGTTTGGGTCCAATCTCTTGCAAACCCTAGCCTAGGCAAGCTAGCATTAGGATCAACATCATCATTCAATCGCGTCCCGAGCCCACTCTCGTGCAAACTCAGGCCACGACCTAGGTTGGGATAGTTCCTACCGGTCCAATCTCTTGCAAACGAGTATCGGTATGGAATTGCGACCGAGAACCCTAGTATCGGTCCAATCTCTTGCAAACCGATACTACGGAAACTCAATTTCAACCCAATTCGGATTTCTAGGGTTTCTTATCGAATTGCGATCCAATCTCTCACAAATCCCAATCGATATGAACACCTAGCTATCCGTAGTATATCGATCCCAAACTAACCCTAATAGAAATTCTAGCAATATTTCTACCAAATCATCACAAATCGGAAATTGGGCTCGTAGGGTTCATCCCCACGCCCCAAGACGTTAGGACTACTCACAATTCATATCACAATTGCAAAAATAATCAATTGAAATAACAATAGAATTCATGGCAATATTCAAATAAGCAATAAAAATGAGATTTTTAATGAAGAGGGAGACAAACCAATAGAGTTCTCCAAGAATCCAACAAAAATAAACTTTTCTCCCCTCTCCAATCACAAGAATCAAAAACTAAAAATTTTTATCTAAAAAGCTGCAAAAAGCAAGGGAAAAAGCTCTCTAACCTAGGTTAAAAACTGGGGTTAAATACCCCCCAAAACTGCCCAAAAATCCGTGACCAAAATGCCCCTGCGCAGCCTGAAAATCGCAATTTACGCTACAGGCAGCGTGGCTCACTCGGCCGAGTGACAAAAGTCGCTCGGCCGAGTGAGAAACCCTGAGAATTTCCAGTAAGTCTGGGGTCTTGGGGGTCTTCACTTCGGGCGTCGCTCGGCCGAGTGAGTTGTCGTCACTCGGCCGATGGCTTCTATTCACTCGGGCGGTCGGCAATTTCCACTCGGCCGAGTGGGTCTTCTGATGCTCAGGCAGACGAAAAAGAGTAAGTTGGCTCTTTTTGATGGGCGTCGTCTGAGTGCCACTCGGGCGGACGGGGTTTCATCACTCGGCCGATGTGGCTTCTGATGCTCGGCCGAGTGCACACATGAAGCGTGTCCGATCTGGTCGGCCGAGCGTGGTCTCGCTGGTCGGCCGAGTGACTCCTTCACTAGGCCGAGTGAGACACCAAAAATGCCCATTCTGATTGTTTTTGCCTCCTCGTCGCTCCTACGACGTTCTTTCTTCTTCCGTTCCTCTCCAATAGCAAAATACCCCTCGGGGAAGTCATCGGTGACACTCTGGAGTAGGTGTATCTCGGGATCACTCCAAATCGCTCCAAATCTCCTGAAATACGACAAAAACAACAAATCGTGAAAAGTATCGCAATATTGTCGATAAATCGCGAAAAGCATGATTTGAGCGATCTAAATGGCATGCAATCTTGGGGGAAAAAGGTGTAAAATATGGAGTGATCAGTAATCTCCATTGTGTCTTCATATATTGGGACATTTGGGCTCTGAGTTCATCAATGGAGGTGTTGAGATTCTTGAAATGAGCTGAAGTCTCCGCATTAATCTTTGTTTGCCCACTCATAAAAGCATCATATGTTGCCTCTAAATTGGATTTTAGGGCCACTGGTGCATATTGTTGTTGTGGTGGGCGATTGTAGTACCCGGCGGTCTGTAAGGCCCAGATGGCCTAAACCCATGTTGTTGTTACTGAGCCCTTTTTGCTGAGGAGGTGGTGGTGGCTGTAATACCCTGTTTCCATATGTACGCGTGTTTATACGTATTTTGGCGTGGATGCATACGTATAATTTTTGGGAGTATTCCCGTATTTTTCTTTAATTATTTTGGTGTAGGAATTATTTTTAAAAGATTTTAACCTATCATTTGGTATTAGTAAATATGAGTATTTGAATGAAATACCATGTATTCTAGAAGTATGGTGTAATTCCCATGTATTTTTATTTTTCACAAAATACAAAATACAAAATTCTTTAACCATGACACATCACTAGCTAATGTGTCATCTTGCATGGTAAAAAGAAAACACATGGCATCATCTTTGACTAAATGAATGGATGGGATTAATTGGGAGAAAATCAAAACCAGAAGAAAACCAAAAAAATCAAAATTTCTCTCATTCTCACCATATCCTCTCTCTCTCTCTCTCTCTCAAATCTGTCCAAATTCTCTCCTCCCCCTTTCTCACCTTTTGCACCACCATTCCCTCCACCAAGCACCACCCTAAGCACCTCCCCTTCCACCACCAACAATCCCTCACTTTTCCTTATCATTCTAACATCAAAATTAACCCCAAAAAGCTCTCAAAAATCCAAACTTTGGAGGTCAATTGGGAGATTGAAAGGAGAAGACTAGGAGGCTCTCCATCAAGGACTAAGAAGGGCCAATGACATATTATTTGGAGGAGTACTAGTAAGGTAGAAATTCTTATCACCTTAGTAGGGTTTAGTTTTAGAACTAAGGGTTTAATTAATTAGCAAGTTCTTTAGATTTTGTGTAGAAATTAAGTTTTGAACTTCATGCTGAAATTTACACAGAATTGGCTGATACTTTGGTAACTTGCTGCACTTAAGTAGCAACATAGAAATTCATGAAAAAAAATATATGTTGTACATATTGAAGTCCTTAACAACTTTCATTTTTACAAGTTTTGCAAATTCGAACTGAAAAATAGAATAAAAATTTAGTTTCTAAAACTGGTCTGTTTTTAGACAGTTTTGACACCTTTCTGTAAAACGAGTAGAACTCCATGCACACTTAATAAAACATAATGATCTTGGTGCCGTTGGAAATCTGGCTTCAAGATCTTTAACTTGTAATTTTCCTCTTGTAATTTTCCGAAAATCCTATATCTGCTTGTAACTGATAGAAAAATGGACTTGAACTGAACTCAGTTTCTGGTTCAGAATACTGAAATTATACCTGTCAGGAGAAAATCCACCATAAATCACATATGTCAACTAAGTTTATGAAAATTGGTCAGTGAAGGAAAACACCCATATCTACAACTTTCGTGAAGGGACCAGAGACCAATTCTGACTGTAGATATGCTAAAATGATGTTCTTTCTGCTGTAACAGTTTAGACAGATTCAAATTTTACACTATTGTCATACCATGCATTACTCTTTTAAGTTTTGTTCAAATTCAGTTATCATGCTATTATTTGTCATGATTTATGTGATAATTAGTAGCTATGTTCACATGCTTTCCAATTTGTTGTAGTAAATGAAATTGTGTTCAAGTTAATGTGCATATTAACATGTTTGCTATGTCCAAATAAAAGCTAGTATATTTGTTATGTTAAAGGACGTCTTATGTCATTTACTAACATGCAACAAGCTAGTATACATGGTTATGTTATTGCGCCATTACTTTCCATTATGCTAGCATGTAGCTTTATTTTGATTGAGTATGTCAACTTGAGACATTTGCTAGTGTTGTAGCTTCATCTTGTTTATTGTATCATATTAGTGTTGTAACTTCATTAAGAAAGTGAATGGAATTGATGGAACTGTGCGATGTTGAAATGAGATGAAGACGATGGTCATTGTTGAATTACGACATCGGTGAAATTATGAAAGAGATGGAGAGATGAAAAAGCGATAGTCGAGACCGCTAGATGATTTGTTGACAAACGAAGAAATACTTTAAAACCTGAGAGTGAGGATAAGAGTTTGACATCGGGAGCTCAGTCCATTCTAAAATGGGTGAGACTCCGGATGTGGGTTTGGGGGAAACACGGATAGACTTTAGGGGTTAAGGAGCGGACGTATGAATTATGATTTCTCACCCGATGTGTTGCCCCCAGAAGGGGAGTTGGAGAGGGCTAGAGAGGCAGCTGGTGTGCTCGTGTCGCACCATGACAGTACATGATGGTTTTCTCCGTTTGTCCGACAGAAAAACTGAGATGAGTCTCGCTCTAGTGCCTTGCCCCGTTTGGGTACGGAGTTACGAGAGGCCCCTCCAGTGCTAGTGTCGCTGGTTGAGGTATCATTTTTCACCCACCTTGGATGAAGTCCGACTCCTTAGCGTCCTGCGGTTTACACGAGTTTCCAAATATGTGAATCAACAACTTAAAGTAATTGTCTTTAATTTATAAATGTTATTATCTCATGTGTCCTTAATTTTGTTTACCTTAATGCTGCTACCCCATGGTAACATGTTCTTATGCTTCCTTTCAATACCTGCATTTCATAATGTGGTTTCATATGCATGTTTTGCAAGTTCTTATAACTAAGTTCACATGTTGGAATGTATCACTTTTATGCACCATGAACCTTACTTGTTAGACCACCATCCCTAGATAGGTAGACCAGTTCTAAAACTGGGTTCTACTAGAGTGTTAGGAGTTTCTACTGGGTCACGTGTTGACGTGTCCCCGTTGACTTTTCAGGTTGGGGATAGCGGCTGGAGCCTTGGAGTTGGTGATCGGTTGTCGGATTGGGTGGCGAGGGGTATGATGAGAGACTTGTACTTTTGGTGTTTCTTTTTCAGGTAGACCTTTGTAGCTAGAGTTGTGATGATGAAATGTTTGAATTGTATAAGTCGGAACTGGACTTGGAGTTGTATAAGATTATCGTTGTCTCAGTGTAGCTTTCCTTATTTGTACCCCTTGAACAGATGGTGTATGTAAAAGACTGTATCAATGTATTAAATAAATGAAATATTGTACTTTTGTTTATTTTTCAGTGTTATATCTATGATGGAGTTTTACGTGTACTTCCCAGCATGTGCGCAGTGGCCTGCGGAGTTTTCTGTTCCGAGCAATACTTCTCTTCTCTCTCCTTGTTTTTCTTCACACCCATAGTTTCGGGAATACCTGATACGGATTCGTACTTATCAGGTATCCTGGGAAGCGGGTCGTGACAGTGGCCTTTGTTGTTGTTGAGGTTGCAATGCTCCATTTGGGTTCCCATATGATAATCCAGTGTGATTTCTCGCCGTCGGATTTTGCCATTGATTTCTCACATCCCCTTGCACGTATTGGACTTGCTCCACCGGCACATCCATTTCCTCGCATGAACCTTCTAATGGGTCGTACTGTTGCTCAGCGTAGTCCTCATATGCCACATAAACTGGAGCTCTAGGAGTGGGAGGATAGCATCCAACCTTTGTTCAATCCTCACCACCTGTTTGCAAAGAGCCTTGATATGACCATCAAGATGAGTGGCAATTTTTACCTCGGGGCATCTAGTTGTTGACCGCTCGTTGCTCCACTGCTGAGTGTTTACGGCCATTTGCTCTAGCAAAGATATAGAATCATCAGCTTACTTGTCCAAGAGAGCGCCTTAAGAGGAGGCGTTGATAATCATCTTTGTACTTAATTGGAGCCCATTATAGAAGCTCTGAACAAGATCCCACTCCAGGACTCCATGGTGCGGGCATTGATGCTGCAGATCTTTGAATCTCTCCCAAGCCTTATACAACGACTCATGAGGAAGTTGCCTAAAATTTGTGATCGCTCCTCGAATCCTCACCATTTTGGACGGTGGATAGAGCTTGTTCACGAAGGCTGTAGCCAACTACTCCCAAGTCGTGAAGGTATTAGAAGGATGCGCTCGCAACCAATAAGAGGCCTTGTCCCTCAGAGTGAATGGGAACAATCTGAGCTTTATAGCGTCTTTGCTCATGTCTTTGGCCTGGAAGGTGTCGCATTTCGCCAAGCATTTGTCTATATGGTGGTTTGGGTTTTCATGTGGATGCCCGTGAAAAAGGTCCTGCTGCATCAGGTTGATCAACCCAGTCTTTAGCTCAAAGCTTCCCGCCGCCAGCTACAGCCTCAAGATAGAAGAAGTACTAGAAAAGTTTGGCCTTATATGGTCCCGAATGGACCCAGTTCAAGGAGTAGCATTGCCCTCCACCATTGGTTCAGTAAAAGTTTGACTCCTCTTTTCTGCTTTGAGTCCTCTTGCGGTTTTTTCAATCTCGCGATCAAATAATAATTCTTCGTCAAGACCCTCGAGGCGAGTGTTCATGCACAACAAAAACTCAGAGAAATACCGTCAGTAGTAAAGTAATTAAAAAAGAATAAAAGGATGGAAAGATAAGAGATGGTAAGATTTGCAAACAAACTCTTCAATATAGAAATAACATAATTAAAAGCGTTACCTTCCTCTGGCAACGACGCCAAAAACTTGATGCACCCAGAACTAACGCTTAAAACCCGCCTAGTAATGGCACTAATTCCAAGGGCTAGATGCGTCCTAAATGTAACTCCTGGACCGTATCGCAAACACACTGTGTCAAGTTATAGTATAAAAGATATCGATCCCACAGGAAAGTGAATGCTAATATGGTCTTGGATGATTCCTAGATCTTCAAAATATTACTAGCAGTCGATTTAAAAGGATTGGTTGTTGTGGAGTTATATCTCAAACAAGGTAGCAATCAATAATAAAAGACTAGAGTGTTAGGACTCACCACTAGGATCATCGGATGTCGATGCTAGGTTAGAACTCTTACGTTGCATTGGCTTTATCAGGGATTGTAGCATCTAAGATGTTGAACTTATGGCTCTAGGCGCCATGTGTCAAACGTATCGCACGCTTACCCCACTCTCGCGATAGGCGTGACGTGTGATTCATGCATTAAGAATCGACAATATGCATACCACTCTCGTGTGTAGAATGATCTCCACTCATGCCACTCTCGTGGATAGAGCTTTGATGAGTGCTTTGGTGGCTCTCATTGACGCAATGGCAGTAGTCATCAATTAGTAGTATAGGACGTCGGTGGATCCTATCAAGGAGTGCACCGGGCTTGACCGCAAACCCTAATTGCATCCACTAACTCCCTAATTAAGTTCATAGGATACTCCTTAAGCTAATCATGGACACAGACCTTGGACATGATCTCAGTATGAGATCTCCTACAAACTTGTCTAGATCAATCAAAACACTTTCCTTTTTGAACCAACGCAACTAAAAAAAATCATAACTTTACATTTAAATCCTAAGATCATATGTCTAATCCATTAGCCCTCGATAGAACTACTCATGAATCATAGAGATAGACATAAAAAATTCAATAAAACCAAGAGAGTTCATCATGGCATGTGAAAACATCAAATAAAGCATAGAAAGTTTGGAAATCGTTACCAACACATCGTAGAGCGATAGCAAACACAAGAGACTTAAGAATATCAAGCTTCCACGTAATAAAGATCAATAAAAATCCAAGCTTTAGTCTTCACAAAATAACGACGACACAAAACTTATCTGGATCTAAAACTCTAATTAAAACTAAGGAAAATATTAAAAGTATAGTCTCTCCTCAAAATAGGGTAAAAATCGTGCTTATATACAAGGGGTAGGGACCCCACAAAATCTCAGAAAATTTGGGCACTTGGGCCCATCAACTTGACTGATCGTGGCATGCTACTCGGTCGAGTAATGGCCTGCTCGGTCGAGCTGATATAAGCTCCGCTTTGCTGCTTCTACTGCTCTGGCTCTACTCGGTCGAGTAGCCGATCTGCTCGATCGAGTAGCTTTGCTGCTCGGTCGATCTAGGGCGCTTAGGGAGAAGTCCAAAATAGGCATTCTGTTTGAAAACTGCTCGGTCGAGCTGGCTATTCTGCTCAGTCGAGTAGGTGTGTCTGTTTCCTTTGCATCATCGGTGTGTCCGCTCGGTTGAGTAGCATTAACACTCGACCGAGTGGCCTGGGAAACTGAACATAGGCTGAAGCTAGAGTCCACATATCTCGCTCTCTTTTCCTCCTCTCCTCCAAACTTCTTCCTTGCCTTGGCACACTCTCATGGAACCTCACCAATGACGTCCCGGACGTGTCGAATGTGTCCATGTCTCTAAATAGCTCCAATTCACTCCAAAACTCCTGAAAATCCAGAAAGCTATAGAAAACTCGAATACGGTGTTAGAAGCATGATAATATATGAAAATGTGGGTTTTGGAGGCGAATATGATATGGAATGATGCAATAAAAATATGTAAAATATGGACACGTCACCTATCTTCGAGGTTTACCGTGACGCTTCTTGCTATCCCTAACCTGGAAAATGGCCAAGATGCTTGCTTCCATTAGTGTGGTATGAAGTAGCCATAAGGTGTGCAAGACACACTTACAGACCCTACTACATGGACCAACCCCACCCAAAGTGTATGTTCTAGTCTTCGACTAAGGTCATCCCATCTGTATTTGATGATATCGTATGTTCGTTTAGAGGGTTGTGTCCTACCCTCTGTCTAGTTTGGTTGTTATGTCATATGCAGACAATAAGCTGTTCCAACTAACTACAACATCTTTACGTATCCGTTTAAATCAGAAGCAATTAATATAATGAAACCAGGCAGTTTAACTTCTAAAGTTGACAGGCGTATTAACAACATATTTCAGTACTAAGGTTGAAAAGTTTGGTTTTGTAGTTCATTTACAATAAAATACTTGCATCGAATGTTGTTAGGTGTCCAGACGGTCGTAAAGAGAGGCGTGATTTTTCCTGCAAAGTTGGGTTTTCAACATGTCAAGCCAAAGAATTCTCCACTGGTACTACTAACTCAAACTTATGTAATCACATACTGTACACATATAATATGTATATGTTACTAATTCTTATTACTATCATCTTATATTAATAAATAATGTATACATGTAATATATATACATTTATCTGTTAAAACTAATGTATTGATTATTAATTACTAATCATAAACGTATACATCATATTAATTATTGATTATCAATACACTAACATCTAATATAATTAAACTGTGCCACATATAGATATATATTAACTGTTACTTATGTTATTAACATGCTGCTAACTAACTTATATATACGGATAATAATATATTAACATTATTTGCTTACTTGTTGTTACTGTTAGGTATAAACCTAAGTGTATCTATAAACTAACATCTGATGTCATTAAACTGTGTTATAATTAAATATATATATACACACACACATACTAACTATTAACTAATCATGCATTTTATGATGAAGCTTACGTGTTCTCGTTATAACTCCTCACATGTGTTGGACTACTGCAGATGGCGACGACTACTGACGGTGGCGATGGGTTGGAGCGGTGGCGCGGTGGGGTGGCACGTTGTGTTGTCGACGACAGCGGAGTGTCTGCGGCGGTGTCGGACTTCTCAGTGGGTGTCGAAGTTGGGGTGAACATGCTAAAGAGGTGGAGTTGGGTTGCGACGTCTGAAGGTCGTCGGGGTTCTGAGGAGGGGGATCGGTGATGTGGAGGTTGTGAGGTCGGAGGGCTGGGCCACGAGGAGATGGTCAACAGCATAGTTAGGAGAGGAGTCGGTGGGTTGGGGGCTGTTGTGGGGAGAGGAGGAGAATGAAGGAGAATTTGGAGGGGATGCAGGCGCCTTGGGTGGTGAGGGTGGTCGGAGTTTTGTGGTTGCTGTCAGAGGGAGGTACAGGCAAGGTCGTGGGGTTGAGAGAGATCGGGGATGATCGGAGGGTCGAGAGGTTGGTGTCTGAGTGGATTTTAGGGCTTGCAGGCTGGGTGGGGAGGCAGAGGCTGTCGAATTTTGGTGGTGGCAGGGGAGCGGGAACTCTGGGGCTATCATCGATGTAGATGATGAGGCGAAGGATGATTTGGTGTGTGCTGACAGGTGAAGGAGGTCGGGGTTGTTCGTGGTTACGACGTGAGGGGAGATGGTCGAAGTTTTGGTTTTGAACGGAGGAAGGAGGTGTTCGAGGCGGCTTCTGCGGGAGGGGAGAGTGGTTATCAGAAGCTTGTGGCGAAGGTTGACGGGAGAAGGAGTTCGTGGTGATGGGGAGAAGTCGTCGAGGGTTGCTCCAAGTTTTGAGTTGAAGGGAGGATGTTCGTCTTGGGCTTGAGGGTTGAGGAACAGAGGAGCACCCGGAGGCTGGGTTTGTGAGCCGGAGAGCGCAGGTTGCTGGGGTTTTGGGTTGCGTGGATTGAGAGGGTGGTGGCTTGGGTTGTAGTCAAAGGGAGGAGTTACGAGGGGCGACGCTGTGGGAGCTTTTCATGGGTTTTATTAAGAAGAAGAACGTAAGGTTAAGGGAACATGGGTTGTTAGATTTTCAAGCACGAGGGGTTCACCAGAGTGTAGGGACGTGGGGGATGAGATTGAGATCTTTGTGCATGGAGGAGATTTTATGCATGGTTTGTGTTGGTTGAGATGCGTAAGTGAGTGGATTTGTTAAGATCCTACGTGGGTTGTTGTAAGGGTCATCTACATGCAAGGATCATGTGGGAAGAGATCAACATGGGGTTGGTTAGGAGAATTTGATTGATTAAATTAATTAGTATTTACGAAATATTGTTTAATATTTGGATTTGATTGCTAGGATCTAAGTAGGATATAGGGAAATCTTAGTTAGGATTTATTTAGATATTAAGATATCGATTATTAAGATTTTAAATTAAGATTCTCTAACACTTATTAAGATTCATTAGCTTATATATAATATAAATGGATTAAGAGAAAGATTGATATGGTCACAAGTATTCCCATTATTACGATTTTGCCACCTCACACCCATGATGTCCAAAAATGATAAAATTAGTGTCAGCACGATCGTGAAGCCTAGTGGATCGCTAATACAGTAACGGATTACGCATACGGGCTACAATAATTAATCAATAAAATCATAACACGAATAGCCACATTGTTCAATACATTACAAAATACGTACGATGAATACCGGTTGTCATGCCCCGCTTCCCATTCTATCCGAACCGAGGACGCGAGCGGGTCCACGATGTGCTTAAAACAAGGAGTACTTGTTTTTCTTTTTCTTTTCTTCCCCTTGCTTTAAACACACTAAGCGTCTGCAAAATAAGATGGCAGGATCTTGCATGCTTATAAGAAATAGTACAGATGACACTATTACAATACCAAAGCGTTTGAAAATAAAGCACAACATAGGCCTAGTATGGCCGAATCAACAAGTACAACAATTACATTATTTCAAATATATAAAAGTGCAGTCTCGAAGGTAAACGTCTAGTCTTCAGTGGGTAGGTACTCTACGTAGTCTTCGAGCACTGGCTCGACTCCTGCAGCAAAGTCTTCAGTGAACTCACTATCGATAACTGACGGACATTTCGTAAAATAACAAAATGAAATGTTCTTCAGCAAGGTTTACTCGGTAAGATAATCTCAAAACCAAAATGTTAGACATCTTAAATTAAACAAAGCTGAAAAGACAAGTGATAAGTTTAATAGGAAAGAGTTATGTCAGTTTAAGTATTCCCGACAATTACAACCTGCAGCAATTTCATTATTCAACAACAATTTGCAATGCTATCTACAACCTGTGACAATTTAGAATTTAATGGCAAAACTGTAGTAACCTGTAGAAAAGAAGTTAGAGCAATATTCAATAGACAATCTATTCTAGTGATAAGTCCATGTCTAAGAGTACGAAAGATAACCAACATGGGCCCTGCGACGGAGCAACTCCGAGGCGGTACCCACCGTCTTGATATGGCGACGGTCAAGGATCTAACCCCCGTAATGTGTTGGAGGTAATTTAGTATGGGTGCATTTAGCCACTCTGTAACACTTGTGATCATAGACTACTCCAATCCCATGGTCAAGTCAAGTGTCAGGTCAAGAGGGCGTGTACTATCTATTTATATTGAAATTCCATCTTCCATTCATTCAAAGTTCCATCTTCCATTCATTATTGTTGAAGTTCCATCTTCCATTCAATCAATTCAGTCTCGATGTTTCAACAGTTCGTACAATAGTCTTGCAAAAGTTCACGATTTCACGACTTGATTTGGCAATTAAACGAAAACGTAAAAATTACTTAAATAGATAAGAGAACGAGTAAGAATGATTTTAACTAAGCAAATGAGTTTAAATTAGCTTAAAATATTTTCCTAAGGCTAGTAGCTATTTTTCAAGATTGTTAAATAATTTTTAAACAATTTTAAACAATTTAAAAGAGCCAAAACAAATTTTAAATCAAGAAATCATTTTTAAGACATATGTTCAAAGATTTATTTAGAGCAAACTGTACGTCAAAATTCTTCCAAAAAGGGGGTCAAATGATCGTATTTACTAGTACTACAACATATATTTTTCTCGTACGTCAGTGTACGTGAAAATCTCAAGATATGAATTTTAAAAGGAATTTTGCTTATTTAAGTTTTTCCTTTGAAAATTCACTGTAAGAGATATACTTACCTGATCGTGACGAAACCAACACCAATGAGTCTGTTTCGTCATTTCTGATTTTCTGGGACTGGTCTCGTATTTTCTTGAGGCATGTTTGATTTACTATGAATTTATTACTATCAAAATATCCTATACGTATTTCTATATGTATTCAAATATGTATTTAAAAACATATTTTGTTTTAAAACTATCATACTTCACATACTCACCTCCGACGTGATGCAGCGTGGAGATCGGGGCGTCGCCGTTAGCGACTGGCGGGGCAGCGACGTGCGGCGAGGACGATGAGGAGGCGGCAACGGGGTCAGGGGCGACGATTAGCAGTGGTGCTGTGGTGCTGTGGTGGGTGCTTCAGAGAATCGCGGGGAGCGGGGGTTGCTTCGGACGGCGACGGGGAGAGCGGTGCAGTGCGGGGCAGTGGCGATGGCGGTGGGTCGAGGCGAGGTTCGTCGAAGTAGGACGAGGTGGCGTCGAGTTGTACAGCGTCGGACGGTGCTCGGAGAGTTGGCGGTGGCTCGAACGGGTGGTGTACGGAGGCTTCGACGTGGAGGAAGGAGCGGTGGTCGAGTGTCAGAGGAAGCGACGAGCTCCAGTGGGTTCGTCAACGTGCACGAGTGGCGAGGAGAGTGAAGCTCGAAGGAGAGGGCGGCAGATGTGGCATTACTACGTCGGAGGAGGCGGCGACACTATGGTGATGGGGTCGGGGCTTAGGGAGGCTTCGGCGGTGTCGTTTCGACGGGGAAGCGGGTGGGGTTGCTCGGAGTGGGGAGGCAGTGGTGACGTCGGAGCGAAGGGACGTACGGCGGCTGTCGTCGCTGCAAAGTGGTGTGAACGACGACGAGTTTTACCGGAGTGAGAGCGAGGGAAGAGGATGAGCGGGGGAGCGGTCTTTGGTTGCTTCGAGTGGTTCTCGGAGATGGGCATGGGTTCGGGGCCGCCGTGAGCGAGTGAGGGAGAGGAGAGTTGGGCTGAGAACTTGGAGATGGGAGAGGGTTGGGTTTATGTGAATGAGGAGATGATTTTGTTTTTGAACTGGGAAGAGATAGTTTAAGGGGGTTTATATAAGTAATTAGGAAATATAATACTAATTAGTTTTAGTCAAAAGCGATTAATTAGGGTGTAAATGAGGTTGTTGGGGGATGTAGAAAAGAGAGTGAACGTGGAAAATGATTCCACGTTCTCTTGCAGGGGGTTGCTGTCGACAGTTAGGTAGATGATTAAAAATGTAATTAAGCTAAGTTAAATAGTCATTAGTGAAGGGTCATTAGTAAAAGTTTGTAATGAAATTACGATTTTGCCCCCGAGGTCAAACGACTCCGAAAAATTACGAAAACGTTACCATGGTTCGTATCGTCACGAGGATCGTGACTACAAGATCTATTTCGTAGTTTGAGCTACAGAGATACGAGTTTTGGGCCAAAATGTTTAGTATGCGGGTTTGCGGGTTCTCTGTTGATTTGACTTCAGAAAATTACGAAATTAATATGGGAATCACTAAATGATCATAGAAGCTCATGGTAGAAGTTTGAAATCATTTGATAATGTTTGTATAGAAAAATAATTGTTACGTCTATATCGTTAATAATTAAGTTTAAATAATTATATAAATTATTTCGGGGTTTTGGATGGCACTTGCACTCGCTAAAATAAGCTATAACTATATTGATACTACAAAATATATTTTTTAAATGATTTAGAAACCATTTTGATCTTAAACTCATGACCAACCATTATGAAATACTTTTAATTTATGAAAATACGTAGAATACGAATATACGCGTACTGATGGATACGGGTCGTCACATCCTACCCACCTTATAAAAATTCCGTCTCGGACTTTCTCGAAACTCTATGAAACAGTTAATGATGTTATTAAGAAGCTCAAGCAAATAAATGGTAAAATGGAATACTTGACGAATTATAACAATTTAGAAAATAAGTTGTTATTAGCATGAAATATAATGTGATATCATAGCATCAAGAAAACAAGAGATATTACTAATAAATATATACTATTAACATCACCATAACTTCCGTAATTAGTCCCGAGACTAGTATCATCATAATAATTATCTTGACTTTTCAATTAGCCAAAAGTTAATATGACGTTACATGACAACGATAGTTATTATGATAGCATCTGTTCGAACTTAGAACCTCAGGTGATAAGCTAGTAGCGAGATAATTAAACCTAATCAAAAGATAGATCATAAAGTTTAAAATTCAACTTTGGCTAATGATGACTAACGGGGCCTAGCCAAGTAAGTCATCAATATAGCATACAATGACGTAATGACTAATCCATATACATTCGTGTTGTTATACCTTAACCAGCCGTGCACAAATGACATCAACTCCCATAAGTACCTAAGACAAGTCATCGTCCAAAACAACACAAATAAACAAGTACAAGGCCAACTACTAAGACCATACTTATCACTATACTCATCACTGCCACTCCTTGTATCAACTCCCATATCACCCAATAACAATCCAACACCGAAACCATTATCCAAATCCAAACACAAGATCGACATCCAACTTCAACACCTAAGGCTAAAAGCATGCCAATACCAATTGACAATGATACTCCTTGCCAACACCAATTGTCGATATCCACAACTCGCATCATCAATCCCAAACAAGCCAACAGCCAAAAACATACAATTCTGCAAACTCAAAGGAGTGGACCCAAGAAGGAACCGAAGTGGGGCAACTTTAGGGGTAAGACCCAGGACAAGGAGCTCGAAAGAAACCCAAGAATCGTAACTTCCCAAGATCTCAGCCACCCGGCAACAGTGAGAGTGGCAGTAAGGGTCGTCACTAAACCCAAAAATTCTAAAATAGAACGTCGGAGGGCCATCGGCGGTTGTCGATCCACGTCTTGCGGCGACTGCGACTGCTCAGCGACGTCGGGTGGCATAGCATAGCTTCTAGTGAGGCAGGGGAGCTTGAGGTGTGTAACGACCGGTTTTTGTAATGACTATTAGATGAATAATATTGGATGTTCTCTCATTGTGTGCTTTTCTCCGTCAGACGTTTCCGTTCGGTTTCGTCTGATCTTTTATCTTCCGTAGCATATCTTGTTGGGGCTTGGAGTAATTATTCTTACAATGAGCTTCATAGCGTCCATATCTTAGAGCTAGAGTGATCCTAGAGGCCATAGGAACCTTCTCGAAGCTTCACGCTTCGATTCGGCACTTCTGGTGCATCTTAGTTGGTTCATGAAGGAGAGCCAACCGACTAGATTGCAATCTAGTTGGTCGACAACACTTCACAGACCGACTAGTTCATCTTAATAATTTCAGCTAAGTTACTGTTTACGTTTAGTCGGTCTAAGCACATTCTTCGACCGACTAGTTCCCAAACTAGTCGGTTAGAACTTGTACTCAGACCGACTAATTCTAAGTTCTTCTGAACAGCCGAGTTATTGTTTGCGGTTAGTTGGTCAAAGAACATCTACCGACTGACTAGTTCCCAAACTAGTCGGTTAGAGTTCCTTCTCTGACCGACTAACTCTCACTACTTAATATCTATCTAATTTTACCCTTAGTCGGTCTATGAACAATCACCGACCGACTAGTTCCCAAACTAGTCGGTTGACGAGCCTTCACAGACCGACTAACTCTGTCTACCATGTACTAACCCTGTTCACTGTTTGCTTTTAGTCGGTCAAAGTTGGACGACCGACCGACTAGCTCCCAAACTAGTCGGTCGACCACTCTTCACTGACCAACTAAATTGCCCAGTAACCCTAGGTTAAGTCGTAGCCGCCGCTTAATTTTTCTATTTAAACCCTATACGTTTCTACTTCTTCTTTCACTTTTGCCTTCCAACTTTCTTCCCCAATCATCCCCCAAGCTTCCTCTTGCCTTCCTTCATCCTCCCGTGCTCCCTCTCACCCTCCATTGCGCCGGCACCACCCCGTAGGCCGCCGGCCGACCTCGAAAACCCTAAATTCTCCTTTTTCTCCAGATTTTCCCCACAATCTCCCATCTCCAGATCTATTGTTTAGCCGTTGCGAGGAATTCTTTCAACAGTAGTTCTCCGGGATCGCTTCTTCCATTGCCGTGCTAGATCCGATTTGGCGACGACAATCCGGAATCCAGCGAGATCTTCTCCTACCTGCAGATCCATAGGCGTTTCGATCTTCGCTTCGTAAACGGTTAGTGATCTACCTTTAATTTCCCTAAACCCACACTGTAAATTAGAAAACCCTAATTAAAAATGGATTATTAGACGTTGTAGGATTCCAATACAAAACTGGTTTAGATCTCCATTTCTGATTTCTGTTTTGCCATAACAGCGAACCCAAATCCCCGTAGAATAGCGATCTTGACTCGACGATTAACAACCTCGGCATCAGGCAAGTGAAACTTGCCAACCTTGCTTTAGGCCATGTTTTAGGCCATTACTTTGTTTTAGCGTGAAAGAGACTAGACCGTGAAATGATAGCGGTCTAGGCGCAAATTCAAATTCTAGCTTGACAACGAAGCTAGAATTGCTCATGTCATGCATTGCCTATCATGTTTAATTTCTTTAACGGTACGCAATTTATATTTGAATATCTGCCATGCATCTGCATTCCTACATGCCATCTGACTTGTAAGTTGCATCGTAGCACACGCTACAAAGTCCATGTACAATCTGTGTTTCTGTGTTACCAGCTAGGCACCCGTTATGCGGGCATAACCCTACACCATACTTGTTAAAATAGTTCCTGGCTTGTGATCCAGAAGCGAGCATTCCATGTTCGGGGGTAAAGCCCTGGCTCGATACACGTGGAGGGGTAGGGATAAACGGTGACTTGAGCGTAAGAGTTGGCCCGTACAGCCACTCTAGCCAAAGAGTGGAATCTCTGTGCACGACGTGCTTACATACTTGTACTTGTCCTTGTGAATGTTAAATTGTTCCTTGCCATGTTAAATGTTTTCATGCCATGTTTTATCTTCCATGCTATAAATCATGCCATGTCATAAACTGCTGTTACTTTACTTGTTGTTCTCATTGCATAAAAAGTCATGTCATACTATACTCTAGAACTGCTAGGTTGTTCTACTTTTCTTTAGTTTCCTTGCACAAATTCTTGTAGACTTTGCTGACATGTGCCCCTTCTCTTAGGGTGATGCATGTTAGTTGCTGAGCCAGAGACATCTGTTGAGGGCGACGAGTTCGTGGAGTTAGTGCCTGATCCCACAGCTGACGTTGACGTTGAGTGCGAGGACACCGGTGACCAGTCCTAGTGTGACTTCGCAGTTCTTCCTTTATTTGTGGTTGTTGTCGGTGAGTAGCACCGTTTGTTGTAGTTACCTTGTTGGCCATGCTGGGCCTTTTCTTTTAGACTCTTTTTGTTTGCCTGGTGGCATTTCTGCGGTTGTTGAATTTTATCTGGACATTGAGATTATAATTTATTATTATCCGTCTCTTTCTATTATTGTTATCTTTGTTCCGTGTCCCTGTAAAGCTATTTTATGTTGATTGACGCTTATCGGACTTGCGGCTTTGTAGCTTCAAGTCTGAGCAGACCTTCTCACGCTTCGCCTCTATATTTTTGGGAAGCGGGGCGTGACAGGTTTTGTTGGTGGCCCATGCAGGTCACTCCCTCTGTAACTGTGACTTAAGCAGAACAACGATAAGAATCATAGAATGTCCGATAAATAATTTCGACACCCGAGTCATAAGGCTAAGAGTCTAATTTGTTTCGTTTTCTGTGTCATTAGATGGCTGGAAGACGGAATACCCGTGCTGGTGGTGGTGTGCCCCTCACGTCGAGGAGCCAGATCGAGAGCCCACCAACGGGGAGATTATGCGGATGATGCATCAGATGATGCAGGTGCAGCAGGGGATGCTGCAGAATGCCCGGAATGTTCCGCCTGCTCAAGCAGCGCAGCCTATCCAAAATGTCCCTCGCTTCGAGCATGGAGCGAAGCAGTTTCGGGAGCTGGACCCCGCTTACTTTGATGGGACAGAAGGACCCCTAGCTGCGGATGAGTGGACTAGGAACATGGAGGACAACCTGAAGATGTCGAAGGTCGACCCGGCTAGATGGGTTGACTTGGCGAAGAGGCAGCTAAAAGATAATGCTCAGAACTGGTGGGATGCCGAGGAGGAGATGCTTGAGGAGCCGATATCTTGGGCTACTTTCAAGTCCAGATTCGATGAGGATTACTTTCCGAAGGCTACCAGGAGGGAGATGGCACAACGCTTCATTGATCTGAAGCAGGGGAGCTTGACGGTTGACCAGTACCACCAGGAGTTCACTAGGCTGAGTCATTTCGCACCGAAGATGGTGCAGGATGCTGATGAGATGGCCCAGAGGTTTCTTCAGGGGCTTTCCTTGGATCTGTAGAGCTTTGTGACTTCTTCTGATTTGGAGTCCTATCAGAAGGTGCTGGTTGCAACGAAGAGGCAGGAGCTGATTGTGAACCAGAAGAGAGGATGTGCTTCTAGAGCTAGGAAGAGGCATGTGGAGCAGGCCAGGGCAGTGATGAGACCAGGGTTCAGGCCCAATCAGCTGGTGCAGTTCAAGAGGCCCAGAGGACCTCCTACTCTGAAGACTTGCCATTTCTATGGCAAGACTGGGCATGTCAAGGATCAATGCCAGAAGATGTTGGGACAGTGCTTGGTTTGTTGTGATCCTGCGCATACCATGAGGGACTGCCCGAAGTCTAAGAAGACGTGGAAGGGACCTATTGCAGCTCAGCCGTTGCAGCAGAGGGCACCTGTACCTGCTGAACGTGGAGCGCCTCTCGTTCCGCAGAGGCAGGCTTTTTAGCAAGCTGTTCCGCCAAGGAGACAGGCTTTTCTGATGACTGCAGTTGAGACTGAGGCGGTGGACGAGGTTATTGCAGGTAACTCTCAATCTAGTTGTTCTTTTCTTAGTTAGTTTTGTTGTTGGAATTTGTTTGGTTGTTTGTTATGTATGCTAGAATAGAATTTGATTGTTAGGCTGTCTGTTAGGTGTGATTTTGGTTTGCACATTCCCTGCACGAGTCCTCTTTGACTCTGGTGCATCGATGTGCATTATTTCCGGGAGCTTCGTGGAGATGCATTCCTTGTCAACTTGCCCTCTTCCCAAGAGTTGGAATATTGTTACGGGGAATGGCGTGGTCTCGGTGCATCGTGGTTGCAATTCTTGCCCTTTGGTGGTCTGTGGACATGAGCTCTACGCTGATTTCATCGTCCACGACATCATCAACTATGATGCCGTCCTCGGGATGGACTGGCTCAGGAGTTTCTACGCCACGATCGATTGTCGGAGGAATCCCTAGACATCCGGTGTTCGAGTTCAGCCGTGGCAGCAGTTCGCTTGGTCCGGTCAGGTTTCGGGCCAAACCGGTGGAGATCATTGCTATGCAGATGGAGCAGTGTCGACATGCGGTAGTGCGTGACTTCGACGACGTCTTCCCCGAGGAGATGTCTGGATTGCCGTCCGATCGAGCTCTCGAGTTTTCGATCGATCTCATTCCGGGAGCGCAGCCTATCTCGAAGGCGCCGTATCGCATGGCACCAGCAGAATTGGAGGAATTACGGAAGCAGCTGGACGAACTTCTTCAGAAGGGTTACATTAATCCCAGTGTGTCTCCGTGGGGAGCACCGGCCTTGCTGGTGAAGAAGAAGGAGGGTTCGCGTCGCATGTGTGTGGACTACCAGGAGTTGAATGCGGTGACCGTTAAGAATTGATATCCATTGCCTTGTATTGATGATATCTTTGATCAGCTTGGGGATCGAGGGTATTCTCTAAGTTGGATCTGAGGAGTGGTTATCACCAGCTGAAGGTGAGGAAGGAAGATGTTCCGAAGACAGCGTTCAGGACGAAGTACGGACACTACGAGTTTGTGGTTATGCCTTTCGGTGTAACCAACGCACCCGCAGTTTTTATGAATCTGATGAACCTGATCTTCTATGACTTTTTAGACAAGTTTTTCGTTATCTTTATTGACGACATTCTGATCTACTCGAAGTCAGAGGAGGAGCATGCATCGCACTTGAGGACAGTATTGGAGATCCTGAGGAAGCATCGGTTGTATGCTAAGTATTCCAAGTGCGAGTTTTGGCTGGACAGAGTTGCTTTTCTCGGGCTTGTGGTGACTGGAGATGGTATTTCGGTGGACCCCGAGAAGATTAAGGCTATCAGGGAGTGGCCTGTTCCGCGGTCAGCGTCTGAGATCCGGAGTTTCCTTGGATTGGTTAGTTATTATCGGCGTTTCATTAAGGACTTCTCCCGTATTGACGAGCCGATGACCAGACTGACGCGGAAGGATGTATCTTATGTTTGGACTGATGATTGTGAGAAGGCTTTTGGTGTTCTGAAGGAGAGGTTAACGACTGCCCCTGTTCTTGATGTGCCTGATCGGAGTGGAGGATTCGAGATCTTTTGCGATGCTTCTGGCAAGGGTCTCGGTTGTGTATTGCATCAACATGGGCACGTGGTTGCGTATGCTTCTCGTCAGCTTAAGGCTCATGAGAATAATTACCTGACACACGATTTGGAGTTGGCCGATGTCGTGTTTGCGCTGAAGATTTGGAGGCACTTCCTGCTGAGTGAGAAGGTGAAGATTTTCACCGATCACAAAAGCTTGAAGTACAGTTTTACTCAGAAGGAGCTCAACATGCGACAACGTCGGTGGTTGGAGCTCATGACAGATTATGAGATTGATTTGTAGTATCACCCTGGCAAGGTGAATGTGGTACCGGATGCGCTGAGTAGGCTTCTAGCGGTGATGCTGTTGACTTCGCAGTGGAGATTGCAGCAAGATTTTTGCGAGTCCGGTATTGAAATTTTTCTTCCTGGAGAGGCTTCTTCGTTGATGTGTATGCAGATACAGTCGATGATCGTAGATAAGATCAAGGCTGGACAGGCTGGAGACCCGAAGTTGGTGAAGATTCGGGAGCTGGTGGAAGCCAGTCTGCGGACTGATTTCTTGATTCATGAGGATGGCTCGTTGAGATTTGGAGCCAGGTTGTGTGTGCCAGCTGGAGACATCAGAGAGGAGTTGTTGGTTGAGGCACACAGTTCGCCGTATTCTGTGCATCCTGGTGGGACCAAGATGTATAAGGATCTTCGCCTGAACTTTTGGTGGCATGGTATGAAGAGGAGTGTGGCTCGGAGTGTAGCCAAGTGTCTGGTTTGCCAGCATGTAAAGGCGGAGCATCATCGTACGTCAGGATTTCTACAACCGCTTCCGATTCTGGAGTGGAAGTGGTAACACATCACTATGGACTTTGTGACTGGACTGCCTCGGAGTCCGAAGCAGAATGACGCGATTTGGGTGATCGTCGACCGATTGACCAAATCCGCGCACTTTATTCCTTTCCGAGTAGGACAGTCTACTGAGACGCTAGCGAAGAGATATATGGAGGTAAATCTTTTACTCTCCGTTTTTATTTCTTTTCTCTGGTTTAGATAGTGATGTAACGTGAATAGTGCAAGAGATCGTGCGACTTCATGGAGTCCCTATGAGTATCGTGTCGGACAGAGACACGAGGTTCACGTCTCAGTTCTGGCAGAGTCTGCAGAAGAGTTTGGGTACGAGTTTGAGTTTCAGCACTGCGTACCATCCGCAGACGGATGGCCAGTCCGAGAGGACAATCCAGATCTTGGAGGACATGCTGAGGGCGTGTATGTTGGACTTCAAGGGTTCTTGGGAGGATCATCTCCACCTCGTGGAGTTTGCCTACAATAACAGCTACCAGGCGAGTATTGGCATGGCACCTTTTGCCGCGCTATACGGGAAAAAAATGTCGATCGCCACTGAGCTGGGATGACATTGAAGATCGGGAGCTGTTAGGACCTGAGATGATCGTGGAGGCCGTGGATGTTGTGAGGAACATACGGGAGAGGCTGAGGATTGCTCAGGACCGTTTCAAGCATTGGGCTGATGCTAAACGGTGTCCTTTGGAGTTTCAGCCAGGTGACCATGTGTTCTTGAAGATTTTCCCGAATCGAGGAGTGATTCGCTTTGGGAAACGAGGGAAGCTGAGCCCAAGATACATTGGACCGTCTGACATTCTGGAGAGAGTTGGCGAGGTAGCCTACTGCTTAGCCTTGCTACCATCTTTGGAAGGAGTTCACGATGTCTTCCATGTGTTGTAGCTTCGTCGATACATCAGCGATCCATCTCACGCTATGGATTTCACGGAGATCACCGTTCGCCCCAATCTGACGTATGACCAGTAGCCAGTGCAGATTTTGGACAGGCGTTAGAAGTCACTTTGGAATAAGACCGTCGATCTTGTTAGGGTGACGTGGAGACATGGCTCGCCTAGAGAGTCTACTTGAGAGAGAGAAGACGAGATGAGAGAGCGTTACCCACTTTTGTTCTCTGACACGTGAGTGTTAGGAAATTCTGAGGGCGGAATTTTTCTTAAAATGGGGAGGATGTAACGACCGGTTTTTGTAATGACTATTATATGAATAATATTGGATGTTCTCTCCTTGTGTGCTTTTCTCCGTCAGACGTTTCCGTTCGGTTTCTTCTGATCTTTTATCTTCCGTAGCATATCTCGTTAGGGCGTTGAGTAAGTATTCTTACGATGAGCTTTATAGCGTCCATATCTTAGAGCTAGAGTGATCCTAGAGGCCATATGAACCTTCCCGAAGCTTCACGCTTCGATTCGGCACTTCTGGTGCATCTTAGTTGGTTCATGCAGGAGTGCCAACCGACTAAATTGCAATCTAGTCGGTCGGTAACACTTCACAGACCGACTAGTTCATCTTAATAATTTCAGCTAAGTTACTGTTTACGTTTAGTCGGTCTAAGCACATTCTTCGACCGACTAGTTCCCAAACTAGTCAGTTAGAACTTATACTCAGACCGACTAATTCTGAGTTGTTTTGAACAGCCGAGTTACTGTTTGCGGTTAGTCGGTCAAAGAACATCTACCGACAGACTAGTTCCCAAACTAGTCGGTTAGAGTTCCTTCTCTGACCGACTAACTCTCACTACTTAATATTTATCTAATTTTACCCTTAGTCGGTCTATGAACAATCACCGACCGACTAGTTCCCAAACTAGTCGGTTGACGAGCCTTCACAGATCGACTAACTCTGTCTACCCTGTACCAACCCTGTTCACTGTTTGCTTTTAGTCGGTCTCAGTTGGACGACCGATCGACTAGCTCCCAAACTAGTCGGTCGACCACTCTTCATTGACCGACTAAATTGCCCAGTAACCCTAGGTTAAGTCGTAGCCGCCGCTTAATTTTTCTATTTAAACCCTATATGTTTCTACTTCTTCTTTCACTTTTGCCTTCCAACTTTCTTCCCCAATCATCCCCCAAGCTTCCTCTTGCCTTCCTTCATCCTCCCGCGCTCCCTCTCACCCTCCATTGCGCCGGCACCACCCCGTACAGGCCGTCGGCCGACCCCGAAAACCATAAATTCTCCTTTTTCTCCAAATTTTCCCCACAATCTCCCATCTCCAGATCTATTGTTTAGCCGCTGCGAGGAATTCTTTCAACAGTAGTTCTCCGGGATCGCTTCTTCCGTTGCCGTGCTAGATCCGATTTGGCGACGGTAATCCGGAATCCAGCGAGATCTTCTCCTACCTGCAGATCCGTAGGCGTTTCGACCTTCGCTTCGTAAACGGTTAGTGATCTACCTTTAATTTTCCTAAACCCACACTGTAAATTAGAAAACCCTAATTAAAAATGGATTATTAGACATTGCAGGATTCCAATACAAAACTGGTTTAGATCTCCATTTCTGGTTTCTGTTTTGCCATAACAGCGAACCCAAATCCCCGTAGAATAGCGATCTTGACTCGACGATCAACAACCTCGGCATCAGGCAAGTGAAACTTGCCAACCTTGCTTTAGGCCATGTTTTAGGCCATTACTTTGTTTTAGCGTGAAAGAGACTAGACCGTGAAATGATAGCGGTCTAGGCGCAAATTCAAATTCTAGCTTGACAACGAAGCTAGAATTGCTCATGTCATGCATTGCCTATCATGTTTAATGTCTTTAACGGTACACAATTTATATTTGAATATCTACCATGCATCTACATTCCTACATGCCATCTGACTTGTAAGTTGCATCGTAGCACACGCTACAAAGTCCATGTACAATCCGTGTTTCCGTGTTACCGGCTAGGCACCCGTTATGCGGGCATAACCCTACGCCATACTTGTTAAAACACTTCATGGCTTGTGATCCAGAAGCGAGCATTCCATGTTCGGGGGTCAAAGCCCTGGCTTAATACACGTGGAGGGGTAGGGATAAACGGTCACTTGAGCGTAAGAGTTGCTCCGTACAGCCACTCTAGCCAAAGGGCGGAATCTCTGTGCACGACGTGCTTACATACTTGTACTTGTCCTTGTGAATGTTAAATTGTTCCTTGCCATGTTAAACGTTTCCATGCCATGTTTTATCTGCCATGCTATAAATCATGCCATGTCATAAACTGCTGTTACTTTACTTGTTGTTCTCATTGCATAAAAAGTCATGTCATACTATACTCTAGAACTGCTAGGTTGTTCTACTTTTCTTTAGTTTCCTTGCACAAAGTCTTGTAGACTTTGCTGACATGTGCCCCTTCTCTTGTAGACTTTGCTGACATGTGCACAAAGTCTTGTAGACTTTGCTGACATGTGCCCCTTCTCTTTGGGTGACGCATGTTAGTTGCTGAGCCAGAGACAGTTGTTGAGGGCGACGAGTTCGTGCCTGATCCCACAGCTGACGTTGACGTTGAGTGCGAGGATACCGGTGACCAGTCCTAGTGTGCCTTCGCAGTTCTTCCTTTAGTTGTGGTTGTTGTCGGTGAGCAGCACCGTTTGTTGTAGTTACCTTGTTGGCCATGCTGGGCATTTTCTTTTAGACTCTTTTTGTTTGCCTGGTGGCATTTCTGCGGTTATTGAATTTTATCTGGACATTGTGATTATAATTTATTATTATCCGTCTCTTTCTATTATTGTTATCTTTGTTTCGTGTCACATTACAGGGACTGCTATTATATGTTGATTGACGCTTATCGGACTTGCAGCTTTGTAGCTTCAAGTCTAAGCGGACCTTCTCACGCTTCGCCTCCATATTTTTGGGAAGCGGGGCGTGACAAGGTGAGAGGGGTTGGGCTCACGAAGGAAGAGGCACGATGGAGGGGTGGTCGTCGTCTCGGCGAAGAGGAAGCCACGGGATGGGTTGGTGATGGAAGGAAGAAGGGGTTTAAAAGGGGGTGCCGAAGTCTTCGATATGGTAGGGTAGGTTAGGCTAGGTTAGGCGGGACCGGGGATCGAGGAGTGGATGCGGACAAAAGGCAATAAAGAGTGGGAGAGATGGTAGGCGGGAAAAGGTTCAAACCATGGGAAAATCGGGTACAAAACGAAATGGTGGGTAGAAGAGAAATACGAGCTCAAGAAAGATGAAGAAGACGTAACAGTCTACACTTGCACGTCATGATTTAGCTCGTCTCAAATTCTCTAGCACCATCCTTGTAACGGTCGCTTTCCGACCTAATGGATTTTCTGCGTGCACGTGCTTTATCGTGCACGTATTTTATTTGGCTCTTTCTGGATTCCGGTATATATGCTGTGATATGCCATTGTGACCGTATGAGAGTGTAGAATTTTATTGTAATTTTTGGGAAAGTCATTTCACGGCTCGTTTTCTCGCAAAATGACTTTGAATGAAGGGGCGTTTTGGTCTTTTGGCCCTAAAACCCAGTTCCTGATTTTACATTAATTCTTGGTAGGTGTAGCACGCGATCAGACCCTGTAGCCCCGTACTTCTCGACTCCACGATCGTCCCGGTATTTTCAGATTATTTTTCGGAAGCCCGTAGTGAGACTTATTCCCTAAATCAATCCCAACCGTCGATTAGCCCAAATCAATTCAAATTTCCAATTTAAACCAGATCTTAACAAATCCCTCCTTTGTCTCATGCGTATCAATGGGTTGAAATCCATCTTATATTTGCAGCTTGCCTTCACCCTACTTCCACTTCTTATATCTCTATACCCCTCTCACTTTTAACCTATATCTTATATCTATATAGCAAATAAAACATTTTATATATCAACCCTACACTATTCACTTTAGCATCTAGACCTAGGCTCATTCTTTCACAGCCGCCACCAATAACACAAAAGAAAACCCCGTAACCCTAACTCCCTCTCGCAACACCCTCTCTCCCTCGCTCTCGACCCCAGGCGCCGGTGACCGCCTCGTCTCCGACCGCCGCGTAGCGCTGCTCCGGCCAACCACCGCACACGACCGTCGTTCTCCGCTGGAGGGAGCCGCCAACAGCCTCGCTGGGCTGTTTCTGTCGCGCAGCGGCAACAGCAGCAGCCCAACGCTGCTGCTGTGTCTTTTCCGACCGCCGCTCGGCCGTCAGCAGACCCCAGAGCCCCCTCAGATCCGGCCACCCCCTCTGCGGCCGCCCTAGCCCACTACTGCCCGTCGGTGGTGGGTTTTCTGCAGCAGCAGCGATAGCAGCAGCCACCGGCTGCTGCTGCTTGTTTTCCGGCCTCCGATCACCGGCCAGGCAACGATTTCGTCGCCATCTCCCTTCCAGTGACCTTTCGCTGTTTCTGTGCCACCGGCAGCGCCCCCTGCGGCCTTCGGCTACCCCGTGGTATCTCCCCACCGCAACAACAGCCACGTGCAAGCCGTGATCGCTGTTGTGATCTTTCCGTAGCCTCCCCGCGACATTGTCTCGATGTTTTGCCTCCGTTGCTTGTTGTTTGACCCCCATGGCCGTCGTTCTCCTTGCTCGTTGTTTTGCGGCTCCTCGATGCCACGAACGCCTCCTACAGATCGCTACCAGACTCGCCTTCACTGTTCGCTATCCCCGCACACTGCTCGCACTTCCGGTTCAATGTCAGAACATTTCTGGTTTACGCTACCCGGAGCCGAGACGCCGTAGAAGACGAGGAGATCCCACCGTTCAGATCTTACTTCCGTTCTATGTCAAACACCGGAGAGGTTGGCCCCCCTAACTCATAGTGAACCCACACCATAGTTAAAATCAAACCCTAAACTAAAATTGGGCAACTTGAACTAAATTTACTTTCAGCATCTGTAAAACGCTGCCCACCGCAGGGAAGATCGACAATCGGACAATTTTTCTGTGCACATAGGGTAGATGTCGATCTAGACAGAAAAAAACATCAAAACGTGACTTTTTGACTGATAGGGTAGTCCCGTCAATTTTAGAAATAAACCCTAATAGGATTTGTTGAAAAACACGACCTGACACCGTCACCGTGACCCTGTTTCAGACGGACTACCGCAGACGCGACGCTTGGATGGGACGCTCCGGACGGAAGACACACTCGCCACCGCAGGCAAGTGTACTCACTTGCACTTTTGGCCGTGTTTTGGTCTTAGACTTTTAGAACTGTTAAATGTGAACAAATAGAACCGGACGTGAAATGATATCATCCGGGACGTCCCTGACAGCTTAGACTTGACGACGAAGTCTAAGCTCAACAACAATTTTTGACACCTTAGGGTTATCCTGTGTGTGCGTGCATGTGGACCCCCTAGAAGAACCATCCCTGTCTTATCACGTCGTGTCTTGTCATACACAGCTTGCGGGCAATAGGGTACTCACTCGACAGAGTGAGTGATCCCTTGTACTGATACACAGCCTGCGGGCAATAGGGCACTCACCGAGTGATCCCTTGTACTGATACACAGCTTGCGGGCAATAGGGCACTCACCGAGTTATCCCTTGTACTGATACATAGCTTGCGGGCAATAGGGCACTCTCCAAGTGATCCCTTGTATGGATTTGTCTTGTCTTGAGCACTAGGGTTGGGGTAGGGTTGAGCATGCGCATGGGGATAGGGTCTGATCCCCCTCGAACCGTAAGGCGTGAACCCTTCGAGTCATACGTGTCTTGTGTTATTCCTGTGCACAAGGTTGAGCGTTCCCTCGGTTGAGAAGGTGCTGGCCGCCTTCTAACCGAAAGGCGTGAACCTTAGTGACACACTTCTTGTCCTGTCCTGTCCTGTGCACAAGGTTGAGCGTTCCCTCAGTTGAGAAGGTGTTGGCCACCTTCTAACCGAAAGGCGTGAACCTTGGTGACACACATCTTGTCATGTCATGTCATGTCTTGTCTTGTCACGTCTTGTCTGGACCCGTTTAGGTTAGTCCCATATTCCATTGCACACGCTACGGCTACTACTTGACGCGTTTTACTTCCTGCTCCGTTTACCTTCTTTTGTTACTATGTTATAACCCCAATATGCTAATCAACCAGTAAATCATTACTTAAAGTTTCAGTACACTTGTAATAGAGTCTAACCCTCTTTTGTAGACTTTACCTGACGTACAGTTCCTTTTCTTTTGGGTGCTGTACGTCAGGTGTTGAGCCGGAGTACGTTGACGAGACGAACCTGCCAGAGTACCTAGAGCCGGAGGACGTCGATCCAGAGTACGTGCCCGAGGAGGACCAGAGCTAGAGGTCTACACGTTACTGATCCAGAGGTCTCACTGCGGTTTAGTTGGGTGCGTGGCACCGTTTATTTTTTGTCTAGGTTGGGTGCTTGCACCAGTAGTTTACCCTTCAGTTTTGTGGCCGAGTCAGGCTTTTGTTAGACCCTCAGTACTTCTGGAATGTTATTTTGGAATAAAACGAATGTTTCCTTTTTAGTACTTTTGTTGTTCCGTACTAACCTGCAGGGACCTGTTCCTTTGTCTTGGAGTACAACATAGACGCTTATTGGGTCCGAGCTTCACAGCTCCGGCCTAAGCGGGCCTTTGTCACGCTTCACCTCCGTCGTTTTGGGAAGCGGGGCGTGACAGGTTTTAGTGGTGGCACATGCAGGTCCTTTTCTGTGAAAAGTTCGGAACGATAGAAGTATTAACATTCTTTTTATTATTATCCAGTAATGTGTACGAGTCTAAGTTGTGTTTTTCCTATCGTTAGGATGGTGGGAGGACGTGAAGCTCGAGATGGACCTTCAGCTGACAAGACCATGGATGGCCGAGGTGACGATTTTCGCCAATTACTGGGCGTTATGAGGGAGATGGTAGATGTTCAATATCGGTTGGTTGATCAGGCGCATCAGATTGCCCGTGCTGCACAGGCTCCTCCGACTGCACCACCACCACTGCGAGGGAACTGACTAGTGGAGCAGTTCAGGCCAACAGCTAGGCCTGCAGTGGGACCCACTCAATCGGCGTCTTTCAAGAGGTCTGGAGCACCTGCACAGAGTCAGAGCAAGGGACCGTGTCATTATTGTGGAAAGCCAGGACATCGATAGAACACTTGCAGGAAGAAGCTGGGATTGTGTCTGACATGTGGAGCTGCCACGCACGCGGTTAGAGATTGCCTGAGGCATCGCCATGTGGAGAGCAGAGCGACAGTTCCAGTGTAGAGTAGAGTGCCTGCCCCAGTTCAGAGAGGAGCTGCTGTCCGTGGACCACCCTTGGCCCCACAGGAGCAGATGTTTCGGCAGGCAATGTAACTCCAGAGGCCGGTGTACACCATGACAGCCGGCGAGGCAGAAGACTTGGATGGTATTATAGCAGGTATATCCTGTTGAATATTGGACTCCCCGGATTTGGTTTTGATGATGAGCAAACATAAATAATCCATGAACTAACAATTTGTGAGCGCAGTATTGGAGATCGTCGCCAATTTCACGAGAACATTCAAAGCGACATCTCAACACTTCCCAAAGCTCGTATTCATGCCTAAAGCTTCGTTGAAGCTCTTGCGCCGTTTTGGAAGTTATGAAGATTCAATCGAAGCTCTCGAAGACCGTTTATTAAGGTTTTATTTATAGTCTTTTAGCTTCGATATATAGAATGTTAAGCCTTGAGTATATCTTACGTTTCTATCTTCATTTCGCTCATTTCGTAGCTCTAGGATCCTTGCACAAGTTCATTCTAACTTCCTCGAAGCATCGCGCTTCGATTCGGACTTTATTGTGCATGTTAGTTGGTACAAGAACAAGTACTGACCGACTAGATGGTGATCTAGTCGGTCGGCAACTCCTCTTGGACCGACTAGTTTGATTCCTTAATTTCTTGGACTTTACTGTTTACTGTTAGTCGGTCTACGTTGACTCACCGACCGACTAGTTTGTGAACTAGTCGGTCAGTGATGCTTCTTTGACCGACTAGTTGTGACTTAATGTTCATACTAAAATTCTCCTAAGCTACTGTTTATCGTTAGTCGGTCTAAGAACGTTTGGTGACCGACTAGTTGACAATCTAGTCGGTCAACTTTTGTTCTTGAACCGACTAAGTCATATTGCATTCAGACTAATTCATTTTGCCTCTTAGTCGGTCTACGTTCATTGACTGACCGACTAGTTGTGAAACTAGTCGGTCAGACAGTCTTCTTGGACCGACTAGATTTCTAGGTCTGAAATTCTCTTTCTTCTCAGTTCCTCTCTTAGTCGGTCCATGCTGTTTGACTGACCGACTAGTTGATGAACTAGTCGGTCAGTGATTGTTCTTTGACCGACTAATTCTCACAGATTTCTATCCGTTGGAGAATGACCTAACTTGTTTTTATGGGACCCTATAAATACGAACCTAGGTCATTTCTATCTAGGTTAGAGCTTCCATTCAGAGATTCATTGAGATCAAAAGAGATAGCCTTTCCCACTCAAATCTAAAGCTCTCTTCCTCACAAGAAACCCATTCTCTCTCATTTCTAGATCTAGAATCCATCTAGAGAGAAGCTTGTTCTTGGTGAGCTCTTCAAGCTATTGCTTGATCCAAGTCTCCAAATCATCCCTAGGCACCGATTGCTGGTCATTTCCTTGGTGCTAGGTCTTGGTGACTTCATCTCCCTCAAATCCTTCATTTCACCTATTGGGTAAGAAAAACTCAAGGTATAGGATTTTGTGGTAAGTTTGCTTATTTCAATATAACTCATTTATATTGCTTGTAGATTCTCTCGGTTGTGAGAGAAGGTTGTGATCCCGGGTTGTGGGATTCACTATTGCTATTGCATGTATGATTTGATCTTGTGAAGGTTTTTCACAAGATATTCATAGTGGAAATCTTGAGTTAGGGTTTCTAACTCAAGTATCCGGAGGGGATCCGGGTGGTTGGGACGTAGGATCACCGGGAACAAGTCGGGGAGACTTGGGTGGATCCGAACCCATTAACATCATTTGTTTGCATTGTTAATTTTGTTGTTGTCATTCAATTTAAGCTTCCGCAAATTGATTTGGTAGTTGTTTGCAATTTAATTTGGAATTATACTCCTTATTATTTTAAAGTACTATTCACCCCCCCTCTAGTACTTGTGCAGTAGCTTGTAGGGCATTACATTTGGTATCAGAGTCAGATACTTAGCTATGTCTGCCAACGACAACAAGACCGTGTCTCCACCTTCCAACTATGACACCTTCAGGAACCGTGAAGGAGCGTCATCGGTGATGGAAGGACATTCCTCTACAAGGCCTCCATTCTTCAACGGTACCAACTATGGGTATTGGAAATGCCGGATGGAAACCTTCCTCCGGAGTGCATCCTTATGGAGGACTACAATGAAGGAATACATCGAACCCAAAGAAGAAGACTTTGAGAAATGGACTACCGCGGAGGTCGCCGCAGAGGTAAGCAATGCCAAGGTAATGAACGCCTTGCAATGCGCTTTGGAGCCTGAGGATTTCAATAAGATATGCACATGTAAGAGTGCATATCAAATTTGGAACTCCCTCCTCATACTTCATGAAGGGACGAGTAGGGTAAGAGACTCTAAACTCGTAGTCGTAAACAAAGATTACGAAATGTTTCATATGCAACAGGGCGAGAAGATGAAAGAATATTACGCTCGCTTTGTTGACATAATAAACGAGTTAGAGGCCCTCGGCAAGTCCTACACTCAAAAGGAGAAGTGCTCAAAGATTATTGAAGGACTTCCCTCTTCTTGGGAAAAACGTACCTTCGCCATCGAGGAAGGTAATGACATGAAAAAATATACTGTAGTTCAACTAATGGGTACTTTGATGTCATACGATGTACGCAAAGATAGCAAGGTGAAGTTACAAGAAAAGATGAAGTCCTATTTGAACCTAGATGCGCCTAAGAAAAAGGCAATTGCATTCAAGGCGGCTTCATCCACCTCTACCGATGATGAGGACTCGGAAGAAGAAATGGACATGGAATCCATTGCACTCATGGCAAAGAAGTTCAATCTCTTCTTCTGAAAGGGTAACTTCAAACAAAAATCTAAGTTTACTTCTACTAACGCCTCTCCACCTTTGTGCTTTAAATGCAATAAGCCAGGACACGTCAAAGCGGATTGTCCTCAAAACAAGCAAAAGGAGAAGTGGAAGGCGCCAAAGTTCGACAAGTCAAAGAAGTACAAAAAGGGGTACAAAAAGGGACTTGTCGGAGCAACATTCACCGACTCCAAGGATTCCTCAAGCGGAGAGTCGGATGATGAGAAAGTGGAGCAAGCGCACATGTGCTTCATGGCAAGAGAGGAGCATGATCAAGGATCTTCCTCCTCCGATGATAGCGACGACGAAGGCAATGAGGTAACCATGGATGATCTTAGGGATGCTAACTCTCACTTATGGTCTAAATATACAAAATTAGTAAATCGATATACTAAAGTAAAAGATGACCTAGCTAGCATTCAAACCTCGCCTAAGACTATCATCACCAACAACGACACCGTTGTTGAAGAGTTAAGAAATGAGATTATTAATCTCAAATCTAAACTTGAACATGTTAGCATCGAGGATCCGGAAGAACATAGGATAGCGGATTTAACTTCTCAAAACTCGACTTTGAGTATTGAGAACGAGAATCTTAAATCTCGTGTTTTTGTGCTCACATCGCAAGTATCCAATTTGGATACTTCTATGCGTTCTCTCAAAGAGAAATATGAGAACACATTGGGCCGAATTAACAAATTCAACAAAGGTAAGGACCATTTGGATAAAATCCTAAGTGACTTACTTCCGGCCAATCACCACATTGGTTTGGGGTATACGATGGGATGTCCATCCAAAGCGGCCACTACTTTTGTTAGGACAACTTCCGGTGACTCTACGAGTGGTAGCAAACACTCTATTGGTAGTTTATCTACCAATGGTGCTTCCACCTCGTCCACACCCTCTTTTGGAAAGAAACTGATCGCGCCCCGGATACACGTCCCGAGGCGACGGTTGTAGTTTTACCGCAAGCGCACGGTATGGTGGCGAGCGGGTATCGAACACAGGGAGGACGAATGACCGTGCTTGCTCCTGATCAACCTGGCTATTTAGGAACAGAGATAATTGCCTTGGGCGATCCTGTCACAATCGTCAGACAAATTTGCGAAATAACAAATCAAATAAAGAACGTCTAGGGAAAGGGGAATCCCCACTACTCACCGTATTTCATAAATGTGGTTCGCCGGTATCGAAATCGCTAGAATGAGAATTTGGATGAACTAGTTGCAACTAAATGTGGAACCAAGCTCACGCTCTCGCGCTGTTGCCGGTCTATAGCTATCCTAGGTTTGGGTCCAATCTCTTGCAAACCCTAGCCTAGGGAAGCTAGCATTAGGATCAACATCATCGTCCAATTGCGCACCGAGCCCAATCTCTTGCAAACTCGGTCCACAATCTAAATTAGGATAGTTCCTACCCGTCCAATCTCTTGCAAACGGGTATCGGCACGGAATTGCAACCGGAGGTCCTAGTATCGGTCCAATCTCTTGCAAATCGATACTTCGAAAATCCGACTCCAACCCAATTCGGATTTCTAGGGCTTCCTATCAAATTGGGATCCAATCTCTTGCAAATCCCAATTGATATGAATACCTAGCTATCCGTAGTAATTCGATCCCAATCTAATCCCTAATAACAATCCTAGCTCAATTTCTACCAATTCAACACAAATAGGAAATAGGGCTTGTAGGGTTCATCCCCACGCCCCGAGACGTGGAGACTACTCACAAATCATAGCAATAGCACAAAAATAATCAATGAAATAGGCAATGGAATTCATCACAACAATGATATAAACAATAAAAATAGAGTTTTTGGGGAAGAGAAATGCAAACCAATGTAGATCTTCAATTAATCCAACAAAAATCCAAGTTTTTCTCTTCTCCAATCACAATTAATAAAGCTAAAAAGTAGACTCAAAAAGCTGCAAAAATCTGAGAGATAGCCCCCAAAACTAGGGTAAAAACAGGGCTTAAATAGCCCCAAAAAATCGTCCAAAAATCCTGACCAAAACGCCCCTGCACAGCCTGTTTTCCGCAAATTTCGCTACAGGCAGCGCATCGCACTCGGCCGAGTGATAAAAGTCGCTCGGCCGAGTGAAAACCCTGTCATTTTCCAGTAAGTCGTGGGCTTCAGGGGTCTTCAGTTCGGGGGCGGCTCGGCCGAGTGAGTTGTCGTCACTCGGCCGATGGCTTCACTTCACTCGGGCGGACGGGATTTACCACTCGGCCGAGTGGGTCTTCTGAAGCTCAGGTGGCCGAAAAACAGAAACTTCGATATTTTGAAGGGGCTTCGTCTGGGCGCCACTCGGGCGGACGTGGTATCGTCACTCGGCCGATGTGGTCTCCGTCGCTCGGCCGAGTACACATGGAAATCGTGTCTGAACGGGTCGACTGAGCAGTGTCTCGCTGGTCGGCCGAGTGGCTCATCCACTCGGCCGAGTGGGACACAAAAAATGCCCAATCTGATTGTTTTGGCCTCCTCGTCGCTCCTGCGACGTCCATTCTTCTTCCGCTCCTCTCCAACAGCAAAATACCCCTCGGGGAGGTCGTCAGTGGCCGTCTAGATTACGCGCATCTCGAGATCACTCCTAATCGCGCCAAATCACCTGAAATGCGACAAAAACAACAAATCGTGAAAAGCATCGCAATATCGTCGATATATCGTGAAAAACATGATTTGGGCGATCAAAATGGCATGCAAACATGCGGGAAAAGGGTGTAAAATAAGGAGTGATCAAAATCCCCCAAGCTTGCCTCTTACTCGTCCTCGAGGAAGATAAGTAAAAAGCGAACCCGGTGGATTCGGAAAACGAAAACGGCGAAAAACGAAAAATAATGAAAAACGAAGAAGAATGAAAACCAAACGAAAATAAAGAAAGAAAGAAGCGAAGAGGAAGGATGCTAGATCATTTTCTCAGGACGTGGGTTTCACTTACTCTTATAGCATGCACCGAACGAGAAATACATGTCAAAGAATCTCATTTTGATATCATAGTAGAATAGTGCAAGTAGAAAATAGAAAACCCACGAACAACGGTATAATCATGAAAAACGGAATGATTTTAAAATTAACATCGCCTGAAACATCTAAAGCGGTATACAAATCTCAGATCACACACTTTTCAATTGAACGCTTTCTATCTGGAGTATAAGAGTATCACATCATAGAATTGAGAGAATAAAAAAGTATGGATTTCATGAAATGAATGCTAGGCTTAGATTTCTGGATTTCGTAAAGCTAGAAACAATCTCACCGAGTATAGAATATTACTTAGCCTAGGTTGTCGTGCAATGTCAAGTAGTCGCTCTCTCACACATCAATGGATCTCCTCCCCCAAGCTTATCTATAAGCGTGGTGGCACAAAAATATTTACATCCCCATTTTTATATAGCTCCAAAGGCAAAGAAGAGAAAGAAGAAAGAAAGTGAGCGAGATGGGATCTTTTATCGAGGATTTTTCCTCTTTTCTCTTTGTTTTTTTTATATACAATGATCCCAACTCAAAGAGAGATAATGATATACAAGAATGTTCTTCTCTCTTTTATTATATATATTTTTTTGGAATAAGAGATTTGGAGCTAGGAATTAATAGCGGGGGAAATGCCATAAAATAGAATCGCTAAGGGGAGATTCACCAATGATTTTTAAAAGTATAGAAATGATGTTCAAGATTTGTGGAGAAAGAAAGAAATATAACTCTCGGCTCACTCTATAAGACATGCATGACAACTTCAGCAGGGTAATCTAATCTACTCAGTTTCGATCACAAAAAAGCTAACTAATCCAGATATATCATAGCTAATCATCATTCAATCATCCGGAAGTGAAGTGTACAATTCATGCATATAGAAGTGATAAAGGAAAAGAAATCAGTACTCCAGATATAGGCATTCAATGCGTGAATCTTGGTGTGTTTTCTGTGATAGCATACATATGAATATTCAGGCTCAGCTAATAATAAAATTTCATCCATTTTCATGAGGAAAAAGTGTGGGTTACTACTCCTAAATGCAAAGCAAGTCATAGCATATGATATCAGAAATGAAATCTAAGACACGACAAATATAGCATGCATATAGAATAAGCTAACTCCACGTAGACATCATCACAGAAAATTCATCTCTAGCATGAGATGAAAAAGAAAGAAGTAAAGATAAAAGGAAAATAGAACTATGCAATGCGGCACACAGGAAAGTAAGGAAAACGTGATGCATGGCAAAACAAAAGGAAAATAACGAAAAATGAGTGCAAAAGTGAAAAGCGGTGTGAAAAACTGAAAATAAAGGTGGCAAATCGAAAAAGAACGTGAGAACTCACTCCCCCAAGCTAAACGGCACAGTGTCCTCAATGTGCAAAGTGTGGCACACAGAGAGACAAGTAATGTGAGGGGCAAGTGAGGATGCATGCATGATGGGAAGGAAAAAAAAAGATAATGAAAGGAAAAAAAGAAAGAAATGAAAATATGATGCGGAAATGATGCATGCACAAACAGGAGTGATATGAAAATAAATACGGCACCACAAACGCTCCCTCTCTCCCAAAAAGATATATATAGATGTGATCAAAATGAGAATCCCAAGTAGATATGATATGATATGCACAAAAAGATATGATCAAAAATATAATCCCAAAATAAGTGAGAGGAGGGGGGGGGGGGTGGACAAAAGTGCATCAGGACCCAGCAGAGACGGGCAGCACAACGGCAGGAATGGATAAAGGCATCAAGAGTGCCTAAGAAGGCGGTGCCGCGCCGTCTCCGTCCTGAGGCGGAGGGGGTGGTGGTGGTGGTGTAGGCTGCTGAGCTGGGGTTGGCGTGGAAGTGGAAGCAGGTCTAGTGTGTGTGGAAGTGTGAGTGGGAACCTGCTGGGTGGGTGGGGGTACGCGCGGAAGACGCTCTTAGATCTGTGTCAGGCAGTAGTGGATCTGAGGGATCAGCTCGAAGCGTCCAGCCATCGTAGAGACGGTGGAGGACAGGGTCCTAAGGTCTCCTCTAAGACCACTCACCGCCACCTCAAGAGCACGTATGCTCTGCAGTACAGTGTCGGGCGGGGGTGGTGCAGAGGGACGCACCGGTCTAGGCTGCGCAGGGCGAGGCTGGCGTACGCGAGTGGAGTATGTAACGGGCTCAGCAGGGAAGGGGACAAAAGGTGCCGCGCCTGGAAATGTGGGCCGGGCCTCAGTGTGAGGCCGGGGCGGGCGGTGAGAAGTGGAGGCAGCGGTAGCGAAAGAAGAGTACAAAAGCGGCTGCGAGGCGGCTAGAGAGGTCGGTGGCACAGAAGTGTGGACAGACGCCACGACGCTCTCAGAGAATACGGCAGCTGTGGAGACAGAGGACTCTACCGCTGGGGTGGAAGTGTGTGGACCGAAAGGCGCAATCCCAGCGGAGATCATGCTAGCCATGGTCTCCACGACCGCGGCGAACGAGGGCTCTCCACTCTCAACAAAGATCTGCGGGCGCTCGGGGAGAGCGGAACAAAGAGGCTCCACGGACAGAGGGCCAGAGGTGGCAGCGGGAGTGGTGGGGACAGCCTCGGAAGTGGTGACAGTGGTGGAAGTGGGCTCGGCAAGAGTACTCTCGACACTGGCAGAGGTGGGGACAGAAGTGTCAAGAGCAACAGAAACGTCAGGAACAGGCTGAGGGGCCACAGGGTCGACGGGGTCGGCAGGGTGTGCAGCAGGGTCTGCGGGAGCAGCCTGGGCAGCGTGGGCCTGCTCGGCCTCCTCGGCCTCGAGCACGTACGCAGCGGGGATGAGGACATCCATCACTGGGAGCCAGTCAACGTGGGCTGGTGCAATCTGGGTCCGAGCTGGGCTCGGGAGAATCATGTAGTCGGCACCGAAAGGGCCGTGCAACCAGACCCAGTGACGCTCACCATGCGGACGCATCATCTTCATCCGGGCCATAACATCTATCGACAAAGAGGTGGGGCCCGGGACGCGTCGCAAGTCGTCGGGGAAGTCCTCGCCAGTCATAAGAGCCAGCAAGGTAATCAGGCCGCCGCAGCATATCGGTGAGCGAGCGCCCACCGATACAATGATGCGGTCTAAGTACCATGCCGCGATATCGATCACGACGGCGGGGACAAGCTCATCTCCATCCCTAGATAGAGCTCTGGGACGTGTCATCGCATAGAGCATGTAAATCTCTGGCGTAGACATCGTGCCCGGCTCATATCTGGCCAAAAATGTCGTCGCCATAAGGTGCTGGGCAATACGAAGGCAGGGATGTACGATGGCCGAGGCCTTGGCCCTACTAGGGTCAAAGGCGGCGTGGAGACCCGTGATACGTGCCCAGAAGGCACCGGCGTCGAAAGAGGGTGGGGGGATATGTGTGGGGCCATAACCGCGATCGGCTCCGGGGACTGTGGGCCAAGAGAAAAACGCTCTCATCATATCGAGAGTGACCTGGCACTCTCGATCCATGAACCGGAATGAGCATCCCTCATCGGTCCGGGCGATCGAACTCAAAACCTCAAGTGTCGGACGGGTAAAAGTATCCGCCGACACCTGGAAAAAATCTCGCCAGCCCACGTTGTCGTACAACGTGAGCATCCCCTCAAGTACCCCCAGGCGTCCTAGGTCAGCGAGGTGTGCGAACCTGGAGGGTACGATCGAGCGCTGGGAGATACGCTCGAAGACGGCGCGGTGTGTGTCGTCTCGGAACGTAATCCCGAGCGGCCCGACCAGTGGAGCCGGTGGTGGTGGCTGTGGATCGGCGGGGAGAGGCTGTGCGGGCTGTGGGTGCACTGCAGGCTGTGCGGGGTGTGCGGGGCCTGCAGGCTGTGCTGGGTGGACGGCGTGTGTGGGGGAAGGAGGAGGAGACTCTTCCGCCTCGTGGGCGGGGCCGGCGTCATCCGACCTCTTCCGCTTGGCGGAAGGTCTCCTCGTCCGAGGCCGTGTCCGGGGCGGCATATCGGCCCCGAGCGCGCCGAAAAGTGAAAAAGTGCGGCGTGTGCAAAAAGAGTGGAAAGAGTGTACCAAAACACGCCGCGAGTGCTAAGCGGTGGAAGCGTGCGAAGTCCGCGCCTCCACGAAGTCCGAAACAGCCCGTAGGAGCTCCCCTGGCCTCCCCTAAGCTCCAATAAACAACCTGCGCGTGAAAAAGCGATATCAGCGAGTAATAATCAAAATGTATGGAGCAATAGGGGTATAATGGATAGATATAGAAATTGATTTGGGTTAGGGGGGCGTTTAGCACACGGATCCTAAAAAAAATACACGAAAAGAGGAGAAAACGGTGAAAATAAGCGAACCGGAGGTGATCGAAGACGGGGCTGCCGGCGGCGACTCGGGCGGGGTCCGGCGACGGTCGGCCGGCGGTGGCAGGCCGAGCGGCGGCGCGCGCGGGCTTGGTCGGGCGAGTGGGGGTGAGAACGAAGCGAGTTCGGGCGAGGGTAGGCGAGGGGGCGCGGGCGGATTTGGGAATTTTCGATTTCGAAATCCGCGCCCCCTTCGTCACTTATATAATAGAAAGTTACGACTCGGCCGAGTGACGTGGTCACTCGGCCGAGCGAGGCAATAGAAATTTTCTCCCCGATATCGCTTCGGCCGAGTGGCTTTGCCAGCCTCGGCCGAGTGGAGTAAGTCCACTCGGCCGAGTGACTCAAGCTACTCGGCATGACTCGCCCTAGGAGGGTATCCGTTTTACTCGGCCGAGTGAATATATATACTCGGCCGAGTAGCAGTTATATCGAAATCAAGAAAATAAACAGAGAGTTGGGTTCAGCAGACTTCCCTCGTTCGTGAGCGGCCCGGCCGGACGAACTTGTGTACTCGGCCGAGTGACTAGTATACTCGGCCGAGTGAGCCTTAATTTCTGCTGTTTGTCTTCGTTTTGGCTCTAAACTCCGTCTTTCTTTCTCCAGTCGATTTCCTCCTCCTCGTTCATCCTCCTCATGACGGATCTACCTATCTCCTCTCATGTCAAGAAAAATCGGACCCGTCATCACGAAATTTTTGGTCGGATGACTCAAAATACTAAAAATTTCTAAAACGAAAATAAAGAAAAAGTAAAAATAAAGCAAAAACCGTCGGGTTGCCTCCCGACAAGCGCTCGTTTTAGGTCGTGAGCTCGACCCCCTATAATTTTCAATCAATGCGGGATGTTTGGTGCATATGAGATGCACCCGTCAAACTTGCCAGGGAGCGCGCTTGGATTCGAACGTGGCGGCGTAGCGTTCTCCCGCAGTGGTCTCCTATCTCGAATAGTGTTGGGGGGAGGCTCCCCCAAGCTAGCATTTGCCCCGGTCAACGGCTTAACCGGCGATGCCGATTTCCGTGCCGGCGGAGCTTTCTTTGGAGACTTTAATTTCGAGAGCTTGCAGAGCTCTCGAATCCTCGCGACATCAGTGTCGCCTTCATCTTCATCAGCGGAGAAGTCGGGGGAATCGTCTTCAATCTTTTCATCTTGGCCTAAATCCGGGCCTTCATCAAATTCTTCATCAAAAAGGGCACCAATTGAGTGAGGAATCGCCTCCTCTATCACCTCATCAAGGAGGTCCATGTAATCAAGCTCCTCGTGGTAGGGCATGTGTTTCATTGCCTTAGGAATGTGGAGCTCCACCTCGATGTTGCCGACGTTTAAAGTAAGTGTTCCTTCGCGCACGTCGACGATGACTCCGGCGGTGGCGAGGAAGGGGCGTCCAAGTATCAATGAGGTGTCTCCCTCCTCCTTAATGTCCATGATGACGAAGTCACATGGCAAGCATATTCCACCCGGTACTTGAAGTGGGATGTCCTCGGCGATCCCCACCGGCCTTGTTATCCGGCCATCGGCTAATTGAATGCGCATGTCGGTGGGCTTCAACTTTGTCCCGGTGTTAAGCCTTAAGAACATGGAGAGGGGCATGAGACTCACACTAGCCCCAAGGTCGACCAACGCCTTTTGAAGAGGCACGCCACCCAAAGTGCAAGGAATCCGAAAACTCCCCGGATCTTTAAATTTTGCCGGCTCCTTCTCTCTCTTGGTGAACCAAGAGCCCTCCTCGGCTAGCATTATCTTCTCCTTCCTTTTCCTCCCCGAAATCAAGTCCTTCAAAAATTTAGCATACGTGGGGATCTCGACGATGGCGTCGAGGAAGAGAATATTGAGGCTAACTCCCCTTAGATACTCGAGGAATTTCGCTAGCCTTTTCTCCATTTTTGCTTTCGCTAGTCTTTGGGGGAATGGGACCGGTGGCATGAAGCGCCTTTCCTCAATTAATCGCTCCGCCCTAGATTTCTCCTTGTCTTGTGGCTCCTTCTCCTTATCAACCTCAACTACCGGCTCAACCGGCTCCAAGCTTTCCTCCACGGCCTCCTCAATAGGAATCATGGCGGGGGTGGTGTCCTTCCCGCCTCTAGTAGTGACGGCAACTACGGCGTTGATGTGGCCCGTGTTCCCCCGTGGGTTTTGCTCCGGTTGCGCCGGCAATCTTTGAGTGTTCCGGTTGAGCAACGCTAATTGCTCCGATATTTGAGCCACTACGGTATTGAGAGATTCTTGCCCCGCCTTCAAAGTAGCATTCACCTTATTTTGCTCGACCATGAACGCCTCCACTCTAGATTCGAAGTCGGTTCGTTGAGGAGCTTGTGGAGGGTTTTGATTTTGATTCCTCCACCCTTGGTTGTATCCGGGAGGCCTATACGGTGGGACTTGTTGCTTCGGTGGAAAGTTTTGTTGCGGAGGCCCCTCGGTGGATAGTTTTGTTGTTGGGGTGGTGGTGGTCGAGCTTGTTGAGGCGGTGGTTGTGGCGGGTTCAAGGCTCCTTCATTGTTGGCGTAGGAGAATCCCGGATGATTTCTTGCGGCCGGATTGGACCAATACCCTTGGTTCCCCGCAACATATTGTATTTGCTCCAAGGATCCTTCTCCTTGCTCTCCTCCCGAGTACATGACTTGAGATTGGTCTTGCCAATCACACATTTGGTCGGTCGGTGCGGAGGTGGATGGGCTTCCTTGGGGCTCCGTGATATATTTCTCCAATCTCTCCACCACCTTGTGGAGAGAATCAAATTTGCTCGTGAGCTCCGCTACGGCCTTCGCCTCGTAGATGCTAGTTGGCTTTAAGGAGGATGTGGAGTGTCCTCGCTCATCGCCCCACTGTTGGTTATTTGAGGCCATCTCCTCAATTAGGGCCGTAGCTTCCTCGGGAGTCTTTGACAAGATTGCACCATTCGCCGCGGCATCAATAATTTGTTTGGTCCCCGGTTGGAGACCGTTGTAGAAGCTATGAACTAGCTCCCAGTCCTCTATACTGTGGTGCGGGCATTGGTGCTGCAAATCCTTAAATCGCTCCCAAGCTTCATAGAGCGTCTCCTGTGGTCCTTGCTTGAAGGACATGAGAGCGCTCCGGATCTTCACCGTCTTGGATGGCGGATAGAATTTGTCAATAAATGCGCTCGCCAACTCGTCCCAAGTAGTGAAGACTCCGTCAGCTTGCGTCCTCAACCAATAGAGTGCCTTGTCCTTAAGCGTGAAGGGGAAGAGGCGTAGTCTGATAGCGTCGTTGGAGACCCCCGGCATCTGGAATGTGGCGCACTTTGACAAGAATAGTTGGATGTGGTAGTGGGGGTTCTCATGTGCGTTCCCATGAAACGGGTCTTGTTGCATCAACACCACCAATCCAGTCTTTAGCTCGAAGTTCTTGTCGGCTGCCAACCCCGGCATGGCAATGGACGAGGTGGTAGAAGAAGTCTTAGGCCGAAGCCTATCTCGAATCGAGATTATCCTTGCCATCCTTGCCGCCAATTCTTCAGGGGTTTCCGGGTTGGTCATATACCTCCCTTCCGGATCTTGTCTCTTTTCCGCTCTAAGTCTCCGCGCGGTACGTTCGATCTCGGAATCAAATAATAAGTCTTCTGGGTCCGCCGTAGATCTCGTGTTCATGCACAGGGGAAACAGAGTTTCAAAGAAATGATTAATACCGTGGAAGGGTTAGGCAAGAAATAAGAAATAAAAATAATGATAATAATAAAAAGAAAAAGAATTGCTAGGGTGAAAAAGAATCAAACGCAATCGCCTCCCCGGCAACGGCGCCAAAAACTTGATCGCGCCCCGGATACACGTCCCGAGGCGACGGTTGTAGTTTTACCGCAAGCGCACGGTATGGTGGCGAGCGGGTATCGAACACAGGGAGGACGAATGACTGTGCTTGCTACTGATCAACCTGGCTATTTAGGAACAGAGATAATTGCCTTGGGCGATCCTGTCACAATCGTCAGACAAATTTGCGAAATAACAAATCAAATAAAGAACGTCTAGGGAAAGGGGAATCCCCACTACTCACCGTATTTCATAAATGTGGTTCGCCGGTATCGAAATCGCTAGAATGAGAATTTGGATGAACTAGTTGCAACTAAATGTGGAACCAAGCTCACGCTCTCGCGCTGTTGCCGGTCTATAGCTATCCTAGGTTTGGGTCCAATCTCTTGCAAACCCTAGCCTAGGGAAGCTAGCATTAGGATCAACATCATCGTCCAATTGCGTACCGAGCCCAATCTCTTGCAAACTCGGTCCACAATCTAAATTAGGATAGTTCCTACCCATCCAATCTCTTGCAAACGGGTATCGGCACGGAATTGCAACCGGAGGTCCTAGTATCGGTCCAATCTCTTGCAAACCGATACTTCGAAAATCCGACTCCAACCCAATTCGGATTTCTAGGGCTTCCTATCAAATTGGGATCCAATCTCTTGCAAATCCCAATTGATATGAATACCTAGCTATCCGTAGTAATTCGATCCCAATCTAATCCCTAATAACAATCCTAGCTCAATTTCTACCAATTCAACACAAATAGGAAATAGGGCTTGTAGGGTTCATCCCCACGCCCCGAGACGTGGAGACTACTCACAAATCATAGCAATAGCACAAAAATAATCAATGAAATAGGCAATGGAATTCATCACAACAATGATATAAACAATAAAAATAGAGTTTTTGGGGAAGAGAAATGCAAACCAATGTAGATCTTCAATTAATCCAACAAAAATCCAAGTTTTTCTCTTCTCCAATCACAATTAATAAAGCTAAAAAGTAGACTCAAAAAGCTGCAAAAAATCTGAGAGATAGCCCCCAAAACTAGGGTAAAAACAGGGCTTAAATAGCCCCAAAAAATCGTCCAAAAATCCTGACCAAAACGCCCCTGCACAGCCTGTTTTCCGCAAATTTCGCTACAGGCAGCGCATCGCACTCGGCCGAGTGACAAAAGTCGCTCGGCCGAGTGAAAACCCTGTCATTTTCCAGTAAGTCGTGGGCTTCAGGGGTCTTCAGTTCGGGGGCGGCTCGGCCGAGTGAGTTGTCGTCACTCGGCCGATGGCTTCACTTCACTCGGGCGGACGGGATTTACCACTCGGCCGAGTGGGTCTTCTGAAGCTCAGGTGGCCGAAAAACAGAAACTTCGATATTTTGAAGGGGCTTCGTCTGGGCACCACTCGGGCGGACGTGGTATCGTCACTCGGCCGATGTGGTCTCCGTCGCTCGGCCGAGTACACATGGAAATCGTGTCTGAACGGGTCGGCCGAGCAGTGTCTCGCTGGTCGGCCGAGTGGCTCCTCCACTCGGCCGAGTGGGACACAAAAAATGCCCAATCTGATTGTTTTGGCCTCCTCGTCGCTCCTGCGACGTCCATTCTTCTTCCGCTCCTCTCCAACAGCAAAATACCCCTCGGGGAGGTCGTCGGTGGCCGTCTAGATTACGCGCATCTCGAGATCACTCCTAATCACGCCAAATCACCTAAAATGCGACAAAAACAACAAATCGTGAAAAGCATCGCAATATCGTCGATATATCGTGAAAAACATGATTTGGGCGATCAAAATGGCATGCAAACATGCGGGAAAAGGGTGTAAAATAAGGAGTGATCAGAAACCCACTTCGGGTGGACCTCCAAAGAAGGGGCATGCTTATATGTACACCAATACCATGCCACGTAGGAACACACGTCCTACTCCACCATCTCACACATATGATGATTTTTATGCAACACATTCTCGGGCACGTGCACACCATGTGAGACACCCTCACGCACGTGTTCCCACACATGCATATGTTCACCCACCGCATCATATGAATAATTCTCGTCGTGCACCATTCCATCATGTCCCGTATGCCTATCCACAACATGCATCACGTAGAAATTAACGTCGCATGCATGCACCCAATAGGATGAGGGCTCCCAAAATCTTCACTATTTGGAGCCCGAAGGACACAAGCATGGATGAAAACAAGTATATATGAATGCTTATTTTTCGAATGTTGTGCATAGTAGGAATTATGTGGGGAAGTCTAAGTCCAATTGGACTTGGCTTCCAAAGGTCTAACTTTTGAGGACCCAATGACCTTGGGTACCATGATATGAAAGTTTCTATCTTTAGGTACTCAAGGAAAAGAAAAAGAAAAGGAGCAACAAATATAAATTTAGCTCCAAAGGGAATTGGATACTCGATAGCGGGTGTTCAAAACACATGACGGGTGACGCTCAATTGCTCTCCGGAGTGGTTCCTATTGCAAATGGAAATCGCGTCGTATTTGGAGGTAATGAGAGCGGAACAATCGTCGGTGTTGGTAAAGTGGGTAACCCTTCTAAACCCTTAATTAGTGATGTTTATCTAGTTGATGGTTTAAATCATAATCTTATTTCAATAAGCCAACTTTGTGACAAAGGTTACAAAGTTAGTTTTGCGAAAGGATTGTGTCATATTTCAAATGACAATAATAAATTATTATTTTCTGGCACACGCCATAAAGATATTTATATTTTGGATCTTCCTAAGTCATATGAACAATGTCTCGTTGCCAACACAAGTGAACAACACTTATGGCATCGACGCTTTGGGCATGTGAACTTTGGAACACTTTATAAGCTTTCGAAATTAAATTCCATTAAAGGTTTTCCAAAACTCGTTTTTGAAAAGAAAAGTTTTTGTGATTCTTGTCAACGTGGCAAGCTTCCTAAATCTTCATTTAAACCTAAGAAAAGCATTTCTACGAAACGGCCACTAGAGCTATTACATCTAGATTTATTTGGGCCAACTAGAGTTGCTTCCTTAGGAAATGCAAGGCATGGACTAGTCCTCGTTGATGATTATTCAAGATTTACATGGGTATTTTTCTTATGTAATAAAAATGAAGCTTTTGAAAACTTCACAATATTTGTGAAGAAAGTACAAAATCTCATCGGAACCACCATTGTCACTATTCGTAGTGATCATGGGGGTGAATTTGAGAATGAGTCTTTCTCAAATTTTTGTGATGATCTTGGAATTACTCACACGTTTTCTTTCCCTCGCGCACCTCCTCAAAATGGTGTTGTTGAGAGGAAGAATAGAACGCTTGTGGAGTGTGCTCGCACTATGCTCAAAGATAGTCAACTTGGTTATCAATTTTGGGCGGAAGCGGTACACACCGCTTGTTATGTGTTTAATAGAATACTTTTGAGGCCCGGCACCAAACAAACTTGCTATGAATTGTTGTTTGGTAGATTGCCTCAAGTTAAACATTTTCGTGTTTTCGGCGCAAAATGTTTTATTAAAAACACATATGATAATTTGGACAAGTTTGATCCGAGATCGGATGAGGGGATATTTGTTGGGTATTCCTCACGTAGCAAAGCCTACCAGATATACAACAAAAGATCCTCTACGATCGAGGAATCACTTCATGTCTCGTTTAATGAGAATTTTACTACTTCTAGAATTTCAAATGATAATGATTCTATGGATGTTTTATGTGATTCGTTTGAAAATTCTAAGTCTATTGATTCAATTGATTATATTGAGACTAACCCGACTAATGAAGTTGTTGAGAATGTGCCTAGTGATCAAGGTATTCCCAAGCGGCTTCATAACGTTCGCGACCATCCCCATGAGCAAGTCATTGGCAATATTCATGATAGTGTCAAGACGAGATCTCAAGTCCACCACTTCGCCAATAGTGCCTTTGTCTCATCAATAGAGCCAAAGAATATAGTTGAAGCTTGCGAAGATAGTGCTTGGATCCTTGCCATGGAGGAGGAACTCATTCAATTCGAGAGGAATGAGGTATGGGAGCTTGTTCCTTTGCCATTGAAGAACCACACCGTCATAGGGACAAAGTGGATCTTCAAGAACAAATCCGACGAAAATCAAGTCGTCATCCAGAACAAAGCTCGGTTAGTTGCTCAAGGCTATCACCAAGAGGAAGGTATCGATTTCGAAGAATCCTTCGCTCCGGTAGCTAGATTAGAATCAATTAGACTTTTATTGTCATATGCATGCCATAAAAATTTTAAGTTATTTCAAATGGATGTTAAAAGTGCATTTTTAAACGGAGATGTCGTTGAGGAAGTTTACGTTTCTCAACCTCCAGGCTTCATAAATGAAAAATTTCCAAATCATGTTTTTAAACTAAAGAAAGCTCTTTATGGTTTGAGACAAGCTCCTTGAGCTTGGTATGATCGCCTAAAGAATTTTCTTTTGGATTTGAATTTTAAAATGGGCGAAGCCGATTCTACACTTTTTGTTAAGCATGCGAATAATGATATTTTATTAGTTCAAATTTATGTTGATGATATCATTTTCGGTGCTACTAACTTCACTCTTTGCGAAGAGTTTTCTAATGTTATGAAGGAACAATTTGAGATGCGCCACATGGGCGAACTCAAATATTTCTTAGGTCTCCAAATTCGCCAAATGAACGATGCAATCTTCATCCACCAAACGAAATATACGGTGGAGTTGCTTAAGCGATTTGGAATGGAAAGTGCTTCCGGGAAAAAGACTCCAATGAGCACGACTACGCATCTCGACAAGGATACGGGCGGTAAGGATGTAGACATTCGTCTATATCGAGGTATGATAGGTAGTTTACTTTATCTTACCGCAAGTAGGCCCGATATTATGTTTGCCGTATGCATTTGTGCTCGTTATCAGTCTCTACCTAAGGAGTCTCACTTAGTAGCGGTAAAGCGTATTTTTCGTTATCTAAGTTACACTTTAGATTTTGGATTACTTTATCCGAAATCTAGCACGTATGAGTTAGTCTCATACAGTGATGCCGATTATGCGGGATGCAAATCCGACAGGAAAAGTACTAGTGGCACTTGCCATTTTCTAGGAAATTCTCTTGTCTCTTGGTTTTCCAAGAAGCAAAATTCCGTATCACTTTCAACCACCGAGGCGGAATATATTGCCGCCGGTGCCGCTTGTGCCCAGGTTATTTGGATGAGACACACATTGAAGGATTTTGGTATTCACTGTGATACTAGCCCTATCATGGTGGATAACCAAAGTGCTATCTGTCTTTCAAAGAATCCGGTGCACCATTCCCGATCAAAACACATAGATGTCTGACACCATTTCTTAGATGATCATGTTGCTAAAAAGGACATCATATTAGTGTACGTTGAAACCCAAAAGCAAATCGCCGATATTTTCACGAAACCCCTAAAGGAGGACTCCTTTGTGCGGTTGCGTCGAGAATTGGGGATTATGGGTGAATCCGAGATATAGGATTCATATTTGAACTCAATCATCTTGCATGCTAATATATTTCGCGATATTCCGTTCATGCTAGATTTATTGAATTTTTGGGAATTTTATGTGATATGTTTGAATTTATGATCGAATTCGTATTTCAATGTCATATTTAAGATTTCGACGTTTTATGGGGTAATTTAGATGACTAATGAGAGTGTTAAGATGTTTCATCCAAGTGGTTTGTGAAGAGAAATCAATTATCAATTTTTGGACTCTTCTAGTCGGTTTTAGTTCACTTGTCAACCGACTAGATGCTCATCTAGTCGGTCAGCAAGTGAACTCAGACCGACTAGATCAAGCTTCTATCTCTCTCTTATCTTTTTCATTCTTTAGTCGGTCACAGTACACTTACCGACCGACTAGATTGAAAACTAGTCGGTCAGTGAATATACTGCGACCGACTAATTCTAGCCCTAAAATTCACTGTTTGCCTCTGTTTCGACTTAGTCGGTTCAAGCTCATTGACCGACCGACTAGATCGTAATCTAGTCGGTCAGTGCTTGAACTGTGACCGACTAAGTATGTTAGGGCAGTTGTGTCTTTTCCAGATCTCGACCGACTTAATCTCAATTCAGTCGACTAAAAATCATTTTAGTCGGTCTCTTTCTCAGCTCAAGCCCGAAAACCCCAAACCCCCTCCGAGCCTCTTCAACTTCCCGTCGACTCCGGCCATCTCTCCGGCCATCCCCGCCGTCCGCCGCCGTCGCCTCCTCCTCCTAGGTATCTCCCTCCTCCTCCTAGGTCGATTCCTACTCTAGGGTTTGATTTAGATCTCTCTCTAGCTTCTAGGGTTTCGGTTTTCTAGAAGTGTGTTAGGGTTTGATTGTGTGTGCTTCAAGGGTTTGATCTCTAGGGTTTGTGTTGCACATAGTTTCAGTTGCTTGTGCTCGTCGTGCCACGACCATGGCAAAGACGAGGATTCCCATCGCCTCTTCTGGGGCTTCTCCTATGTCCGTAGGGCCTTCCGACCCTAGGAATCCCCCTAAGCCTAAACGTCGTGCCAAATCAACTCAAGCTTCTCCGTCTTCGCCTCCTCTGAAGAAGCAGAGGATGGCGACCGTCAAACCCGTAAATCTAAGTCCAAGAAGTCCATACTCCACTCTCCTGCCACTCCACCCGATTCCGACACTGAATTTATCCCTGAGGATGAGCCTAGCACTAGGGAACCCACTCCTCCACTTCGTCCTAGGACTCTCCAGCCAAAGGGAAAGGGCCCAATGCCAGCGGGGGGTGTTGACATATCGTTGTGTCGCGACGACCCTTTGTGTCTCGCGGCCTACAACCGTATTGAACACTGCCCGATGCTATTGGAGCACTACGTCCAGTTTTCTGATTTCCTTGGCTTAGCTGACCTACTCTCCTATAGTGGTCTCCTTGATTATCTCCGATACGACCCCAAGGCCAATCTTAAACCATATCCTCGCCTTGTGAAATTGTTCTATGCCAATCGTATTCGGGGCCAGTACGATGCCAGCCACTCCATTGAGACTACTGTCTTGGGAACTCCTATAGTTCTCACGGCAGAAATCTTGGGGGAGATTCTTGGTTGTTCGTCGTCCGGTCTCCTTCCTTCGGACATTTCCATCGATGATATTTCCTCCTTGGATCAGTCAGTTCTTTCAGATATCTTCCAGGTTATCCCCTCCGCATTCATTGGTGTTCCTTCGAAATCTTTCAAGCCGAATGCGTGGGTCCTTAACCTGATCTTGAAGTCATGTCTTCTCCCTAAGTATGGATCATCTTCACTTCCATCCCAGCCGTTCTTGAAATTGATCTACGCTCTTTTCTTGGGATGCGAGATTAATTGGGCTCGCGTGATACTCGATAAGATGGACTCTTTCAAGTGTATACGCAAGACCAATAAATCTGCGCATATTCCATACCCTTGTTTGTTGACCCTTGTGTTTCGTCATTTCCGAGTCCCTCTCCCTTCTGACGATGAGCGTCCCTTGGGTACTCCTCTGAACGCGACGGCCGTTAAGAAATCTCTAGCGGCGCTTCGTCACGTGCAGAGGTCTACCGCATCTGCTTCCCAGGCTTCTCCGTCAGCTGCTGCAGCCCCCTCTCGTCCTGCTACATTAGATGATGTCGTACGCCTTCTTCGTCGGCACGAGTCGCGTTTGGCTCGTACCGAGGAGGTCGTCTGCCGTATGGCTCAGATGATGGGGATTGATCTTCCTCCTTCAGTTTCTGAGGCCGAGGAGATGGACGATGAGGAGATTGACGAACTTGTCACTTCCTTGGCTCGTGGCGATGAGGCCACGGCCACTGCTGCTGCTGCTGCTGCTGCTACCACTTCAGCTCCTGGAGATGGCATCACTTTCGGTGCTCCAGAGACTTCTGCTTCAGCACTTCAGACTTCTGAGCCTACTGCTGACCCTGCTGCCGTGCCTGCTGATTTTCCTGTTGACACATCTACCGTCGAACCCGTCGTTGACGTCTCGACTCCTGCCCCGACGATCCCGTCTGTTGAGACGCCTCTTCTCCCTGCAGAGCCTGAGTCCACTCCGTCGACTGGACCCACGGACACTGCAGATCCAGCCACTTCCTCGTGATCGCTGTTCCGAGGACTCTCCACTACGCTTTGGATGATATATCTTAGTGAGAGTATTTTGGGTTAGGATAGAGTATGAGGGTTATGATATTTTGATGTATTGTATTTTGATGTACTCTGGATATTGATGATGATGTTTTATTTTGATGTAGACGATGATGTTGTTCTTTTTGATGTTTATATAGATGATGTGTTGCATTTGATGTGATGTACATTTTTATATTTGATATCTTTTTGGATGTACTCAACATGTTATCATTTCTATATATACATCGATGTTCATGTTGTGATATTTACTTCGTCGTGCTCATTAATTCTCATTCAATGTCCTTGCAATGTGATTTCATCGCTCGATGCTTAAATGCTTGGTTAAATAGATGGAAATTCTATAATTGTATAGAATTGTTTTCCATGCACAAATTTAACCAAGAATATTGAATATTGAAGAGTATGTTTCTTTATTCAATTAATGAATAATTATTTGGTATTTTTGATGATTTTGATTATCGTTTTTATGATAATGGACAATTTTGGCACACCTTGTTTTTGATTTTATCGCTTTTCCTTTGGTGTCAATTAGTTCCATCGTCATTGTCTACGACTCCCGATGTTGGATTTTCCATTTCCTAGTTGTTGTCGTTGTATGCCCCCCATTTTTGGGATAATGCCAAAGGGGGAGAGATAATGATAATAAATAGCGCAAATGAAAATTTAACTCATTTTCCAAGAATCTAGTTTGATATGTTAGATTCAGGGGGAGTTAAGATACAGATAAGGATTTTCAAAATCCGATATTTCGAAAATTGATTCTCTTTATTTATCTTACTCATCTGATTGATGCAATTCATATATATTCATTTTGGAATTAACGTGTCATCAATGCAGGGGGAGTAAGTATTTTACATTTGAATCATTATTTTTGATTATTATTTATGTTGGTTTGTCATCACCAAAAAGGGGGAGAATGTTGAATATTGGACTCCCCGGATTTGGTTTTGATGATGAGCAAACATAAATAATCCATGAACTAACAATTTGTGAGCACAGTATTGGAGATCGTCGCCAATTTCACGAGAACATTCAAAGCGACATCTCAACACTTCCCAAAGCTCGTATTCATGCCTAAAGCTTCGTTGAAGCTCTTGCGCCGTTTTGGAAGTTATGAAGATTCAATCGAAGCTCTCGAAGACCGTTTATTAAGGTTTTATTTATAGTCTTTTAGCTTCGATATATAGAATGTTAAGCCTTGAGTATATCTTACGTTTCTATCTTCATTTCGCTCATTTCGTAGCTCTAGGATCCTTGCACAAGTTCATTCTAACTTCCTCGAAGCATCGCGCTTCGATTCGGACTTTATTGTGCATGTTAGTTGGTACAAGAACAAGTACTGACCGACTAGATGGTGATCTAGTCGGTCGGCAACTCCTCTTGGACCGACTAGTTTGATTCCTTAATTTCTTGGAATTTACTGTTTACTGTTAGTCGGTCTACGTTGACTCACCGACCGACTAGTTTGTGAACTAGTCGGTCAGTGATGCTTCTTTGACCGACTAGTTGTGACTTAATGTTCATACTAAAATTCTCCTAAGCTACTGTTTATCGTTAGTCGGTCTAAGAACGTTTGGTGACCGACTAGTTGACAATCTAGTCGGTCAACTTTTGTTCTTGAACCGACTAAGTCATATTGCATTCAGACTAATTCATTTTGCCTCTTAGTCGGTCTACGTTCATTGACTGACCGACTAGTTGTGAAACTAGTCGGTCATACAGTCTTCTTGGACCGACTAGATTTCTAGGTCTGAAATTCTCTTTCTTCTCAGTTCCTCTCTTAGTCGGTCCATGCTGTTTGACTGACCGACTAGTTGATGAACTAGTCGGTCAGTGATTGTTCTTTGACCGACTAATTCTCACAGATTTCTATCCGTTGGAGAATGACCTAACTTGTTTTTATGGGACCCTATAAATACGAACCTAGGTCATTTCTATCTAGGTTAGAGCTTCCATTCAGAGATTCATTGAGATCAAAAGAGATAGCCTTTCTCACTCAAATCTAAAGCTCTCTTCCTCACAAGAAACCCATTCTCTCTCATTTCTAGATCTAGAATCCATCTAGAGAGAAGCTTGTTCTTGGTGAGCTCTTCAAGCTATTGCTTGATCCAAGTCTCCAAATCATCCCTAGGCACCGATTGCTGGTCATTTCCTTGGTGCTAGGTCTTGGTGACTTCATCTCCCTCAAATCCTTCATTTCACCTATTGGGTAAGAAAAACTCAAGGTATAGGATTTTGTGGTAAGTTTGCTTATTTCAATATAACTCATTTATATTGCTTGTAGATTCTCTCGGTTGTGAGAGAAGGTTGTGATCCCGGGTTGTGGGATTCACTATTGCTATTGCATGTATGATTTGATCTTGTGAAGGTTTTTCACAAGATATTCATAGTGGAAATCTTGAGTTAGGGTTTCTAACTCAAGTATCCGGAGGGGATCCGGGTGGTTGGGACGTAGGATCACCGGGAACAAGTCGGGGAGACTTGGGTGGATCCGAACCCATTAACATCATTTGTTTGCATTGTTAATTTTGTTGTTGTCATTCAATTTAAGCTTCCGCAAATTGATTTGGTAGTTGTTTGCAATTTAATTTGGAATTATACTCCTTATTATTTTAAAGTACTATTCACCCCCCCTCTAGTACTTGTGCAGTAGCTTGTAGGGCATTACATATCCTTTTGAGAATCTGGTCTTTTCTTTTACAGTTAGATTATTTCGCTTATATATGTGTATTGTCCTTTCTAGTTGTTGGGTAGTGGGTTGGCTGTAGATCTTTTATACCTTAGGCACCATTCTAGTGTCGTCTCACCCGGCCTTGGCCTTGTTCGACTCCGGCGCATCCATGTGCATCTTATCCCGGAGGTTTGTAACAAGACACTCTATATCCCACATATACACTTTCAAAGTGTTGGGATATCGCCACAGGGAACGGAGTGGTGACGGTGAATCTGGGTTGTCGATCGATTCCCTTGGTGGTCAGTGGACATGAACTATTGGGTTTCATTGTCCATGATCTACCGTTTTTTGATGTCGTTCTTGGCATCAAATTGTTGGGAGACTTTCACGCTCTGTTTGAATGCCACAGTGAGAAGGTGGTATTCAGGATTCCGGGCCATCTTAAGTTCGAGTTCTCGAGGAATGTAAGGCCGATGACGAAGCTGACAAGGAAGGACGTGGAGTTTCAATGGTCAGGAGCTTGCGAGGAGGCCTTCAGTATCTTGAAGGCGAGGTTGACTTCAGCACTGGTTTTGGCAGTACCGGATCGGAGCGGAGGCTTCGAAGTATATTTTGATGCATCAGGGAAGGGCCTAAGATGCGTCTTGCATCAGCATGGCCACTTGGTCACGTACGCTTCTCGTTAGTTGCGGACTCATGAGAAGAATTACCCCACGCATGATCTGGAGTTGGCAGCAGTGATATTTGCACTGAAGATCTGGAGGCACTTCTTGCTGAGTGAGAGCGTGAAGATTTTCACCGATCACAAGAGCTTGAAGTACATCTTTATGCAGAAAGAGCTCAACATGTGTCAGAGACGATGGTTGGAGCTTATGGCTGACTATGAGATAAACCTGCAGTATCACCCGGGGAAGGTGAATGTAGTGCCAGATGCCTTAAGTATACTTCCTACTGCGATGATGCATACCACCGACTGGAGGATACAACATGAGCTGACAGAGATGGATTTAGAGGTCGTCCTACCTGGTGTGGTTCATTCATTCATGAATTTGCAGATTCAGTCCATGATCGTGGATCGTATCAAGGTAGCACAGGCAGGAGAGCCGAAGCTACAGAGGATCAGGAGGCAGGTTGAAGCTGGACTACGGACGGAGTTCGTGATACATGAGGATGGTTCACTGAGGTATGACAGCAGACTCTGCGTACCTGCAGGTGATGTTCGAGAGGAGCTGTTGAGCAAGGCTCATAGCTCGCCATATTCTATACATCTTGGAGGCACCAAGATGTATAAGGACCTCCGTCTGAATTACTGGTGGATTGGCATGAAAAGGAGTGTGGCACAGAGCGTTGCCAAGTGTCTAATATTCCAACAGGTGAAGGCTGAGCACCATCGTACGGCTGGTTTGCTACAACCGCTTCCTATCCTGGAGTGGAAGTGGAAACATATTACGATGGATTTCGACTGGTTTACCTCGGACCCTGATCCCTTTTCGAGTGGGACAGTCTACGGAAGTCTTGGCGAGGAAATACCTAGAGGTAAAAATTTCATTTTGACGTCTCTTTTAGTTTCCTCTTGAGTTAGTTACGATGTAGACCGTGAACGTGCAGGAGATTGTACGCTTACATGTAGTCCCCGTGAGCATCGTGTTTGACAGAGACTCGAGGTTCACATCTCAGTTCTGAAGGAGTTTGCAGGAGAATTTGGGTACGAGTCTGAGCTTCAGTACGTCGTATCACCCGCAGACCGATGGCCAGTCCGAGAGGACTATTCAGATTCTAGAGGATATGCTGCGAGCTTGTACACTAGATTTGAAGGGTTCTTGGGAAGACCATCTGCACTTGGTGGATTTTTTGTATAACAACAGCTACCAGGAAAGTATTGGCATGGCGCCGTTTGCTGCCTTATATGGGAGAAATGTCGATCGCCACTGAGCTGGGATGACATCAGAGATTGGGAGCTGTTGGGTCTAGAGATGATAGTGGAAGCTGTGGATGTCATGAGAGACATCAGGGAGAAGCTCAGAGTTGCACGGGATCGCTTCAAGCATTGGGCAGATGCCAAGAGGAGACCTTTGAAGTTCCAGCCTGGAGACCACGTCTTCCTGAAGATTTCTCCGAACCGCGGAGTCATTCGTTTCGAGAAGAAGGGAAAGATGAGTCCGAGGTATATTGGACAATTTGATGTGCTGGAACGTGTGGGGGCAGTGGCCTATCACCTTGCGCTGCCACCATCTTTGGAGGGAGTTCACGACGTATTCCACGTATCTCAGTTACGTTGATACGTCAGTGATCCGTCGCACACTGTGGATTTCTCGGAGATTACGGTCCGTCCGGACCTGACATATGACCAGCAGCTTATGCGGATTTTGGACCGTCGACAGAAGCAATTGAGGAATAAGGTAGTCAACCTGGTGAGAGTGATGTGGCGTCACGGATCACCTGGAGAGTCCACTTGGGAGCGTGAGGAGGAGAGGAGAGAGCGTTTTCCATCTTTGTTTGCTGATTAGTGTTGTAGATTCAGAGGACGGAATCTTTATTTTAGTGGGGTAGAATGTAACGGTCGCTTTCCGACCTTATGGATTTTTTCCGTGCACGTGCTTTATCGTGCACGTATTTTATTTGGCTCTTTCTGGATTCCGGCATATATGATGTGATATGCCGTTGTGACCGTATGAGAGTGTAGAATTTTATTGTAATTTTTGGGAACGTCATTTCACGGCTCGTTTTCTCGCAAAATGACTTTGAATGGAGGGGCGTTTTGGTCTTTTGGCCCTAAAACCCAGTTCCCGATTTTACATTAATTCTTGGTAGGTGTAGCACGCGATCAGACCCTGTAGCCCCGTACTTCTCGACTCCACGATCGTCCCGGTATTTTCAGATTATTTTTCGGAAGCCCGTAGTGAGACTTATTCCCTAAATCAATCCCAACCGTCGATTAGCCCTAATCAATTCAAATTTCAATTTTAAACCAGATCTTAACAAATCCATCCTTTGTCTCATGCGTATCAATGGGTTGAAATTCATCATATATTTGCACCTTGTCTTCACCCTACTTCCACTTCTTATATCTCTATACCCCTCTCACTTTTAACCTATATCTTATATCTATATAGCAAATAAAACATTTTATAAATCAACCCTACACTATTCACGTGAGCATCTAGACCTAGGCTCATTCTTTCGCAGCCGCCACCAATAACACAAAAGAAACCCCCCGTAACCCTAACTCCCTCTCGCAACACCCTCTCTCCATCGCTCTCGACCCCAGACGCCGGTGACCGCCTCGTCTCCGACCGCCGCGCAGCGTTGCTCCGGCCAACCACCGCACACGACCACCGTTCTCCACCAGAGGGAGCCGCCAACAGCCTCGCCGCGCTGTTTCTGTCGTGCAGCGGCAACAGCAACAACCCGACGCAGCTGCTGTGTCTTTTCTGACCGCCGCTCGGTTGTCAGCGGACCCCGGAGCCCCCTCAGATCCGGCCACCCCCTCCACGGCCGCCCTAGCCCGTTACTACCCGCCGACGGCGGGTTTTCTGCAGTAGCAGCGATAGCAGCAGCCACCAGCTGTTGCAGCTTGTTTTCCGGCCTCTAATCACCGGCCAGGCGACGTTTCCGTCGCCATCTCCCTTCCAGCGACCTTCCGTCGTTTCTGCGCCACCGGCAGCGCCCCCTGTGGCCTTCGGCTACCCCGCGGCATCTCCCCACCGCAACAAAAGCTGTGTGCAAGCCGTGATCACTGTTGCGATCTTTCCGCAGCCTCCCTGTGACGTTGTCTCGATGTTTTGCCTCTGTTGCTCGCTGTTTGGCCCCCTTGGCCGTTGTTCTCTTTGCTCGTTGTTTCGTGGCTCCTCGACATCACGAATGCCTCTTACGGATAGCTACCGGACTCGCCTTCGCTGTCTGCTATCCCTACATGCTGCCCGCACTTCCGGTTCACTGTCAGAACGTTTCTGGTTACGCTACCCGTAGCCGAGACGCCGTAGACGACGAGGAGATCCCGCCGTTCAGACCATACTTCCGTTCTACGTCAAACACCGGAGAGGTTGGCCCCTAACTCGTAGCGAACCCACACCGTAGTTAAAATCAAAACCTAAAATAAAATTGGGCAACTTGAACTAAATTTACTTTCAGCATCTGTAAAACGCTGCCCACCGTAGGGAAGATCGACAATCGGACAATTTTTCTGTGCACATAGGGTAGATGTCGATCTAGACAGAACAAAACATCAAAACGTGACTTTTTGACTGATAGGGTAGTCCCGTCAATTTTAGAAACAAACCCTGATATGATTTGTTGAAAAACGCGACCTGACACCGTCGCCGTGACCCTGTTTCAGACGGACTACCGCAGACGCGACGCTTGGACGGGACGCTCCGGACGGACGACACACTCGCCACAATAGGCAAGTGTACTCACTTGCACTTTTGGCCGCGTTTTGGTCTTAAACTTTTATAACTGTTAAATGTGAACAAATAGAACCGGACGTGAAATGATAGCGTCCGGGACGTCCCTTGACAGCTTAGACTTGACGACAAAGTCTAAGCTCAACAACAATTTTGACACCTTAGGGTTATCCTGTGTGTGTGTTCGTGTGGACCCCCTAGAAGAACCATCCATGTCTTGTCACGTCGTGTCTTATCATACACATCTTGTGGGCAATAGGGCACTCACTCGACAGAGTGAGTGATCCCTTGTACTGATACACAGCCTGCGGGTTATAGGGCACTCACCGAGTGATCCCTTGTACTAATACACAGCTTGCGGGCAATAGGGCACTCACCGAGTGATCCATTGTACTGATACACAGCTTGCGGGCAATAGGGCAATCTCCGAGTGATCCCTTGTATGGATTTGTCTTGTCTTGAGCACTGGGGTTGGGGTAGGGTTGAGCGTGTGCACGGGGAGAGGGTCTGATCCCCCCTCGAACCGTAAGGCATGAACCCTTCAAGTCACACGTGTCTTGTCTTGTTCCTGTGCACAAGGTAGAGCGTTTCCTCGGTTGAGAAGGTGCTGGCCGCCTTCTAACCGAAAGGCGTGAACCTTAGTGACACACTTCTTGTCTTGTCTTGTCTTGTGCACAAGGTTGAGCGTTCCCTCGGTTAAGAAGGTGCTGGCCGCCTTCTAACCGAAAGGCGTGAACCTTGGTGACACACGTCTTGTCTTGTCCTGTCTTGTCTTGTCACGTCTTGTCTGGACCCGTTTAGGTTAGTCCCGTAGTCTGTTGCACACGCTACGGCTACTACTTGACGCGTTTTACTTCCTGCTCCGTTTACCTTCTTTTGTTACTATGTTATAACCCCAGCATGCTAATCAACCAGTAAATCATTGCTTAAAGTTTCAGAACACTTGCAGTAGAGTCTAACCCTCTTTTGTAGACTTTACCCGACGTACAGTTTTTTTTCTTCTGGGTGCTGTACGTCAGGTGTTAAGCCGGAGTACGTTGACGAGGCGGACCTGCCAGAGTACGTAGAGCCGGAGGACGTCGATCCAGAGTATGTGCCTGAGGAGGACCAGAGCTAGAGGTCTTCACGTTGCTGATCCAAAGGTCTCACTGCAGTTTAGTTGGGTGCGTGGCACCGTTTATTTTCTGTCTAGGTTGGGTGCTTGCACCAGTAGTTTACCCTTCAGTTTTGTGGCCGAGTCAGGCTTTTGTTAGACCCTCAGTACTTCTGGACTGTTATTTTGGAATAAAACGAATGTTTTCTTTTTAGTACTTTTGTTGTTCCGTACTAACCTGCAGGGACCTGTTCCTTCGTCTTGGAGTACCACACAGACGCTTATTGGGTCCGAGCTTCACAGCTCCGGCCTAAGCGGGCCTTTATCACGCTTCGCCTCCATCGTTTTGGGAAGCGGGGCGTGACAATCCTCTAATACTTCTGAGCGTCTTTCGATCTGCTTCCATTGTCGAACTCGAACTTCGGATGATCGAAAAATTCGAATGCTACCCTCCTCATAAAAGAGTATAGCCATAGTTTATATGAACTAAACGCGACTATGAAGTATCTCAGGATGATTGGAAGGTCATTAAAAGGTTGATGATGGTGATGCAATGAATCTTATGAAAAGTCACTCTAGTTGTTATAAAAGGAAGGTTATAGATTAAGATTCATCAAAATGGAACACGAGTTTCTAGTTGAGGTTTCAAGAGTTCGAAGAAGATAATGAGGATCGCTGGAAGTAGATCATTGCGACTTTTGTAAGAAGCAATGGGAAACTTCCAAATCAAGAAGGGGTATGCTAAGAAGACGATACTTATAGTATGATAAAGTATGCTAGCAATGATAATAAAGGCGATGGGTGTCAAATCGATGTAAAGGGAAAAGGGTCAGATATACCAGTGATTACTGGTTCTGCTGCCTCAGATTCCTGGTTGTCATGATGGAAGCTTAACACCTGGCCTAGTTCAGCTTGGCCTGATGAAAGACTCGATGTTGTGGAGCTAGGGGTGGTTTACACTGCGCTGATCCAAAAACTCCTGATATCATCGTCGCTTTCTTGTTAATGTGGCGGGGGCAGTTCCTGAGAGAGTGCTCAGATGCTCCACAGACCAAACATTGATTCAGCAGCATGCGACAGTTCTTCTTGATATGTCCCTTTCAGTTGCAATGGAAGCACACCATCAGGGATCACTTGTAGACTGAAGATGCATGCCTCTTGAATGTAATCGTCATCGGTCGGAGGACGTCTCCCGGTGGTTCCATAGGATGCTTCCTATAGGGATGCTTTACAGAGTTTGTCAACAGCCTCATGGAGAATTTTGCGTTGAATTTCCAGTATTTCCTTTACGATACGCAAGATGTCGTTGTTGGTGACGTCGTAAGTATCTAATCGACCTGCCATACTTCAAAACAAACCGCAATGTAAGTTAGGTAAAAATCTATTCTAGTTGTACACTTGCATATTAATGTCGTTTAAACCGATCTTAAAGTATCTGCAAAAGCATAACCTGCATGGGCCACCAATAAAACCTGTCACGCTCCGCTTTCCATTCTACCGGAAGCGAGGATGCGAGCAGGTCATACATACATATCCAGCGTATAATAATTAAGATACATCTTGGGCCTAGCATGGCCAATACAAACATAGTACACAAATTACATTATTTCAAATATATAAAAGTGCAGTCACGAAGGTAAACGTCTAGTCTTCTGTGGGTAGGTACTCCATGTAGTCTTCGAGCACTGGCTCGACTCCTGTAGCAAAGTCTTCAGCGAACTCATATCGATACCTAACGGACATTTCGTAAAACAACAAAGTGAAATGTCCGTCAGCAAGGTTTACTCGGTAAGATAATCTCAAAACCAAAACGTTAGACATTTTAAATTAAATAAAACTGAAAAGACAAGTGATAAGTTTAATAGGAAAGAGTTATGGCAGTTTATGTATTTCCGGCAATTGCAACGTACATCAATTTCATTATTCAACAACAATTTGCAATGATATCTGCAACCTGTGACAATTTAGCATTTAATGGCAAAACTGTAGTAACCTGTAGAAAAGAAGATAGAGCAATATTCAATAGCCAATCTATTCTAGTGATAAGTCCATGTCCAAGAGTACGAAAGATAACCAACATGTGCCCTGCGACGGGAGCAACTCCGAGGCGGTACCCACCGTCCCGATATGGCAACGGTCAAGGATCTAACCCTCGTAATTTGTTGGAGGTAATTTAGTATGGGTGCATCGAGCCACTCTGAAACACCTGTGATCATAGACTACCCCAATCCCACGGTCTAGTCAAGTTTCGGGTCAAGAGGAAGTGTACCATCTATTTATATTGAAATTTCATCTTCCATTCATTCAAAGTTCCATCTTCCATTCATTATTATTGAAGTTCCATCTTCCATTCAATCAATTCAGTCTCTATGTTTCAATAGTTTGTACAATAGTCCTGCAAAAGTTCACGATTTCACAACTTGATTTAGCAATTAAACGAAAACGTAAAAATTACTTAAATATATAAGATAATGAGCAAGAATGATTTTAACTAAGCAAATGAGTTTACATTAGCTTAAAATATTTTCCTAAGGCTAGTATCTATTTTCCAAGATTGTTAAATATTTTTTTAGCAATTTTAAACAATTTAAAAGAGCCAAAAACAAATTTTGAATCAAGAAATCATTTTTAAGACATATGTTCAAAGATTTATTTAGAGCAAACCGTACGTCAGAATTCTTCCAACAAGAAGTCAAAATGATCGTAGTACTAGTCAAAATGATCGTATTTACTAGTACTACAACATATATTTTTCTCGTACGTCAGTGTACGTGAAAATATCAAGATACGAATTTTAAAAGGAATTTAACTTATTTAAGTTTTTCCTTTGAAAATTCACTGTGAGAGATATACTTGCCTGATCGTAACGAAACTAGCGCCAATGAGTCCATTTCGTCGTTTTTGATTTTTTGAGACTGGTCTCGTATTTTTTTGAGGCCTGTATGATTTACTATGAATTTATTACTATCAAAATATCCTATACGTATTTCTATACATATTCAAATACGTATTTAAAAACGTATTTTGTTTTAAAACTACATACTTCACGTACGCACCTCCGACGTGATGTAGCTGGGAGGTCGGGGCATCGCCGTCGGCAACTGGCGGGTAGCGACGTGCGGCGAGGACGGCGAGGTGGCGGCGTCGAGGTCAGGGGGCAGCGAGCAGCGGTGGTGCAGTGGTGGGTGCTTCGGCGACATGTGGGGAGCAGGTGCTACTTCGGACGGTGTCGGGGAGAGCGGTGCAGTACGGGGCGGTGGCGGTGTGTCAAGGCGAGGTTCGTCGGAGTAGGACGAGGCGACGTCGAGTTGTACGTTGTCGGACGGTGCTCGGAGAGTTGGCGAGGGCTCGAACGGGCAGTGTATGGAGGCTTCGACATGGAGGAAGGAGCGGTGGTCGAGCGTCGGAGGAAGCGGCGAGCTCCGGTGGGTTCGTCGACGTGCACGGGTGGCGAGGAGAGTGGAGCTCGATGGAGAGGTCGGTGGATGTGGCATTGCAACGGTGGAGGAGGCTGTGACACTCCGATGATGGGGTCAGGGCTCTGGGCAGCTTCGGCGTCGTCGTTACGATGGGGAAGCGGTTGGGGCTGCTCGGAGTGGGGAGGCTGTGGTGACGTCGGAGCGAAGGGACGTATGGCGGCGGTCGTCGCTGCAAAGAGGGGGAAACGGCGTCGAGTTTTTCCGGAGTGAGAGCAAGGGGAGAGGATGAGCGGGGGAGTGGGCTTGGGTTGCTTCGAATGGTGCTTAGAGAGGGGCATGGGTTTGGGGCCGACATGAGCAAGTGAGGGAGTTTGGAGTTGGGCTGAGAACTTGGAGATGGGAGAGGGTTGGGTTTACATGAATGAGGGAGAGGGATGTGCGGGCTGAGGAGAGGGTTTTGTTTTTGAACTAGGAAGAGATAGTTTAAGGGGGTTTATATAAGTAATTAGGAAATACAATACTAATTAGTTTTAGTCAAAAGCAATTAATTGGGGTGTAAATGAGGTTGTTGGGGGATGTAGAAAAGAGAGTGAACGTGGAAAATGCTTCCACGTTCTCTTGCAGGGGGGCTGTTATCGACAGGTAGGTAGATGATTAAAAATTTAATTAAGCTAAGTTAAATAGTAATTAGTGAAGGCTCATCAGTAAAATTTTGTAATGAAATTACGATTTTGCTCCTGAAGTCAAACGACTCCGAAAAATTACGAAAACATAGCCACGGGTTCGTATCGTCACGAAGATCGTGACTACGAGATCTATTTCGTTATTTGAGCTACAAATATACGAGTTTTTGGCCAACACATTTAGGATGCGGGTTTGCGGGTTCTCTATTGATTTGACTTTAGAAAATTACAAAATTAATATGGAAAGCACTAAATGATCATAGAAGCTCATAGTAGAAGTTTGAAATCATTTTAATATCGTTTATATAGAAAAATAATTGTGAAGGATATATCGTTAATAATTAAGTTTAAATAATTATATAAATTATTTGGGGGTTTTGGATGGCACTCATACTCGCTAAAATAAGCTGTAACTATATTAAAACTACAAAATATTTTTTAATAAATGATTTAGAAACCATTTTGATATTAAACTCCTGACCAACCATTATAAAATACTTTTAATTTATGAAAATACGTAGAATACGAATATACGCGTACTGATGGATACGGGTAGTCACACCGGTCGTTACATCCTATCCAACTTATTAAAATTTCACCATCGGAATTTCTATCAACTAGGGTGCGGGGAATAAATAAAGATAGCGCTCGGATTCCCTCTTCTGATACACACACCACACTCTCTACTATGCACACCGCCAGTAAAACTACGACATCATGCATGGACACTAACACTGATATTAATAAGAATAGTAAAACTACTAATAATACTAATTAATAACCATACTAATTGTAATAATATCACACACACATACATTACTAATTACACATCAATATCTATACTAACATACCACACTAATACCCAACACAAACAATACCATCATACAATACAATTAAACCAGTATTATAATTAAGGCAAATAGTAACACTTTATTATATACACACACCAACTTACTAACTACAAGTGCGCCATCACCTTGCACACCCACATTATTACTAATACACAATGCACTACCATATTTATGCAATCATATAGTATTACACTTCGTATAACACACTACTCAATATTACTATATAAGTACAATCATATATACGTACTATATGTATAGATACACATAACACTACTACCCTACGTAAGGCTCTTATATACATAATATATGTATAGATACATATAACTAAGCACATACCTATCTAGGCATGAGCACACGTCCATACACACTAATATATAGGTCATACAATAGGTATGTACACCCAACTATAAGCACACCTATCATCATGTACATTACAACCAACATGCACATAAACTTACTAGCATAAAATACAAATATAGGCAAGTACGTCTAAGATATATACACTCATAGTAGATAGCCATACACCAATTCTAATGCATCCAGATATCCCTATATTGATATTGATATCCACACATACTTATAAATATGACGCTTACTACCATATATAACTATGTATCTATCACGTATATCGTTGCACATGCATATACAACACAATTGGCAAACATACTATACTAATATACCAAGAGGATGCCCATTCACACATGCGTGGGACACCGAGATCCACACACACGGGTACACACTTACTACCTACAAACACGAACTACAAACGTCACCATTAATACCAATAGATCTACTATACATATACCATATGTATTATAAAGGAAGGTTAAGCATTGCCTGAAGTCGCTCGTTTCGTAGCTTCATCCTCTGTGGTTGTCATGGTGAATGCCTGACGCCTCAGCTGGCTCTGCCTTACTTGTTTAAAAGTCTTCTATTGCGGAGCCAGAGATGGTCTGCTCTGAGTAGGTCCAGAAGGTCCATACTGAATCTGTTCAGATGGTCCATCATACATCGATTTATTTGTGCAGTAAGGGCAGTCTCTGGTCGTATGTGCTGATGCTCCATATATCAAACATATCAGCAGCACTCGACAGTCCTTCTTGACATGTCACACTCGATTACAGTGGAAGCACACCGTCTGAGATTGATCGTTGGCAGGAGCAGCAGGCCTCTTGAATTGAGCAGTTTGAGTAGGCCTGAGATTGCCCCTGGGTGGCTCCGGTGGGCGTCTGCTTCCTCTAGTATGAAGCGCCTTCTTTTGATTCATAATGAGCTCATGCTTCCTAGCAGCATCCAATACATCCTGGTGTGTAGTCAGATTTGTCGAAGACATCGAAGCCTGAAAGTCCATGTCCAGACCCTGGAGAAACTGATAAGCACAGTCTTCGGGGTCCTCCACTAGATGTGGAGTGAATTGACTAAGCATTGAGAACTCTGTCTCGTATTCGTCAACGGTATGATTACCTTGTTTCAGGTTGATGAATCGTTGCTGCAGTTCCCTCTTAGCTGATCAGAAAAATACTGAGCATCAAAGTTCTCTCGAAACATAGTCCAGTTGATGGGCTTGACCAGACGAGCTTCTTCAATGTCCCACCAGTTTCGTGCATTGCCCGTCAGTTTCTTCTTGGCCACTTCCACCCATCCTGCTTGATCAATACGGGAAAGACTCAAGTCTTCTTCCGTACTTTGGGCCCATCCTTCAGCTTCCAGTGGCCCTTCTCTTTCGGATAAGCTCTTCAAGTTCAGCTCCCAAAATTGCTTGGCTCCAGGCTCAGCTTGAGTAGGTGGTGGTGCAGGTTGTATAGCTTGTTGTTGTTAACCTTGCTGAATAAGCTATTATTGGATCTCCAACATGCCTCGCATGACTCCCATGAGCTCGTGGATGTCAGGAGTACCGTTCCTGTTGACTCCATTCCCATTGCGAGTATTGGGCCGTCCTGCCATGCTGCAAACAAACAAAGTAAACATTTGTGTACTAATTTGTCCAAATGATCTGGGTAGTAATAATATTAGCATTGTTCCTGAAATGTCTTGCAAGATACAAGAGGACCTGCATGAGCCACCACTAAAACCTGTCACGCTCCGCTTTCCATTATACTTGGGAGCGAGAACATGAGCGGGTCCGCATGTACTTAAAGAAAAGAAGAAGTACTTTTTTCTTTCTTCTTTGACTTAAGTACAATAAGCGTTTTGTGTGTAAAGCAATCAGGTCCTTGCAACCGCATTATTCAGAAACAATACAGATATTTATTACAACTTTGCCCAGAGTTCAAAAGCAAGTACACGAATAAGTTAGGCCTAGCATGGCCGTACATTTTATTACATGAGTAGCACACCTGCAATAATAAGTAAAACTAAATAAATGGAGACAGCAGCAATAATCTAGTCCTCAGCAGGAAGAATCTTGGCATCCTCATAGCTCTGGTTCGCAGGATCTGCTTCCTGATTCGAATCCTCGTAAGTGGGGTCCTCGCTATACTCCGTCTCTGAACCTAACATATATTTCATAGTTTCATTGAAATATATGTCAGTGAAAATCCTCGGCAAGGTTTTTTTAGCAAATGAAAGCAATCACTTAGCAACAGAAAAGCATCAGACACAAATATGATAAGCAAGTACGTAAATTAAAATATGAGCATGCTGGAATAATTTGACAGGTGAGTTGCATTTTAAAGGAGTTAACACATTTACAATGGAATGTTTTAAGTTATTTATGCTCGTGCAAGTCCATGTCTGAGTAAGTAGTGTTCTCGATACACCCTATCATCGGGGGTTTACCGTGATGCTTCTTGCCATCCATAAACTAGAAAATGGCCAAGATGCTTGCTTCCATTAGTGTGGTATGGAAGTAGTCGTAATGTGTGCAAGACAGACTTACAGACCCTACTACATGGACTAACCCCACCCAAAGTGTCTGTTCTAGTCTTCGACTAGGTTCTTTTCATCTGTATTCGATGGTATCATATGTTCGTTTCGAGGGTTGTGTCCTACCCTCTGTCTAGTTTGGTTCGTTATGTAACATGCAGACAATAAGTTGTTCCAACTAACTACAGCATCTTTACGTGTCCGTTTAAATCAGAAGCAATTAATATAATGAAAGCATGCAGTTTAATTTCTAAAGTTGACAGGCGTATTAACAACATATTTCAGTACTAAGGTTGAACAATTTGGTTTTGCAGTTCATTTACAATAAAATACTTGCCTCAAATGTTGTTGACCTCCCCCCGTTTGGCACGCAAATCGAAACGGGGATACTAGAATTAGAATTTGTAAACCGCAAGTGCACGGTGTCGAAGTGTGGCTTGGGGGTCGATCACGGGGAGGCGTATGTTGTACTCGTAAACATTTGGGAACCGGATCACCCGGTGGATGAGCTAGCCTATTCTCTGGTTGGTTGTCACGATAGTAAATTAATGGAAAAGATGTAAGAGGTAAAAAATTAACCTAGGACTTTGGCCTCCGCCCTAATCATGGGTTCTCACTATTACGACCAAAGGATAGGATTGTGATCGGATGCTATGGTTTGGCAGTGAGACGTTGACTCTAATAGTGGTACCTAGCATCCCATAGGCCCGATATTCCGGTCGATGGCCATGATGATACGCTAGGTCTACCAGGGTTCGGGCGGTGGGCATTCCCATGTCCAATACCGCCCGACTCCGGGAGCATTAAGATCGCAACGATTGCTCCCGACATTTCATCCAAGCCGTTCCCATGTGCAAGGACTCAATGTCTATACTAGGGGATGAGCTGTGGTTAGAGAATCAAACTCCCGTTTTATTTCCTCTTGGCCTGACGGTCAAAGGCGGTCTTTCTTCCGCCGATGACAATGAAACGCCCCCGATAACCATCAAAATCCCTAGATCCAATCAGATCCCTAGTCCTATGGCCGTTCTAGGAAGAACCCACAGAGGGGCTTCCACCAATGCCACAGATTGAAGAACTACTCATTATACCTGGTATGAAATGCAATAAAATAGGATATAGCCAAAAGAATGGAAATCATGCGATTGTTTACTATAGCAAATAGAAATATAAATGCAATATCAAAATATAAGAACGATCAAAGAAATTACAATTAGAGTTTAATTCAAAGCAGCCAAAAATCCCTAAAACAGCTTAAAATGGTATCCTTATTTCTGGGAAAACCTAGCCCTATTTATACAAGTGGGCAAGATGCCATGGAATATTCCCAGAAGAAGACAAAATAGACATTCACCCGATCGGTTGAACTTCACCCGATCAGGTGAGACGACGAAAAGATTAGTCTTCGGCTCTGATAAATCTCACCCAATCGCTGAACCGATCGGGTGAGTCTTTGATTTCTCGAGCTTGGGAAACGGCAGCTACAGGTGACCCGATCGGTTGACAAGTCAACCGACCGGGTGAGCTTTGGCCTTCACATCTACGTTCTGTTTTACATCCACCCGATCACTAAACCGATCAGGTGGATCTGTCTCTTCCTCAGGACTGATACAGTCATATGAACCGATCGGGTGGCTGTTCTACCCGATCGGTTGAGAGCTGATACATGGTTTTTCTTGAGGAATGGCTCTCGGGATCTCATGCAACACCTTCGGTTGCTCCGGAGACTCATGATGTTGGCCCTAAATGTCCTGACGTGTGTTTATATTTCATATATTTGCGCATGTTTTCTTCCGTGTTTTTCCGTATTTTACCGCCGTCTTTTATTCGTTTTCTCGTGTTTTCTTGTTTTCTTTCACTTTTCTGTGTTTTCCGTATTTTGCAGGAGTTTACTGGCATAGGGGGCATAAAACGATGATATCGTAAGTCCCCGGAGCAACGGGAGGAGTCACACGTGATCCAGGGGGTCAAACGATGATGATATCATCTTTCAACCCCTCACCCGATCGGTTGGCCATCTTCAACCGATCGGGTGATGCACGCGTGCACCACCCGGACGCAGCTTGGAGCTCACAAGAAGTCACCCGGTCGGTTCGTAGGCCGGTTCAAAAGCTCAAACTCTCTGGATTTTTATTGTGATTACCAACCGATCGGGTGACCTTCACCCGATCGGTTCATCTGTAACCGAATCTCCAGAGCCAAGACACGGTCAGCTCATCCGGCCTCCTCACCCGACGGCACCAAGATCCAACCGGTCACATTCATATGTCAACCGACCGGGTGAAGATGACCAGGTGAAGTCCCGCATTGCGTTGTAATTAAGTGAAGCAGGTCACCCAATCGGTTGACTTGTCAACTGATCGGGTGAAATCATTTTCTATATATAGAGCCCTAGGTTTTCCAGAAACGGAGGTTGGTTATTTTTTATTGTTCTCTTCATTTTGTGATGGCTGTAATTTCCCAGTTTTTTTGTGAGTTTTCAGATCTTTGTCAAACTTTAGTATTATCTTAATTGCTTTACTACCACAGCATTTCTATTGTCTGGTCATGATTTTTACGGTCGATTTCTGTTTAGATCGCTGTTTACTAAATATGTGTGAGTAGTTCCTGAATCTGGGATTTTGGTGGAAACCCCTTCGTGGGTTCTCCCCGATGCATCCATAGGGCTAGGAAATCGATAGGGATTAGGAATCTAACGGTTACGCGGGGTGTTTTATTGTCATCGGTGGGAAAAAGACCGCCTTTGACCGTTGGGCCAAGGGAGAATAAACTTGGCAGTTGACTCCCTAGCCATAGCTCATGCCCTTAGCGTTGACGCTGAATCCTAGCGCACGGTAGCAGCAGGATGAGACGTTGGGAGTTATCGTTGCGAGCTTAGTGCTCCTGGAGTCGATCAGTGTTAATGGACACTGGAGTGCCCACTGATCGAACCCGGGAAGTCCGACGTATCATCCTGGGCAGCGACCGGAATATCGGGTCCATGGGACGCTGGTACCACTCTTAGAGGCAACATCTCACCATTAGACCCTAATTCTAATCGCTATCCTACCCGTAGGCCGCATCAGTGAGAATTGCACGATATGGTGGAAACCAAAGTCCCGGGTTTTTTTTCCTTCATATTGTCTATACCTTGCATTCCATTTACCGTGACAACCATTTATCCGATCCGGGCTAGCTCGCCCATGGGGTGAATTTGATCCTCTTTGACACAAGCACATCCACACCTCCCTGAGTTTGACCCCCAAGCCACTCTACAACACCGTGCGCTTGCGGTTACAAATATTTAAATCTCACACCCCTGATCTTATCATTGCACACATCTAGCCACGCACTAGCAGGGGGCGTCAAGCTTTATGGCGCCGTTGCCGGGGAGGCAACGTGCTTGTTATTTTAGGATTTCATGAACCCTTGTGTCTAGCTCTCATCCCTACCTCGCGATAATTTTCGCATTCTTTCTTTTTTCCTTTGTATTTTCTTATTTTTATTTTTATTTTATCTTATCTTATCTGTTTCTTTCCCCCTTTTCGCTTCACGGGTGTTTGTTGTTTTTAATGAGCAGGAGTTCAAGAAGTCTCGACGACTTGATTCCCGTTGATCCAGAGATAAACGCCACCCTAAGGCGTTTGGCCGTCGAGAAGCGAAGAAGAGAGGATCCTGAAACCATGGGGGAAAACACCCCACCTCATAAGTCCCTGCTGGAGTACTCGATGCCATCCATCGAGTCCACCTCCGCCATCCGTCCTCCTGCTATTACGGCTCAAAGCTTCGAGCTTAAGCCATCTTTAGTGACGTGGATCCAGCAGGATCAATTTTCGGGTGCACCCATGGAGAGCCCGATTGAACATTTGGACTCCTTCTTGGAGAAATGTGACACCTTCAGGATAAACGGTGTCACGACTGAGGCGATCCGACTGAATCTGTTCCCCTTCTCTCTGCGAGATAAGGCCAAGCTGTGGCTTAGGGGGAAGGACCCAAATACATTCAACACCTGGGAGAAGTTCTCAAATGCTTTCCTGACGAAGTTCTTTCCTCCGGGGAAGACCTTGAAGCTGAGAAGTGAGATCTCCTCCTTCTCCCAGGCCAGCCATGAGTCCTTGCATGAAGCTTGGACGAGGTACAAGGAGATGCAGCGGAGATGTCCCCACCATGAGCTCCCCAAGTGGCAGATCATAAATATGTTCTATAATGGGTTGAGGGACGATTTGAAATCTTCCATGGACGCCGCGGCTGGAGGGTCCTTTATGTCGAGAAGCGAAGAAGATGCCGGCCATATTCTTGAAAATATGGCATCTAACAATGAGCGGTGGTGTGACGAGAGAGCCACACCTAGATCTGGAGGCATCCATAGGGTCGAGGACGTCGACAAATTGTCAAGCAAGTTTGACTTGCTGTCGACCCAGATCTCTGCATTGATGGTAGGCGCCGGTGGCGCCGGTACTTAACAGATTGCTGCGGTTGAATCCGAAGTTTTTGGAGAATTCGACGGTGGTGACATCTCACCACCGTTGGATCAGGCGAGCGCATTATTTTACAATCCTACGGGGAATGCGCCTTTTTCACCACGAACCAATTCCAACCCGGCCTACTCTCCAAACAACAGGAATCATCCCAACCTTAGCTACCGGGCACCGTATCAGCAGTCGACTCAGCAGCAACAACAACAGATATATCAGCCGGCTAGGCCTCAGCAGCAATTTCAGCAGCAACAACCTCCACAACAGTACCATCAGTACACTCCAAGGAATCAACAGCCCACCCAGCAACAATATGGCCAGTAGAGGGCCATCTTTCCGGTTGAGTCCCTCTTGACTTAATACATCGCCAACCAGGAGAAGATAAATCTGAAGCTGGAGATGGGACAGAGAGTCCTCACTGATCAGGTGACCCAGCTGGGGTTACAAGTGGCGAACCTTCAGAGACCGCAGAATCTATTACCGCCACAGCCTGAGGTGAACCCGAGGGGGGTAAATCGGACCTTGGCGCTCACACATGAGCATGAGAACGTATCCACCATCGTCTTGAGGAGCGGAACATAAATTCCTACTAGAGTGCCACCCAGGGAACCGGAAGCACCACTGGCCGTTGAGCGGCCAATTGAAAAAACTAATGACGATGGTACACTGTCGCCAAAGATTGTGACTCCGGAGGGAGCCCCCCCCCAAGAAGAGAAGAAGAAAGGAGAAGAAGGGAATTTGAGGGTATTCAAGCCCGTTGTGCCTTTTCCGCAACGGTTAGCCCAGGCCCAAATAGACAAGAAGTATGGCAAATTCTTTACCATGGTTAAAGATCTAAGCCTGCAAATACCCTTCCTTGAAGCTATTGAGACGATCCCCTCCTATGCAAAATTTTTGCAAGATTTAGTGACAAGGGGATCCAGAAAGGAAAAGGTCGTCTTAACGGTGGAATGCAGCGCTCTCATTTAAAGATCAAATCCGCCGAAGCTCAAAGACCCGGGAAGTTTCTCCATCCCCTGTTCAATTGGGGAAGTGCGAATCCAGAGGGCGCTCGTCGATCTAGGAGCGAGCGTCAGTCTAATGCCCCTGTCGTTATACAAGAGAATATGGATGTGAGATTTGGAGCCCACCGGTATGACATTACAACTTGCTGACCGTTCGGTAAAGTATCCGGTGGGAGTAGTGGACGACCTGCCCGTTGATGTGAGTGGAGTACAAGTGTCGGTTGATTTTGTGGTGATGGACATGCCGGAAGACAAGCATACCCCTATTATACTTGGACGACCATTTATGGCAACCACCGGAGTTTTGATAGACGTGAAGAATGAGAAGCTTTCCCTCAATGTCGGCCAAGAAAGAGTCGAATTTGACTTAGGGTTGTCGATGAAGCACCCAAATTCTCCGGATGATCCTAGTATCAATGTGCTGGAAAACGAAGAAGATAGAGCTGTTGAAACAAGTGCCTGGGAAGTACTCTCGAGGAATCCCCCCGACCACTTGGGAGATCTTGGAGAGCAAGATGGCTCACCAAAGAAGGAAGTTGCTGATGAGGCGGTCGCGCGATATGTGATCCCTCCCGAATTCCCTAAGGCTCCTCCTACGAGGAGAAAGGGGAAAGAGCCCTTGGACCTCACCGGTGATGAGGTCTGGATCCTGAAAAAGATGGCGGTAGACGCCAATTTGAGGGAGAAGCCCCCAGATCCTATCAACAAGGGGAGGGTAGTCGAGCAAGTTCTTTTGTCGCCACCGACTACGGCAAAGGGAGAATCTGAAGCGATGCCGCACTTTGGGCATCACCCCTATCGTCTGCCTTGAACATCATCAACGGGCGTCGAGCTAAACGACGTTAAACAAAAGCACTTCATGGGAGGCAACCCATGTTCTAAACTTTTGTTTCCAGTTTTTAGGACTTTTTCTTAATTTTATTTTATCTATTTTTATAAATAAATCCAGCCGCAACAACTTCAGTGGTGGAACTTAGGCGATTTGTGGGTTTTTGCAGAAAACAAGGCCCCAACCGATCGGTTGATAACTCAACCGATCGGTTGGGTTGTATCAGATAGATGCCGTGTCTGCCACTAAATGAACCGACCGGGTGAGGAAAGAAGAGACCGGTTGAGAGACCGGGCAAACTGGGCTAGAGTCTCGGAAATTTTGGGGAATTGGTCAACCGATCGGGTGAATATATGCAAGACCGGTTGACAGACCGGGTGACCTGGGGGAAACTCTCGGGAAAATTTCAAAATTTGTCAACCGATCGGGTGACAAGAAGCATGACCGGTTGAGGGACCAGGTGAGCTGTCCAAACTCTCGGGAAAATTTGGGGAGCGGCGAACCGATCGGTTGAGTTCTCAACCGATCGGGTCGCCTGTAGCGTTTCTTCAGCTTAAAATTTCGACCTAAAGTCAACCGATCGGGTGACTTTTCACCCGATCGGTTCGACTTAAAATCTTATAAATAGCCACCCCCCGCCCGTTCGTTCCGCCCTCGCCCGATTTCGAATTCCAGATAGCCTTTTCGACTTCCCCCTTTCACCTGACCTCGTTCTTCCCCTAAATCAACCCCAATCGATCTCCCCCCTCTCCCTATCCATCTCTCCATCGATTTCTCCACATCTCCCTCGATTTCACCCGTACTCAAAACCCTAACTTTCACTCATTCTCCCCCATTTTCGAAACTTGCTGGAAGGATTCACCGCGGCTTCACATGTGCTCCTGTTGCGTTGCGTTGGGGCATCTACGAGCAACGATCTCCATCTTAATTGGGTAACCTCGCTCCTTAGCTAAATTTTTATTTTTCCCTAGATTTCCATTTTGCTCATTTGTCGTGTTTGTGTGTATTCATCATATTTTGCACACACTCATACACACACACACGATTCCTGCGCAATGCCTCCTCACCGTGCTAAGCCTACTGACGCCAGCTCTTCCAACCCTAGGCCCACCCGTCGCGCTCGTCACACACAAACCACCACCCAACCCGCCACCACCACCAATTCATCCACCACCCCACGCGCCCCTGACCCCGTTTACATTGGCAATGCCGAATATGAGGTGTCATTCCATGACGACGACCAAGCCGACCGCTTCATGTCCATGCTCCTCCTAGCTGGTGCTGGTGATCGGGCAACTCAGGAGTCCGTCGAGCGTGACTTACCTGTCCTTCAAAGCCTCATGCGTCACATTCTCACTGACCCACCCGATGTGTCTGAGCTTCACATCCCACCCCCCACCATTCCTGGTCCTCAGCACAGGCCGCCATCACCACCCCCAGAGGGTGGTGCCTCTGCTTGATACTTTCCCATCCAGCTTTTGCCTCCCCCTATTTTTTGTGCTCATCTGTCCTTGCGGGGCCCTACTTTACCACTGCTGGGGGGAGGACTCATTCACGTGTCGTTTAGTGTGATTTTTATTTTCTGTTTTTATGTCGTGTGGTGTGCTTTTTATCTTTATTTCTTATTTTCATTTTCGTTTGTTTGATTTTCTTTTCTTTCGTGTGTTTTTATGTCTGTGCGTATTCTCCCCCATATTCATTGCCCTCCCGTATTTAATTCTAGTGCATTGAGGGCAATGCAAGTTTCAGCTTGGGGGAGTCGCACTTCGTGCATCGTTTGTGTCATTTTTTATTCGTTTTTGAGTCGTTTTCCATCTTCTTTTTCTTTTTCTTCTCTTCTTTTTATCTCTTTCTCCTAGAGATGAACCCTGTGATGAATTGCCACAAAATCACACACACCTAGCATGGCATCGATAATCACACTCACAATCCCTAGGATATCGAGTTCTCTTGCATTTCATGCATCATGGGTCCACTTAGCTATTTGTGAGTCGTGCGTCGTGCCTAGCTGTGTGGTGTACTTCTACTTGGTGATTTTACTTTATATGCATGTCCAGGAATGACCCCTAGATTATCATGCTTCGATTTGAATATGCGGTATTTATTTCTCCTGTCTGCTTCTGTATGCTTTATGTATATCGTATACTTCATTTCGCATGTGTCGGGATTCCACAATTAAGGACTAGGATAACCCATTTAGCCCATGCTCTAACTAGCGAGAATAGTTTCCTTTGCCCAAGTGTTTAGATTCTGATTTCTTTTTTGTTTTACCTGGTGCAAATCCCCTCGTCGTGTACCGTTCTTCCACTTGGGAGAGTACACATGTATTACCCCAATATCCAAAAAATCCAAAAAAAGGAGAAAAGAAAAGAAAAACCCAAAAAGAAGAGAAAAGAAAAGAAAGAAAAAAATTGTATAGCCAAAAAGCCAAAAAATATACAAATACCCAAAACCCAAAAAAAATATTTCCCCAACTTGCCGAGAATAAAGGGAAGGCGAGAATTTGCACCGAGTGTTCTTCTCCACATTATCTCAACCCCCATCGTTTTCGAAAACACTTGGCTTAGGAACTTTTTAGCTATTATCTAGGCTTTAGTGTGGCAATTTCCTTAACCCTAGTTGTGGAGTCCCTGACGCATGACATGTTTCGATTCTCTCTCTATTCTCATGCATGCTTGAACTACATATATTCACCGCTTAATTCGAATCGAATGGATATTTGGGTCATTTCTTGGATTTGAGTATATCGAGCTTTATCGCACAATGTAGATAGTGACACCGTTTGCTAGCACACGACCACGCTCACTCGCGCTTTACCGCGTGGGCCCACAGCACTTGTCTGGACTCGTATTCATTGGTTTAGTGATGTGATTTGGTGTTTGCTTGCTTGGTGTGTCGTTTTTGATTTTGTTGGCCCTGACGGGCGATCTAGGATTTAGAGTTTTCTCTTTTTCTCTTTCTCCCTATTTTCTCTCTCCGAGCTCCTACTCTCACTCGTCTTCCTCGAGGACGAGGAAGAGTTCAGCTTGGGGGATTTTGACATACGTTTATATTTCATATATTTGCGCACGTTTTCTTCAGTGTTTTCCGTATTTTACCGCCGTCTTTTATTTGTTTTCTCGTGTTTTCTTGTTTTCTTTCACTTTTCCGTGTTTTCCGTATTTTGCCGGAGTTTACTGGCATAGGGGGCATAAAACAACGATATCGCAAGTCCCCGGAGCAACGGGAGGAGTCACGCGTGATCCAGGGGGTCAAACGACGATGATATCATCTTTCAGCCGCTCACCCGATCGGTTGGCCATCTTCAACCGATCGGGTGATGCACGCGTGCACCACCCGGACGCAGCTTGGAGCTCACAAGAAGTCACCCGGTCGGTTCGTAAGCCGGTTCAAAAGCTCAAACTCTCTGGATTTTTATTGTGATTGCCAACCGATCGGGTGACCTTCACCCGATCGGTTCATCTGTAGCCGAATCTCCAGAGTCAAGACACGGTCAGCTCATCCGGCCTCCTCACCCGACGGCACCAAGATCCAACCGGTCACATTCATAGGTCAACCGACCGGGTGAAGATGACCGGGTGAAGTCCCGCATTGCACTGTAATTGAGTGAAGCAGGTCACCCGATCGGTTGACTTGTCAACCGATCGGGTGAAATCATTTTCTATATATAGAGCCCTAGGTTTTCCAGAAACGGAGGTTGGTTGTTTTTTACTGTTTTCTTCATTTTGTGATGGCTGTAATTTCCCAGTTTTTGTAAGTTTTCAGATCTTTGTCAAACTTTAGTATTATCTTAATTGCTTTACTACCACTGCATTTCTATTGTCTGATCATGATTTTTACGGTCGATTTCTGTTTAGATCGTTTTTACTAAATATGTGTGAGTAGTTCCCGAATCTGGGATTTTGGTGGAAACCCCTTCGTGGGTTCTCCCCGATGCATCCATAGGGCTAGGAAATCGATAGGGATTAGGAATCTAACGGTTACGCGGGGTGTTTTATTGTCATCGGTGGGAAAAAGACCGCCTTTGACCGTTGGGCCAAGGGGGAATAAACTTGGTACTCCCTAGCCATATCTCACGCCCTTAGCGTTGACGCCGAATCCTATCGCGCGGGAGCGGCAGGATGAGACGTTGGGAGTTATCGTTACGAGCTTAGTGCTCCCGGAGTCGATCAGTGTTAATGGACACGGGAGTGCCCACTAATCGAACCCGGGAAGTCCGGCGTATCATCCTGGGCACCGACTGGAATATCGGGTCCATGGGGCGCTGGTACCACTCTTAAAGGCAACGTCTCACCATTAGACCCTAATTCCGATCACTATCCTACCCGTAGGCCGTATCGGTGAGAATCGTACGATAGGGTGGAAACCAAAGTCCCGGGTTTTTTCCTTCATATTGTCTATACCTTACATTCCATTTACCGTGACAACCATTTATCTGATCTGGGCTAGCTCGCCCATGGGGTGAATTTGATCCTCTTTGACACAAGCACATCCACGCCTCCCTGAGTTCGACCCCCAAGCCACTCTACAACACCGTGCGCTTGCGGTTACAAATATTTAAATCTCACGCCCCTGATCTTATCATTGCACACATCTAGCCACGCACTAGGGGGGGCGTCATGTCCCCTGCGCTAGCAATGTCCTGCAAATGTACACAAACACAACGAAAGTGAAAAGGAACTAAAAAACACAAAGGAACTGATACGAAACAATGAAAAATGACAGAGAAGACGTGCATGAATATATAAAATATAAACGCACATGAAAATCCCCCAAGCTGAACCCTTTCTCGTCCTCGAGGAAGACGAGTGAGAATAGAAGCCCGACGGGAGAAAATAAAGAGAGAGACAGAGAAAAGAAAAAGGAATCCTAGATTACCTGTCAGAGCCAACAGAAAAAACACAACACATTAAGCAAGCACGCGAGAAGCAAGTCACTAAGCCCAGGAATACGAGTTCCTACTAGTGTCGTGGGTCCACGCGGTGAAGCACGAGTGACTGTGGTGGTGAGCTAGCCTACGGTGTAACTATCTAAATCATGCAATGAAGCTCCATATACACATATCCATGGAATGACCCAAATATCGAATCAATTCGAGTTAGCGGTGAATAATAGTTCAAGCATGCATGAGAATAGAGTAAGAATAGAAACATGTCACGTGTCAGGGACTCTACCGCTAGAAACTAGAAAATCGCTGCACGATGGCCGAGATGATTGCTAGAAAGCTTCTATGCCAAGTGTGTTCGAAAACGAAAGGGGTTGAGTAGGTTTGGAGGAGAGCACTTGGTGCAAATTCTCGCCTTTCCTTTATTCACGGCGGTAGGATTAATATTTACAACAAGATTTTTTTGTTTTGGATTTTGGTTATACAAATTCTCTCTCTTTTTTTGGATTTTCCAATCTTTCTCGTTCTTTTTTCTTTTTTTACTCTTTTTTTAGAAGTGGGATAATGCGCATTCTCCAAAAGCCAGAGAACGATGCGATGGTAGGTGGCAAAGTTGTGTACTCTCCCAAGTGGAAGTGAAGTACATGACGAGGGGATTTACACCAAGCAAAATAAAAAAGAACTCGAATTCTAACCACTTGGCAAAAGGTGTTCTTTCGTATATCAGAGCGTAAGCAACATGGGTTATCCTAGTCCTATTGGTAGAGTCCCGACACATGCGATTTTAAGCGTACATATATAGGATGATTCATGCATAATGAAGCAGAAAAGTAGAAGCAATATACCGCATATTCGAAATCGAAACATGATAGTCTACGGGTTATCCATGGATAGGCATATAAAACAAAATCACCAAGTAGAAGCACACCAATTAGCTAGTCACAACACACAACTCAACACAAAAGGCAAAGTGAACCCACGGAGCATAAAATACAACAGAACTCGGCTTCCTAGGGTTAGTTAAGATAGGTTTCGTAGCTTAGCTAAGTGTCATGCGGGGTCATCTCTAGGAGAGAGAGAGTATAAAAGGATGGAAAAAAAAGAAAAACACGAAGAAAACAACTCAAACGGGGAAAAGACAAGACTGACGCATACAGTGCGACTCCCCCAAGCTGAACGTTGTATTGCCCTCTGATATGCTCCTATTTTACATGTTTTATCGGATATCTTTATGACACATTTCACCCTCCAAACCCCCATTTTATACGCTTTTGTGCTATTATTTGGAACAATATGACTTTCGGAGCGTTTATTCCATTTCAGGGATTTGGAGCGATATTGGAGCAATTTGGAGTCAATAAGATGATCGACGACGTGAGAGCACCAATGAGACTCATGATGACATGCTCAAGGTGCCAAATAAGAATACTGGAGCAAGGAAGGGGCAAGGGAGAAGGTCACGCGATCGAGCTATGATGCGGCGAAGGAATCGAGCGACCCGAAGTGCTGAAAACAGGACAGTCGTGCACTCTTTCTAAATATACTATCACCTGGAATTTTCCACTATTTTTATGATATTTTTCCCAGATAATAGACTTCAAGACAGTTCCAACACCACCAACAACGCACCAATCGGAGGTCGGATGAGCCTTGGGGAATTTATGCAAGTTGATGCTGCAGTGCTGAAAATCTATGTGACACCTACTCGACCGAGAAGAGCATTCTACTCGACCGAGCAAGGCGAAAAATGATCCTAAACTATATTTTTGGGCTGAATATTTCACTCCTCGGTCGAGCAGTTGACTGCTCAACCGAGCAGAGTGCTGTACATGCTGCAACAAGCTGAAAATGCTGTCGTTCGACTCCGACTCGACCGAGCAACCACTTGCTCGACCGAGCGGGATCGACTCTGTCCAGGTTAGCAAAGCGGCATATTTTGGAGAAGCGTGGCTCCCTGATGTACTCGACCAAGCAGGAGGACTGCTCGACCGAGCAGCCGGACTACTCGACCGAGCAGGTTTACCTCGGCCCGAGCACTGTTTTGAAGGACGTATCACACTTTCTGACGACTCGACCGAGCAGCTTCCTGCTCGGACCAAGTCGTCGTGGGCCCACGCGTGCGTCCAGATCGCGATTTTGTTTGTCGAGGGTTTTTGAAGGAAAAGTGGGCAGTCGTCATGGAGGGGGTTCTGGACGGAGTTCTGTACAGATTTTTGGGGAGACTTTTGTATAATTTTTAGAAGATAATTTTTAGATCTTTCTTAAACTTTTGTGGAGACGATCTTTTGGGGAGTTTGGCTATGCCCTAGGCCCCTCCTTTGTATCAAGATAAGTATTTTTGCCCGTTTTAATTCTATTATTATTTCTTTGTGATTTATTATTGTTTATCCGTTCTTGATGCATGCAATGAAATCTTTGTACGTTATATTATCTATTGATATTGCTATGCTTGAGTAATCTTTTCTAGGGCTAAGGGATTAGCCCATGGATCTTAGGATTTAGACGCAAAGTTATGATTTTTATGGTGCGTTGGATATAAATGGGGTTGTATTTTGGTTGATCTATCAAAATCCCTAGCAGAACTCGTACTGAGATCGTGCCCACGGTCGGTGGAATCGATTAGCTTAAGGTGTATCTTATGGATTTAATTAGAGAGTTAGTGGATCCAACCGAGGCACATGACCATGCTCGGCTCATGCCTTGAGGGGATCCACCGATGAACTATATAACTAATTGACGGGCTACCACCATTGCGTCAATAAGAGCCACCAAAATATCTCGAAGCTCTAACCCATGAGAGTGGTACGAGTTGAGAGCGTTTGAACCACGAGAGTGGTGAGAACTTTATAGATCCTTAATACACGTATCGTATGCTCCTATCGCGAGAGTGGGGTTAATGCGATACGTTAGATTCATGATGCCCAGACGCATGAATTTACTTTCTAGATGCTACAAATCCCCAATAAAACCAACGCAACATAAAAGTCTAAGCCTAGCGTCGACATCCGACGGCCCTAGTGGCGAGTCCTAAGCCCTAACTTTTTGTATATTATTTATTTCTTTCTTTGTGTGGAACTCCTTGTTTGCGATATCGAGTGACACGACCTTCGCATCCATCACCATTACAACACTCCATACTCCACATCCACCAATAAACCCACAATTCTAACTCAACCTAGGAGTAGATATGCAGTATAGCACCGCTTCCCCGTGTTCGATACCCGCTTGCCACTATACCGTGCGCTTGCGGTAAACGACATCATTTCGGAGTTAGTTCCGGGCTGATCAAGTTTATGGCGCCGTTGCCGGGGAGGCGTTCCGCCATATTGCCTATTTATCATGATTAGGTTGTTAGACTTCGAATAAAAACAAAAAAAATAAAAAAAAATTTTTTCTTTAAAAAAAACAAAAAACACACAGAGGGAGATTTTTTTCCCACCACCTGCTATTATTATTATCTCTATCTCTCTTTGTACCACTGACGTCTTTTTCAGGTTGTCTATTTTTTCTTGATCAGGTACAGTTGATGCAGCGATGGTACTTTCAAAGACGTGACCGAGTTCTATACGGTCCCATATACACCTAGCTACATTCTATCAGGCTGATGGAGAGTCCGTCAGAGAAGCATTGCGCAAATTTGAAAGAATGTAAGTGATGTTCCATACGGAGTCAGACCATGAGTGGGATGGTTCCAGGCTATTTAATATCTTTACTGAAAGACTAAAGGGACCCTCACGTGAGTTTATGAAGAGGATGCAAGTGGGAAAGTTCGGTGATCTGCAGTTGGCAGTAACTTTGGAGCAAATGATAGATGATACTTGATCTACCGTTCGCTAACTGTTACGGTAGGTAAACCATCCGACCAAGCATTCATCGATTTTATTATGGCTAATGTCTCTGATGCAGGTACTATCATAGACGGAGTGTATGCTTCACTTGAAGGTGATCATATCCACCTTTTCACCATTAACACCCCATAAATAGAGACATCTGAGCTGTCAGAGGAGGACACATATATGGACTTATTGAGAAGTATCGTGGACGCAGTTCGATGCACCGGTCCATTAATGATAATGGCAGGTGACCCTTTTAAGCTTGTATTTCAAAAGTTTATTACTCGTTGTATCTCTTCCACATGCACAATTGATGATGGAGTCTGCGCTCTAGTTGAGGGGCACAAGACCCACTTTTATACCGTGGCTGAGATACAGGAGCCCATAGAGCCACCTGCACCTACTATTGAGAGGGCCAAGCCATGCAATCAGGTGCCTCGAGTTCCAGGACAGAAACGAAGACATAGGCGTAGAAAGGAGAAGATGAGATTCACCTTGCCTACCATACCAGAGGAACCCGAGGAGGAGGCCGAAGCAGTGCATCGTGAGGAGGCCGAGCTATATTTATTTTACATATTGCATGCGGAGCCAGAGACTTTCGTCGAGGAGGTCGTGCGTCGGGACGAGGACACATCCATTCATGAGGATCCCAAGCATCACCCTCCTCCTTCAGAGCTTCTGCAGCCACCTTGTCCTTCCGCTGACTCCGAGGACCACCCACCAGAGCTTACTGCCCCCTTCAGGGAATCTCTTCACCCCCTCGCCCTTTACATTTGATTCCCCTCCCGTGTATGATGTTTATTATGATTCAGATTTCGATGACTCATTGCACCTTTTGCAGGATACACATACATATGATCAAGAGGTACAATGGGACATATACAATGAGGAAAGCGAGGAGTTAGCACACGTGGATGCTGTTGAATATGATCAGGAGGTGCGCTGGGATAAGTCTGACGATGACGAGGAGCATCCTGACGAGACCTACTCCATTATGCCAGAGTTACCTGAGGAACCAGAGGAAAACAACGAGGAGTTGATCGACGTGGTGTATCAGAGTAGAGATTTATTTCCAGGGAAGTGTTGTCAACCATTTTTTATTTTAAATACTATTGTTGATGACCCTATCTGAAATACATTTATTTTGGGAAAAAATTATCCACATCAGATTGATGCGGCTTATCTCTTGCAGGGTAGAGATGGAGTCCTTGGGGAGATGCTGGGAGCCGCATTGCTGGAATCTGATGGAGCTCGTGGAGATACGCACCTGGCGGAGCCACAGAAAGTGCAGATAGAGCAGCTACCTGCACCGACAAAGATTCTGGATCCGTCTTTTGCTATAGGTGATATCAATCCAGTAGTGTAGTATTTTATGCTTTCAATTAACATGAATCCTCTCGACATCGAGAGGACCATATAGATTTGCTTGAATAAATAACACCTCTTATGAAGGCCAAAAAAATCTTTTACACCCCGAACCCATTATTTTTATTAATTGCCCTATTCATATTTTGATATGTCCCGCCATTTTGCTAACCACCATCGAGCATTTCTTTCAAGTGAATACTCACTTTCTTATTCGTTTGACTTGATCCCGCTTAGCGAAGCCGTGACCTTTTTGATCAAGTCATCTGAATAAGATTGTTTGATATAAGCGTGGGGGAAAGCACTCTCATGCATCATTGCATGTGCATGTAGTTGCATTAGGATTTCATGTCATTCATTTCATCACTTTTCATTCACCCCCTTCATATTTATCGTTGTTCCTCACTTTCTTCTTTTCATGATCACATTGAGGACAATGTGAAGTTTAAGCTTAGGGGAGTGCATTTCCATGCCATTTAGTTGCATTTTTTTCTTTATTTTAGGATTTTTTTTTAAAGAATTTTTTTAGAATTTTTTCAAATTTTTGCATCATCTTTTTGTTTTTTCCATCTTATTTTCCTTTTATATGTGTTCATGCATCACATTGCATGCTTGTTTTTCTTTTATTTATTTCTTCTATTTTTATTTCTCTATTTTCTTCTCTTTCTTTTGCTAGATATGTTCCATGTGATGTTTTATTTTATGCTTTCACCTCTCTCACAAAGCTTATTTTTCACGCCATGCTACTTAGAGAGTTTCATAATCCTTATAAGTACTTGAAAATATTCTTTTAATGGTCTCTCTAGTGCGAATGCATGAAGCTTATTTAAACTGAATATGTAGAGTAGTATCTCGTATGCTTTCATTGGAAATACACCAAGATTCACGCATCATTAGAATATCTGAAGCCTTGCTTTCATCTCTTATTCGCATTCTTATTGCATGCTTAACATAATTCAAAATATTACTGCTTGATTTCACTACTTATTGATATGATTAAGGATACCCACGCTATTATACGAGTTTGGTTGATGTATTATTTTACAGAACCGTTTGTGCACACTTTTGATTGAACCGAGGTTACATTTATTCCTTCTCCACTTATATCTTATATTCTCTCCATGTCACTTGATTTCACTCCCCAAAGCTATTTCTACCGCATCCATTCCCAAAAATTCCATACAAAAGAAAAGCTTGCTCCAAAAGTCCAAAAAGCCAAAAAGGAGCCAAAAACCAAAAATACAAATACTATTGCTCCTACAAAAATCCAAAAAGAAAAAAAGGAAACAAAGCTCAAAATTCAAAGAAGAGCTCAATTTTCATTACTTGGAGCAATACATATACTATTGGGAAACCCAAAACAAAATTCCAAATCCACAAATACTTCTTTGGATGCGACGCCTCAATTCAAGCTTGGGGGAAAATCTTTTGACCACATGAGTGAGCATGACATTAGAGTGGAGTCGTGCACGAACGGGAAAGTTTGATAATACTAAAACTTAACGAAACAATTTAGTTACGGGGATTTCTTATGATTTGATATGAGGATGTGTATGTCTTGATTTTTATTCTATTTTTTATTGCATGCTTTGTGTGAATTTCCACGCTTCAGTTATATCTTCTGATTGAAAAGTATGTCGCCAATGTTATGCATATTCGTTGCTATGAAACATAGGATGTTGATATAAACTAAATGTATGAATACTAGAGAGACTCCTTTCGTTCACTCTTAACTCTCAAGTACTTCGTTTATATAAGATATGAAATCTCTGTGGTGGTGTGTGATTTACTTTCTGAGTCATTGTGATATATGGTGAATGTTGATGAGAGAGTAATCTAGCGACCCTCTTTTCTTCGTATTCCTTTTTGTTTTCTTATTTTTACCTCCCGGTGAGCTTCGTATTCGTCTTCCTCGAGGACGAGTAATAGGTAAGCTTGGGGGATTTTGATATGCTCCTATTTTACATGTTTTATCGCATATCTTCATGACACATTTCACCCTCCAAACCCCCATTTTATATGCTTTTGTGGTATTATTTGGAACAATATAACTTTCGGGGCGTTTATTCCATTTCAGGGATTTAGAACGATATTGGAGCAATTTGGAGTCAATAAGACGATCGACGATGTGAGAGCACTAATGAGACTCATGATGACATGCTCGAGGTGCCAAATAAGAATACTGGAGCAAGGAAGGGGCAAGAGAGAAGGTCGTGCGATCGAGCTATGATGTGGCGAAGGAATCGAGCGACCCGAAGTGCTGAAAACAGGACACCCGTGCACTCTTTCTAAATCTTCTATCACTTGGGATTTTTCACTATTTTTCTGATATTTGTTCCAGATAATATACTTCAAGACGGTTCCAACACCACTAAGAACGCACCAATCGGACATCGGATGAGCCTTGGGGAATTTCTGCAAGTTGATGCTGCAGTGCTGAAAATCTGTGTGGCACCTACTCGACCAAGCAGAGCATTCTACTCGACCGAGCAGGGCAAAAAATGATCCTAAACTATGTTTTTAGGCTGAATATTTCATTGCTCGATCGAGCAGTTGACTGCTCGATCGAGCAGTTGACTGCTCGACCGAGCAGAGTGTTGTACATGCTGCAACAAGCTGAAAATGCTGCCGTTCGACTCCGACTCGACCGAGCAACCACTTGCTCGGTCCGAGCAACCTCCTACTCGACCGAGCGGGATCGACTCTGTCCGGGTAGGCATAGCGGCATATTTTGGAGAAGCGTGGCTCCCTGACGTACTCGACCGAGCAGGAGGACTGCTCGACCGAGCAGCCGGACTACTCGACCGAGCAGGTTTACCTCGGCCCGAGCACTGTTTTGAAGGACGTATCACACTTTCTGACGACTCGACCGAGCAGCTTCCTGCTCGGACCAAGTCGTCGTGGGCCCACGCGTGCGTCCAGATCGCGATTTTGTTTGTCGAGGGTTTTTGAAGGAAAAGTGGGCAGTCGTCATGGAGGGGGTTCTGGACGGAGTTCTGTACAGATTTTTTAGGGAGACTTTTGTATACTTTTTAGAAGAGAATTTTTAGATCTTTCTTAGACTTTTGTGGAGACGATCTTTTGGGGAGTTTGGCTATGCCCTAGGCCCCTCCTTTGTATCAAGATAAGTATTTTTGCCCTTTTTAATTCTATTATTATTTCTTTGTGATTTATTATTGTTTATCCATTCTTGATGCATGCAATGAAATCTTTGTACGTTATATTATCTATTGATATTGCTATGCTTGAGTAATCTTTTCAAGGGCTAAGGGATTAGCTCATGGATCTTAGGATTTAGACGTAAAGTTGGGATTTTTATGGTGCGTTGGATATAAATGGGGTTATATTTTGGTTGATCTATCAAAATCCCTAGGAGAACTCGTACTGAGATCGTGCCCTCGGTCGGTGGAATCGATTAGCTTAAGGAGTATCTTATGGATTTAATTAGAGAGTTAGTGGATCCAACTGAGGCACGTGACTATGCCCGACGCGTGCCTTGAGGGGATCCACCGATGAACTATATAACTAATTGACGGCTATCGCCATTGTGTCAATAAGAGCCACCAAAATATCTCGAAGCTCTAACCCATGAGAGTGGTACGAGTTGAGAGCGTTCGAACCACGAGAGTGGTGAGAACTTTGTAGATCCTCAATGCACGTATTGTATGCGCCTATCGCGAGAGCGGGGTTAATGCGATACATTAGATTCATGATGCCCAGACACATGAATTCACTTTCTAGATGCTACAAATCCCCAATAAAACCAATGCAACGTAAAAGTCCTAGCCTAGCGTCGACATCCGACGGCCCTAGTGGCGAGTCCTAAGCCCTAACTTTTTGTATATTATTTCTTTCTTTCTTTGTGTGGAACTCATTGTTTGCGATATCGAGTGACACGACCTTCGCATCCATCACCATTACAACACTCCATACTCCACATCCACCAATAAACCTGTAATTCTAACTCAACCTATGAGTCGATAGGCAGTATAGCACCACTTCCCCGTGTTCGATACCCGCTTGCCACTATACCGTGCGCTTGCGATAAACGACATCGTTTCGGAGTTAGTTCCGGGCCGATCACCCTCAATACAATAGCATGAAGTGCGGGAGGGCAAAGAAAGATGGGAGGGAAGTACGCACATGACACAGACAAAGAAACATCAAAAAAACATGAAAAACACAGAAAAAGAGACATAGAAAAATAAAGAAAATAAAGACTGAAACCAACTAGACAAAAGACATACACACAAACACACAAGACAAGCACACGACAGACAAATGACACGACCACAAACGCAGGAAAATCAGTCCGACCTGCTACCGGAGGAATTGTAAATAGATGGTGAAGTGGGAGGTGAATAGTGGACGAAAGATGATTGTGAGGACGATGGAGAAGGTGTGCCGACAGGAGAAGGAGGGGCAACGGGCTGGATCACAGGTGGATCGAGATTGATTGGTGGATCATGGTGAATTGGAATGGTACCAGGTGAACCGGCATATGGGTGCCAATCGGGAGGATCCAAGGGTGGAAGATTTACTAGTGTAGTATACCATAGATTGGGACAGAATTCCTACGGTAAATGGGAAGTGCGAATGTGGATTCACTCAAGAGATGATGGAGGGAGGACGGCAAAAGGAATATTGTCATGCCCATAAAGATAAACTGCACGTTCGCGACCAAAATGAGTGAGCATTCCAATATAGATCAAGTAGTCACGATCGATACGGGTCCGACCCAGTAAAATTTAGAGGTCAGATGGTAGCATCAAAACATGACTGACAATTAGAGTGATAATCTCACCAAAACAAATAGATCCGGAGGTTGCACGGCTAACAGATAAAAGCTCATAGATGATCCAATAGGCGGTGTTGATGGGTAATGGGTCATGTCCACGGATTCTGTCGTGGGACATGGCATATAGAAAGAAAAGCTCGTCCCTAGACACCGTGGAAGTATCCACGTGGGAAAATATGGTGTTAGCAAAGAGACAGTGGGCGTAGCGGTAACACGGGTGTATAATGTAGGAGGCAAGCGCCTCCGTTGGAAAGGTGGTATAGCAGGAGAATCGTTGCCAAACACCATCGTCCCGGAAGTAGGAATATATATCAGACCGTTCATGAGTGGAACATTCAACATAATGATCGGGGTGTGGAAAATTTAGTGAATTATTTAGCTCGGTAAAAGTCATGGTAAAGTTGGCAATAAAAGCACGGAAAGTGAATCCACAATCGTACACTTCGAGTGAAGAAAGGAACTCGAGTGTGAGTTTTCGATGGGTTGAGGCATAAGCACGAAGTAGGAAATCACACCCAATGCATTTGAAAAGTTTATTGGTGCCCCTCAAAAGTCCTAAAGATTCGAGCATGGGACGATCAGTGAAAAGGGTAGGTCGCATGTGGCGAGGAAGAAGGGCACGCAGACGTGCAGATCGTTCCTCAGATGATGGGCTAATGCCAAGGAAAGATGGGGGAAAAGGGCCGTGTAGGTAGTGTATGTGTGATGATGATATGGGTTCTTTTCCCTTCCTATACATGGCAATGAAGTAGTAGGAGAAGAAAAATAACATGGTGAATGGTGTCTAGGATTATGATAAAGCAAATGTAGGAGGCATGCATAAAATCAAGACATTACAGATGAGAAGAGACATATAAAGCTTGGAAAGAAGTTACCAAGCAATGATGTGACTCCAAGCTAGATGTACCCCTATAGATGCCTTGGTGAAATGCGGAGAGCTTGCCGCCTCATTTCTCAGATGGAACGGTTGGGTTTTTGGGTTTGGGAAAACATGGGTTGGTAGGGTTAGGGTTTTGGGGAATTTGGATCTATGGCTTAATAGGAGGATATGGGGGAGTAGACAATGTTCATGGTGTTGGGTAATGGTTGTGGGTTGATTTGGTTTCAATAAATTGCTGGTGGAAAGCAAATTTGGGGTCTGGGCGTTGGTTTCCCCTTTTTTCTTTGAAATAGGCCATGTAGGGAAGATGGTTGGCTTTATTGGGATGCAGCGAGCCGATCGGGTAGAGTCCACCCGATCGGGTCATTGCATTGGGTGTGTTCCAATTGAGAAATGAAGCTACAGGTCACTCGATCGGTTGGGAGTTCACCCGATCGGGTCACCGACTCTCAGATAGTTCACCTGGTTACTAGAAAATACGACCCGATCAACCACCCGCTCGCCGGCTGTGTCACCCGATCGGGTGATTCTTCCACAGAACCAAAGCTTTCCCTGCACAATCCTGCACAAAATTTCAAAATCTCCTAAGTTTCAAAACAAGGACCCCCTCCCCCCTCCCCGCCTCCCCGAGCTATAAATTTATACTATTATATACCAATCATTCTTATAGAAAGCGAGTAAAGGGTTAGAACATGGGTTGCCTCCCATGAAGCGCTTGGTTATAGTCGGCAACTTGACTCCTCAATTTATGTTCAATGCGGATACGGAGGATTTGCAGTAGAGCTCTCGATCGTTGAGTTTTTGACCGGAGAGATTGCGGGCTCGCTGATTATATAGTCCTTTAAGCGCTGCCCATTGACCTTAAAGGGTTCTTCTCTTCACATGATCTCAATGGCTCCATGTAGGAAGACCTTGGTGACTCGGAAGGGTCCCGACCACCTAGACTTAAGCTTTCCAGGAAAAAGCCTCAGTCTTGAATTGAATAGGAGAACTAAGTCTCTTTCCTTGAATTCTTTCTTCAAGATACGCCTGTCGTGCGACCGCTTCAATTTCTCTTTGTAGATCCGGGCATTTTCGTATGCTTGCGCCGGATCTCATCAAGTTCATTTAGCTGGAGTTGTCAGTGGCTGCCTACCTCTTTGGCGTTGAAGTTCAGATGCCTGACAGACCAAAATGCCTTATGCTCCAATTCCACAGGCAAATGACATGCCTTCCAGTAGACAAGTCGACAAGGGGTCGTGCCGATCAGAGTATTAAATGCAGTTCTGTAGGCCCAGAGTGCATCTGAAAGCTTGGATGACCAATTCTTCCTAGAGCTAGCCACTGTCTTCTCTAGGATGCTCTTTATCTCCCGGTTCGAGACTTCCACCTGACCGCTAGTTTGCGGATGATAAGCACGCCCGATCCGGTGCTGTACTCCGTACTTCTTCAAAAGGGCTTTAAATTTCTTCTATTTGAAGTGGCTCCCGCATCGCTAATTAGGACTCGAGGCACACCGAATCTTGGGAAGATGTTGTTTTTCAAGAATTTGGCCGCTACCTGGGAATCATTGGTGGGCCTAGCTGTCTCCTCCACCCACTTGGATACATAGTCCATGGCCACCAAGATGTACTAGTTACCAGAGGAAAAGAGAAACGGCCCTATGAAGTCGATTCCCCAAACATCGAAGATCTCAACTTCAAGGATGTAATGATGTGGCATTTCGTTTCTCTTGGATATGTTTCCCGTCCTTTGGCACTTGTCGTAGGCCTGGACGTATGCATAAGTGTCCTTGAAAAGATCGGCCAATAGAATCCACTTTGGAGAATCTTCACCGTGGTCTTATAAGAACTTGCATGGCTTATGCATTGTTGATCATGGCAATGAGAAATTATGGAGGTCGCCTCTGTTTCAGGAATACACCTCTGAATCACCCAATCGTTGCAAGTCTTGTATAGATAAGGGTCATCCCAATAGAATTTCCGAACTTCGTGAAAGAACTTCTTCTTTTGTTGATAACTAACATTGTAGGGTACAATGGTGCACGTGAGATAGTTGGCGATGTCGGTATACCACGGAGTAGAAACAATAGAAATGGAGAAAAAATGCTCATCAGGAAGTGAGTCATCAATAGGAGTGGCGTCTGGGTCGAAGGTAGATAACCTAGATAGATGGTCGGCGACGATATTCTCCGTCCCTTCCTTGTCCTTGATTTCCAAGTCAAATTCTTGGAGGAGGAGAATCCACCTTATGAGACGCAGCTTGGCCTCCTTCTTGCTCAAAAGGTACTTGAGGGCGGCATGATCGGTATGCACGATAACCTTAGCGCCCACAAGATACGACCGGAACTTATCCATGGCGTGGATGACGTCTAGCAATTCCTTTTCCGTCGTCGTATAGTTCCTTTGAGCTTCGTCGAGAGTCTTGCTTGTATAGTAAATGACATGCAGATTTTTGTCTTTCCTTTGCCCCAAGACAGCCCCAACTGCATAGTCGCTAGAGTCGCACATCAATTCGAACAGTAGACTCCAGTTGGGCGGTTGAATCATAGGTGCAGAAATAAGGGCTTGCTTCAAGAGGCAGAAAGCTTCCATACACTTGTCATCGAAGACGAAAGGTGTATCCTTCACGAGGAGCTGAGGCAAGAGCCTAGAAACTTTAGGGAAATCCTTTATAAACCGGTGGTAGAATCTCGCATGCCCTAAGAAACCACGGACTCCCCGAAGGTTAAGTGGAGGCGGAAGCTTTTCGATGACATCTACCTTTGCTTTGTCCACCTCAATCCCTCTTGAAGAGATAATGTGCCCCAACACGACTCCTTCTTGTACCATAAAGTGGCATTTCTCCCAATTTAGAACTAGCCCTTTATCGTGACATCTTTGCAGGACTTTAGCTAGGTTGCAGAGACACGAGTCGAACTCCGTTCCATAGACAGAAAAATCATCCTTGAATACATCCATTATGTCCTAGGAGAAATCAGAGAAAATTGCAGACATCAATCTTTGAAAGGTGGCCGGGGCGTTGCAAAGCCCAAACGGCATCCTCCTATAAGCATACGTCCCAAACAAACATGTAAAAGTGGTCTTCTTTTGGTCATCATGGTGGATGGGAATTTGCAGGAAGCCGGAGTATCCATCCATGAAGAAAAAATAGTTGTTCTTGGCCAGTCTTTCAAGCATTTGATCAGTAAAAGGGAGAGGATAATGATCTTTCCTCATGGCTCTATTTAATTTCCGGTAATCGATGCACATCCGATATCCAGTGACTGTCCTTGTAGGTATAAGTTCATTTTTCTTGCTACGAATGACTGTCATTCCTCCCTTCTTGGGCACAACATGTATCGGGCTAACCTAACGACTGTCGAAAATAGGGTAGATAATCCCGGCCTGGAGAAGTCTAACAATCTCCTTCTTAATTACGTCCATCATAATGGGGTTCAATCTTCGTTGTGGCTTAATGGAGGTGGCTTGCTCATCTTCAAGCAATATCCTATACGAGCAAAGCCCCAAGCTTACTCCCTTCAAGTCCTCAATTACATACCCAAAAACATTCTTAAATCTCTTCAGAACATCAAGAAGCTTTGCCATCTGGACTTCGAGTATCGAGGAGTTCACAATGATTGGCTGCGTCGAATCCTTCCCCAAATATTCATACCTCAATCCTGGATGTAACTCCATCTCGACTTCGTGTGGTCCCGATACATATTTTTCAAACTGTGCATCCTCCAATGACAGAGCCTCGTCCCAGGTCCCAGGGATGCCAACATCTGGAACTTCACTTTGAACCGTGGGTTCACGGTGCGAAGCCTTGCAAGGTGGTGAGGAGACCATGAGGAAGGCGTTGGGTCCATCTCAAGTGTATGATAACTATCGTGCAAAAAAGCTTCAACATGAAAGCAAGTCTCAATAGTAGATAGCTCTCACCCACTACCTCCAATTCCATCATGGTCCCAAACTCCAAGGTGCTCTGTAGAGGACTGCAAGGAAAGGATAGACTCCTTCTCACGGCACTTGAAAAATCCTGCCAGATGATCCTTCAGACAAATCTCACTATCAATGCGTAGATCACCCTGACTGAAGTCGGTATTGGGTATGTCAATAAGCACTGCATCATCACAAGGGGAAAAAACTGTCGTGTCGGGATGCTGCTAAATATCATAATTCCTCTTTTGATTTTCCACTGCATCTGACAGGAAGGATTGGATGCTCGAGGTGCTTAAAGATTCTGTGAGACACTGGACCAAATAGCTGGCGTGGTGTGGATGTGCCCAGATATCATCTGAAACGGCACACGACATTCTTGCTATAGAGTAGAAAACCTGTAAGAAAAGAAGAGAAAGAGGACTGCAAGGATAGAGAACAAGTTAATAGCACAAGTTGTAGGAATGGAGAGATAAGAATGTCGATGGCGGCATGGAGACATAGTCTACCAACCCTCTACAACGAATATGTACAATATGTCCATGCAAAATTAAAAAGGGTGTAAAATGTGAAAATGATCACGGGGTAAGGATGTGAGCTAGTCTCAAGGATAACAAGGTCCTAATTGTAACAAGCACATTGCCTCCCGGCAACGGCACCATAAAGCTTGACCTCCCGCCCGTTTGGCATGCAAATTGGGATGGGGATACTAGAATTAGAATTTGTAAACCGCAAGCGCACGGTGTTGAAGTGTGGCTTGGGGGTCGATCACGAGGAGGCGTGTGTTGTACTTGTAAACATTCGGGAACCAGATCACTCGATGGATGAGCTAGCCTATTCTCTGGTTGGTTTTCACGATAGTAAACTAATGGAAAAGATATAAGAGGTAAAAAGGTAGCCTAGGACTTTGGCTTCTGCCCTAATCATGGGTTCTCACTATTACGGCCGAAGGATAGGAATGTGATCGGATGCTAGGGTTTGGCAGTGAGACGTTGCCTCTAATAGTGGTACCTAGCGTCCCATGGGCCAGATATTTCGGTCGATGCCCAGGATGATACGCTAGGTCTACCCAGGTTTGGACGGCGGGCATTGCCATATCCAACACCGCCTGACTCCGAGAGCACTAAGTTAGCAGCGATTGCTCCTGACATTTCATCCAAGACATTCCCACATGCAAGGACTCAATGTCTATGTTATGGGGTGAGCTGTGGCTAGAGAATCAAACTTCCGTTTTATTTCCTCTTGGCCCGACGGTCAAAGGCAGTCTTTCTCCCACCGATGACAAGGAAACACCCCCGCCTAACCATCAAAATCCCTAGATCCAATCAGATCCCTAGTCCTATGGAAGTTCTAGGAAGAACCCACAGAGGGGCTTCCATCAATGTCCCAGATTGAAGAACTACTCATTATACATGGTATGAAATGCAATAAAACAGGATATAGCCATAAGAATGGAATCATGCGATTGTTTACTATAGCAAATAGAAGTATAAACGTAATATCAAAATATACGAACGATCAAAGAACTTACAATTAGAGTTTAATTCAAAGCAGCCAAAACTCCCTTAAAACAGCTTAAAATGGGATCCTCATTTCTGGGAAAACCTAGCCCTATTTATATAAGTGGGCAAGATGCCAGGGAATATTCCCAGAAGAAGACAAAATAGACATTCACCCGATCGGTTGAAACTTCACCCGATCAGGTGAGACGACGAAAAGATTAGTCTTCGGCTCTGATAAATCTCACCCGATCGCTGAACCGATCGGGTGAGTCTTCGATTTTTCGAGCTTGGGAAACGGCAGCTACAGGTGACCCGATCGGTTGACAAGTCAACCGACCGGGTGCGCTTTGGCCTTCACAGCTGCGTTCTGTTTTACATCCACCTGATCACTGAACCGATCGGGTGGATCTATCTCTTCCTCAGGACTGATACAGTCGCATGAACCGATCGGGTGGCTGTTCTACCCAATTGGTTGAGAGCTGATACATGGTTTTTCTTGATGAATGGCTCTCGGGATCTCGTGCGACACATCATATTGCTCCGGGGACTCATGATGTTGGCCCTAAATGTCCCCTGCGCTAGCAATGTCCTGTAAATGTACACAAACACAACGAAAGTGAAAAGGAACTAAAAACACAAAGGAACGGATACGAAACAACGAAAAACAACGGAGAAGACGTGTGTGAATATATAAAATATAAATGCACGTCAGGTGTCCAGATGTTCGTAACGAGAGGTGTGATTGTTTCTGCGAAGTTGGGTTTTCAACATGTCAAGCCAAAGAATTCTCCACTGGTACTACTAACTCAAACTTATGTAATCACATACTGTACACATATAATATGTATATGTTACTAATTCTTATTACTATCATCTCATATTAATAAATAATGTATACATGTAATATATATACATTTATCTGTTAAAACTAACGTACTGATTATTAATTAGTAATCATTAACGTATGCATCATATTAATTACTGATTATTAATACACTAACATCTAATATAATTAAACTGTGCCACAAATAGATATATATTAACTGTTACTTATGTTATTAACAAGCTGCTAACTAACTTATATATATGAATAATAATATATTAACATTATTTGCATACTTGGTGTTACTGTTGGGTATAAAAATAAGTGTCTATAAACTAACATCTGATGTCATTAAACTATGTTATAATTAAATATATATATATACTAACTATTAACTAATCATAACTCCGCACGTGGGATCTGCAGATGGTGACGACTGCTGACGACGGCGATGGGTTGGAGTGGCGACGCGGTGGGGTGGCGCGGTGTGTTATTGATGACGTCGAGTGTCTACGGCGGTGTCCGACTTCTCTGTGGATGTCGAAGTTGGGGTGAACATGCTGAAGAGGTGGAGTTGGGTTGCGGCGTCTGAAGGTTGTCGGGGTTCTGAGAAGGGGGATCAGTGCTGTGGGGGTTGTGAGGTCGGAGGGCTGGGCCGCGGGGAGACGGTCGGCAGTGCAGTTAGGAGAGGAGACGGTGTTGGGGTCTGTTGTGGGGAGAGGAGGAGAATGAAGGAGAAGTCAAAGGGGATCCAGGCGCCTTGGGTGGTGAGGGTTGTCGGAGTTTTGTGGTTGTTATCGGAGGGAGGTGTAGGCAAGGTCGTGGGTCTGGGAGAGATCGGGGATGATCGGAGGGTCGAGAGGTTGGTGTCTAAGTGGTTTTTAGGGCATGCAGGCTGGGTAGGGAGGCAGAGGCTGTCGAAGTCCGGTGGTGGCAAGGGAGCGGGAACGCTGGGGCTGTCGTCAATGGCGATGGGGAGTCAGAGACTGAGTGGGTGTGTGCTGACAGGTGAAGGAGGTCGAGGTTGTTCGTGGTTATGACGGGAGGGGAGATGGTCGGAGTTTTGGTTTTGAACGGAGGAAGGAGGAGTTCAAGGAGGCTTCTGTAGGAGGGTAGAGTGGCTCTCGGAAGCTTGTGGTGGAGGTTGATGGGAGAAGGAGTTCGAGGCGATGGGGAGAAGTCGCCAGGGGGTTGCTTGGAGTTTTGAGTTGAATGGAGGAGGTTGCTCGGGTTATATTTTAATACATCACAAAATACGTACAAAATACATACAATGAATACCGGTCGTTACAAGAAGAAGCTGTGGCCTTGGTTGATGCTTGATGCAATGAAGCTCTTGGAGATGGCTTCGTTGTGCAATATGGCTTTGGCCTTGGGGATGAAGATGGAGCTTTGGCAATGAGATACCTACAAGGTTGCGCAACAAGGAAGAAGGGTGGCATGCAGCTAAGAGCTTTTGACTTAGGGTTATGGCCGAATTTTTCTTTCATTGCGCTTTCTCCAAAATATCTCTCTTTGAATATGGGTTTATATAAAAGAGGATGGGATCAATTAGAATCAAATAGAGTCTCATAATTGATGGAGATAGGAAGGAATCGTAACTTGAATAGGATTTGAATGAATCACCATGGAAGATCTCTTCTAGTCACACTAGGATATGTAGTTTGAATATGGATGGCTATAGGATTTAAATTAAGATCTCATTTAATCTCTTATATTAATTTGCATGAGATTCTCCATATCTCTCTATATTTGACCAAGTCTTCAATTTGTATGGCTTTAGGATTTGATTCATGCACCAATTGATTTGAATCAATTTAAAATTGATTTGAATTTATTTCCTCCTTATCTTCCCATCTTTGACTTAGTCCAATATGTGTAGCTATTATCTCCATCTTTGACTTAGTCCACTTTGCTAATGAATGAAAAATTCTCCATCACTTTGACTTAGTCTGTCTTTGAGTATTTGCGAGAGTACCATTCCTGAAAACACTTAACCCACACATTAAATCGTTCACACACGTTTGTTATAATCAAACACGAAGTCATCGATCGTTGTACCCAACTACACGTTCTATCCAACACCCGCACCAAGCTTTAGATCTTGGGACCTCTCAAAAGTTAAGAGCAAACCTAAGTCGAATAGATGAGAATAATTATTCACTCCTTCTCCCATTTTTCTTCCTTGCTCATGCTCAGGCTATAGCAAAGATACGAAGGAGTTCGGATAGAATCTGAAGTCTTGACGGAGGATCCACTCAAGGTGAAACTTTCTGGAGCACGTGGTTAGCTAAGCGACAAGGATGTTGCTCTCCTCAAGATATCATCTAGCTTAAAGGAAGCGGTTCAGCCCCAAAACGGGGCATTGGTTCGTGAGGATCAACGTTCTGCTAACGTATAGAATAAATGTATGTAATTTATTTTTTGCATTTAATTTTTTAGTGATCAGTTAGATCTATCCTTAGGGGTTGGTCAGACCCACCCCGGGATAGTATAGATTCTGATTAGGGGATTTTATTCCTTAGGGCTTTCTTGAAATTGTTTTAAGATATGTTTTTCAGCTGCTGTATTCTGTTTCCTTGTCCACCCAACTTAGGCCGGACGAGGATTTTAGCCATACAGACTCGAAAAAACCCTACAGGGAGAATGTCGAGATTTTCTTAGTCAGACAGTGCATGACTATACCATATTTGGCATGGTCATGCTGTAACGACCACTTTTCGTTGTGCTTTGTTCGTGCACGTGCTTTTGACCGTGCACGTGTTTATTTTAGACTTCATTTGGTTGTGAACACTTCCGTGTGATATGCCGTTGTGAACGCCTCTAAAAGTAGTAAATAGTGGCACTATTTTGGAACGACATTTCTCGAGTCGTTTTCCCACAATTTAATCTTATTCGATGAGAGTGGCGATTTTCACTTTTGACGGGAGACGTTTCTATTTTTAGTTTCGTCGTCCGACGTCAAAATTGAGATCCGTCTTCTTGGTTAGCTTTCTTTCGTCATCACGATCACCCCGATATTTATTTTATAATTTTTGGAGTTTATTTGACCACTTTTATATTTTTAGCAAGGTTTAAAATATTTTTAATAGCCACGTTTTAAATTATTTTCGGCCAAACAAAATTTTATTACGTTTTAAATACTTCAAAATATTTTTGAGCCAAATCTCAGCTCATTTGGGCCGCACCCAAGCCTTGTGCAAATTGGAGAGGGTGAGATACGAATTTTAAATTATTTTAAACTCCTAATCCCATTAGGATTAGCCCTAGACCAAGTCAACCCCTCTACACTATATAAACAACCTTTAGGAAGACCTATTTTCACAAGAAATTAATCCTAACTGCTTCCAAAACCCAAATTTCACGTTGCGACGAATCGTCGCAACGTTGCTGCACCGTCGCCCGCACCGACCGAGACAAACACCCCAAAACCCCCGCTCCGACCGATAGCCGCCCCCCGCACCAAGCCCCGTCCGCATCGTTGCATCGCCCCCCCCGCTCCGTTCTCCCGCTCCGACCGAGAGAATCTCTCGGTCAGACCGAGAGGTTTCCCCCCGCTCCCGCCCGCTCCGCACCGTTGCAAGCCCCCGCTCCGCACCGCACAGCGCCTCGCTCCAAGCCCCGCTCCGCTCCATGCCCGACCGAAGCCCCCACCCGCATCGACTGAAGCTCCGCAATGTTGCAACGGTTGCAACGTTGCAACGCCCCCGCCAAGCGCCCGACCAGCGCTGTCTCCCGCACCGACCGATGGTTTTCTCCGCACCAAGCTTCCGCCCGCACCACTGCAAACCCAAACGCTGCAACCCTCGCACCCCTAGTGCCCGACCGATGGAGCTCCCCGCACCAAGCGTGTCTGACCGAGAGCCAAACGTCGCAACCCCGCACCCGTCGCACCGCTTGCCACCGTGGGCCCCCCAAGTTCTCCAGAGGTATTGTGGGTCCCCTATTGGTCCCTAGGACTACTGTGGGCCCAACCTAGGTGCTTTCTCTCCGATGATTTGCCGCGTACGACGTTACGACACGTCGTAGCCCATCGTCGCGCGTACTAGCTTTGGAATCTGGATTCGTTGCTCCGGTTGCTGCTCTAAACTTTCCAGCGAGGAATCTATATTGGAATCAGGACTTGGAGCGCGATCTTTTATTCCAACCCCTGGCGTCGCTACCCGACGCCAGTGTAGCTTTCGCGTCGTGTTAAGGCCGGTGGACTTGTGCACGTAGGTTATTTGTGACTTGGACTCTCTTGGACGGTGTTTCTCAGACGTTGTACTTGCAGGCAAGTGAAACTTGCCAACTCTTGTGTAGGGCCATGTTTTAGGCCACTCCCTTGTTTTTAGCGTAAAAGAGACTAGACAGTGAAATGATAGCTGTCTAGACGCAACTTTGGGATCTAGCTTGACAACGAAGCTAGATTCGTCACCCTGCCATGTCATGCATGCATTGATATCTGTGACGTTTAAATTCCTTATCTGTACGCACTTTTAACTGCCATGCATTGCATTCTACATGTCATCCAAGTTGATTGTTGCATTCGTAGCACACGCTACACTACTTGTTCTTCCTTGTCCGGCTAGGTGCACCCCTACGCCATCATGAACAATACTTCCTGGACTCGTGATCCAGAAGCGGGCCACACCCGATTTCCTTGTCCGGCTAGGTGCACCCCTATGCCATCGTGAATAATACTTTCTGGACTCGTGATCCAGAAGCGGGCCTCATGTGTTGGTCAAAAACCAATGCCCGATCTCCTTGTCCGGCTAGGTGCACCCCTATGCCATATTGAAATACACTTCCTGGCTTGTGATCCAGAAGCGAGTATATGCGTTCGGGGGTAAGGCCCTGGCTCGATACACGTGGAGGGGTAGGGATAAGCGATCACTTGAGCTAGGAGTGGGCCACGCAGCCACTCTAGCCAAAAGGCGTAATCTCTGTGCATGACGTGCTTACTTTACTTTACTTGTCTTGTACTAGTGAGTGTTTCTTGTAAAACTTGACATCCATGCCATGCTTGTACTTTACTTTACTTTACCTTACTTGTTGCACTCATACTTTAACTGCCATGTCATTGCATTCATGCTAGAACTGCTAGGTTGCTTTACTTACTTTCAGTTTCCTTGCACAAGTCTCTTGTAGACTTGCTGACATGTGCCCCTTGCTCTTTTGGGTGTCACATGTTAGACCTTGAGCCAGAGACCGTTGCTGAGTACGTGATGTTTTGCTGACGTTGAGCCTGAGTCCACGTCTGCCCAGGAGGAGTTTTGTGGACACCGGTGACCTTTCCTGGTGACCTTGCCGAGCTTTCTTTTGTTTTAGGTTTTGTTGTTAGTTGTCGGTGCGTGGCACCTTTACTTTGTACGTTGTACTTTTGTTGGCCATGTGTGGGCCTTTAGACTCTTTTTCTTTTCAGCCTGGTGGCTTTTTCTGTGATGTTGAAACTTATTTTATGGATATTCTGAGATATCTCTTTTGTCTCATTTCATTATTATTATCTTTGTTTTGTTCGCATTGCAAGGACCTGCAGTTTTAAAATTGATTGACGCATATCGGATTTGCAGCTTTGCAGCTTCAAGTCTGAGCGGACCTTCTCACGCTTCGCCTCCACATTTTTGGGAAGCGGGGCGTGACAGGTTTTGTTGGTGGCCCATGCAGGTCCGTCTTGCAATTGCGAATTAACGGAACAACGATAATAACGGAATGTCCATTAAATAAATTGCAACATCCGAGTCATAAGCCTTGAGCCTAGTCGTTTCCCTATGTCACTAGGTGGTAAGGAGACTTAGTTAGACGTCCGTGCTTGCTAGTTAGAGACCTCTGATTGTTAGTTAGACTCCCTGTCAGCAATTGATTTAATCGTCGTAGGAGTTACCTTGGTGGTTCTTGTCTTACTCTGACCATATTAGACTTCTAGAATTTCCTTCAGTCGTTCGCTTGGGTTCATCGATTTCAGACAAAGCTGAACACATTTCATTACCGTCTAGCTCTTTAGAAGGCCTTAGCGCTTAGTTCTTAACCTTTAATTGGTCGACCGTAGGAGTTTCCCCGTAGATTCTCCTGATTCATAGCCTAGGCGTATGTATGTTTTGATCATCCGACCAATTTCCTTGCCTCGATTCACGAGATCGCCTCATGACGATCGTCGTCAATCTTTGAACCTCTCCATTACGAACCTTGAATCTTCTGAAAGTATTTTTCGATTTCCTCTTTCACTAAGTTTAAATTTGTTCAAAATTTTAATGTATATATATTTATACTTCATACTCCTTCGTTGACTTAAATTCGTAAAACTTTTGTCGGAATTCTTGAATACTAGTTTGTAGTATTTTTCCAGCCTATACCTTTCGTACTTATGAAACTACATTATCCCTTCATATATTAATTTTATTCTGAACCGTACTTTTATTTTGTCCAATTCAACTTGTAATTTTTCCTTCTTATTTATGCCATTCGAATGATACATCGTGTTTACTTTAATACACTTTTCAAGTCACATGGAACTTCAGCTTTCAGCAAGTCGATTTTATGCTCATCGTTTTCCCTATTTCAGATTTTTGTAAAATTACTATTTCATAACCATTTCCTAATCTGGACCTTCCATAGTTTGGTTTTAAAGCTTATTACCAATTTTGATAATTCTACTACTAAGTTATTATTACCTTTCTGCTCACCATACGTGCTTTTAGAATAATTTCTAAACTAAATTGAATTCCAAATATTTTTTTATATATCCGTACCAGGCTCGTTGTGCTCGTATGCTAAGAGCTTGGTGTAAACCAGTTTTATTTTTTGGCACATCTCGGTTCCTCTACAAGTAGTTCCAATATTGATTATTTTAAATTTTCTTTCCCTGGCTTAAAGACTTTGAAAGCGTTTAAAACGAGCTTCAATTCTTCAGTTACTTTAATTTCATTATCTGAATTTCCAAATTTTTTTCCAAAATTATATTAAATTACTGCCGTATAATATTTTCTAAAAACTACGTCCTTAATGTTCGTGTCAATGATTTACTTCCTTTTCTTAATGATTTTTGATAAGCCAATAAAACATTTTTCTTATTATGAATATTCGACTCAAACTTATTTTGAACAACTCGTTTTATCGACCTCCAAATATCTTTATACGGACGAGGATTCCAACACTTGAAGTACAACAATTTTCAATTTCGCGTATTTTAGCTTATGTTACTTCATTTCTCAATCCTATATAAGTATCACTACATCTCCCTTTCCTCTACCTAAACATTCACAATTGAGTCACTATTTCACCTAGCCAAGCTGTCACCTTGTATTCGTTCTATCTGAACTCGTGCTTATCGATCGTTTCCTCGTCACGCTTACGACCTCGACTTCCTCTATTGCTTAGGCTTTAGTGCCCGTCAATGTCTGTGCCAACTCTAAGTTGTTAATAGGCCCTTGGACCTTGTGATGTAGTCGTAGTGCACGTACCTAAGTTGTGTACGTGGGCTTGAATGAGTATACCCCCATAGTATATTGATGCTTGCCTATTGTGTGATATATATATATATATATATATATATATATATATATATATATATATATATATATATATATATATATATATATATATATATATAGTGAAAAATGGAGAAGAGCTGACAGCGCTGAAAATTTTTCCAGCGCTGTCCGCATTTTGGTGGACCTAAAAGTATTTTTTTTGAAATTTTTTTTTTCAGTAGTTAGATATATGTGTTAGGAAGCTCCCCACAAAATTTCAGCTCGATCCGACACCGTTTGAGCCTCCGTTCATCGATTTCAAAAACGTTACACAAATCTGTCCACAGTTTTGCGTAACGTTTTTGAAATCGATGAACGGAGGCTCAAACGGTGTCGGATCGAGCTGAAATTTTGTGGGGAGCTTCCTAACACGTATATCTAACTACTGCAAAAAAAATTTTCAAAAATAAATACTTTTATCTCCCCCAAAATGCGGACAGCGCTGGAAAAATTTCCAGCGCTGTCAGCTCTTCTCCATTTTACACACACACACACACACACACACACACACACACACACACACACACACACACACACACACACACATATATATATGTGAAAAAACGTTCTCTCTCTCTTCATTCTAGAGAGAGAAGCTCCGGATCTGAGCGATCGTGAGGGCTTCCGCCGGCCGCTCCGCGACGGGCGCTGGGGTCTGATCGGAAGGCGGTGAAGGCTGGGCATTTGGTCGGCATGTACGGATCTCCCTTCCACCAGGACATGAGTAGATCTGCTTGAGTTCGTGAGAGATCTACTGGTGTTTGGATCTTCCTCCTTCGCCGAATCAAGATCTCCCTCTGAGATCTTGATTCCGGGTGAGATCCTGCGCATTATAGGTTTCTTGCTTCCGATTTTGTTCTTTTTTCCCCTTTTGAAGTGCTGCGGTGGTTGCTTTGTGCTGTCTGTGGTGTCGCCGGAGCGGATCGTGATGTGATCTACTCCACCTTTGATCCCCTACGAAGTCGGTAATCTGGAGCTTGGGGATCTTGTCTTGCGCACTTCTGCTGGATTGGTTCAGGATCTCTCATCGGGATCCAGATCTGGTGTGGCCGGAGCTCAGATACCTTCATTTCTTCATTCTTTTTGGATCAAGTTCTCTCTCCTAGAGTCTTGATCCGGCAGTGTGAGTTCTGTTACTGGTGGATATTCATTCTTTTGATTCTTGTTAATTTTCTGATCTCTTCCCCGTTTGATGTTCTTGCTCTGATGGAGCCTTATGCTGGTAGCATTCTCAAGCCACCGGAGGTATGGAAAGTTGTTGCTAAGAAGAATGTCAGATTTGATTCCCAAAGCAAATCTGGAGATAACAACAGCCAAGTCAGGCCGATGGTGTCGACATCAAGAAACTTGGGAGCGACGAAGCGCAAGGATGTGGATAGGAGGAACATCCGCCCGAAGTCGACGATTAAGATCAGTCATACTTCGGAGAAGCTGTCCTGGTTGGATGTTTGTACCAATCGGCGAGCTATTGCACCGGCTCTCTCTATGACTTTTGTTGACCCGATGATTGATCCTGAGCTTGGCCCGATGGCTAGAGTTCCTGGTGTTCTTCTTGATGAAGCTGCTGAAAGTTGGGGTAACACTCTGGTCGGCTATGTGCTCAGAGACGTTCCGTTCTTCAGCCAAATGCAAGCTTGGGCCATGCGTAGTTGGAAACCAAAGCAAAGCCTTCATATATTCTCACGAGATAACGGTTTTTTTTACTTTAAATTTGGTTGCAGTGAGGATTGTGACAGAATCTGGGGCGGAGGGCCATGGATGTTCGACGGCCGCTTGGTTGTTCTGCAGCGTTGGAATCCTAGCCTCGGATCTGACCGGGACTCTCTCACATCTGTTCCAATATGGATCAGGATGCCGAACCTCCCCCTTCATATGTGGTCGCTGAGCATCCTCAACATCATTGCCAGTGTGGTCGGCAAGCCTATCTCACTTGATCGGGCTACTGCAACCTTGGAAAGACTGGCCTACGCCCGATGCTTGGTTGAGGTGAACGCAGCATCTGAATTGGTTCGCTCAGTGAATGTCTTGCTTGATGGAGGTGACTGCTTCAAGGTTGACATCTGCTACGAAGGGGAGCCTCCGCGTTGCAAAGTGTGTAAGAGCTTCGGACACTCCATTGTGCAATGTCCTCTTGCAGGGGATGCTGCTGTTAATAGCACGGCAGGGCTCGTTGCGGGGATGGAAAAAAGTGTGAAGGTGGCAATTGGTGAGCAACATCATCATAGTGATATTCAACCTCTGGCTGGCGAAGCTGGGCTATCTGAAGACACTATTTGTAAGCAAAAATTTTCTCCTATTCTGTTAAGTGATAGAGGGGGGTGGTTGATTGTGTAAATAAGCCTGGGATTCGGGCTGAAATAGCTGACCAAGAAGGGGTCCGTAGGGCTTATGAGCAAGCAAATGTAATTCAGATTTACCCTAGCGTCCCTATTCCAGAATGTGATGATAGTGGTAGACGGAAGGGGACGGGAGGCGCGGTTATAGGCTCGTGCCCTCAGGTTTGCATCAAGTGGAAGGAGGCTGGGAGCATCAAAGTGATAGACCATGCTAGTGGGGGTCCCCTCGCGAGCAGCTACTCCACATCGGATCAGAGTGCTGCAATAGAAGATGACCGCAATGGGGATAGGATTGCTGCAATTGGGAAGGTGGAATTGGCTATATCTACGGGTGATCTTGTGCAAAAGGTTAGTGCCATTACCTCATCTACACCTATCTGCTCTTTTTCTGGGTTGGAGACTGGGTTGGCTACTGATGATATTGGGGGTGAGAAGAAGCTTGGCACGTCAAGGGGCTGCCACAGTGAAGAGGGGGGGCCTGCAGGTGAAGACGAGGAGAGGAATGCTGTTGAAATGGCTGAGTCCTGGGGGTACGATGTCATGCCTAACGAGGGGAAAAGTTGTAATGTTGTTGCTCCTATAGAGGAAATGTATAGGGTGGATGCTCGGGCTCCTGTAGAGGAGATGTATAGGGTGGATACTTGTAAAGTGGGGGGAGGCGTTGAGGCCGTTGTAAATTCTACAGGAGATGGCGCTGATAGGGGGTCTATAGGGAGTTGTAATAGGGTGTCTAAGCCCATGGGTGACGAGCCTTGTATTGCTGTGTCGCGTAGCCAAGGGACTCCTATAGGGGAGGTGTGTAGGTTGGAAGGCGAAGAGGCCGTTGTCAAAGCTGTAGGGGATGTTACAGCTCTTAAGGGTGCTTATGTGCTGGCTGTGACCAGTATTGACAAGAAATGTAATAGGGAGGGGGGCATCGAGACGGGGTACAATGAGGTTGGTACTGTCGCTGAAGCAAAAAGCAAAGGAGATTCTGCTACGAATCCTGCGGGGGAGGTCCAAGACCGGGGTGCCATCAAGTTGATGACCGTGCATCCGAAGATCAATTATAGCGCAGAGGTTTCCAATGTATATGGGCTAGCGGGGCCTAGCTATGTGAGGGCGAATGAAGGCCCGTGTAACAGTATTAATAATAGAGGGGGGGACGGGTCGGGGATCGTGGTCACTGGGGATATGGCGCTCGCCTCTCCCCCTCCGCCTATCACCAACGCCACGGCTGGCGCAGTCCAAACCAGTAGCATGCACTTGTGCGAATGAAATCCTTTTAATGTTTTAAATGGGGGCAATCATCCTCGCTTAGGAGCCTCCTTGCTCGATGACCCTAATAACACCATTGAATCGGATAATGAGCCAGATGATATGACCATTATTAATGAGCTTTGGTATGAGGAGCAAGAGAAATTGAAGCAAAAAAGTAAGGAACGGAAAAGTTCCAAGTCGTTCAAGAAGGGTGTGGTCTCTTCTAAAGGCATTCGTAAAAGTTCTAGAATCAATAAGGATGTGGAGCATCCTCCCCCCCCCCCCCGTTTAAATGACTGTGCTCATCTGGAACACTAGGGGCTCAATAGCGTTACTAGGCGGAAGGAGCTTAAAATCCGTATGCGTGAGCTTAACCCCCCTTTGGTTGGCCTCCTTGAAACTAAGGTTGTTGAGGACAATGCTCAGCGTATTATTGGTTGTTTCCCTAAGAATTGGGTCTCTATTAGCAATCACTGTTCGCACCGTAATGGCCGGATCTTTGTCTTGTATGACCCCGTCATCTGGAAGGTTTTGGTTGATGGTGTTTCGGCCCAACACCTCTCTATGAAATGTATTAACACTGCTGGCTTCACCATGATGGTGACAATTGTTTATGCTTTCAACTCTTATCTGGATCACAGGATTCTTTGGGATTCTATTAAGGATACTGCTAATAGATACAAAGGTCTCCCTTGGGTTATTGGGGGGGACTTTAACTGTGTTAGATATACTATGGATAAAGTGGGCGGTAGACTGATTGATGTGCATATGGTGGATGAGTTCAATGACTGCATCAATGCCAGCGCTCTTATGGAACTTAAAACTGTTGGCAATACCTTGAGCTGGAATAATCGTAGTATTGGGCAGCGTCGTATTTCTGCTACTCTTGACCGTTCCTTCTGCAATAGTGCTTGGATGGATGTTCTTACATCTTCATACTGTGAATACGTTGCTGGGGGCACTAGTGACCATTCCATTCTGATTATCCATACTCATCAACTGGAGGGGTCTGGTCCTAAACCCTTCAAATTCTTTAATGCCTGGCATCGCAGCCCTGAGTTCCTTAGTTTGCTTAAGGATCATTGGAGCGTTAGAGCTTATGGTTGTCCAATGATTCGGCTGGTTACCAAGCTTAAAAATCTGAAAATTGGTCTCAAGCGTTTTGGGGCTGTTTTTCGCAATACCAATGATGTTGCTAAAATTCGTGCTGATCTGACTGCTATCCAAAATAATCCTAATCTGAGCTTCTGTGATGAGTTGCAAAAGAAAGAGCGCATCTTAATTAACCAGCTTGCTGAGGCCATTGATATTGAGGAATCCAATCTTAAGCAGAAGAGTAGGCAAGATTGGCTGCAGCTTGGTGATCGCAATTCCAAATTTTTTTATACTGCCATGAGGGCTAGGCAGAGTCATAACAATATTGGGCATCTCATCTCCGCCAATGGCTCTAGTAACAATTCTATCGACGTTCTCAAAGCTGAGGCCCCTGTGTTTTACTCAAACCTTTTTAATCAGAATGATTACTGGAGAGTCTTCCCCTGTCTCACTCCTAAAAGAGTGCTTACCAAAACTGCTGCCGATTGGGTTGAAAGACATGTCCTTACTGAGGAGGTTAGGAAAGCTGTTTTTCAAATTGGTGTGGACAAGGCTCCTGGGCCTGATGGTTACAATGGTTTCTTTTATCAAAATTCGTGGGATGTTGTTGGTGGAGATGTCACCTTAGCTGTCCTCAATTTTTTCAAATCTGGGAAGATTTACCGTCCAATTAATCACACTTTTCTCACTCTTGTTCCGAAGAGTGCTAATGCGTCGGGTTTGGGGGACTACAGACCGATATCCTGCTGTATTGTCCTATACAAGATTATCAGCAAAATACTTTGCAATCGGTTGAATAGAGCGGTTATTGAGCTCATATCTCCAAATCAAGCAGCTTTTCTTCAAGACCGTCTCCTATCTGATTGTGCGTTGCTGGCCCATGAGCATATTCGGGGGTTTAATAATCCTATGGGGGCTCGGGCCTGCCTTAAACTTGATTTACGCAAAGCTTTTGATAGCGTTAACAGGGAATTTGTCTTCTACATGCTTCACCAGATGGGCTTCAAGCACAAATTTATTGGTTGGATATGTGAATGTATCTCTACTCCCTCGTTTTCTGTCTTGATTAATGGTTCCCCTTATGGTATGTTCCAGTCTAATAGGGGTTTAAGGCAGGGAGATCCCCTTTCCCCCTATCTCTTTGTGATTGTCATGGAGGCTTTCTCCTTGCTTATGGCTAGGGCCAATGTCACGCGCAGCATTATGCCTATGAAAAGAGCGGGGGCTGTTACCCATCTTCTCTTCGCTGATGATCTTTTGGTTTTTTGTCGCGCTGATCCCAAATCCTTTGAGGGGTTGAGAGATCTCCTTTCTGTTTTCAAGTCCTTTACTGGGCTTGAGGTGAATTGGAGCAAAAGTGCCGGCATTTTCAGTAAAGGAACTAGGGGGTCTGGTGGTCTTGCTGACATTTTGGGTATTCGTAGAGTGCAGTCCCTATCCACATACTTGGGTCTCCCTCTTTCCACTAAGTACCCCAACGCTGCTATGTATGGGCGCCTGATTGATAGATGCAAAGGCAGGTTGCAGGGGTGGTCTTCATCTCTTCTATCCATTGCTGGGCGTATTGAGCTGGTTAAATCAGTTATCTATGGCATGGTTGGGTTTTGGATGCAAGCTTTTTGCATTCCTAAGTCTGTTCTTTGCATGCTCACCTCCATGTGTAGGAAATTTATCTGGGGGAAAAACCATCTTTGGGCCTGGAATGATATGTGTGTGTCCAAGCAGGAAGGGGGGATTGGGATCAGGAACTTTACTGATTTAAATAAAGCTTATGGTATTAAGCTCTCATGGCGCATGCTTTCTCACAAGGGTGTCTGGGCCTCTTACATGAGAAACCATTATATGAGTAACATGGGGTTTTTTCTGGCCAAGTACCATCCTATGCAGTCTGGAACCTGGAAATTTATTCTTCATTGCCGGGAATTCACCAGGAAGCTTACCAAACGCAATGTTAGGGATGGCTCTTCTACCCTCTTCTGGTATGATAATTGGCTTCCCTGTGGTCCCCTTTGTGACTCTTATGAGGTCCCTGTTGGAGAGGATCAGAGAATGGTTAGTGACTATTGGGCTAATGGGGATTGGTCAGATTGCAGCTCTCTGCTCCCTATTCGGCATATTCTCAATTCGGTTGCTTTGACAGTGGGTAGTGATTCTTGGACTTGGGCTTCTAAAAACCCTTCTCTTCGTAATGCATGGGAGGGCTCTCGGGTCATTAAACCTCTCTTTCCCTATTACAAGGTGGTCTGGTTTCAGGGGCACATCCCCAAGATGGCTATTACTTTATTACGAGCTTTCCACGGGAAACTGCTTACCCGGGATAAGCTCGTAAAATGGGGAGTGTCTACTTCACCCTACTGTGTTTTATGCTCTGATAATATTCTTGAAAACATGGAACATATATTCTTTGAATGCCCCTATACTAACTACCTCCTTTGCAGGAGTTTTCTTAAAATGGGAGTCACCATCACCATTCCCTCCGCCTTGTCTGGTATTGGGGATTTGATTCTTTCATTTTATCCTGGAAAGAGCAATATGGGAAGGTTGGCTAAAACTGTATTGGCTATGTTGACTTGGCATATTTGGCGGGAGAGGAACAGAAGGATATTTGATGGAAACAGGCAGACTCAAACTCAAGTTTTTGAGACTATTACTGACGACGTCAGAATTTCACTGAGGCATATAGAGTGGGATAGGGATTCGGATGTTGGCCCTCCTACTAACTGGGGGTTGGTTGACTAGTTGGGCCGCCATGTATTTTTTCTGGTTTTTTTGACCCTATAGTTAGCGGAAGGTGTCATGTATCATTGGGGTTAGGGGCGCCTGTGCTCTTGCCCCGTGCTACACACATCCTTCCTCCATCCGTGAGCGTCTTGTATTTTTTCATATGTCTCAATAAAGATGCAAAGCATATTCTCCACATATATATATATATATATATATATATATATATATATATATATATATATATATATATATATATATATATATATGTTAATGGGCCAATGCTGACAGCGCTGGAAATTTTTCCAGCGCTGTCCGCATTTTGGGGGAGATAAAAGTTTTTTTTTGAAATTTTTTTTTCAGTAGTTAGATATACGTGTTAGGAAGCTCCCCACAAAATTTCAGCTCGATCCGACACCGTTTGAGCCTCCGTTCATCGATTTCAAAAACGTTACGCAAAACAGTGGACAGATTTGCGTAACGTTTTTGAAATCGATGAACGGAGGCTCAAACGGTGTTGGATCGAGCTGAAATTTTTTGGGGAGCTTCCTAACACATATATCTAACTACTGCAAAAAAAATTTCAAAAAAAATACTTTTATCTCCCCCAAAATGCGGACAGCGCTGGAAAAATTTCCAGCGCTGTCAGCTCTTCTCCATTTTTCACACACACACACACACACACACACACAGATATATATATATATATATATATATATATATATATATATATATATATATATATATCTATTCTATAAAGCATGAAGAATTTGAATTTTGTCCCAGTAGGACAAGCTGACTAGGATATGACTAGGATAAGTAGTTGGTGACTAGGATTTTGTGTTGATTTGTTAAAACTTTGAGGGTTAATGATTATTTTGTGTTAAAACTTTGGGGGGGAAAAACTTTGGAGTGAAATAAACTTTGGGTTGGGTTGCAACCCAAATTTTGAATTTTAAACAAAAAACCAACTTCTGTTTTTCTGAGTATTCAAAAATCTGCCTCAAAAACATTGGAGGGAAACTCAATTTTTTGGGGGGGAACTCAAAACTCTGCCTAAAAATGTTGGGGAAACTCAAATATTTTGGGGAAACTCAAACTCTGCCTCAAAACTCTGCCTCATTGACGCACCGTTCTCAAAATCACTGCCTCAAAGCTGTTCCCTTCTCAAAAACATTTGAACCCGCATCCAACCTGCACCTCTCTCCGTTGCATCTCAACCTCATCTTTTCCCAATCACCTTTGTGGAGAGTTCTAGCTTTGTGAAGAGTTCAACCCTCAACAACCAGCATTGTCAGCATGCAACCATCTGAAATATATAGTGGGTGATAGAGTCAAGTTTTTTAACAGCTTGCATGAAATACTGCAATGTGATGGAACTATGCGTGTATGTTGGATTTGTTAGCGCGCTCAGGATGAATAGGGCAAGATCTGGAATTTGGGAAGATGATGCCTGTAGATGCTAGCGCTGAGAATTGTGTGCGTAATGAGGTACAGCTGCATCTGTGTGTTCTCTTACTTTCATTACTTTTACTTGCTTAAGTTGAATATTAACGGTTAAGATCTAAGAGAAAAGAAAATTTATGTATATTGCAATGTCTAGAGATCATATATGGGGGGGATATATCATATATGTGTACAAAAAGAGATGCACAAGTACATGCTCGAGATCAAGAAGTGGTAACCAGCCAACAAAGTTGTAGTTAGATTACAACTCAAATGCAAGTCAGTATTGTGCTTTCTGCAAATCTTTAGAAGTTCCCAGTATGGTGAATGCACATTTCGACTTGAAAATTCAAGCAGATTACACAACCCATTTTTCTTCTCCCAGTCATTTCAAATCTGCAATGATATTTGGTGGAAATTATTCAGTTGGAGGGAATGTGCCATCTTGACCACAGAGCATGCTTTGTTCATAAGAAGAGATCTTTTAATTTTTCACTATCTAGAGATTTAATGGGATTTAGTTCTTACTAGAATGTGAATCAACTTTTGTGTAAAGCCTCAAACATGTAAAAGTCTCGAATATATTTTCAGTAAACATTATAATTTTTCATGCTTTTTAATTTCTTTTAGTGAGCTAATAATTGAGAGCATTATATTGGAATTTGAAGGTTCCAGTGAGCAAAATAAGGTTGGTGATTAAGTTGCAAAAAACTCAATTCAATAAACTATACTGCTGGTTTTTTCTACTATCAGGGTGGCTATTTCAGGTGCAAGTTCTTCACTTGTGTGTGGCATGATGTTCTATTGGCAGCTTCATGCAGCCTGTTGGAAGATAAGCACACCTATCATTTTTGGCTCATGCAACCAGGAAGCAAGCATGCATCCCCTGGAGAGTGAAGTGCAAATGAAGTGGCTAGATGAAGAGGTAACATGATATGACTTGCAGATGAGTGGAGGAATAGTTGGAAACAATGCTGCTCTTGGTTTCAATTTGGAGAGTGTTGGAGTGGTTGAAAATCATGTTTATATCCCAGTAGTTATAGAGATTTTGGGTAGGTACAGGTGCGATTGGGGGAGGTAGCTATGCACAATGCCCCTGCCACTAGGGCTCCCTTCTGTTGCATTAGTCAAATTGTGCACCCCGTTTACATCTCTAGATATATCACTCATTCGGTTAAAAAAGGTAATACTGGGTGGATAACCCAGAAAAGGTTCCTTATCAACAAATGGATGCCAGATAGGTCCTGGCTTTCCAAGCTGCATATCAATTAATGGCACTTCCCAATATTTCGATATACCCTTGCAGATATCAGCATAAACTGATGGATTTTCTACTGATGCTAACATACTACCCATAACATTTTGGTAAGACAAGGGTATTAGAGTAACTTCAGGGTAATGCGTATATGAGTTCTACCCATAACAGTGGCCATACATATTCAAAAATTGTAATGCGTAATATTTATGTTGAGGTGAGGCTAAGTTATGGGTATGAGTTCTTCAGGGTATTAGAGTATTATGTATATGAGTTTTTCAGGATAAGCATTCACAAAACAATGAAATTGTTGAATCTTACTTGGCAACTTGGCACATGTTCTAACCAATGCACTACATTTTATCTACAAGTATTTTTGCATTAGAAAAAGGTTGTTTTAATTGTTTTAAGATTGAATTTGTAGGTAATAAAATGCATGTGTTCAGAGTTAATCGAGTTGAAGATGGTTTCAGATGAAGATATCCACTGAAATGTTTAAGAAGTTTACCATTATTAAGAAATTTGCATATCAATGGAGTTCTAGGAGTTGGAGTTTCTGCAATTGGAGTTCTAAGAGTAACCAAGTGAAGGAATAAAATTCTACATTGCCCAAAGCTAGCAAGCCATGTTGACGAGAAAGACAACTCCTAGAAATGTGAAAAGAATGACGCATCCCACCAGCACTATTCCAATCTTTACATAGTTTCAAATTCAGTAAACTCAGGTGTGCGCAACAATATCAGACATGAAAAAAAAGTAAACAGAAACATAGTTCCAGGGTAATTAACATTAGTAAGGATGTAATTTTTAAGATACCATCCAAATTTTATTGTTGCAATTCTTCATAGAGTAGCAGATATCATTGATATGTGTCTGCAAGTTGGCATTGCTAAGGTCAAGTGTGATTAAAAATAGTCTCACATGGGAAACATAAGATAAAGTGAAAGAACATATGTTGGTCTCTACCTATCAGCTCAAACTTTTGGATTGGATAATTTCACAACCTAGATTATATCTTCACCTGTATGACTCCCCAACGGCCCGACATGTCCTAACAGGCATGTTTACATTGCAACCAAAAGGTATTTGTGACTATATATGCTCAAGGGAAGATTGATAGTTCTATTTTGGGCTACACACCATCACTGCATGTACAAACTATGAAATGAAGTTCAAAATAACCTTTGACTATTCATAATGCAATCGTCAAGTACATAATTTTGCTGTGATGTCTATAAAATTCATTGAAGCTTTTCCTGCTAATATGACGACAGCTATCAATGTGAGGAAGTGCAAGTCAAAGCATGAATCCTTGAGACAAAGTTACAGGTATAATGTAGTTTAATTTTTGTGAGGCCCAACAAAAGCTTCATAGGGATGGTAAAAAGGTGGATGTACCTTTGAGTACTGAATATGATATCAAAACAAGTTATAAAAGAACCATAACAGATTACATATTACATAATATCTACGAACTCCACTGATAAACATAAGCATTTGAATGTATGTCTTTTTACGATAATCAATATGCACAAAAAGCTCACTTAGTCGAGGCCAATAAATGATCTCCGTAGATGGGTTCTACAGGCCATAAGAGATCTGATACCAAATGGGCCCCCATTATAGCTTTCAATATTAAAATGGAGCTTGACTGTTTTAGTATTCCAAGATATTATATAAATAAACTGTTGCTCACTTAGTCTCAGGTCTAATTTGTTTTCTCGACTTGACTCTTATTGGGTCGTTTTCTAAATTTCATTTTATTTCTATTTTAGTTGGTTGTGGGGGGCACAAAGGAGGTATCAAATCTTGATGGGAGAAAATTATAGTCTAAATCAATTGTTTCAGGTATTTAATCAGTTTACATCCACATTGATCATTGTTTGAGGTTTATAGTTGTTTCAGGTATTTAATCAATTTACCTATTCATTTGATCATTGTTTTAGGTTTAATCAGTTGTGAAATTTACTAATTAAATTAAGAAGAAAAAATCACCACATTTTTTGTTCTTAACCTTTTGTTTTAAACGTATCATCAGTGCATACATGTGCCTGCATAGTAGCAATTTTTGGCTCAATGCTGGACCTTGGATGATATATTTCCTATGGGTCCCTACCACCACCGGCAACTGCTGGATCACAACCATAAACTGGAGGAGGAGCCGCAACACTAAAGCGAAAAATCATAGCCATATAATGACAATAATACTTGAAGCGTGATTATATGTAGAATCAAAATTTTCGTTGTGTATGCATCAGTTGTGTAAAATAGTAAACAAAACGATGTATATTTATTTGAAGAAGTAATAATTTGGTTTTTTCTATGCACCAATGATGCAAGATTTTTTATTGAAAGTATGTTATATGAATATCATAATCTACAATTGCTTTAAGAGAATGATTATGGCAATAGAGAATGATTTCGGGTAACTTAATTAAGAAAGTTGTACTGCTACTGGGAGTAGTTTCGTTGGATGACGTAGATATTGGTTAAGTCAGTGTTGATTATGTTCTCAATCGTGCAGAGAAAGGTAATGTGGTATGTTAATTTTGTAAAACTCATTGTTGAGGTGGAAATCACATATTGTTTTCTTATTTGGTAATGCAGGTGAAATGCTTGATCTTTGAGACTGTACCATGATAGCATTGACTACCCTTCCATGGTAGGCTATGAGATTACAGTGTGTTTTTTAAAGATTATGTTGAAAGACATATTCAGACAAATGCAAGGTTTACCATGAGATTACAATGTGTTTTCACTTAAAATTTCAGTTTGGGGGATTTAACAGCAGCACCTAAAAATGGCCATTATAAACTTAGTTGTTTGATGTTTTCTTTGCATATGCATTTTGTTGACAGGTTGCAGTGTACATGCATTTTGTTATTTGGATTACAATGGTGTCATGTATGTGCATTTTTTTCCTTTCTTTTAATACCGAAATAATCTTCCCATGTATTTGTTTACCCATGTCATTATTTTCCAAAGTACACACCATGCTGGAAGACTATTTGTTATCAAAAGGTTTTACCCTTTTTAGAGTTCAACCTGGAAGTTGGCAAAATCTGGTGGAAATTGTCTGATTATCAGTATCCTTGAAGCTGTAGATAATATGCATCCTATAAGCTGAAGATAACCTTGAAACTGACGATAATGTCTATTTTACATTTGTGTATGTGTATGTGTATCAGGTATGTGTTTGATAGTTTGTGCATTTTCTTGCACGGGAGGTATGTGCACTGGAGGTATGTGCATTTTGCACTGGAATTAATCAAGACATGATATTTCGTGTCATTGAAGCTTGAAGCATGAAGCAACATGAAAACTTGGCTATAACGGGAATTCGTTGTCATTGAAACGACCTGAAGCTTGAAGCAACTTAGATTCTTTGGCTATAGTAGGAATCTTGAAGCTTGAATCAACATGTAGCAACCTGTAAGCTTGAAACAACCAGTACCAACCTGGAAGCTTGGCTATTATGCGAATTTGTTCTTAGATACTTGGCTATAATGGGAAGCTTGAAGCAGCTTGGATACTTGGTGACATTGAAGCTTGACCCAATATGTTGAAGAATTTTTCATGTTTGATATTGGGAATTTTGTAAGAATCTGTTGTATATGTTGAACAATTTATTAATAGTCTGTTTAAGAATCTATTGAACAATTCTATAGAATAATTAGTTTGGAATCTATACATATTCTATTTGGATTGTGCATTTTTGCAACAAGCAGATCTTAGAACAGATATATGAAACTACAGCTTGACATATATACATCGTGATACAAGTAATTAGAATCACTTGGCAGCAACACAACCTGTGTATTCATTTAGAACTGGCATCGCCACCAGAAAAAAATTTATATTGCATCCAGTAGATAATTTATATATCACATCTATAAAAATTTGTACTTCAATTTACACATTTTCTTTTTCTCCAGTAATAAAATAGTCCATTATACAAGAAATCACAAGTTTGAGATTCTGGTTTGTACATGTTCAGATTCCTGCCAATTTGACATTTCCAACTTCCATCTTGCTTTCCACACAAACATTGCTTTCAAAAAAACTAAAACTTATGATAAATTTCCAGCTTGCTTTCCACAGATACATTACTTCCATAAAAACTAAAACTCCTGATATATTTCTAGCATTGCTTCCAGCTTCCAGCTTCTATATAAACATTGCTATCAGAGTGCTTCGAGCTTCCATACACAGCAGCGTGCAATGTATCACTCCCAACATTTGCTTTGTATCACTCCCACACAAAATCTTCCATGCACAGCGAGCTTGCAATGTTTTCAAGAGAGATTTCAAGCAGCAAAGCATGCTAAATAACAATTATTGTGCTTTAATTCTTACAATTCGTTTAACTTAGGGAATTGAAGATTTCGAGGCAGAAATAATTTAAATAAACCATGCCCTTAAGGGATGTGTTAAATCTGGAGGGACGTGTTAATTCTAGAGAGAACTAAATTTTAATGAAAATCAAAAATTTTTGTGGAAAAATAAGTTCTATAGGGGAAATAAATTTTGGAGAAGTAAAATTATTGAGGGGAACCAAATATTAATTATTGCATTATTTAAAATTAGGTGATTTAAGATTTTGAGGGATAAATATTTTAAATGAACTGTGCCCTTAGGGCACGGGTTATGACTATCTATATTACATTTGATGACTGTTTTTGAATTCTAGGGCTGACTAGGACAAGCTGACTAGGACAAAAGGGTTGATTGAAGAGCGACTGAGATTTAATCATGAGGAGTGAATGGTTGAGATGCGATTTTATGGAAAATTTTGGAGGGAAAAACATTTCTCGGGAAATGAAAGTTTATGGGGAAATGAAAATTTTTGGGGAATGAAAGTTTCTGGGAAATAGCAGAGTGCACACAATTAATGCATTTGGAAAAAAAACTTAACTTGCACTTAATGCTGCAGATCAAATGATCTCTTCCTCAATGCGGGGCCCACCGTCTCTTTGACGGATGGGGCAACAAGATGAGAATAATTTCCCGTGCCGAAGGCGCCAGCTAATTTTTTTACACTAATTTGTTGTTTCGCACCGAATTTTTTGTTCTACACTGAATTTGTTGTTTTGCACCAAAGGAGCCAGTGCTACGCCGAATTTGTTGTTCTGCGCCGAAGGCTCCCGCACCGAATTTGTTGTTCAGTGTCGAAGGTGCCTGCACCAAAATTTGTTGTTCTGCACCGAAAGCGCCCGTGCTGCTAAATATTTTTACGCTAATTTGTTGTTCTGCGCAATTTGGCTGTGGAAATAATTTTTGGGAAACAAAGATTTTGCGGGGGGGGGGGGGGGAATCATAAATTTACCGTGCCCGCGGGCACGGGTTATGACTAGTATATATATACACTCGGAGTTATTCGTGATATTATGAGATTGTTTGTGTGTTAGTATTTATAGATTTGTGTGTGGTTAGCTATACCATACTAGGGATGCCTGTGTATATAAGAGTTAGTGTTGGAATATCTAATGGAGTGTATGTAGTTAGAGGTACTTGTAATGGTTAAAATAAAATGATTGGTAAAGCTATGTGTATGTTAGGTGTGATAATAATAGGTGAACGTATAGATAAGTAAGTAGGCCTATTGAGTGTCACGCCTCGCTTCCCAAAAACGTGGAGGCGAAGCGTGAGAAGGTCCGCTCAGACTTGAAGCTACAAAGCTGCAAGTCCGATAAGCGTCAATCAAATTTAAACTGCAGGTCCTTGCAACGCGAAACAAAATAAAGATAATAATAACGAAAAGAGACAAAAGAAACATCTCAGAATATCCATAATAATAAATCTCAACATCGCAGAAAAAGCCACCAGGCTAAAATAAAAGAGTCTAAAAGAGGCCCCAGCATGGCCAACACAAGTACAAAGTACGAAAACAAAGAAATGGTGCAAGCACCGACAACGAACAGCAACCTAAAGCAAAAGCAAGTAAAATCAGTCTCTAAGACTGGTCTCCGGTATCCTCGAACTCCTCGACGAACGTAGGCTCGGGCTCAGCATCAGCAAACACCTCGTCCTCAACAACTGTCTCTGGATCAGGGTCTAACATGTGACACCCAAAAGAGCAAGGGGCACATGTCAGCAAGTCTGGAAGACTTGTGCAAGGAAACTGAAAGTAGGTGAAAGTAAAGCAACCTAGCAGTTCTAGCATGATGCAATGACATGGCAGTTAAAGTAATGAGTGCAACAGGTATAGTAAAGTAAAGTAAAGTACGAGCATGGCATGGCATGAATCATTCACAAGACAAGTACGCGACAAGTAAAGTAAGCACCTCGTGCACAGAGATTCCGTCTTTTGGCTAGAGTGGCTGCGCGGGCCAACTCTTAAGCTCAAGTGACCGTTTATCCCTACCCCTCCACGTGTATCGAGCCAGGGCCTTACCCTCGAACTTGGAATGCTCGCTTCTGGATCACGAGCCAAGAAGTGTTTTAACAAGTATGGCATAGGGGTTCACCTAGCCGGATAAGGAAGTACGAGTACAAGTATTGTAGCGTGTGCTATGAATGCGACATTCAATGCATGGATGACAAGATATGGCAAGTAGTAAGGCGTACAGGTAATGAAAGTAAACGTGACAGTTTAGTATGCATGAACAACAAGTTTAAAGGGTTGGATCTAACTTCGTTTTCAAGCTAGATCAATTAGGTGACGGATCTAGTTTCGTTGTCAAACTAGATCAAGTAGGCCTCTAGCCAGCTATCATTTCACTGACTAGTCACTTTTACGCTAAAACAAGGAAGTGGCCTAAAAACATGGCCCTACACAAGATTTGGCAAGTTTCACTTGCCTGCAAGTATCACGTGAGAGGAACACCGTCCAACGAGTCCAAAGTCACAATTCCTACGTGCACAAGTCCACCGGCCTACATCCGTTTTATTAATCTTGATTAGTGAATTCTAAAACATTTAAAATACTTTAAAAATACTGATTTTAGTCTTGGTTAGCATGCAATAGGATTGGGGGGTCCTAGGGGTGCAAAGCGTTACCTCAACACGACGCGAAATCTACACCAGCGTCGGGTAGCGACGCCGGGGGTTGGAATAATAATATCGCGCTCCAAGTCCAAATTCTAATTAGATTCCTCGCTGGAAGTTTCAGAGCAATCAACCGGAGCGACGATTCCAGATTCCAAAGCTAGCACGTGCGACGACGGGCTACGACGTGTCGCAACATCGTACGCGGCAAATCGTCGAAGAGAACGCACCTAGGTGGGGCCCACAGTAGTCCTAGGGACCTTTGGGGGACCCACAATACCTCTGGAGAACTTGGGGGGCCCACGGAGGCAAGTGGTGCGACGGGTGCGGGGTTGCGACGAATGGCTCTCGGTCGTACACAGCCAACGGGAGATCCTCTCGGTCAGACACGCTTGGTGCGAGGCTTGCAGCGCAGCGGCTGCAGCGGTGCCTTGGTGCGGAGAGTTTGGTCGGTCGGTGCGGTGGAATCGATCGGTCGGTGCGGGCGACAGAGCGTTGCAACGTTTGCAACGTTGCAACGAAGTGGCGAGCGGCGATGCGAGCGGGCGCCTCGGTCAGGCGCGGGGCGATGCGCGGCGACAGAGCGGGCGATGGCTGCGGTGCGGAGCGGAGCGTGAGCGGAGGAAGCTCTCGGTCAGACCGAGGGCTTCTCTCGGTCGAAGCGGGGAACGGGGCGGGCGGCTGTGCTGTGATGCGAGTGGGGCTTGGTGCGGGGATGGCTAGCGGTCGGAGTGGGGGAACGGCGATGTTTTCCTCGGTCGGTGCGGCAGCTGTTCGTCGCAACGTTGCGACGAATCGTCGCAACGTCAAATTTGGGTTTTGGAAGAGGCTAGGGTTAATTTCTTGCAAAAATAGGTCTTCCTAGGGGTTGTTTATATAGTGTAGATGGGTTGACTTGGTCTAGGGCTAAATCTAATAGGATTAGAAGTTCAAAAATATTTAAAATTTGAATATCAACTTCTCCAACCCACACAAGGATTTGACTCGGTCCAAATGAGCTGGAAATTGGCTCAAAAATTCTTTAATACGTTTAAAACTCAAATAAATTTTATTTGACCGAAAATAATTTAAAACTTAATTATCAAAAATATTATAAAACTTGTTAAAAATATAAAAGTGGTCAAATAAACTCCAAAAATTATAAAATAAATATCGTGGTGATCATGATGACGAAAGTGAGCTAACTAAGAAGATGAATCTCAATTTCGACGTCGAACGACGAACTAAAAATAGAAACGTCTCCTGTCAAAAGTGAAAATCGTCACGTCTCATCGAGTAAGATTGAATTGTGGAAAAACGACTCGAGAAGTGTCGTTCCAAGATAGTGCCACTATTTAATACTCTCAGAGACGTTCACAACGGCATATCACACAAAAGTGTTCACAATCAAATAAAGTCTAAAATAAACATGTGCACGGCCAAAAGCACGTGCACGAACAAAGTACAACGAAAACAGACCGTTACATCCTCCCCACCTTAGAAATGATTCCGTCCTCGGAATCAACATCAAGCACTGCTCGGAAAAAGGTGCGGGAAGCGCTCTCTCATCTCATCTTCACGCTCCCAGGTGGACTCACCAGGGGAACCGTGACGCCACTGCACTCGAACCAAGTCGACGGTCTTATTCCTCAGCTGTTTCTGTCGACGATCCAGAATCTCAACGGGCTGCTGATCATAAGACAGATCCGGACGAACCGTAATCTCCGAGAAATCCACAGCGTGGGATGGATCACTAACGTATCGACATAACTGAGACACGTGAAATACGTCGTGAACTCCCACCAGCGACGGTGGCAACGCCAAGCGATAAGCCACGACTCCAACTCTCTCCAGAACATCGAACGGTCCAATGAACCTCGGACTCAGCTTGCCTCTCTTCCCAAATCGAATAACTCCGCGGTTCGGAGAAATCTTCAGGAAGACATGATCGCCAGGCTGAAACTCCAAAGGCCTCCGTTTAGCATCGGCCCAATGCTTGAAACAGTCCTGTGCAATCCTCAGCTTCTCCCGGATATTCCTCACAACATCCATGGCCTCCACGATCATCTCCGGTCCTAACAGCTCCCGATCTCCAATGTCATCCCAGCTCAGTGGCGATCGACATTTCTTTCCATATAACGTGGCGAAAGGCGCCATTCCAATACTCGCCTGGTAGCTGTTATTGTAGGCAAACTCAACGTGATGAAGATGATCCTCCCAAGATCCCTTAAAGTCCAGCATGCAAGCTCGCAACATATCCTCTAAAATCTGAATCGTCCTCTCGGACTGGCCATCCGTCTGCGGGTGGTACGCCGTGCTGAAACTCAGACTCGTACCCAAGCTCTTCTGCAGACTCTGCTAAAACTGAGATGTGAATCTCGTGTCTCTGTCCGACACGATACTCATGGGGACTCCATGAAGTCGTACGATCTCCTGCACGATTCACGTTACATCACTATCTAAACTAGGAAAAGGAAATAGAAACGGAGAGTAAACGTATTTACCTCCATGTATCTCCTCGCTAGCGTCTCGATAGACTGTCCTACTTGGAAGGGAATAAAGTGTGCAGATTTGGTCAATCGGTCTACGATCACCCAAATTGCGTCGTTCTGCTTCGGACTCCGGGGTAGTCCAGTCACGAAATCCATAGTGATGTGCTGCCACTTCCACTCCGGAATCGGAAGCGGTTGTAGCAACCCTGCCGTACGCTGATGCTCCGCCTTTACTTGTTGGCAAACCAAACACTTGGCTACACTCCGAGCCACACTCCTCTTCATACCATGCCACCAAAAATTCAGAAGAAGATCCTTGTACATCTTGGTCCCACCAGGATGCACAGAATACGGCGAACTGTGTGCCTCCACCAATAATTCCTCTCTGATATCCCCAGCTGGCACACACAACCTGGCTGCAAATCTCAACGAACCATCCTCGTGAATCAAGAAGTCAGTCCGCAGACCGGCTTCCACCTGCTCCCGAATCTTCACAAGCTTAGCATCTCCAGCCTGTCCAGCCTTGATCCTATCCACGATCGTCGATTGTATCTGCATGCTCATCATCGAAGAAGTCTCTCCGGGAAGAATAATCTCGATACCGGTCTCACAAAAATCCTGCTGCAATCTCCACTACGAGGTCAACATCATCACTGCTGGAAGTCTGCTCAGCGCATCCGGAACCACATTCACCTTGCCAGGGTGATACTGTAAGTCAATCTCATAGTCTGTCATGAGCTCCAACCATCGACGATGTCGCATGTTGAGCTCCTTCTGTGTAAAGATATACTTCAAGCTTTTGTGATCGGTGAATATCTTCACCTTCTCACTCAGCAGGAAGTGCCTCCAAATCTTCAGCGCAAACACGACAGCAGCCAACTCCAAATCATGTGTCGGGTAATTCTTCTCATGAGCCTTAAGCTGACGAGAAGCATACACAACCACATGCCCATGCTGATACAACACACATCCTAAACCTTTGCCAGAAGCATCGCAAAAGATCTCGAATCCTCCACTCCGATCAGGCACAGCAAGTACAGGGGCAGTCGTCAACCTCTCTTTCAGAATACCAAAAGCCTTCTCGCAATCATCAGACCAAACATAAGGTACATCCTTCCGTGTCAGTCTGGTCATCGGTTCAGCAATCCGGGAAAAGTCCTTAATGAAACGCCGATAATAGCCTGCAAGCCCAAGGAAACTCCGAATCTCTGACGCCGACTGCGGAACCGGCCACTCTCTGATAGCCACAATCTTCTCGGGATCTACAGAAATTCCATCACCAGACACCACATGCCCGAGAAAGGCAAATCTATCCAGCCAGAACTCGCACTTGGAATACTTAGCATACAAACGATGCTTCCTCAAGATCTCCAACAATGTCCTCAAGTGCGAGGCATGCTCTTCCTCTGACTTTGAGTAGATCAGGATGTCGTCAATAAAGATAACGACAAACTTGTCTAGAAAGTCGTAGAAGACCAGATTCATCAGGTTCATAAAGACTGCGGGCACATTGGTCACACCAAATGGCATAACCACGAACTCGTAGTGACCATACTTCGTCCTGAACGCTGTCTTCGGGATGTCGTCCTTCTTCACCTTAAGCTGATGGTAACCACTCCTCAAATCCAACTTAGAGAACACCCTCGATCCTTCGAGCTGATCAAAGATGTCATCTATCCGAGGCAAGGGATATTTATTCTTGACAGTCACAGCATTCAGCTCCCGGTAATCCACACACATGCGACGTGAACCATCCTTCTTCTTTACCAGCAACACCGGTGCTCCCAACGGAGACACGCTAGGATTGATGTATCCTTTCTGTAGAAGCTCATCCAGCTGCCTACGTAACTCTTCCAACTCTGCTGGAGCCATCCGATACGGCGCCTTCGAAATAGGCTGCGCTCCCGGGACAAGGTCGATCGAAAACTCGAGAGCTCGATCGGGTGGCAGTCCAGACATCTCCTCAGGGAAGACGTCGTCGAATTCACGTACCACAGCTAGTCTATCCTGCTCCATCTGCATAGCAACAATCTCCACCGGCTTGGCCCGAAACCTGACAGGACCAAGCAAACTGCTACCTCGACTGAACTCAAACACCGGATGTCCGGGGATCTCGAACACCACCTTCTTCCTCCGACAATCGATTGTAGCATAGAAACTCGCAAGCCAATCCATCCCAAGCACGGCATCGTAGTTGATGATGTCGTAGACAATAAAGTCAGCGTATAGCTCATGTCCACAGACCACCAAAGGGCAAGAATTGCACCCAAGATGCACCGAGATCATGCCATTTCCTGTAACGATATTCCAACTCTTGGGAAGAGGGGAAGTCGTCATGGAATGCTTCTCCACGAAGCTCCAAGAAATAATACACATCGATGCACCTGAGTCAAAGAGGACTCGTGCAGGAAACGTGCACACCAAAATCACACCTAACAACAGTCTAACAATCAAACCCTATTCTAACAAGCAATCATATGCAATCAAACAAACATAAGCAATCAATCAAACTATCTAAGGAAGGAAACAACTAGTTTGAGAGTTACCTGCGATAACCTCATCCACAGCCTCGCTCTCCACTGCCGTCATCAGGTAAGCCTGCCTCCTCGGCTGCATAGCCTACTGAAAAGCCTGCCTCTGAGGAGCGAGAGGTGCTCCACGACCTGCAGGTACATGTGCTCTCTGCTGCAACGGCTGTGCTGCAACGGGATCCTTCCAAGGTAGTTTAGACCTCGGGCACTCCTTCATAGCATGAGTAGGATCTCCACAAACCAGGCACTGTCCCAACATCTTCCTACACTGATCCTTGATATGCCGGTCTTGCCACAGAAATGGCAAGTCTTCAGAGTAGGCCCACCTGGCCTCTTGAACTGCACCGTCTGATTAGGCCTGGTCCCAGGCCTAACCACTCCTCTGACCTGCTCCATCGGCCTCTTCCCAGCTCCAGAAATCAGTCCTCTCTTCTGCCTCGCAATCAGCTCCTGCCTCCGAGCAGCTACCAGTAACTTCTGATATGACACCATGTCCGTCGTAGATATCAGACTCTGCAAGTCTAGAGAAAGACCCTGCAGAAAACTCTGAGCCTTCTCCTCAGCATCCTCTACCATCTTCAGCGCGAAGCGACTCAATCTAGTAAACTCCTGGTGGTACTGGTCCACCGTCAGACTCCCCTGCTTCAGCTCAATGAAGCGCTGCAACATCTCCCTCCTAGCAGCCTTCAAAAAGTACTCCTCATCGAACCTGGACTTGAAAGTAGCCCAAGGTATGGGGCTCACCAACAGCTCCTCCTCTGCATCCCACCAATTTCGGGCATTATCCTTAAGCTGCTTCTTTGCCAGATCAACCCATCCAGCCGGGTTGACCTTCGACATCTTCAGATTATCCTCGGTGTTCCTGATCCACTCCTCTGCAGCCAACGGTCCTTCAGATCCATCAAAGTAAGTCGGGCCCAGCTCCCAAAACTGCTTCGCTCCTGGCTCGAAGCGAGGGGCACTCTGGGTGTTCTGGAGCATGCCCTGCTGCACCTGCATCATCTGATGCATCATCCTCATGATCTCAGCATTGGTGGGCTCTCTATCCGGCTCCTCAGCACGATTAGGCCCACTGCCAGATCGGGTCTGTCGTCGTCCAGCCATCTAAGGACATAGAAAACGAACAAACAAATTAGACTCAAAGCTTAATGACTTGGATGTTGCAATTTATTTAATGGACATTCCGTTTATTATCGTTGTTCCGTTAGTTTGCAATCGCAAGATAGGACCTGCATGGGCCACCAACAAAACCTGTCACGCCCCGCTTCCCAAAAACGTGGAGGCGAAGCGTGAGAAGGTCCGCTCAGACTTGAAGCTACAAAGCTGCAAGTCCGATAAGCGTCAATCAAATTTAAACTGCAGGTCCTTGCAACGCGAAACGAAACAAAGATAATAATAACGAAAAGAGACAAAAGAAACATCTCAGAATATCCATAATAATAAATCACAACATCGCAGAAAAAGCCACCAGGCTAAAATAAAAGAGTCTAAAAGTGGCCCCAGCATGGCCAACACAAGTACAAAGTACGAAAACAAAGAAATGGTGCAAGCACCGACAACTAATAGCAACCTAAAGCAAAAGCAAGTAAAATCAGTCTCTAAGACTGGTCTCCGGTATCCTCGAACTCCTCGAGGAACGTAGGCTCGGGCTCAGCGTCAACAAACACCTCGTCCTCAACAACTGTCTCTGGATCAGGGTCTAACATGTGACACCCAAAAGAGCAAGGGGCACTTGTCAGCAAGTCTGGAAGACTTGTGCAAGGAAACTGAAAGTAGGTGAAAGTAAAGCAACCTAGCAGTTCTAGCATGATGCAATGACATGGCAGTTAAAGTAATGAGTGCAACAGGTATAGTAAAGTAAAGTAAAGTACGAGCATGGCATAGCATGAATCATTCACAAGACAAGTACAAGACAAGTAAAGTAAGCACCTCGTGCACAGAGATTCCGTCTTTTGGCTAGAGTGGCTGCGCGGGCCAACTCCTAAGCTCAAGTGACCGTTTATCCCTACCCCTCCACGTGTATCGAGCCAGGGCCTTACCCCCGAACTTGGAATGCTCGCTTCTGGATCACGAGCCAGGAAGTGTTTTAACAAGTATGGCATAGGGGTGCACCTAGTCGGACAAGGAAGTACGAGTACAAGTATTGTAGCGTGTGCTAAGAATGCGACATTCAATGCATGGATGACAAGATATGGCAAGTAGTAAGGCGTACAGGTAAGGAAAGTAAACGTGACAGTTTAGTATGCATGAACAACAAGTTTAAAGGGTTGGATCTAGCTTCGTTGTCAAGCTAGATCAATTAGGTGCCGGATCTAGTTTCGTTGTCAAACTAGATCAAGTAGGCGTCTAGCCAGCTATCATTTCACTGACTAGTCTCTTTTACGCTAAAAACAAGGAAGTGGCCTAAAAACATGGCCCTACACAAGATTTGGCAAGTTTCACTTGCCTGCAAGTATCACGTGAGAGGAACACCGTCCAACGAGTCCAAAGTCACAATTCCTACGTGCACAAGTCCACCGGCCAACATCCGTTTTATTAATCTTGATTAGTGAATTCTAAAACATTTAAAATACTTTAAAAATACTGATTTTAGTCTTGGTTAGCATGCAATATGGTTGGGGGGTCCTAGGGGTGCAAAGCGTTACCTCAACACGACTCGAAAGCTACACCGGCGTCGGGTAGCGACGCCGGGGGTTGGAATAATAATATCGCGCTCCAAGTCCAGATTCCAATTAGATTCCTCACTGGAAGTTTCAGAGCAATCAACCGGAGCGACGATTCCAGATTCCAAAGCTAGCACGTGCGACGACGGGCTACGACATGTCGCAACATCGTACGCGGCAAATCGTCGAAGAGAACACACCTAGGTGGGGCCCACAGTAGTCCTAGGGACCTTTGGGGGACCCACAATACCTCTGGAGAACTTGGGGGGCCCACGGAGGCAAGTGGTGCGACGGGTGCGGGGTTGCGACGAATGGCTCTCGGTCGTACACAGCCAATGCGGGAGATCCTCTCGGTCAGACACGCTTGGTGCGAGGCTTGCAGCGCAGCGGCTGCAGCGGTGCGGCGGTGCCTTGGTACGGAGAGTTTGGTCGGTCGGTGCGATGGAATCAATCGGTCGGTGCAGGCGACAGAGCGTTGCAATGTTTGCAACGTTGCAACGAAGTGGCGAGCAACGATGTGAGCGGGCGCCTCGGTCAGGCGCAGGGCGATGCGGGGCGACAGAGCGGGCGATGGCTGCGGTGCGGAGCGGAGCGTGAGCGGGGGAAGCTCTCGGTCAGACCAAGGGCTTCTCTCGGTCGAAGCGGGGAACGGGGCGGGCGGCTGTGCTGCGATGCGAGCGGGGCTTGGTGCGGGGATTGCTAGCGGTCGGAGCGGGGGAACGGCGATGTTTTCCTCGGTCGGTGCGGCAGCTGTTCGTCGCAACGTTGCGACGAATCGTCGCAACGTCAAATTTGGGTTTTGGAAGAGGCTAGGGTTAATTTCTTGCGAAAATAGGTCTTCCTAGGGGTTGTTTATATAGTGTAGATGGGTTGACTTGGTCTAGGGCTAAATCTAATAGGATTAGAAGTTCAAAAATATTTAAAATTTGAATATCAACTTCTCCAACTCACACAAGGATTTGACTCGGTCCAAATGAGCTGGAAATTGGCTCAAAAATTCTTTAATACGTTTAAAACTCAAATAAATTTTATTTGGCCGAAATAATTTAAAAATTAATTATTAAAATATTATAAAACTTGTTAAAAATATAAAAGTGGTCAAATAAACTCCAAAAATTATAAAATAAATATCGTGGTGATCGTGATGACGAAAGTGAGCTAACTAAGAAGACGGATCTCAATTTCGACGTCGGACGACGAACTAAAAATAGAAACGTCTCCTGTCTAAAGTGAAAATCGTCACGTCTCATCGAGTAAGATTTAATTGTGGAAAAACGACTCGAGAAGTGTCGTTCCAAGATAGTGCCACTATTTAATACTCTCAGAGACGTTCACAACGGCATATCACACAAAAGTGTTCACAATCAAATAAAGTCTAAAATAAACACGTGCACGGCCAAAAGCACGTGCACGAACAAAGTACAACGAAAACAGACCGTTACATTGAGTGACCCATATATTAGTACGAGCTCGTATGTAGGTATGTATTGTGCTTAGACATAAGTAGTTATGTTTTGTTGCATGAGTATATAAGTGATATACATATGGTAGTAGGATTATAATTTTGATTGGTATTGCTTGCTTTTACGGGATGTTTTATGTGTGCATACCGTGAGGTATACACGACTATTGCACATATTAACTATGTATGTATAGGTGTTGGTATACTAATTATAGGTAGCAGGCTATGGTGTGAATATATATGTTACATGTGTGTGACTATACGATGAATGCGTATGTATTAAGGAGTGTATTATAATTATACGTGTGCAGATGTCTGTATTATTATTATGGTATATAGAGTGATTGAACTATGTGGGCGTTACCTGACTAAATATTAAGTGTGATTGACTTATGGAATGTATATGGTTGTATTGGTAGGCATATATATATTGGAGTGGTACTGGTATAGGTATAAATGCCGTGTTACGTATATAGAATATCCTGATATGTGTATTGAGTCTCACTCAAGCTTGAGTGGGTATACTCTAAGTATATTGTGATGTATGTCTGTAGTTTGAATACAGCGATGTTTGATGTACGTATAGTGATAGTATTATTTGTGCCTGGTGATGCTACGCACATGCTTGTGGGTCGCTATACCAGTATATAGTTATAGGTGTTGGTCTTGAGGTATATCTATTTACTAAGGACTCGCTTGTATGAGCGTATTTGTGCTAGCTAAACTAGGTGTGTAGATGTACTGGATATATGACGGTATGATTGGTGTATGAAATGTTAGCGTGTATGGGTGTGCACCATGCACGTGTAAGTATGTGCTTAGTTATAGGTATTGGTGACTTGGGTATATGTGGCGTGTCGTAAATACAGTTATATGACCGTATGTGATGTGAATATACGGTGAACTATTGCATGCATTTGAATGACTATGTATTATGAAAATATAGTAGTGGTGAATGTATATTAGATATAGTGAAACTTGATTTAATAATGGTATGGTGTGATCACAAGTGTTGATGTGTGGTATGGAATGTACACTAGGAAGTATTAGGGAGTCATGTACCCATGTTGTTTATGCATAGGTAGCTATCTATACGTAGAGCAATGAATGTATTTGCTGGTGTAAGACTAATCTTAGGCGAGTATCTGAACTATTGTTTTTGCTAGGTAAGTAGTAGTTATATAAGGGATGTACGTATACGTATATGATTGAAATACATGTATGAAATTGACTGACTATAATAGGTATAAGTGTATAACGTACGTGAATATATATATACATGTTGGTAGTGTCAATGTTGAATATCTAGTGCATACATAAGCACTTGTAATGACTATACCTGGTTTGAATTATAACGTGACCTGATTGGGGTAGTTACTAGAACGACTAGATATGTTAGAAAGTCCGAGGACAGACTTTATTCTAAGGTGGGGAGGATGTAACGACCACTTTTCGTTGTACTTTGTTCGTGCACGTGCTTTTGACCGTGCACGTGTTTATTTTAGACTTCATTTGGTTGTGAACACTTCCGTGTGATATGCCGTTGTGAACGTCTCTGAAAGTAGTAAATAGTGGCACTATTTTGTAACGACATTTCTCGAGTCATTTTCCCACAATTTAATCTTATTCGATGAGACGTGGCGATTTTCACTTTTGACGGGAGACGTTTCTATTTTTAGTTTCGTCGTCCGACGTCAAAATTGAGATCCGTCTTCTTGGTTAGCTTTCTTTCGTTATCACGATCACCCCAATATTTATTTTATAATTTTTGGAGTTTATTTGACCACCTTTATATTTTTAGCAAGGTTTAAAATATTTTTAATAGCCACGTTTTAAATTATTTTCGGCCAAACAAAATTTTATTACGTTTTAAATACTTCAAAATATTTTTGAGCCAAATCTCAGCTCATTTGGGCCGCACCCAAGCCTTGTGCAAATTGGAGAGGGTGAGATACGAATTTTAAATTATTTTAAACTCCTAATCCCATTAGGATTAGCCCTAGACCAAGTCAACCCATCTACACTATATAAACAACCTTTAGGAAGACCTATTTTCGCAAGAAATTAACCCTAACCGCTTCCAAAACCCAAATTTCACGTTGCGACGAATCGTCGCAACGTTGCTGCACCGTCGCCCGCACCGACAAAACCAAACACCCCAAAACCCCCGCTCCGACCGATAGCCGCCCCCGCACCAAGCCCCGTCGGCATCGCTGCATCACCCCCGCTCCGTTCTCCCGCTCCGACTGAGAGAATCTCTCGGTTAGACCTAGAGGTTTCCCCCGCTCCGCACCATTGCAAGCCCCCGCTCCACACCGCACAGCACCTCGCTCCAAGCCCCGCTCTACTCCGTGCCCGACCGAAGCCCCCGCCCGCACCGACCGAAGCTCCGTAACGTTGCACCGGTTGCAACGTTGCAACGCCCCCACCAAGCACCCGACCGGCGCTGTCTCCCGCACCGACCGATGGTTTTCTCCGCACCAAGCTTCCGCCCGCACCACTGCAACCCCAAACAATGCAAGCCTCGCACCCCTAGTGCCCAACCGAAGGAGCTCCCCGCACCAAGCGTGTATGACCGAGATCCAAACGTCGTAACCCTGCACCCGGCGCACCGCTTGTCACCGTGGGCCCCCCAAGTTTTCCAGAGATATTGTGGGTCCCCTATTTGTCCCTAGGACTACTGTGAGCCCCACCTAGGTGCTTTCTCTCCAAAGATTTGCCGCGTACGACATTGCGACATGTCGTAGCCTGTCATCGCACGTACTAGCTTTGGAATCTGGATTTGTTGCTCCGGTTGCTGCTCTGAACTTTCCAGCGAGGAATCTATATTGGAATCAGGACTTGGAGCGCGATCTTTTATTCCAACCCCTGGCGTCGCTATCCGACGCCAGTGTAGCTTTCGCGTCGTGTTAAGGCCGGTGGACTTGTGCACGTAGGTTATTTGTGACTTGGACTCTCTTGGACGGTGTTTCTCAGACGTTGTACTTGCAGGCAAGTGAAACTTGCCAACTCTTGTGTAGGGCCATGTTTTAGGCCACTTCCTTGTTTTTAGCGTAAAAGAGACTAGACAGTGAAATGGTATCTGTCTAGACGCAACTTTGGGATCTAGCTCGACAACGAAGCTAGATTCGTCACCCTGCCATGTCATGCATGCATTGATATCTGTCACGTTTAAATTACTTATCTGTACACACTTTTAACTGCCATGCATTGCATTCTACATGTCATCCAAGTTGATTGTTGCATTCGTAGCACACGCTACACTACTTGTTCTTCCTTGTCCGGCTAGGTGCACCCCTACGCCATCATGAACAATACTTCCTGGACTCGTGATCCAGAAGCGGGCCACACCTGATTTCCTTCTCCGTCTAGGTGCACCCCTATGCCATCGTGAATAATACTTTCTGGACTCGTGATCCAGAAGCGGGCCTCATGTGTTGGTCAAAAACCAATGCCCGATCTCCTTGTCCGGCTAGGTGCACCCCTATGCCATATTGAAATACACTTCCTGGCTTGTGATCCAGAAGCGAGCATACGCGTTCGGGGGTAAGGCCCTGGCTCGATACACGTGGAGGGGTAGGGATAAGCGATCACTTGAGCTAGGAGTGGGCCACGCAGCCACTCTAGCCAAAAGGCGTAATCTCTGTGCACGACGTGCTTACTTTACTTTACTTGTCTTGTACTAGTGAGCGTTTCTTGTAAAACTTGACATCCATGCCATGCTCGTACTTTACTTTACTTTACCTTACTTGTTGCACTCATACTTTAACTGCCATGTCATTGCATTCATGCTAGAACTGCTAGGTTGCTTTACCTACTTTCAGTTTCCTTGCACAAGTCTCTTGTAGACTTGTTGACATGTGCCCCTTGCTCTTTTGGGTGTCACATGTTAGACCTTGAGCCAGAGACCGTTGCTGAGTACGTGATGTTTTGCTGACGCTGAGCCTGAGTCCACGTCTGACCAGGAGGAGTCTTGTGGACACCGGTGACCTTTCCTGGTGACCTTGCCGAGCTTTCTTTTGTTTTAGGTTTTGTTGTTAGTTGTCGGTGCGTGGCACCTTTACTTTGTACGTTGTACTTTTGTTGGCCATGTGTGGGCCTTTAGACTCTTTTTCTTTTCAGCCTGGTGGCTTTTTCTGTGATGTTGAAACTTATTTTATGGATATTCTGAGATATCTCTTTTGTCTCATTTCATTATTATTATCTTTGTTTCATTCGCATTGCAAGGACCTGCAGTTTTAAAATTGATTGACGCTTATCGGACTTGCAGCTTTGCAGCTTCAAGTCTGAGCGGACCTTCTCACGCTTCGCCTCCATATTTTTGGGAAGCGGGGCGTGACACATGCAGATCGGGTTTTTATCCTGAAACATGTTTTAACTTGAGCTGTTGATCTGAAACTTAATCTAATCGAATGGCTACGACTCCACCCGACTCCAGGCTATTTAAACCCTTCCTAGGGTTGGTTTTGATAAAATAGAATAGATGAAAAGTGTGTGAGTGAGCCGTCATTAAAGTTCTTCTTCTTCGCACATTCTTGGAGATTGGGTGCATGTTTGGTGAGTGAATTTCATTGTAATCTTCTTCTAGAGATATTTTTTGGGTTGATAGATTGTTTTTGAGCGCTTGTTGTTTTTTTGCTTCTCGTGTGAAGAGTTTGAACTCCAAGTTGGGAGTTGTTTGGATCTCTTATGTGTTGAAGAAGATTGAAGGAGTCGGGTGTATTTGCTCTGATCATCTTAGTGAAAACCGTCATCGAGAAGCTGGACGTAGGTGCTGTTAGCAGACCAAACCAGGATAAACTATGTCATTCTGTGCTTGATTTGTTGCTTTTATTTGTTATGGTTGGTTGGATATCCGCTACTATTGTTTCTCTTTGTAAGATCTTGACTTAGCAATTAGTTTGGTTGCTATACGTCAGTTCTAATGCGCAAAGCTTGAAGGGCGAGTCTGTGGGTTGACACATCATCTAGAACCCCAACAAGTGGTATCAGAGTGTTCATGTTGTCAGAGAGAACATGTGGGATACAAGATTGAAAAGTTCACTTGAAAGAATAGCTTCAGTCTCAAGTGCATGAGGGTGAAGGCTATGCTGAAGCATAAGGGGCTATGCAAGATAGTCTTTGACAAGAAATCTATTCTAGATGCTGTCACAGACTATGCAAAATTAGAGCTAGAGATAAGATCTATTCAGATGGCCTTATTAGAAAAAGTCTTTTGCAAAGTTGCGAGAGATGAAACTACAAATTCATTGTGGAATAAACTTGAATCCCTTTATTTGACGAAATCACTTACATGAAGGTTGTATCTATTACAAAAATTATTCATGCTCAGGATCAAAGAATGAACATCACTACAGGATCACCTGGATGAGCTAAATCAGTTGGTGTTGGATTTGCAAGTTGTGGAAGAGAACGTAAGTGATGAGTACCAGGCAGTTGCATTGTTATGTTTCTTCTGTGGAGTATTTCATACTTCATCAAGACCATGACACACAGCAAAGATAAAATCTCCTTAGAAGAGGTCAAGGCAGCTCTACGCATGCATGAGCTCAGGAAGAAGGTGTCGAGAGGTGACACAAGTGTTAGTGATCCGGATGTAGCTCTCTTTGGGGGTTGCAGGGTGGGTGATCAAAGCCAGGCTCCAAGAAAGGGAGGACCAAGTGGAAGGGTCCAGGTGGTGATGACCAGTTATGTAATTACTGCAAGAAAACAGAACATTGAAAGAACAAGTGCCCACAATTGAAGGCTAAAGGTAAAAAGGTTGCTCAGCCTATAACAACGGTTAGTGGTTGATGTGTCATAATATTCCACTTTCTATCTATATGTTTACAGTTAAAATGATTGCTCAAATCACGATTTATTATGCTTTTATGTTGATAATTTGAACTATTTGACTTTAAGAGCGTTAGGTTGCATTTCAGGGAATATCGAGCAATTTGGAGCATATTAGAGAGAAGGACATAATCGTTGATGTCGGAGCATCAATGGCATCATATTCGACGAGTTCATGCTGCTGGAGAGGAGCAAGAAGAAGAATGAATCAAAGAAAGAATAAGAAAGAAGAAAGAGGCAAGGTCTGAATTCCAGGTCACTCGGCCGAGCGGCTACCCTGCTCGACCGAGCTGATGCCTTAAAAGAGAAGAGCAAGGAATGGCCAAAGAGAGCACTCAGTAAGCGGGTCGCTTAACTGAGCGACCTACCTCACTCGACCGAGGGGCCTACCTCGCTCGACCGAGCGACCCTCTACAGACGACCCCCAAATTTGTCTTAGAAATCTTTGTTGATTTCACTCGACCGAGCTACTTACCTCGCTCGACCGAGCGGTATCGTCTACCCAGAATAAAAGATGAAGCACCAAGAAGGCGCTCAACCGAAAGCTATGGCGTGCTCGATCGAGCGGTGTGAGTCCCAGCATTTGCAAGTTGCCATTTGCTTAGGCTTTTGGGTGTTTTTAGGCTAGGGGAGTATATATAGTGATTGAGAAGCCATCATTAGGGGAAGGGGAGAGAGGCTGGTTTTTAGCTCGTTTTTATTCGTGGAGACAATTTTTGGAGGTTAGGCTATGCCATCGACCCCCTCCTTGATGATTTTGTATCGGATCTATTGCCAAGATAAGTGTTTTCTTATTCAATCTTTTTCTTTGTTGTTCTTATTTTCTTTTGATGTTGATCTCTCTTGTTTATTTATCTTTTGCCATGATTAAGTAGTTCTATTGCTAGAATTGGGGATGAACCCTAGGATTCTAGAGATTGGATGTTAGGTTAACCTTAGTTGAATGAATCTAGGGTTGCTTTATGGTGGTTTGAACAAGGGTTTTGGTGGATTAGCCCTAGAATTGGAGGATTGCGAAAGTAGCTCCATGTTCTAGGGAAGATCCCCATGAATCTGATTAGGGATTAGCGTCATCATCTAGGGCTCGTGATCATGAGAGTGACTCGTGTGCTATGCATGATTTCTAACTCCTGATCCGTTAGTCGGTGACTACGAGAGTAGCCCGACTGCTAGAACCCACCATAGTGTAGTATCCCAATCTGTAGATCATGAGAGTGGATAAGAACTTGTGATACGGGAACCAGTGTCGAGCGTAATGCATGTATCCATGTGTGAAGTGCATAGCAAAAGCAGCTAAGCATAGGGATACATCAGACGAGTAGGACGACGAAAGTCAAGTACTCGTTCACATCTCTAGATGTGACACTCCTACCCTCATTCGTAGTTCGACGAAAGGGTCCTCAAACTGAGATCCAAGTTTGAAAGTCCTAGCGGGGATTCCCAACACCCTAGCAATCTTTCTCTCAATTTTTTTCTTTGTTTTATTTGTTTTATTTTTGTGTGGAGTTGTCAGTTGTGCCTTGCTGATCATGAAACACTTGCATTTCACCTCTGCCACCATTACGATCGCCTTCGTAATCCATCTCCACAATAAATTTGAAGCTTAATCAACCTAGGAACGATAGGTAGTATAAGCAATGCCTCCATGTGGATTCGACACCGAACTCATCGGAAATATATTGCTCTGAGACACTTGCACTTGGGGGTGAGTGTGAGCATTCACCTTTTTGGGGATGTGCACCCTCGCAGAACAAAATGGCACCGTTGCCGGGGAGGCGTTCCGCGATATTACCTATCTATCACAATTAGGTTGCTAGACTTCGAATAATTAAAAAAATCTTGAAAACTTATAAAAAGAAATAAAAAGAGATTTGTTTCCCGCCACCACTTAATTATTATCTCTTATTCTTGTACCACTGATATCTTTTCCAGGTTGTTTGTTTTTACTATTCAAGTACAATGGAACAATTTTGGGATTATTCAGGCTAAGATTATTCGGTACAGTATAAGGCTCCAATGGAAAAATACGGATATTATCCACATGACCCATACTATCAGATGGAAGGATAACAGTACTTTCGATCTACGATTTCAGTTCGTTGGGACGACATTCGATGATATCCTTCCATCTTATAGTTTGGGATTTTTATTAGTTTTTTGTTTCGTTTTCTCTTTAAAAAATTCAAAAAAATGGAATACATGAATTTCTATCGCACAAACAATTGGTATGATGCAGAGTACGATGTTGCACACAAACATAGGATGTAGAAGCTCAAAATCATTAGTTTTAATCAGACTGGTTGTGAAACATTCTTTCAGGCCTGGATGAGGTTCACAGACATAGTATCGTGCTATCCGCAGCATGGGTACACAAAGAAAGAGCTTATGGATGGCTTCTTACTTGGACTAGACCACAGCTGCAGGAATTTTTGGGAGTCATGACGTCGACAGAGGCGTGGAAGTACATGGAGTCTTTACAAGAGAATGAACAAATCAGGAACGAGACTTCAGAGCGCGATTCAACGGAGCCTTCAAGCCTTGATCAGGGGGAGCAAAGTGTAGATGTACCATTGTAATCCTTGAAAGAGGAAGTTTATTTGCTCATTCAGACATAGGAGGATAAATCACATCAATTCCAAGAAAACTTCCTTGCTCGGAGTCAGTAAATTTAGCAATCCATTGAAAATGTTACTCTGATTGCCACTTTGTTAGAAGAAAATAATTCTTTTGAAATTCAATTTCATGAATCTAATATGAGTTTATCTTCTATTGCAGGTATATTTATATGCTTTTTAGGATGCTTGCTTTTGAATAAACTCGTACCCCTTTTGACATTGAGGACAATGTCCATGTTTAGTTGGGGGGAGTGTATGAGACCTTCGTTTTTTAAAAAAACAAGGCGAAAGAAAAGAATAAATCACCATTCTCATCATTTAAAACTCCTTCACATTCCACACTAGCGGATGATTATATGTTGATTGAATTCTAAAAATCGTTTATGGCTTGAAGTAATTATTTTTCCTTCATGGAATTACTGTTAATATGCTATTCATGAAAACTTTCAATTGCCCTGATTAATATCTCGAAATAGTTTGAATTTATTTCATGCATGCTACTGTGATGAAAAGGCTTAAGTATGCACGATTTATTAGAACGGTCTTCAAGTTCAAGAGGAATTTGGCCATTGTTACTAAAGTTTATGTTCGAAGAATGGGTATTGAGTTGCTTATGAAAAAAAATGCAAAAAAGGTAAAAAAAAAAGAGAAAAAAAGCTTGAGTTCATTGATTAGCTGGGTCTTCGTACCTCAGGAAGCATTGGAGATTTGCGTCGAAAGATGGATGAATGGGGAGTGCATTCAAAAAAAAGAAGAAAATAAAACTTAGATGATTCGAGTATTAAGTTCGAGTGGCTCTTCTAAGCCAAATGTCTAAAGGTCGTCTGGCCTAGGAATCATTAACTGAAAGCTCGCTACATGGATCATTGTAAGTCGTCAAAAGAAAAAAAGAAAAGGAAAAAGGAAAAAAGAAAGAAATAAATGGTGAATAAACTAAGCAAATTCAATACCCATGATTTGAACAATCTTTTTGAGATGCCAATTCCTTGGAAATGAGAAAACTAGAATATAACGACGTGGTATACTTTCGCTTGCGTAAAACGATGCTCGCATGTTATTCATTCAAATTAAATTAGAGAAAATATCATGTGATTGATCTTATTCATGGATTGTGTATATTGATGGCCAAAATCGTGTTGGAAAGCGCATTATTGAGCCATGCCATAAGTGATTGATAGAATTTATTGTTTTACTAATCATCCAACTTAATCTCTCTTTTTGCTAGGGACTAGCAAATCGCTAGTTGGGGGTGTGATTCGGGTTGAATATTGCATATTTAACACCCCATTTAGCCCTATTTTGTGCTTATATGATGCTTAATTGGTCTCTAATACGTTCGTATTTTGTATATCATCATTTATTAGAGCAAATAATTGTATTGTGCATAAAATATGAATTTTATTGAGTATTTCTGTACTTTTTATATTTTTCATGGCTAGATCTCGATCTCACAATTCCAACGACTATTTATTTGTATTTTTCTGAGATCTGTGCTAATTTCTATGAATTTTTGAATGCAGAATATCAATTAAATGGAGAAATATGGCCTAAATACGGTGCAAAAACGAAAATACACCGCCGTCGTATATGCCCCGCCTACACGGGGACAAGTGGCATCAATCCACGCGGCCCCGCCACGCATCCAACGACCACGCTTCCATCGGATGGCGCTCAGTATACGGCAACGTGGCTAGCTCTTGACCGATGGATCACGATCCAACGGCCAAAATCAACGGGCGACGCGACCGTTATGTAGCCGTTTGATCTCTATCCAGCGGTCCACCTCTACTCCATTTTGAAATCGGATCTGATCGGGAGCGGGTCTCATCGTCGAGCGTTGATTGCACATCCAACGGTCCCAAAGAGAAGATGAGTTTAAGCTGAGCTGATCAATATAGCAGACAATGTGGCGAGTCGAGGGCCACACGATCTTCCATCCGACGGTTGTGGGCGAATCTGAGATGGGTTCAGATACAAAGCGGGCACACGGGCGAAAACCCGTTAAGGCTGGACACATGGCAATTTGTAGTGCAATCCCGCTTGGATTAGCGGTTGTGGTTTGTTGCGACTTGTGGGTTTGGGTTTTGATGATATTGGATGCGGTTTAGACCCGTTAACACGACTTAAACCCGCAATGCTTGTATTTAAGGTATTCTTAGGGTTTTGCTCTGTATTCTGGCGTATTGGGGGCTCCAGGAGCCGTATTTTGCCATGAAATTTGGAGGCCTTGGGGACAGAGGCTAAATCTATCATCTGAAGGAGATTTTTGGATATTTGGAGAGAATTGGTGACATTTTTCCTATCTTTATCCTTGTATTTTGCATATTTGGCTTGTATTTGAAGTATTATTCAAGTATTTTGATGTTTTGATGATGTATTTGTTTATGAATACTGAATATATTCTCTCCATGCGTGGTTAATCTTCATATGTGTTGGTATTGATGTAGTTAGGGTGTCGTAATCATTGATTTTGATATCTTTTTGCCCTATTTGCATTGTATAATCACGTATTTTGTCAATTTCTACATATATCTTGTTTGGGTATGCTATACGGAGACGTGGGCATGCTTGAATTGAGTATGATCTTTGCGAACTTATTCGTGATGTGACCTGAGAGGGCATTTGTGTTTATTTTCCTTATGAAATTGACGTTATACGTGATTACCTCTTTGGCACATTTTTATGCGCTTTATCGCCATATTTTCCGAGGTTCTGGTGCCCTAACCGGACGAAACGTTTAGTTATAGAAAAGGTATTAATAATCATTGAGTGCACACACCCTAACAAAATCACAACCAACACACACTCTCCATAATAGTATCTCAATATAGAATTCACCGTAGTTATCGTATGATTTCTTTTATTATTTTAAACTCTTGATTTCATATCCTTATACCTGAAAGGTGGTGGTTATTATCATTTTAGTACTCTTTACAAACTGAAATTCGTGGTTTTGCAGGTCAGTTGTCCCGTGGATATGATACCTGGACTCACCAGGATTATTACTTGTTCGATCTCCTGCATTTGGGAGTAGCGCTCACACATTTTGAGACGAGTTTGCTCAAAATGTGTGAGCGCTACTCCCAAATGCAGGAGATCGAACAAGTAATAATCCTGGTGAGTCCAGGTATCATATCCACGGAACAACTGACCTGCAAAACCACGAATTTCAGTTTGTAAAGAGTACTAAAACGATAATAACCAACCACCTTTCAGGTATAAGGATATGAAATCAAGAGTTTAAAATAATAAAAGAAATCCTACGATAACTACTGTGAATTCGATATTGGGATACTAATATGGAGAGTATGTGTTGGTTGTGATTTCGTTAGGGTGTGTGCAATCAATGATTATTAATACCTTTTCTATAACTAAACGTTTCGCCCGGTTAGGGCACGAGAACGTCGAAAAATATGGCGATAAAGCGCATAAAAATGTGCCAAAGAGTTAATCACGTATAACGTCAATTTCATAAAGAAAATAAACACAATTGCTTTTTCGGGTTGCATCACGAATAAGTCTGCAAAGATCATACTCAATTCAAGCATGCCCACGTCTCCGTATAGCATACGCAAACAAGATATATGTAGAAATTGACAAAATACGTGATTATACAATGCAAATAGGGCGAAAATATATCAAAATCAATGATTACGACACCCTAACTACATCAACACCAACACATATGAAGATTAACCATGCATGGAGAGAAATGCATTCAGTATTCATAGACAAATACATCATCAAAACCTCAAAATACGTGAATAATACTTCAAATACAAGTCAAAAACGCAAAATACAAGGCTAAAGATAGGAAAAATATCACCAATTCTCTCCAAATAGCCCCAAATCTCATTCAAATGATAGATCTAGCCTCTGTCCCAAGGGCCTCCAAATTTCATAGCGAAATACGGCTCCTAGAGCCCCCCATACGCCAGAATACGCAACAAAAACCCTATAATACGCTTAAATAATAGGCATTGCAGGTTTAAGTGCTTATTGGGTTGAAAACCCGCTTCAGTTCGCCTAAAACCCGAACCCGCGAGCCGCTTCAAACCACAGCTGTTCGATCGAGGTGGGATCGAACGTGGAGAGGACACGTGTGCTTTAAAACTCGCGCTCGCGTGAATCCGAATCGATATCGGGGTAGATCCTGTCCCTTCGATCGTGGAATGGATGATTACGATCTTGCCATGTCACCCAATGATCCCAGCCTGTGCCCGCTCCGCTTTGTTTTGAAGGTGATTTTAATTCGTCCGATGGCAGATCAATGCACACGATGTAGCCGCGTCGCCCTCTTTGCCTGGAGCGTAGGATTGAGATGGGAAACGTTCGATTGCCACCACGTGTCCTTGTGTATGGCAATGAGCAGTATTAGCACCGTATTCAGAGCATATTTCTGGCGTATTCGGCCGTATATCTTCGTATTTCCTTCGTTAAAATTGTATTCTGCACTCAAAAATACACAGTAATTAGCACAGATCTCAGAAAATTACAAATAAATAGTCGTTGGAATCGTGAGATCGAGATCTAGCCATGAAAAATATAATAAGTGCAAAAATACTCAGTTTGTTACTGTTTTGTGCTTAAATCAAGTGATTTCTCTAATTAACGACGATATACAAAATAGGAACGTATTAGAGACCAATTAAGCATCATATAAGCATAAAATAGGGCTAAATGAGGAGTTAAATATGCAATATTCAACTCAAATTACACCTCCCAACTAGCGATTTGCTAGTCCCTAACAAAAAGAGCGATTTAGCCGGATGATTAGTATAACAATAAATTCTGTCAATCGCTTATGGCATGGTTCAATAATACGGTTTCCTACATGATATTGACCATCAATAGACACAATCCATGAATAATCTCAATCACATGATATTTTCTCTAGTTTAATTTGAATAAATAACACGCAAGCATCGTTTTGCGCAAGCGAAAGTATAACACGTTGTTATATTTTAGTTTTCTCATTTCCAAGGATTTGACATCTCAAAAAGATCGTTCAAATTATGGGTATTGAAGTTGCATAGTTTATTCACCATCTCTTTTTTTTTCTTTTGACGACTTAGAATGATCCATGTAGCGAGCTTTCAGTTAATGATTCCTAGGACAGACGACCTTCAGACATTAGGCTAAGAAGAGCCCTCGAACTTAATACTCGAATCATCTAAGTTTTATTTTCTCTTTTTTTTTGAATGCACTCCCCATTCATCCATCTTTCGACGCGAATCTCCAATGCTTCCTGAGGCACGAAGACCCAGCTAATCAATGAACTCAAGGGAACGATGCATTTTTTCTTTTTCACTTTTTTTGCATTTTTATTTTTTTCTATAAGCAACTCAACACCCATAAATCGAACATAAACATTAATAACAAAGACCAAATTCCTCTTCAATTTGAAGACTATTCTAATAAATCGTGTATACTTGAGCTTTTTCATCACAGTAGCATGCATGAAATAAATTCAAACTATTTCGAGATATTAATCACGGCAATTGAAAGTTTTCATAGAAATGCATATTGACGAGTAATTCCATGAAGGAAAAAAATTAGTTCAAGCCATTAACAATTTTTAGAACTCAATCAATGCATAATCATCCGCATTTGTGGTATGTGAAGGAGTATTAAATATTGAGACTTGGTGATTTATTCTTTTCTTTGCCTTGTTTTAAAAAAATCCTAAGGTCTCATACACTTCCCCCAACTAAAGATGGACATTGACCTCAATGTCGAAAAGGGTACGAGTTTATTCAAAGCAAGCATCCTAGAAAGCACATAAAATCTACGCTAATGGAAAGAACACACCGTGGTCAAATGGTGGATCCCGAATCTTTAACAGTGGAGGAAGTTGTTCTATTTGCTCCTTGAGCTCCTCGGCGAGTATCCTTCCTCCAAAAGCTAAATTGGACCCCAGCAACACAACTCCAACCATCTCTATAACTTGTTTACCAATGTCCTGCAAGAGACGAGTTATGTCAGTCCAAACTAGTCTAAAATTCTTACCCACAAACATATTCCAAATATAGTCATCAAAGTAAGTAAAATAAAATAATGCATGGTGATTACAACTCCCTGAAAAATGTGCACTGCTCTCGGTTTGACGCTCGGTCACCGGGGAGATGGATAAGTGATTTTTGGTTAAAAAAACTGGGGGAAGGAGTGGTTCGAGCTCCATAACAATAATCTCTAAACACATGTCCATAGCTGTCTCCTCCTCATGTTCATCTAAAACTACTAGCTCGTCCTCTCTTTTGCATACGCTTCCAGCCATGTTAATGTTTTTATTCGTGACTTCGTCGTGACATGGCTCGCTCGATATACCTGCAATAGAAGATGAATTCATATTAGATTCTTGAAATTGAATTTCAAAAGAATTACTTTCTTCTAAGAAAGTGGCAATAAGAGGAAGATTTTCAATGGATTGCTGAATTTGCCGACTCCGAGCAAAGAAGTTTTCTTGGAATTGATGGGATGTAGCCTCCTGTGTCTGAATGAGCAGATAAACTTCCTCTTTCAAGGGTTGCAATGGTACGTCTACATTTTGCTCTCCTTGACCAAGGCTTGAAGGCTCCGTTGAATCACGCTCTGAAGTCTCATTAATGATCTGAGCATTCTCTTGTAGTGACTCCATGTAGTTCCACGCCTCTGTCGGCGTCATGGCTCCCAAAAATTCCTGCAGCAGTGGTCGTAGTCCGAATAAGAAGAACTCCATAAGCTCTTTCTTTGTGTACCCATGATGCGAATAGCTCGATACTATGTCTGTGAACCTCCTACAGGCCTGAAAGGAAGTTTCACAATCAGTCTGATTAAAACTAACGATTTTGAGCTTCTCCATCCTATGTTTGTGTGCAATACCGTACTCTCCATCATACAAATTGTTTGTGCGATAGAAATTCATATATTCCATTTTTTGAATTTTTTTTAAAGAGAACAAAACAAAAAAATAATAAAAATCATAAACTATAAGATGGATGGATCTCACCGAATGTTCCTCCAAACAAACTAAAATTGTAGGTTATAAGTATCATTATCCCCAGCAACGGCGCCAAAAACTTGACTCGTCTCAAAATGTGTGAGTTATACTCCCAAGTGCAGGAGATCGAACAAGTAATAATCCTGGTGAGTCCAGGTATCGTATCCATGGGACAACTAACCTGCAAAACCATGAATTTCAGTTTGTAAAGAGTACTAAAACTATAATAACCAACCACCTTTCAGGTATAAGGTTATGAAATCAAGAGTTTAAAATAATAAAAGAAATCATATGATAACTACGGTGAATTCTATATTAGGATACTAATATGAAGAGTATGTGTTGGTTGTGATTTCGTTAGGGTGTGTGCAATCAATAATTATTAATACTTTTTCTATAATTCAACGTTTCGTCCGGTTAGGGCACGAGAACGTCGAAAAATATGGTGATAAAGCACATAAAAATGTGCCAAAGAGTTAATCACGTATAACGTCAATTTCATAAGGAAAATAAACACAAATGCCCTCTCGGGTCGCATCACGAATAAGTCCGCAAAGATCATACTCAATTCAAGCATGCCCACGTCTCTGTATAGCATACCTAAACAAGATATATGTAGAAATTGACAAAATACGTGATTATACATTACAAATAGGGCAAAAAGATATCAAAATCAATGATTACGACATCTTAACTACATCAATACCAACATATATGAAGATTAACCACGCATGGAGAGAATATATTCAGTATTCATAGACAAATACAAAATCAAAACCTCAAAATACTTGAATAATACTTCAAATACAAGCCAAATATGCAAAATACAAGGCTAAAGATAGGAATAATGTCACCAATTCTCTCCAAATAGCTCCAAATCTCCGTCAGATGATAGATCTAGCCTCTGTTCCCAGGGCCTCCAAATTTCATAGCGAAATACGGCTCCTAGAGCCCCCAATACGATAGAATACGCAACAAAAACCCTAGAATACGCTTAAATAATAGGCATTGCGGGTTTAAGTGCTTATCGGGTTGAAAACCCACTTCAGTTCGCCTAAAACCCGAACCCGCGAGCCGCTTCAAACCACAGCTGTCCGATCCAGGCGGGATCGAACATGGAGAGGACACGTGAGCTTTAAAACTCGCGCTCGCGTGAATCCGAATCGATATCGGGGTAGATCATGTCCATCCGATCGTGGAATAGATGATTACGACTCGCCACGTCGCCCAATGATCCTAGCCTGCGCCCGCTCCACTTTGTTTCGATGGTGATTTTGATTCGTCCGATGGCAGATCAATGTACACAATGAAGCTGTGTCGCCCTCTTTGCCTGGAGCGTAGGATTGAGCGGGGAAACGTTCGATTGCCGCCACATGTCCTTGCATATGGTGATGAGTGGTATTAGCGCCGTATTCAGAGCGTATTTCTGGCATATTCGGCCGTATTTCCTTCGTTTAAATTGTATTCTACACTCAAAAATACACAATAATTAGCACAGATCTCAGAAAAATACAAATAAATAGTCGTTGAAATCGTGAGATCGAGATATAGCCATGAAAAATATAATAAGTGCAAAAATACTTAGTTTGTTGCTGTTTTGTGCTTAAATCAAGTGATTTCTCTAATAAATGACGATATACAAAATAAGAACGTATTAGAGACCAATTAAGCATCATATAAGCATAAAATAGGGCTAAATGAGGCGTTAAATATGCAATATTCAACCCGAATCAATGACCACTACTCAGAGTGCTATGCCTACTGCGAGTTTTATGATGTGGAGGGACACATGCCATAAGAAAGCCGCGTCTGTCTATTGAGTCATGACCATCCCATCAATTTGTCGCTCGCACAGTTTGAGGAGCGCGGTGCACTTAATAAATCTCAGCGGAATGAGAACCTTAGGTTGCGACAAGAGGTCGATGAACTCTACAGGGCTCTTCAAGCTCACGAGCACCTGACTTCGCAGGCACGTAAAGAACCTATGGAGAGTGACGATGACGTTCAGCTTGAGGGATAAGATTCACGCCATTACATCTTTGCTCAGGTTAAGCAAAATGAGGACACATATATGGACCTATTAAGGAGCATCGTGGATATAGTTCAATCCACCAGTCCAACGAAAATAACGGCAGCTGATCCTTCTGAGCTTGCATTTCAAAATTTTATTACTCGTCACATCTCTCCTACAGGCAGAATCGGTGGTGAAGTATTCGCTCTAGTTGAGGGGAACACGACCAATTTCTATACCATGGAAGAGATACTTTAGCCTACGGAGCCACCGACACCTATTATTGAAAAGGCCAAGCCAAGCCATCTGATGCCTCGAGTTCTGGGATAGAAACGAAGAAGTGGGCATAAAAATAAGATGAAGAGATTTACATTGCCTTCTATACTTGAGGAGCCCGATGAGAAGGCCGAGGCAGTGCGTTGTGAGGATATGGATGCTATCACCTCTGAAGAGGCAGTGACGCCTGGCACGATCGCAGCCACTTCTAATATCACTGCAGAGCCAGGTTGCACCATCGTCACTCCCCCACACAACTATCAAGCTAGTTTATACGATGAGTGGTTGGAAGGAGCAGATTCGAAGGGAGAGGACATTAAGGTTATCTACCTTGCATGGGATGATAGATACGATGCACCTGAGTGCGACACATCTACTTCCATACCTGGAGAGCCCGAGGATACTTTAGCATCCCGCTGGTCCCCCTACCTGACACATGAGCCAACAGGGCCGGGAGCATGCTTTTAAGGAGGCCATACACACGGAGTCAGAGCTTGACATTGAGGAGGTCATGCATTGGGATGAGGATACAGCCATTCATCAGGATCCCGAGCACTACCCTCCCCCATTAGAGATTCTGCAGTCGCCTCACCCTTCCACTGACACCGAGGACCATCCCACAGAGCTTATTGATCCCATTCAGGGAGAATCGTTTACCCACTCTCTTCACTTATCTGAATCTATTTCCACTCATGTTATTTATGATGATTCGAATTCTGATGACACGTTACATATTTTACAAGACACTTACACATTCGATCATAAGGTACATTGGGACGTGTCTGATGAGGAGGAGAGCGAGGAACCACCTACCATGGATGTTATTGAGTATGATCAGGAGGTGCGCTGGGATGAGTCTGATGACGATGAGGAGTCGCCTGATGAGACCCACACTTATATGCCAGAGTTACCTGAAACCCCTAAAATGAACGACGAGGAGTTGCCTGTCGTGGTGCACGAGATCAGAGATATATTTTCAGGGAAGTGTCGTCAACCGTTCTTATCTTACAGATTTCTTTTGATGACATTCTTTGGAAAACTTTTATTTGGGGAAGAATTATCCACATCAGATTAATGCAGCTTATCTCTTTCAGGATACATGTGGAGTCCTTGGAGAGATGTTGGGAGCCGCTTTGCTGGAACCTGATGGAGTCCGTGGAGACATGCACCTGGCAGAGCCATGGAAGGATCAGTTGGAGCAGTTGCCTGCACCGACAAAGATACTGGATCTGCATTTTGCTACAGGTGGTGACAATCTGGTAGTGTAGCTGTAGTGTAGAATTTTATGCTTTCAATAATCACAAATCCTCTCGACAGCGAGAGGACCGTATAAGATTTTTATGCTTTCCTAGTTTAATAAATTCACCCCATATGATGGTTACATAATAATATTTTGCACCCCACCCTATTCTATGATTTGATTGCCCACCCTAGTTTTATGGTGCTTACTTTGCCTCTCTTCCCAATTTTTGTGCCCGTCTATCCACACCGGGTACCATCTGATATACCTTGGGGGAGAGAGAAATTATTTTGTTGTATAGCTCCTTATTTTATCATTGTCATCTATCTATATCACACACACATTGAGGAAAATATGACGTTTAAGCTTGAGGGAGTGCACAGAGCACGCACTTTGCTTTGACGTGAAACACACCTTAAAATTTTCAGATGAACCATATTCACTTCTCTATCTCTGTCTCATTTGCTTCATTTTCTATGAAATATTGTGTATTTGTTTTTTATGGACTCTGATATATGTTAGACTAGAGTTTAATTCCTTGATTAGAGTATCATTGTTGGTATGCTTTTTCTTAGTAGAATCTATAGTTTCACAACCATATTCTTGAAACAATTGAACTAAAAATGAATGAATCAAATCTGAAAATTATTTGATTCTTGCATGATTTGATTGATAATTCTATTGCTTCATTGATGTTTAGTAATTCAAAAGAGATAGGATAACCCCACGACAACCAAAGTAGCGATAATTAGAATTCCTGAAACCGAGTCCATGTTTAGATTCTATGCTTTTTCCTTTTCTTTTGTATATAGCCAAATAAATGATATTTGATCATGCTTTGCATTCCATCGCGTTTACGTGAGTTTGCAAAAATCCCAAAAATATAAAAATCAAATAAATATACTAAATAAAAGGTCCTTGGGGTTCCTTGTTACTGATGCTCTTAGGTCGTCTGATCTGGGATGCATAGACCGCCCCTTGCACTCCATTGCATTTACGCAAATTTGCAAAACAAATAGCCAAAAGTACAAAAACACAAAAATTCCATATATTTATCTCCATTTCTATATAGTATAAGAACATGGCAGAGTTGATGAAACGAGCGTAGTGTGGTGATTTCCTTACCTTAATTGAATTTACTAGCTCATTCCATAAAGCTTAACAAAACACCATGCATGCTTGAAACTGTTTGATCATTACATATTTATGCTGCTTAGAGAATGAGTTATAGACATTGGATTCGTCTCTGTGAACTGTAACGACTGGTGTTTGTAATAAATATTTTATATGAATAATATTGGATTTCCCTCCTTGTATGTTTTTCTCGATTAAATCCTCACGTTTTAGCATAATAACGCCGTAATTCTGGAGTTAGAACGATCCTAGAAGCCATAGAATCTTTCCCGAAGCTTCACGCTTCGTTTTGGCACTTCTGGTGCATCTTAGTTGGTTCACGAAGGAGAACCAACCGACTAGAATGAGATCTAGTCGGTCAGCAATCCTTCATGGACCGACTAGTTCAACGTATTAAAAATAGCTGAGTTACTGTTTGTCGTTAGTCGGTCTAAGTTCATCCTTCGACCGACTAGTTCTTAAACTAGTCGGTCAAGCATTGTACTCAGACCGACTAATTCTGAGTATCACTATACAGTAGAGTTACTGTTTGTCGTTAGTCGGTCTAAGAACGATTTCCGACCGACTAGGTTGCAAACTAGTCGGTCAGATGTTGTTCTTCAACCGACTAATTCTTGTAAAATATTTCTTTTTAGTCGGTTAAGAGTTGCTCTTCAACCGACTAGTTCTATGTTCAGATTTTCTTCGAAAGTTTTTGGGTTGATCTTTTAGTCGGTCAATGTTGGTCGACCGACCGACTAGTTCTTAAACTAGTCGGTCACCAGTTGTGCTTTGACCGACTAATTTAGTCGACCTGTACCAAAACTTATTCTCGGTTTGTCATTTAGTCGGTCTACGTTAGACGACCGACCGACTAGTTCTTAAACCAGTCGGTCAACCACTCTTCTTTGACCGACTAGTTGACCCCGAAACCCTAGATCTATTTTCCAGCCGTCATTTTATTTTTATTTAATCCGTCGATTCTATCATCCTTCATTCATTCTTTCTGAGCCAAGATCACTCACAAATCATCCCTAAACTTCCCCAAATCATTTCTTTCATCCTTGGAGGTTCTTGCTCGTCATATCTCGCGCCGATAACCGATCTAGGTCACCGAGATCTCGTTCTTCGGCCGTAGCTTCCCGGAATTGTTCTTCGTCGCCAAAACACGATCTGTTTTGGTGTCTTCCATCTGCTACTCTACGGTTAGTAATCCTAATCTCGTAATCTCTATTAACCCACACCGTAAATTAGAAACCCTAACTTAAAAATGGATTATTAGACATAGGATTCCAATGCAAAACGATTTAGAACTTCCGTCTAATCTTTATTTTGCCATAAACAGCGAATTCATCTACCGTAGGACATCGTTCTCGTTACTCACGTCAACCAACATTTTGGTACCAGGCAAGTGAAACTTGCCAACACTTCTTAGGGCCATGTTTTTAGGCCAATTCTTTGTACTAGCGTGAAAGAGACTAGATCGTGAAATGATAGCGATCTAGGCGCAACTTTGAGATCTAGCTTGACAACGAAGCAAGATCCGACATCTTGCCATATCATTCATGCATTGATATTTGTCAGGTTTAAATTCCTTAACTGTACGCATTTGAATTGCTAACTGCCATGCATTGCATCTTACATGTCATTCTAGTTAAACTTGCATAGTAGCACACGCTACACTACTTGTACAATCCATGTTTCTGTGTTACCGGCTAGGCACCCGTTATGCGGGCATAACCCTATGCCATCTGTGTTAAAAACACTTCCTGGCTCGTGATCCAGAAGCGAGCATTCCGTGTTCGGGGGTAATGTCCTGGCTCGACACACGTGAAGGGGTAGGGATAAACGATCACTTGAGCGTAAGAGTTGGCCCGTACAGCCACTCTAGCCAAAGGGCGGAATCTCTGTGCACGACGTGATTACAATTCCAGTACTTGTCTTTTACTTGTTTACTTGCCTTGCCATGTCATATGCCATGCCATATCATGCAATACTTTACTTTAGAACCGCTAGGTTGCTTTACTTTCATAGTTGTCATACTTTACTTTAGAACTGCTAGGTTGTTTCCTTTTATAGTTTCCTTGCACAAGTCTTTTTATACTTGCTGACATATGCCCCTTCTCTTTGGGTGACGCATGTTAGTTGCTGAGCCAGGGACAGTTGCGGAGGGTGACGAGCACGTGGAGCTCGTGCCCGAACCTGTTGGTGACGTGGAGTACGAAGATACCGGTGACCAATCTTAGAGATCTTTCGTACTTTTCTTTTATTTAGTTGTGGTTGTCGATGAGTAGCACCGTTTTGTTAGTTTCTTTTGGCCATGCTAGGCCTTGTACTTTTGACTCTTTTGTTTCCTGGTGGCATTTCTGGTTGTTGAACTTTTTGTTGGACTATGAGTTGGAATAATGTTATATTATTTGTCTCTCTTTTCTATTATTGTTGTTGTTGTTCCGAGTCATATTACAGAGACCTGCTACTTCGTATTATTGACGCTTATCGGACTTGCGGCTTTGCAGCTTCAAGTCCGTGCGGACCTTCTCACGCTTCGCCTCCACGTTTTTGGAAGCGGGGCGTGACAGGTTTCTTTGGTGGCCCATGCATGTCCTATATTCTGTAACTGTGACTTAATCGGAACGACAATAAGAATCATAGAAAGTCCAATAAACAAAATTCAACACCGTGCCTTAGGCTAAGAGTCTGATCTGTTTCGTTTTCCTGTGTTAATAGATGGCTGGGAGACGGAATACCCTTGCTGGTGGTGGTGTGCCCCCTCGCGACCAGGAGCCGGACTGAGAGCCCACTGTCGGGGAGATGATGAGGATGATGCATCAGATGATGCAGGTACAGCAAGGAATTCTGCAGACTGTCCAGAATGTTCCGCCTGCTCGTGCAGCACCGGCTGTTCAGGCTGCCCCTCGCTTCGAGCCCGGAGTGAAGCAATTTCGGGAGCTGGGTCTCGCTTACTTCGATTGGACCGAAGGACCCCTGGCTGTAGATGAGTGGACCATGAACATGGAATACAATCTGAAGATGTCAAAGGTCAAACCGACTGGATGGGTTGACCTAGCAAAGCAACAGCTGAAGGACAACGCGAGGAACTGGTGGGATGCCGAGGAGGAGTTACTGGAGGAGCCTATTACTTGGGCTACCTTCAAGTCCGGGTTTGATGAGGAATATTTTTCGAAGGCCGCCAGGAGGAAAATGGCTCAGCGCTTCATTGATCTGAAGCAGGGGAATTTGACGGTGGGTCAGTACCACCAGGAATTTACGAGGCTGAGTCGTTTTGCACCGAAGATGGTGCAAGATACTGAGGAGAGAGCCCAGAGGTTTCTGCAGGGGCTTTCGTTGGATCTGCAGAGCTATGTCACTTCTTCTGATGCGGAGACTTACCAGAAGGTTTTGATTGCGGCAAAGAGGCAGGAGAGGATTGTGAATCAGAAGAGGGGACAGATTTCTGGCACTGGAAAGAGGCCTATGGAGCAGGCCAGAGCAGTGGTGAGACCGGGGCATGGGCCCAACCAGCCTGTGCAGTTCAAGAGGCCCGGAGGACCTCATACTTTGAAGACTTGCAATTTCTGTGGCAAGACTGGGCATGTCAAGGAGCAGTGCCGGAAGATGCTGGGGCAGTGTTTGGTTTGTGGAGATCCTGCACATACCATGAAGGACTGTCCGAAGTCGAAGCAGCTGTGGAGGGCACCTGTTGCAGCATAGCTGTTGCAACAGAGGGCACCTATTCCTGCTGGACGTGGAGCGCCTCTCGTTCCTCATAGGCAGGCTTTTCAGCAGGCTGTCCAGCCGAGGCGACAGGCATTTTTGATGACTGCTGCTGAGACTGAGACGCTGGATGAGGTTATCGCAGGTAACTATCTATCTAGCTGTTCCTTTCTTAGTTAGTTTGGTTGTTAGATATGTTAGTTGTTTGCATATGTTTGATTTCTAGAATAGAATTTGACTGTTAGACTGTCTGTTAGGTGTGATTTTGGTCTGCACTTTTCCAGCACGAGTTCTCTTTGACTCTGGTGCATCCATGTGTATCATTTCTCGGAGCTTCGTGGAGAGGCATTCCTTGTCGACTTCCTCTCTTCCCCAAAGTTGGAACATCGTTACAGGGAATGGTGTGATTTCGGTGCATCGTAGGTGCAATTCTTGCCTGTTGGTGGTCTGTGGACACGAGCTGTATGCTGACTTTATTGTCCATGACATCATCAATTACGATGCAGTGCTTGGGATGGATTGGCTTGCGAGCTTCTATGCTATGATCGACTGTCGGAGGAAGAAGGTGGTGTTCGAGATTCCCGGACATCCAGTGTTTGAGTTCAGCCGTGGTAGCAGTTCACTTGGTCCGGTCAGGTTTCGAGCCAAGCCGGTGGAGGCTGTGGCTATGCTGATAGAGCAGGGTAGGCCTGCTGTGGTGTATGAATTTGATGACGTCTTTCCCGAGGAGATGTCTGGTCTGCCGCCCGATCGAGCTCTGGAATTTTCTATTGATCTGATTCTGGGGGCGCAGCCCATTTCAAAGGCACCTTATTGTTTGGCTCCAGCGGAATTGGAGGAGTTGCGGAAACAGCTGGACGAGCTTTTGCAGAAGGGTTACATTAATCCCAGTGTGTCTCCGTGGGGAGCACCGGTCCTGCTGGTGAAGAAGGACGGTTCGCGTCGCATGTGCGTGGATTATCGAGGGCTGAGTGTGGTGACTGTGAAGAATAAGTACCCATTGCCACGGATTGATGATATTTTTGATCAGCTGGGAGGATCGAGGGTATTCTCCAAATTGGACCTGAGGAGTGGATATCACCAGCTGAAGGTGAGGAAAGAGGATATTCCGAAGACGGCTTTCAGGACGAAGTATGGTCACTACGAGTTCGTGGTTATGCCTTTTGGTGTGACCAACGCGCCCGTAGTATTTATGAACCTGATGAACTTGATCTTCTATGACTATCTAGATAAGTTTGTCGTTATCTTCATTGACGACATTCTGATCTATTCTAAGTCAGAGGAGGAGCATGCGTCGCACTTGAGGACGGTATTGGAAATTCTGAGGAGGCATCGGTTGTATGCCAAGTATTCAAAGTGTGAGTTCTGGCTGGATAGAGTGGCTTTTCTGGGGCATGTGGGGACTGGTGATGGGATTTCGGTGGATCCTGAGAAGATTCGGGCTATCAGAGAATGGCCTGTTCCGCAGTCAGCGTCTGAGATCCGGAGTTTCCTTGGACTTGCAGGTTATTACTGGCGATTCATCAAGGATTTATCCCGTATTGCCGAGCCAATGACCAGGTTGACGCGGAAGGATGCATCTTTTGATTGGTCCGTTGGATGTGAGGAAGATTTTGGTGTTCTGAAGGAGCGGTTGACGTCTGCCCCTGTTCTTGCTGTGCCCGACCGGAGCGGAGGATTCGAGATCTTTTGCGATGCATCCGGTAAAGGTCTTGGATGTGTGTTGCATCAGCATGGGCACGTGGTCGGGTATGCTTCTCGTCAGCTTAAGGCTCATGAGAAGAATTACCCGACGCACGATTTGGAGTTGGCTGCTGTTGTGTTTGCGCTGAAGATTTGGAGGCACTTCCTGCTGAGTGAGAAAGTGAAGATTTTCACCGATCACAAAAGCTTGAAGTACATTTTCACGCAGAAGGAGCTCAACATGCGACAGCATCGGTGGTTGGAGCTCATGGCGGATTACGAGATCGAGTTGCAGTATCACCCGGGTAAAGTGAATGTGGTTCCTGATGCGTTGAGTAGGCTTCCGGCGGTGATGTTGTTGACTTCGCATTGGAGATTACAGCTAGATTTTTGCGAGTCTGGAGTTGAGGTGGTTCTGCCTGGAGAGACTTCTTCGTTGATGTGTATACAGATACAGTCGACGATCGTGGATCGGATCAAGGCTGGGCAGAGTGGTTATCCGAAGTTGGTAAAGATTCGAGAGATGGTGGAAGCGGGTCTGCGGACTGATTTCGTGATTCACGAGGATGGCTCACTGAGGTTTGGAGCCAGGTTGTGTGTGCCTGTGGGAGATATCAGAGAGGAGCTGTTGGTGGAGGCACACAGTTCACCGTATTCTTTGCATCCTGGTGGGACCAAGATGTACAAGGATATTCGTTTGAATTTCTGGTGGCATGGGATGAAGAGGAGCGTGGCTCGGAGCGTAGCCAAGTGCTTGGTTTACCAGCAGGTTAAAGCGGAGCATCAGCGTACGGCAGGGTTGCTACTGTTGAATATTGGACTCCCCGGATTTGGTTTTGATGATGAGCAAACATAAATAATCCATGAACTAACAATTTGTGAGCGCAGTATTGGAGATCGTCGCCAATTTCACGAGAACATTCAAAGCGACATCTCAACACTTCCCAAAGCTCGTATTCATGCCTAAAGCTTCGTTGAAGCTCTTGCGCAGTTTTGGAAGTTATGAAGATTCAATCGAAGCTCTCGAAGACCGTTTATTAAGGTTTTATTTATAGTCTTTTAGCTTCGATATATAGAATGTTAAGCCTTGAGTATATCTTACGTTTCTATCTTCATTTCGCTCATTTCGTAGCTCTAGGATCCTTGCACAAGTTCATTCTAACTTCCTCGAAGCATCGCGCTTCGATTCGGACTTTATTATGCATGTTAGTTGGTACAAGAACAAGTACTGACCGACTAGATGGTGATCTAGTCGGTCGGCAACTGTTCTTGGACCGACTAGTTTGATTCCTTAATTTCTTGGACTTTACTGTTTACTGTTAGTCGGTCTACGTTGACTCACCGACCGACTAGTTTGTGAACTAGTCGGTCAGTGATGCTTCTTTGACCGACTAGTTGTGACTTAATGTTCATACTAAAATTCTCCTAAGCTACTGTTTATCGTTAGTCGGTCTAAGAACGTTTGGTGACCGACTAGTTGACAATCTAGTCGGTCAACTTTTGTTCTTGAACCGACTAAGTCATATTGCATTCAGACTATTTCATTTTGCCGCTTAGTCGGTCTACGTTCATTGACTGACCGACTAGTTGTGAAACTAGTCGGTCAGACAGTCTTCTTGGACCGACTAGATTTCTAGGTCTGAAATTCTATCTCTTCTCAGATCTTCACTTAGTCGGTCCATGCTGTTTGACTGACAGACTAGTTGATGAACTAGTCGGTCAGTGATTGTTCTTTGACCGACTAATTCTCACAGATTTCTATCCGTTGGTGAATGACCTAACTTGTTTTTATGGGACCATATAAATACGAACCTAGGTCATTTCTATCTAGGTTAGAGCTGCCATTAAGAGATTCATTGAGTTCTAAAGAGATAGCCATTCTCACTCAAATCAAAAGCTCTCTTCCTCACAAGAAACCCATTCTCTCTCATTTCTAGATCTAGAATCCATCTAGAGAGAAGGTTGTTCTTGGTGAGCTCTTCAAGCTATTGCTTGATCCAAGTCTCCAAATCATCCCTAGGCACCGATTGCTGGTCATTTCCTTGGTGCTAGGTCTTGGTGACTTCATCTTCCTCAAATCCTTCATTTCACCATTTGGGTAAGAAAAACTCAAGGTATAGGATTTTGTGGTAAGATTGTTTATTTCATATTAAACTCTTTAATATTGCTTTGTGATTCTCTCGGTTGTGAGAGAAGGTTGTGATCCCGGGTTGTGGGATTCACGTTTGCTATTGCATGTATGATTTGATCTTGTGAAGGTTTTTCACAAGATATTCATAGTGGAAATCTTATGTTAGGTTTTCTAACCTAAGTATCCGGAGGGGATCCGGGTGGTTGGGACGTAGGATCACCGGGAACAAGTCGGGGAGACTTGGGTGGATCCGAACCCATTAACATCATTTGTTTGCATTGTTAATTTTGTGTTGTCATTCAATTTAAGCTTCCGCAAATTGATTTGGTAGTTGTTTGCAATTTAATTTGGAATTATACTCCTTATTATTTTAAAGTACTATTCACCCCCCCCCCCTCTAGTACTTGTGCAGTAGCTAGTAGGGCATTACATTTGGTATCAGAGCCAGATACTTAGCTATGTCTGCCAACGACAACAAGACCGTGCCTCCACCTTCCAACTATGACACCTTCAGGAATCGTGAAGGAGCGTCATCGGTGATGGAAGGACATTCCTCTACAAGGCCTCCATTCTTCAACGGTACCAAGTATGGGTATTGGAAATGCCGGATGGAAACCTTCCTCCGGAGTGCATCCTTATGGAGGACTACAATGAAGGAATACATCGAACCCAAAGAAGAAGACTTTGAGAAATGGACTACCGCGGAGGTCGCCGCGGAGGTAAGCAATGCCAAGGCAATGAACGCCTTGCAATGCGCTTTGGAGCCCGAGGATTTCAATAAGATATGCACATGTAAGAGTGCATATCAAATTTGGAACTCCCTCCTCATACTTCATGAAGGGACGAGTAGGGTAAGAGACTCTAAACTCGTAGTCGTAAACAAAGATTACGAAATGTTTCATATGCAACAGGGCGAGAAGATGAAAGAATATTACGCTCGCTTTGTTGACATAATAAACGAGTTAGAGGCCCTCGGCAAGTCCTACACTCAAAAGGAGAAGTGCTCAAAGATTATTGAAGGACTTCCCTCTTCTTGGGAAAAACGTACCTTCGCCATCGAGGAAGGTAATGACATGAACAAATATACCGTAGTTCAACTAATGGGTACTTTGATGTCATACGAGGTACGCAAAGATAGCAAGGTGAAGTTACAAGAAAAGATGAAGTCCTATTTGAACCTAGATGCGCCTAAGAAAAAGGCGATTGCATTCAAGGCGGCTTCATCCACCTCTACCGATGATGAGGACTCGGAAGAAGAAATGGACATGGAATCCATTGCACTCATGGCAAAGAAGTTCAATCGCTTCTTCCGAAAGGGTAACTTCAAACAAAAATCTAAGTTTACTTCTACTAACGCCTCTCCACCTTTGTGCTTTAAATGCAATAAGCCGGGACACATCAAAGCGGATTGTCCTCAAAACAAGCAAAAGGAGAAGTGGAAGGCGTCGAAGTTTGACAAGTCAAAGAAGTACAAAAAGGGGTACAAGAAGGGACTTGTCGGAGCAACATTCACCGACTCCGAGGATTCTTCAAGCGGAGAGTCGGACGATGAGCAAGTGGAGCAAGCGCACATGTGCTTCATGGCAAGAGAGGAGCATGATCAAGGATCCTCCTCTTCCGATGATAGCGACGACGAAGGCGATGAGGTAACGATGGATGATCTTAGGGATGCTAACTCTCATTTATGGTCTAAATACACAAAATTAGTAAATCGATATACTAAAGTAAAAGATGACCTAGCTAGCATTCAAACCTCGCCTAAGACTATCATCACCAACAACGACACCGTTGTTGAAGAGTTAAGAAATGAGATTGCTAATCTCAAATCTAAACTTGAACATGTTAGCATTGATGATCCAGAAGAACATAGGATAGCGGATTTAACTTCTCAAAACTCAACTTTGAGTATTGAGAACGAGAATCTTAAATCTCGTGTTTTTGTGCTCACATCGCAAGTATCCAATTTGGATACTTCTATGCGTTCTCTCAAAGAGAAATATGAGAACACATTGGGCCGAATTAACAAATTCAACAAAGGTAAGGACCATTTGGATAAAATCCTAAGTGACTTACTTCCGGCCAATCACCACATTGGTTTGGGGTATACGATGGGATGTCCATCCAAAGCGGCCACTACTTTTGTTAGGCCAACTTCCGGTGACTCTACGAGTGGTAGCAAACACTCTATTGGTAGTTCATCTACCAATGGTGCTTCCACCTCGTCCACACCCTCTTTTGGAAAGAAACCCACTTTGGGTGAACCTCCAAAGAAGGGGCATGCTTATATGTACACCAATACCATGCCACGTAGGAACACACGTCCTACTCCACTATCTCACACATATGATGATTTCTATGCTACACGTTCACGGGCACGTGCACACCATGTGAGACACCCTCACGCACGTGTTTCCACACATGCATATGTTCACCCACCTCATCGTATGAATAATTCTCGTCATGCACCATTCCATCATGTCACATATGCCTATCCACAACATGCATCACGTAGAAATCAACGTCGCATGCATGCACCGAATAGGATGAGGGCTCCCAAAATCTTCACTATTTGGAGCCCGAAGGACACAAGTATGGATGAAAAACAAGTATATATGAATGCTTATTTTTTGAATGTTGTGCATAGTAGGAATTATGTGGGGAAGTATAAGTCCAATTGGACTTGGCTTCCAAAGGTCTAACTTTTGAGGACCCAATGACCTTGGGTACCATGATATGAAAGTTTCTATCTTTAGGTACTCAAGGAAAAGAAAAAGAAAAGGAGCAACAAATATAAATTTAGCTCCAAAGGGAATTGGATACTCGATAGCGGGTGTTCAAAACACATGACGAGTGACGCTCAATTGCTCTCCGGAGTGGTTCCCATTGCAAATGGAAATCGCGTTGTATTTGGAGGCAATGAGAGCGGAACAATCGTCGGTGTTGGTAAAGTGGGTAACCCTTCTAAACCCTTAATTAGTGATGTTTATCTAGTTGATGGTTTAAATCATAATCTTATTTCAATAAGCCAACTTTGTGACAAAGGTTACAAAGTTAGTTTTGCGAAAGGATTGTGTCATATTTCAAATGACAATAATAAATTATTATTTTCCGACACACGCCATAAAGATATTTATATTTTGGATCTTCCTAAGTCATATGAACAATGTCTCGTTGCCAACACAAGTGAACAACACTTATGGCATCGACGCTTTGGACATGTGAACTTTGGAACACTTTATAAGCTTTCGAAATTAAATTCCATTAAAGGTTTTCCGAAACTCGTTTTTGAAAAAGAAAAGTTTTTGTGATTCTTGTCAACGTGGCAAGCTTCCTAAATCTTCATTTAAACCTAAGAAAAGCATTTCTACGAAACGGCCACTAGAGCTATTACATCTAGATTTATTTGGGCCAACTAGAGTTGCTTCCTTAGGAAATGCAAGATATGGACTAGTCATCGTTGATGATTATTCAAGATTTACATGGGTATTTTTCTTAAGTAATAAAAATGAAGCTTTTGAAAACTTCACAATATTTGCAAAGAAAGTACAAAATCTCATCGGAACCACCATTGTCACTATTCGTAGTGATCATGGGGGTGAATTTGAGAATGAGTCTTTCTCAAATTTTTGTGATGATCTTGGAATTACTCACACGTTTTCTTTCCCTCGCGCACCTCCTCAAAATGGTGTTGTTGAGAGGAAGAATAGAACGCTTGTGGAATGTGCTCGCACTATGCTCGAAGATAGTCAACTTGGTTATCAATTTTGGGCGGAAGCGGTACACACCGCTTGCTATGTGTTTAATAGAATACTTTTGAGGCCCGGCCCCAAACAAACTTGCTATGAATTGTTGTTTGGTAGATTTCCTCAAGTTAAACATTTTCGTGTTTTCGGCGCAAAATGTTTCATTAAAAACACATATGATAATTTGGACAAGTTTGATCCAAGATCGGATGAGGGGATATTTGTTGGGTATTCCTCACGTAGCAAAGCCTACCAGATATACAACAAAAGATCCTCTACGATCGAGGAATCACTTCATGTCTCTTTTAATGAGAATTTTACTACTTCTAGAATTTCAAATGATAATGATTCTATGGATGTTTTATGTGATTCATTTGAAAATTCTAAGTCTATTGATTCAATTGATTCTATTGAGACTAACCCGACTAATGAAGTTGTTGAGAATGTGCCTAGTGATCAAGGTATTCCCAAGCGGCTTCATACCATTCGCGACCATCCCCATGAGCAAGTCATTGGCAATATTCTTGATAGTGTCAAGACGAGATCTCAAGTCCACCACTTCGCCAATAGTGCCTTTGTCTCATCAATAGAGCCAAAGAATATAGTTGAAGCTTGCGAAGATAGTGCTTGGATCCTTGCCATGGAGGAGGAACTCATTCAATTCGAGAGGAATGAGGTATGGGAGCTTGTTCCTTTGCCATCGAAGAACCACACCGTCATAGGGACAAAGTGGATCTTCAAGAACAAATCCGACGAAAATCAAGTCGTCATCCGGAACAAAGCTCGGTTAGTTGCTCAAGGCTATCGCCAAGAGGAAGGTATCGATTTCGAAGAATCCTTCGCTCCGGTAGCTAGATTAGAATCAATTAGACTTTTATTGTCATATGCATGCCATAAAAATTTTAAGTTATTTCAAATGGATGTTAAAAGTGCATTTTTAAACGGAGATGTCGTTGAGGAAGTTTACGTTTCTCAACCTCCGGGCTTCATAAATAAAAAATTTCCAAATCATGTTTTTAAACTAAAGAAAGCTCTTTATGGTTTGAGACAAGCTCCTCGAGCTTGGTATGATCGCCTAAAGAATTTTCTTTTGGATTTGAATTTTAAAATGGGCGAAGCCGATTCTACACTTTTTGTTAAGCATGCGAATAATGATATTTTATTAGTTCAAATTTATGTTGATGATATCATTTTCGGTGCTACTAACTTCACTCTTTGCGAAGAGTTTTCTAATGTTATGAAGGAACAATTTGAGATGAGCCACATGGGCGAACTCAAATATTTCTTAGGTCTCCAAATTCACCAAATGAACGATGCAATCTTCATCCACCAAACAAAGTATTCGGTGGAGTTGCTTAAGCGATTTGGAATGGAAAGTGCTTCCGGGAAAAAGACTCCAATGAGCACGACTACGCATCTCGACAAGGATACGGGCGGTAAGGATGTAGACATTCGTCTATATCGAGGTATGATAGGTAGTTTACTTTATCTTACCGCAAGTAGGCCCGATATTATGTTTGCCGTATGCATATGTGCTCGTTATCAGTCTCAACCTAAGGAGTCTCACTTAGTAGCGGTAAAGCGTATTTTCCGTTATCTAAGTTACACTTTAGATTTTGGATTACTTTATCCGAAATCTAGCACGTATGAGTTAGTCTCATACAGTGATGCCGATTATGCGGGATGCAAATCCGACAGGAAAAGTACTAGTGGCACTTGCCATTTTCTAGGAAATTCTCTTGTCTCTTGGTTTTCCAAGAAGCAAAATTCTGTATCACTTTCAACCACCGAGGCGGAATATATTGCCGCCGGTGCCGCTTGTGCCCAGGTTCTTTGGATGAGACACACTTTGAAGGATTTTGGTATTCACTGTGATACTAGCCCTATCATGGTGGATAACCAAAGTGCTATCTGTCTTTCAAAGAATCTGGTGCATCATTCCCGATCAAAACACATAAATGTCCGACACCATTTCTTAGATGATCATGTTGCTAAGAAGGACATCATTTTAGTGTACGTTGAAACCCAAAAGCAAATCGCCGATATTTTCACGAAATCCCTAAAGGAGGACTCCTTTGTGTGGTTGCGTCGAGAATTGGGGATTATGGGTGAATCCGAGATATAGGATTCATATTTCATTCAATTATCTTGCATGCTATTCGATTTCGCGATATTTTGTTCATGCTAGATTAATTGAATTTTTGGGAATTTTATGTGATATATTTGAATTTATGATCGAATTCGTATTTGAAAGTCGTATTTAAGATTTCGACGTTTTATGGGGTAATTTAGATGACTAATGAGAGTTTTTAAGTTGTTTCATCCAAGTGGTTTGTGAAGAGAAATCAATTATCAAATTTTGAACTCTTCTAGTCGGTCTAAGTTCATTTGTCAACCGACTAGATGCTCATCTAGTCGGTCAGCAAGTGAACTCAGACCGACTAGATCAAGCTCTCATCCATCTCCTATCATTTTTCTTTCGTTAGTCGGTCTTAGTACACCTACCGACCGACTAGATTGGAAACTAGTCGGTCAGTAAGTATACGGCGACCGACTAAATCTAGCCCTAAAATTTGCTGTTTGCCTCTGTTTCGACTTAGTCGGTTCAAGCTCATTGACCGACCGACTAGATCGTAATCTAGTCGGTCAGTACTTGAACTGTGACCGACTAAGTGGGTTAGGGCAAATGTGTCTTTTTGATTCCAGACCGACTTATACTCACTTTCGTTCGACTAAAATTTATTCTAGTCGGTCTTCACCTAAGCTCCAGCCCGATAAGCCCCCAAACCCCTCTCGAGCCCCCCCCCCCCTTGTATTCCGTCGACTCCGGCCATCACTCCGGCCATTCCCGCCGTCCGCCGCCGTCGCCTCCTCCTCCTAGGTATCTTCCCCCTCCTCCTAGGTCGATTTCTTTCCCTAGGGTTCGATTTCACCTTCTAGGTATTCTAGGGTTTCGGTTTTAAGTTTTTCTTCTTAGGACTTGTGAGTTAGGGCTTGTGCTTCTAGGGTTGTGTGCTTAGGGCTGTTGATCCTCCGTGATCGCTTGCTTGTACTCGTCGTGCCTCGACCATGGCAAAGACGAGAATTCCCATCGCCTCTTCTGGGGCTTCTCCTATGACCGTAGGGCCTTCCGACCCTAGGAATCCACCTAAGCCTAAGCGTCGTGCCAAGTCAACCCAAGCCTCTCCATCTTCGCCTCCTCCTAAGAAGCCGAGGACGGCCACAGCTAAACCCCGAAAATCAAAGACCAAGAAGCCTATTCTTCAAACTCCAGCTACTCCTCCCGATTCCGACTCTGAATTTATCCCTGAGGATGAGCCTAGCCATAGGGAACCCACTCCTCCACTCCGTCCTAGGACTCGCCAGCCAAAGGGAAAGGGCCCAATGCCAGCGGGGGGTGTTGACATATCGTTGTGTCGCGACGACCCTTTGTGTCTCGTGGCCTACAACCGTATTGAACACTGCCCGATGCTATTGGAGCACTACGTCCATTTTTCTGATTTCCTTGGCTTAGCTGACCTACTCTCCTATAGTGGTCTCCTTGATTATCTCCGATACGACCCCAAGGCCAATCCCAAACCTTATCCTCGACTTGTGAAATTATTCTATGCCAATCGTATTCGGGGCCAGTACGATGCCAGCCACTCCATTGAGACTACTGTCTTGGGAACTCCTATAGTTCTCACGGCAGAAATCTTGGGGGAGATTCTTGGTTGTTCGTCGTCCGGTCTCCTTCCTTCGGACATTTTCGTCGATGATATTTCCTCCTTGGATCAGTCAGTTCTTTCAGATATCTTCCAGGTTATCCCCTCCGCATTCATTGGTGTTCCTTCGAAATCTTTCAAGCCGAATGCGTGGGTCCTTAACCTGATCTTGAAGTCTTGCCTCCTCCCTAAATATGGATCGTCTTCACTTCCATCCCAGCCGTTCTTGAAATTGATCTACGCTCTTTTCTTGGGATGCTAGATTAATTGGGCTCGCGTGATACTCGATAAGATGGACTCTTTCGAGTGTATACGCAAGACCAATAAATCTGCGCATATTCCATACCCTTGTTTGTTGACTCTTGTGTTTCGTCATTTCCGAGTCCCTCTCCCTTCTGACGATGAGCGTCCCTTGGGTACTCCTCTGAACACGACGGCCGTGAAGAAATCTCTTGCGGCGCTTCGTCACATGCAGAGGTCTACCGCATCTGCTTCCTAGTCCACTCCGTCAGCTGCTGCAACCCCCTCTCGTCCTGCTACATTAGATGATGTCGTACGTCTTCTTCGTCGGCACGAGTCGCGTTTGGCTCGTACCGAGGAGGTCGTCTGCCGTATGGCTCAGATGATGGGGGTTGATCTTCCTCCTTCAGTCTCTGAGGCCGAGGAGATGGACGATGAGGAGATTGACGAGCTTGTCACTTCCTTGGCTCGTGGCGATGAGGCCACGGCCACTGCTGCTGCTGCTACCACATCTTCTGCTCCTGGAGATGGCACCACTTCCGGTGCTCCAGAGCCTTCTGCACTTCAGTCGTCTGAGCCTCCTGCTGACCCTGCTGACGTGCCTGCTGATATTCCTGTTGACACATCTGCCGTCGAGCCCGTCATTGACGTCTCGACTCCTGCCCCGACGATCCCGTCTGTTGAGACACCTCTACTCCCTGCAGAGCCTGAGTCCACTCTGTCGACTGGACCCACGGACACTGCAGATCCAGCCACTTCCTCGTGATCGCTGTTCCGAGGACTCTCCACTACACTTCGGATGATATAATTTTTTTTAGTGAGAGTATTTTGGGTTTGGATGGGGTTTCAGAGTTGTTTTGATGTATTTCTGAGCTTTCAGGGTTTCGGTGTTGGTTGTTTTGATACACTTTGGATGCCGTTGCTGATGGTTATTTTGTTGTATTTTGATGTTGACGATGATGATGTATCTTTTGATGTTTATATCCATGGTCGTTTGTATTTTGATGTACTCGTTGGGATATCTCTTTGGATGTACTCATGATGTTATCATTTATTTATATACATCATCGTTCTCTTTATCTTAATTCGTCGTGCACATTTACTATTCATTCAATGCATATGATGTGTGAATTCATCGCTCGACGCATGCAAACTTGGTTAAAAAGATTTAAATTCTATAATTGTATAGAATTGTTTTCCATGCACAAATTTAACCAATAATATTGAATATTGAAGAGTATGTTTCTTTATTCAATTAATGAATAATTATTTGGTATTTTTGATGATTTTGATTATCGCTTTTTGATAATGGACAATTTTGGCACACCTTGTTTTTGATTTTATCGCTTTTCCTTTGGTGTCAATTAGTTCCATCGTCATTGTCTACGACTCCTGATGTTGGATTTTCCATTTCCTAGTTGTTGTCGTTGTATGCCCCCCATTTTTGGGATAATGCCAAAGGGGGAGAGATAATGATAATAAATAGCGCAAATGAAAATTTAACTCATTTTCCAAGAATCTAGTTTGATATGTTAGATTCAGAGGGAGTTAAGATACATATAAGGATTTTCAAAATCCGATATTTCGAAAATTGATTCTCTTTATTTATCTTACTCATCTGATTGATGCAATTCATATATATTCATTTTGGAATTAACGTGTCATCAATGCAGGGGGAGTAAGTATTTTACATTTGAATCATTATTTTTGATTATTATTTATGTTGGTTTGTCATCACCAAAAAGGGGGAGAATGTTGAATATTGGACTCCCCGGATTTGGTTTTGATGATGAGCAAACATAAATAATCCATGAACTAACAATTTGTGAGCGCAATATTGGAGATCGTCGCCAATTTCACGAGAACATTCAAAGCGACATCTCAACACTTCCCAAAGCTCGTATTCATGCCTAAAGCTTCGTTGAAGCTCTTGCGCCGTTTTGGAAGTTATGAAGATTCAATCGAAGCTCTCGAAGACCGTTTATTAAGGTTTTATTTATAGTCTTTTAGCTTCGATATATAGAATGTTAAGCCTTGAGTATATCTTACGTTTCTATCTTCATTTCGCTCATTTCGTAGCTCTAGGATCCTTGCACAAGTTCATTCTAACTTTCTCGAAGCATCGCGCTTCGATTCGGACTTTATTGTGCATGTTAGTTGGTACAAGAACAAGTACTGACCGACTAGATGGTGATCTAGTCGGTCGGCAACTGTTCTTGGACCGACTAGTTTGATTCCTTAATTTCTTGGACTTTACTGTTTACTGTTAGTCGGTCTACGTTGACTCACCGATCGACTAGTTTGTGAACTAGTCGGTCAGTGATGCTTCTTTGACCGACTAGTTGTGACTTAATGTTCATACTAAAATTCTCCTAAGCTACTGTTTATCGTTAGTCGGTCTAAGAACATTTGGTGACCGACTAGTTGACAATCTAGTCGGTCAACTTTTGTTCTTGAACCGACTAAGTCATATTGCATTCAGACTATTTCATTTTGCCGCTTAGTCGGTCTACGTTCATTGACTGACCGACTAGTTGTGAAACTAGTCGGTCAGACAGTCTTCTTGGACCGACTAGATTTCTAGGTCTGAAATTCTATCTCTTCTCAGATCTTCACTTAGTCGGTCCATGCTGTTTGACTGACCGACTAGTTGATGAACTAGTCGGTCAGTGATTGTTCTTTGACCGACTAATTCTCACAGATTTCTATCCGTTGGTGAATGACCTAACTTGTTTTTATGGGACCCTATAAATACGAACCTAGGTCATTTCTATCTAGGTTAGAGCTGCCATTAAGAGATTCATTGAGTTCTAAAGAGATAGCCATTCTCACTCAAATCAAAAGCTCTCTTCCTCACAAGAAACCCATTCTCTCTCATTTCTAGATCTAGAATCCATCTAGAGAGAAGGTTGTTCTTGGTGAGCTCTTCAAGCTATTGCTTGATCCAAGTCTCCAAATTATCCCTAGGCACCGATTGCTGGTCATTTCCTTGGTGCTAGGTCTTGGTGACTTCATCTTCCTCAAATCCTTCATTTCACCATTTGGGTAAGAAAAACTCAAGGTATAGGATTTTGTGGTAAGATTGTTTATTTCATATTAAACTCTTTAATATTGCTTTGTGATTCTCTCGGTTGTGAGAGAAGGTTGTGATCCCGGGTTATGGGATTCACGTTTGCTATTGCATGTATGATTTGATCTTGTGAAGGTTTTTCACAAGATATTCATAGTGGAAATCTTAGGTTAGGTTTTCTAACCTAAGTATCCGGAGGGGATCCGGGTGGTTGGGACGTAGGATCACCGGGAACAAGTCGGGGAGACTTGGGCGGATCCGAACCCATTAACATCATTTGTTTGCATTGTTAATTTTGTGTTGTCATTCAATTTAAGCTTCCGCAAATTGATTTGATAGTTGTTTGCAATTTAATTTGGAATTATACTCCTTATTATTTTAAAGTACTATTCACCCCCCCTCTAGTACTTGTGCAGTAGCTAGTAGGGCATTACAGCTACAACCGCTTCCGATTCCGTAGTGGAAGTGGCAACACATCACTATGGACTTCGTGACTGGACTACCTCGGAGTCCGAAGCAGAATGACGCGATTTGGGTGATCGTAGACCGATTGAACAAATCCGCGCACTTTATCCCGTTCCGAGTAGGACAGTCCACTGAGGCGCTGGCAAGGAGATATATGGAGGTAAATCCTTTTACTTTCCATTTCTATTTCCTTTTCCTAGAATAGTTAGTGATGTAACGTGTTTCGTGCAGGAGATCATTCAACTGCATGGAGTCCCTGTGAGTATCGTGTCGGACAGAGACACGAGATTCACGTCTCAGTTCTGGCAGAGTCTGCAGAAGAGTTTGGGTACGAGTCTGAGTTTCAGCACGGCGTACCATCCGCAGACAGATGGCCAGTCCGAGAGGACGATTCAGATCTTGGAGGACATGCTGAGGGCGTGTATGTTGGATTTTAAGGGTTCGTGGGAGGACCATCTACACCTAGTGGAGTTCTCTTATAACAACAGCTTCCAGGCGAGTATTGGCATGGCACCATTCGCTGCGCTATACGGAAGGAAATGTCGATCACCACTGAGTTGGGATGACATTGGAGATCGGGAGCTGTTGGGACCTGAGTTGATCGTGGAGGCTGTGGATGTTGTCAGAAACATTCGGGAGCGGCTGAGGATTGCGCAGGACCGTTTTAAGCATTGGGCTAATGCGAAACGGCGTCCGTTGGAGTTTCAGCCTGGTGACCACGTGTTTCTGAAGATTTCCCCGAATCGAGGAGTGATTCGCTTTGGGAAGCGCGGGAAGCTGAGCCCGAGATACATTGGACCGTTTGACGTTCTGGAGAGGGTTGGCGAGGTAGCATACCGCTTAGCCTTGCCGCCATCTTTGGTTGGAGTTCACGACGTCTTCCATGTGTCGCAGCTTCGTCGTTACGTTAGCGATCCGTCTCACGCTGTGGATTTCTCAGAGATTACCGTTCGCCCTGATCTGACGTATGACCAGCTACCAGTTCAGATTTTGGACAGGCGTCAGAAGTCACTTTGGAACAAGACCGTAAATCTTGTGAGGGTGATGTGGCGACACGGCTCGCCAGGAGAGTCTACTTGGGAGAGGGAAGATGAGATGCGTGAGCGCTACACACTTTTGTTCCCTGACACGTGAGTGTTAGGAAATTCCGAGGGCGGAATTTTTCTTAAGGTGGGGAGGATGTAACGACCGGTGTTTGTAATAAATATTTTATATGAATAATATTGGATTTCCCTCCTTGTATGTTTTTCTCGATTAAATCCCCATGTTTTAGCGTAATAACGCCATAATTCTAGAGTTAGAACGATCCTAGAAGCCATAGAATCTTTCCCGAAGCTTCGCGCTTCGTTTCGACACTTCTGGTGCATCTTAGTTGGTTCACGAAGGAGAACCAACCGACTAGAATGAGATCTAGGCGGTCGGCAATCCTTCATGGACCGATTAGTTCAACGTATTAAAAATAGCTGAGTTACTGTTTGTCGTTAGTCGGTCTAAGTTCATCCTTCGACCGACTAGTTCTTAAACTAGTCGGTCAAGCATTGTACTCAGACCGACTAATTCTGAGTATCAATGTACAGTAGAGTTACTGTTTGTCATTAGTCGGTCTAAGAACGATTTCCGAACGACTAGGTTGCAAACTAGTCGGTCAGCTGTTGTTCTTCAACCGACTAATTCTTATAAAATCTTTCTTTTTAGTCGGTTAAGAGTTGCTCTTCAACCGACTAGTTCTATGTTCAGATTTTCTTCGAAAGTTTTTGGGTTGATCTTTTAGTCGGTCAATGTTGGTCGACCAACCGACTAGTTCTTAAACTAGTCGGTCACCAGTTGTGCTTTGACCGACTAATTTAGTCGACCTGTACCAAAAATTATTCTCGGTTTGTCATTTAGTCGGTCTACGTTAGACGACCGACCGACTAGTTCTTAAACCAGTCGGTCAACCACTCTTCTTTGACCGACTAGTTGACCCCGAAACCCTAGATCTATTTTCCAGCCGTCATTTTATTTTTATTTAATCCGTCGATTCTATCATCCTTCATTCATTTTTTCTGAGCCAAGATCACTCATAAATCATCCCTAAACTTCCCCAAATCATTTCTTTCATCCTTGGAGGTTCTTGCTCGCCGTATCTCGCGCCGATAACCGATCTAGGTCGCCGAGATCTTGTTCTTCGGCCATAGCTTCCCGGAATTGTTCTTCGTCGCCAAAACACGATCTGTTTTGGTGTCTTCCATCTGCTACTCTATGGTTAGTAATCCTAATCTCGTAATCTCTATTAACCCACACCGTAAATTAGAAACCCTAACTTAAAAATGGATTATTAGACATAGGATTCCAATGCAAAACGATTTAGAACTTTCCTCTAATCTTTATTTTGCCATAAAGAGCGAATTCATCTACCGTAGGACATCGTTCTCATTACTCACATCGACCAACATTTCGGTACCAGGCAAGTGAAACTTGCCAACACTTCTTAGGGCCATGTTTTTAGGCCAATTCTTTGTACTAGCGTGAAAGAGACTAGATCGTGAAATGATAGCGATCTAGGCGCAACTTTGAGATCTAGCTTGACAACGAAGCAAGATCCGACATCTTGCCATATCATTCATGCATTGATATTTGTCAGGTTTAAATTCCTTAACTGTACGCATTTGAATTGCTAACTGCCATGCATTGCATCTTACATGTCATTCTAGTTAAACTTGCATAGTAGCACACGCTACACTACTTGTACAATCCATGTTTCCATGTTACCGGCTAGGCACCCGTTATGTGGGCATAACCCTATGCCATCCGTGTTAAAAACACTTCCTGGCTCGTGATCCAGAAGCGAGCATTCCGTGTTCAGGGGTAATGCCATGGCTCGACACACGTGGAGGGGTAGGGATAAACGATCACTTGAGCGTAAGAGTTGGCCCGTACAGCCACTCTAGCCAAAGGGCGGAATCTCTGTGTACGACGTGATTACAATTTCAGTACTTGTCTTTTACTTGTTTACTTGCCTTGCCATGTCATATGCCATGCCATATCATGCCATACTTTACTTTAGAACTGCTAGGTTGCTTTACTTTCATAGTTGTCATACTTTACTTTAGAACTGCTAGGTTGTTTCCTTTTATAGTTTCCTTGCACAAGTCTTTTTAGACTTGCTGACATGTGCCCCTTCTCTTTGTGTGACGCATGTTAGTTGCTGAGCCAGGGACAGTTGCGGAGGGTGACGAGTACGTGGAGCTCGTGCCCGAACCTGTTGGTGACGTGGAGTATGAAGATACCGGTGACCAATCTTAGAGATCTTCCGTACTTTTCTTTTATTTAGCTGTGGTTGTCGGTGAGTAGCACCGTTTTGTTAGTTTCTTTTGGCCATGCTAGGCCTTGTACTTTTGACTCTTTTGTTGCCCGGTGGCATTTCTGGTTGTTGAACTTTTTGTTGGACTATGAGTTGGAATAATGTTATATTATTTGTCTCTCTTTTCTATTATTGTTGTTGTTGTTCCGAGTCACATTACAGGGACCTGCTACTTCGTATTATTGACGCTTATCGGACTTGCGGCTTTGCAGCTTCAAGTCCGTGTGGACCTTCTCACGCTTCGCCTCCACATTTTTGGGAAGCGGGGCATGACATGAACTTAGTATATTTCATGACAAGCCGTGATAAGATGTATCTCTACTCTCATTTCATTGTTTATCGAGTTCATTACATTTATTGAAATCCACAATATGTTCATTTGAGGCGAGGCTTAAGTATTTTGCATGAATGTGTGTTCTAATATTTCGGTGTGTGTTCACATATTCTTGTATCCATGGATTTATATATTTGCTGAGTTTAAGATTCAGACCCTTGACTCCATCGCACTTCATCACCTCACCTTTCCATTGTATTCCTCTCCTGGGTTCGCTTCTTACTAGTCTTCATCGAGGACGAGTAAGAGGTAAGCTTGGGAGATTTTGATGTGTCATAATATTCCACATTCTATCTATATGTTTACACATCAAAATGATTGCTCAAATCTTGATTTTGTCCCCTTTTATGTTGATAATTTGAACTATTTGACTTTAAGAGCGTTTGGTTGCATTTCAGGGAATATCGAGCAATTTGAAGCATATTGGAGAGAAGGACATAATCGTCGATGTCGAAGCATCAATAGCATCATATTCGAGGAGTTCATGCTGCTGGAGAGGAGCAAGAAGAAGAAGGAAGCAAAGAAAGAAGAAGAAAGAAGAAAGAGGCAAGAGCTGAATTCCAGGTCGCTCGGCTAAGCGGCTACCCCGCTCGGCCGATCTGATGCCACAAAAGAGAAGAGCAAGTGAGGGCCAAAGAGAGCTTCCAGAAGCAGGTCGCTCGACCAAGCGACCTACCTCGCTCGACCGAGCGGCCCTCTACAGACGACCCCCAGATTTGCCTTGGAAATTTCTGTTGATTTTGCTCGACCGAGCCACTTACCTCGCTCGACCGAGCAGTATCCTCTACCCAAACTCAAAGATGAAGCACCAAGAAGGCGCTAGACGGAGCACTAGGGTGCTCTCGATCGAGCGGTACGGATCCCAGCACTCGCAAGTTGCGATCTGCTTGGGCTTTTTGGGCGTTTTAGGGGTTTCTAGGGGGAGTATATATAGGGATTGAGCAGCCATCATTAGGGGAAGGGGAAAGAGGCCGGTTTTAGCTCGTTTTTGTTCTTGGAGACGATTTTTGGAGGTTAGGCTATGCCATCGGTCCCTCCTTGATGATTTTGAATCGGATCTATTGCCAAGATAAGTGTTTTCTTATTGAATCTTTTTATTTGATGTTCTTATTTGCTTTTGATGTTGATCTCTCTTGTTTATATATCTTATGCCATGATTAAGCAGTTCTATTGCTAGGATTCTAGGGATTGGATGTTAGGTTAACCTTAGTTGAACGAATCTTGAGTTGCTCTATGGTGGTTTGAACAAGGTTTTGGGGGATTAGCCCTAGAATTGGAGGATTGCGAAAGTAGCTCCATGTTCTAGGGAAGATGATCGCTCCATATTTTACACTTTTTTCTGCATGTTTGCATGCCACTTTGATCGCTCATATCGCGTTTTTCACTATTATTCGACAATATTGCGATGCTTTTCACGATTTCTTGTTTTTGTCGTATTTCAGGAGATATGGAGCGATTCGGAGTGATTTTGAGATCAAGAGGATTTGCACCCATTCCGGAGTGTCACCCGAGGCTCTTTTTGAGGGTTATTCGGTGATCGAAGACAAGTGGGAGAAGAAAGAACGTCGTAGGAGCGACGAGGAAGCGAAAAGACAAAGATTGGGCCTTTGCAGCATCTCACTCGGCCGAGTGAACCACCAACTCGGCCGACCAGACCGGACACGCATCAACAGAAGAAAATGGGCGTGCACTCGACCGAGTGACGATAGTCCACTCGGCCGAGCATGGAAGTCTACTCGCCCGAGTGGCACGAGAACAGACGCTTCGAAAACGGCCGACTTACTGTTATTTTACAGGCTTTTCAGAGCTTCCACACGGCCGAGCAAGAATTGCCCCTCGGCCGAGTGAGTAAATCTACTCGGCTGAGTCACCTCCGAAGACAGACCCCCAAAAAACTCCCAACTTATTGTAATTGTACAGGGTTTGTCACTCGGCCGAGTGACACTTGTCACTCGGCCGAGTGAGCCGCCCCGCCTGTAGCGTAAACTGCGATTTTTGAGCTGCGCAGGGGCATTTTTGTCACGAATTTCTGGGCGATTTTGAGGGGTATTTAAACCCAGTTTTTGCCCTAGTTAGGGAGAGCTTTTTGATACTTTTTGTAGCCTTTTTAGATAGGTTTTTAGGGAATTAGATTTAGGGCTTTTTGGAGATTAGAAAGGAGATTTTGGTTGGATGCTATTGGGTTCTTATTGGTTGTCTCTTTTCTCATTAAAAACTCCATTTTTGTTATTGATTTCTCTATTGCAATGATTTGTGCTGAATTTTCTATTGAATTTCTTATGAATTGCATGATGAATAGTGAGTAGTTTTATTGTCCTAGGGTATAGGGATGAACCCTATGAACCCTATTTCTAAATTGTGATGAATTGGTGAAATTGTTGCTAGAATTGATTAGGGTTAGGTTGGGATTGAATTATTACAGATGGCTAGGGATTCATATTGATTGGGATTTGCAAGAGATTGGATCCAAATTGATAGGAAGCCCTAGAAATTCGATTTAGATTTACGATTGGAATTTTCTAGAATTGGTTTGCAAGAGATTGGACCAAGGCTAGGGTTTTCAATCGTATTTCTATGCAAATACCCGTTTGCAAGAGATTGGACGGGTAGGAACTATCCCAACCTAGGTCGTAGCTCGAGTTTGCACGAGAGTGGGCTCGAGATACGGTTGAACGATGATGTTGATCCTAATGCTAGCGGCTTAGGTTAGGGTTTGTAAGAGATTGGGTCCTAACCTAGGTTTGCTATAGACCGGCAATAGCGCGAGAGCGTGAGCTTGGTTCCACATTTAGTTGCGACTAGTTCATCTAAAATTCAAGTCTAGCAATGATTTAACCTACGAATCACAACGATGAGATATGGTTCGTAATGGGGATTCCCTATCCCTAGGCACTTTATTCCATTGATATTTCTATAAATATACGAACGATTGTAACAACTTTACCCCGTATTATTCTTGACCATTCCGATAGCTAGGTGATTAGAACAAGACACTGTCATTGTCCCTCCCTGAGTTTGATACCCGCTCGCCACTTTGCTGTGTGCTTGCGGTAAAACTACAACCGTTCTCCGGGTGTATATCCAGGGCCGACCAAGTTGTCGTCGCCGTTGCCGGGGATTTATCTCCGTGCAATTTGTGCCGTAGCTAGGTCTTTCTTGGGTTACATTTTGGAGCGATCAAGTTTTTGGTGCCGTTACCGGGGAGGCGACCGTGTTTTATTCTCTTTACTTAGTGTTTTCTTTTTCTTTTGTTACTTTTAATCTTTTTACTCCTTATTCGTGCTAACGTTTCCTTTGAAACTCTGTTTTCCCTTGCATGTACACGAGATCTACGGTGAACCCCGAGGAAATATTATTTGATCCGGAGATCGAGCGTACTGTGAGGCGGATTAGAGCCGAGAGAAGGCAGGCTACGGAGGACGGTTGTACGAACCGTGTGGAGACACCGGAGGAGCTAGTCGCACGAATGGCGAGGATCATATCCATTAGAGATAGGCTTCGGCCTAAGACATCTTCCACCACATCATCCATCGCCATGCCGGAACTAGCGGCGGACAAGAACTTTGAGCTGAAGACAGGATTGGTGGTATTGATGCAACAAGACCCGTTTCATGGGAATGCCCATGAGAATCCGCATTACCACATCCAACTTTTCTTGTCCAAGTGCGCCACTTTCCAAATGCCGGGCGTCTCCGTTGATGTGATCTGACTGTGACTCTTCCCCTTCACACTCAAGGATAAAGCCTTATATTGGTTGAGGACGTAAGCAGAAGGAACATTCACCACTTGGGATGAGTTGGCAAGCGCCTTCGTCGACAAATTTTACCCTCCTTCCAAGACGGTGAAGATACGGAGTGCTCTCATGTCCTTCAAGCAAGGACCGCAAGAAACCCTCTATGAAGCATGGGAGCGCTTCAAGGATTTACAACACCAATGCCCACATCATAGTATAGAGGATTGGGAGTTAGTTCACAGTTTCTACAATGGACTCCAACCGGGCACGAAGTAAATTATTGACGCAACCGCCAATGGAGCCATACTATCAAAGACCCCGGATGAAGCTACGGCCTTGTTAGAGGAGATGGCCTCAAACAACCAACAATGGGGGGACGAGCGGGGACATTCTTCATCCTCCTTGAAGCCCACTAGCATTTATGAGGCCAAGGCCGTGGCGGAGCTTTCAAACAAGTTTGACTCTCTCCACAAGGTGGTAGAGAGATTGGAGAAATACATCACCGAACCACATGGAGCACCCTCTACATCTACGCCTACAAGCAATATGAGCGATTGGCAAGACCAATCTCAAGCCATGTATGTAGGAGGGGAAAATAGAGAAGGAGCTTTGGAGCAAGTACAATATGTCGCGGGGAATTCCGGATATTGGGCCAACCCGGCCGCTAGAAACCATCCGGGCTTCTCATATGCAAACAATGATGATGCTTTGAACCCCTCGCCATAACAACTTCCTCAAGCTCGATCTCCACCACCACAACCTCAATATCAACCGAGGGGGCCGCCACAACAAAATTACCTGCCGAGACAATAAGTGGGACCATATAGACCCCCGGGGTACAACCAAGGTTGGAGAGCTCCCAACCCACCTCAAGCCCAATCACGATCGGACCATGAAGCTAGGGTGGAGGAGTTTATGGTGGAGCAACGGAAGATAAATACCAAATTGACGGCGGGGCAAGAGTCACTAAGTACCGTCGTCGCTCAATTTGCGGAGCAACTTGCGTTGCTTAATAAGAACGCCCATCAATTGCCGGCTCAACCCGAGCCTAATCCACGGAGCAACACTGGACACATCAATGCGATGGTCGTGGTTACTACAAGTGGCAGGAAGGATACCACTCCCGCTATGACCCAATGCAAGCAACCCGTGGTGGAAATTTTGGAAGAGAAAGAGACGGCAATTGAAGAAGAGAGCTGAAAGGAGCCAATTGAAGGAGAAAATTCTAAAGTGGTGGAGCCACTTGATGAGCGCTGCTACATGCCACCGGTGCCATTTCCACAACGGCTAGCTAGAGCCAAGATGGAGAAAAGGCTCGCCAAGTTCATAGAATACTTGAAGGGAGTAAACCTCAATATTCCTTTCCTAGATGCAATTGTTGAGATCCCGACTTACGCGAAGTTCTTGAAGGACTTGATTTCGGGAAAGATAAGGAAGGAAAAAATCATGCTTGCGGAGTAAGGAACTTGGTTTACACGGAAGGAGAAGGAGCCGGCGAAATTGAAGGATCCCGTGAGTTTCCGCATCCCTTGCACACTAGGAGGCATCCCTTTTCAAAAAGCTCTAGTAGACTTGGGCGCTAGTGTGAGCCTTATGCCCCTTAGTATGTTCCGAAGATTGAACACGGGCACCGACTTGAAGCCGACCGACATGAGGATTCAACTTACGGACGGTCGGATAACTAGGCCGGTAGGGATCGCAGAGAATATTCCACTCCAAGTGCCGGGAGGTATATGCTTGCCTTGTGATTTTGTCATAATGGACATAAGGAAGAGGGCGACATCTCGCTCATACTTGGACGCCCGTTCCTCGCAACCGCCGGAGTTATCGTCGATGTGCGTGAAGGAACTTTATACTTAAATGTCGGGAACATAGAAGTTGAACTTCACATACCAAATGCCATGAAACATATGCCATATCACGAGGAGCTAGATTATGTGGATCTTCTCGACGAGGTGATTGAAGAAGCAATCCCCTACTCCATTGGTTCTCTCCATGACGATGGCTTCGAAGAAGGCCAAGCTTCGGGTGAAGAAGAGAAATTGGAGGACCCTCCAGATAGCTCCACAGATGGTGATGAAGGCGACGCTGATGTCGCAAGGATACGAGAGCTTTGCAAGCTCTCGAAGGCCAAAAATCGGAAGAAAGCTCCACCGAACGGAAGATCGGTGTCACCGGCCAAGAGGAAGGTAGAAACAAGCTCTAGCTTGGAGGACTTATCCCCCAACATTGCCCATGATGAGGAGGCATCGAGAAAGACCGATGAACATCACGACCCGAACCCAAGCGGCCTTCCCGACAAGTTTGACGGGTGCATCTCATATGCACCCAATATCGCAAGCTAAACGACTATCTTAAGGGGTCGAGCTCACGACCTTAAACGAGCACTTGTCGGGAGGCAACCCGACGGTTTTTGCATTATTTTTATTTGATTTTCATTTTTGGTTTAGACTTTTGTTAGTTTTTAGAGTCTTTTTGCCCATGAAAATCGTGATAACGAGTACTATTTTTCATGACAGGAGAAGGAGAAAGGGAGATCAACCATATGGAGGATGATAGAGGCAAGGAAGAGCGCTCCAGGAATGCGTTCAGGTCTTAGGAGGAGTGACCGGCGCCCCGTTTACGGTTTGGGCGCGGTGTCGTTTTACCGCAAGTGCACGGTTAGTGTAGGGTGCGGGTATATCGAACACAGGGAGGTGGATGGCTTGAGTGGCTACTAGCCTCGCCTAGGTCGTGTGCTAGCTACGCGGATGATATGGGTGGAAGTGTAGAAATAAAAGAAAGAAATGAAAATGACACAAAATGAATCCCCGCTAACACGGGCTAGAGCACTCATGACACTTGGCATTTGACTTGATCCAGGGTGAGACATTGCCCCAAAAGGTGGTACCTAGCGTCCATGGCCCGATATTCCGGTCGGTGCCAAGCACGCTAGGCCTACCCGGTTCCGGACGGTGGGCACTCCCGTGTCCATAAACACCTTTCGCAACCGGGAGCATTAAGGCCACAATGATATCTCCCAACACTTCGTCCAAGCCGCTCCCGCGCGCGAGGACTCGATGTCTACGCTGGGGGCGTGAGCTATGGCTAGGGGGTCAACCGCCAAGTTTATTCCCCCTTGGCCCGACGGTCAAAGGCGGTCTTTCTCTCGCCAATGACAATGAAACACCCCCGCGTAACCCTAATGGCCAAATAGGTCAAATGTGATTTCTAGCAATACATCGAAGCGGATCTTGACAGGACAAGCACCGGACCCCAATCCCCAACACATCTAGTGTGTCGTCGTACGAATTGGACCCAGATTGCTCGAAATCCCCATTGACACATTTCATCGAACACGTGCCATGCAACCAAGTCTACTGTAAATTTCCAAGCATCAATCTTACCCTAACCCGTATTAGGGTTCATCAATACTACTCCATGATGAAAAACATATAAACAAACAACACAAAAGACATACAAACATTCATCATGAAGCAAAAGAAATACAACACAAAAAATGGAGAACAAGAGAAAGAAATACTTATCTTGAGTTTGAATCTTCAATCCAATACAAGATTTATTAACAAAAAGACCTAATCTAATCTAACCTAAAGCTCACAAGAGAAAGGGGCAAAAGCCCTAAAAAACTGAGGAGAGATTCCCTTCAGTCGGCCAGCCTCGTGTATTTATACCCCCACTTCGAAACCCTAGTGGTTCGGGTCCAAACCCGCAGGAGAAGCGCCACCCGATCGGTTGACAAGTCAACCGATCGGGTGATCTGTTACAAATAGTAAACAGGAAACGGCGGACTTTCACCCGATCATATGAACCGGTCGGGTGAGTTCTTGAGTGACCGGTTGGATCTTGGAGCGGTCGGGTGAATCGATCGGTTCAACGTCCGTGTCTTCAGCTCATCTTCTTCAGCTACAGATGAACCGATCGGGTGAGAGTCACCCGATCGGTTGGAATTCTGCTCGAAAAAACAGAGAACAGCCGCCCGCAGAACCGGTCTGTGAACCGGTCGGGTGGCTTCTTTGTGAGCTGCGGCAGAGACCGGGTGGTGCACGCGTGCATCACCCGATCGGTTGGAGATGACCAACCGACCGGGTGAGGGGCTGAAAGATGAATACTTCGCTGTTTGACCCCCTGGATCACGCGTGACTTCTCCCGTTGCTCCGGGGACTTGGGATATCATCGTTAAACGTCCCCTACGTGGTCAATCCCCTGCAATCATGGATAAACAAAGAAAAGTGAAAGAAAACGAGAAAATACAAGAAAACGAATAAAAGACAACGGAAAATACGGAGAAACATGGAAGAAAACGTGCGCAAATCTATGAAATATAAACACAAGTCAAAATCCCCCAAGCTGAACTCTTCCTCGTCCTCGAGGAAGACGAGTGAGAGTAGGAGCTCGGAGGGAGAAAATAGAGAGAAAGAGAGAAAAAGAAAACTCTATATCCTAGATCCCCCGTAAGGGCAAACAAAATCAAACACGCCACACGAAGCAAGCATACGAAAATACATAACACTAAACCAAGGAATGTGAGTCCAAAGAAGTGCCGTGGGCCCACGCGGTGAAGCACGAGTGAGCGTGGTCGTGTTCTAGCAAACGGTGTCACTATCTACATGTGCAATAAAGCTCCATATACACGTACCCAAAGAAAGACCCAAATATCGATTCGATTCGAATAAAGCGGTGAATATATAGCTTAAGCATGCATGAGAATAGAGCAAGAATCGAAACATATCATGTGTCATGGACTCCACAACTAGGGTTAAGGAAATCACCACACTATAGCCTAGATAATAGCCAAAAAGTTCCTAAGCCAAGTGTTTTCGAAAACGATGGGGGTTGAGATGATGTGGAGTAGAACACTCGGTGCAAATTCTCGCCTTCCCTTTATTCTCGGCAAGTAGGAAAAAATATTCACACTGGAAATTTTTGGGTTTTGGGTATTTGTATTTTTTTCTTTTCTTTTCATTTCTCATCTTTTTGGGTTTTTCTTTTCTTTTCTCCCTTTTTTGGATTTTTGGGAATTGGGATATTTACATGTGTACTCTCCCAAGTGGGAGAACAGTACACGACGAGGGGATTTGCACCAAGTAAAACAAAAAATAAATCAGAATCTAAACACTTGGGCAAAGGAAACTATTCTCGCTAATTAGAGCATGGGCTAAATGGGTTATCCTAGTCCTTAATTGTGGAATCCCGACACATGCGAAATGAAGTATACGATATATATAGCATGCATATAGAAGCAGACATTAGAAGCAAATACCGCATATTCAATATCAAAGCATGATAATCTAGGGGTCAACCAAGGGTAGGTATATAAATCAACATCACAAAGTAGAAGCACACTATAAGCTAGACATGACACACGACTCACATAGAAGCAAAGTGGACCCACGAAGCGTGAAATGCAAGAGAACTCGATATCCTAGGGTCAGTGAGTGTGATTATCGATGCCATGCTAGGTGTGTGTGATTTTGTGGAAATTCATCATATGGGGTCATCTCTAGGAGAGAGAGAGAGAGAGAGAGAGAGAGAGAGAGAGAGAACAAAAGATGAGAAGAAAAAGAAAAACACGATGGAAAATGACTTAAAAACGAAGAAAAACGACACAAAGGACGCACGAAGTGCGACTCCCCCAAGCTGAAACTTGCATTGTCCTCAATGCAATAGTAGTGAATACGGGAGGGCAATGAAAATGTAGGGGAGTTACGCACCGACACAAAAAAAAGAAAAACACGAAAAATACACGAACGAAACTGGAAAATAAAGAAAAAGAAACATACAGAATAAAAGATATAAAACGCAACGAAGGACTCAAAGACACAAACACACGACAAAGACACACGAAAACATGCACACAAAAGTCGATTTCCCCCAAGCTGAACATGACAATGCTAGCAAAATGATATGATCAATGTGATGCAGAAATATGTTAGGGTAAAATCGGAAAAGAAAGAAATCAGAATGCAGGAGAGACAGTCTGCTCGTTCTCCTCGGAAGAGGAAGAGGGTGAAATGATAGAAGGGCACGACATGATGGGTTATTATGATGCAAAAGAAAATCCTAGATACGCTCCCCTCGCTAATGAGAGGAGACGAGATTATTCAAATCTAAACTAGAAAGCGGTAAATTTTTACACTACTGGATTAGGATACACCTGAGCATAGGCGGATCCAAGATCTGAAGTGGGGCAGGTAGCTGCTCTAACTGCTCCTTCTGTGGCTCCGCTAGAAGCGCTGTGCCACGTGTGCCAATGGACCCAAGCAATGCACCTCCAAGCATCCCTCGTAGGTGTCCACCTGCGACCTACAAAGGACGAGGTGCATTAGTCCATGGCAAAAAATATTTCCCCAAAATAAAAGTATCCCAGAGATAATCGTCAAAATAAGATTTAAAAACAGTGAAAGTGTGACGAATACTCCCTGAGAATGGGTCGCTATCCTCTATACTAGCGACGACCAAATCCTCGCTCTCCATGAGAAGTGGCTCTCCAGGTGGTGACACACCGCAGCATACCTCAGGGGAAGTAGATCATGTGTCCTGCAAGAGATATGGTATGTCAAATATATACGAGTCTAAAGAGATAGGAAGTGAAAAGCGAGACTCAAAAGTGGAGCGAGAGTGAGTATGAAAATCTCCCTGAGTAAGGGCAATATGCTCAAGTAGATGCTCAGTCGCAGAAGAAGTAGAGAGCGACGGTAAAGGTAGATGTGACTCGTGCTCCATAGAGTGGACCGTCGTATCCAAACCCTCATGCACATCCTCCTCGACGATATGCTCATGCTCCACCATCTGCCCGATGTCCTGAATGACATCCTCATGGTTGACCACCGACCAAGGAGGAAGCTGTGACAGAGATGGCGGTGGAGGTGGATGTGGAGCGGACCACTCGTATGTGGTCGTGGTGTCGTCGTCCTCACGCACATCCTCCTCACCGGTATGCATAAGCTCTGTGGTCTCCTCGGTGCTCTCATAGGACTCATATGGGGTATCCAGATAAAGATGAAAAGTCTCTCCTACAGATCCTAGAGAAATCTCCCCATCCTCACTATCATCATCAAAAAATGCTTCGTCATCCAAGTGGTAGTGTGGGAAAATTGGGGCATCGGCATGAGATGTGTCTATGGTGGCAGATGGCATGATGGTCTCAACCATGAAGGTGGGTATATCCTCTCCTTCATCCCCTCTCCTCGGTGTCGGCTCGGTGATTGGTACCATCAAGTTTTGTAATATTTGGCCTTGGTTAAACATGGCACTTTCAAGGAGAGACACGAGGCTTGATTCTTCTTGTGTGTGTGGAGGGGTATAAGGTTGAGGAAATGGATGGGAGGTGTTTGGGCTAAGGTTGTGGGAAAATGTTTGGCCTTGGGGTGGGGGAAGGCTCTCAAGCGTAAATGGGCAATCATAATACACATGCCCCGCCATCCCACAAGTCTCACAAACCACAACCGAATAAGGATTGTATCCTCCCATCTGAGCATCGAAATTTGATCTCCACATGGTTACACCAAAGATACCTGGACAACAAAAATAAGAAAACTAGAGAGGAGCGTCAATAGTACAAGAAAATAACAAAAAGATAATATAATAGTGGGGGGAAAATTTCTTGGTTATTGAATATTTTTTTTTTAAAAAAAGAAAAATAAATTTTTTTGTGTTTTTATGCGTAGTCTAACGAACCCAAGCTAAGCTAATATCAAACCGAACGCCTCCCCGGCAACGGCGCCAAAAACTTGACCGGCGCCCCGTTTACGGTTTGGGCGCGGTGTCGTTTTACCGCAAGTGCACGGTTAGTGTAGGGTGCGGGTATATCGAACACAGGGAGGTGGATGGCTTGAGTGGCTACTAGCCTCGCCTAGGTCGTGTGCTAGCTACGCGGATGATATGGGTGGAAGTGTAGAAATAAAAGAAAGAAATGAAAATGACACAAAATGAATCCCCGCTAACACGGGCTAGAGCACTCATGACACTTGGCATTTGACTTGATCCAGGGTGAGACATTGCCCCAAAAGGTGGTACCTAGCGTCCATGGTCCGATATTCCGGTCGGTGCCAAGCACGCTAGGCCTACCCGGTTCCGGACGGTGGGCACTCCCGTGTCCATAAACACCTTCCGCAACCGGGAGCATTAAGGCCACAATGATATCTCCCAACACTTCGTCCAAGCCGCTCCCGCGCGCGAGGACTCGATGTCTACGCTGGGGGCGTGAGCTATGGCTAGGGGGTCAACCGCCAAGTTTATTCCCCCTTGGCCCGACGGTCAAAGGCGGTCTTTCTCCCGCCAATGACAATGAAACACCCCCGCGTAACCCTAATGGCCAAATAGGTCAAATGTGATTTCTAGCAATACATCGAAGCGGATCTTGACAGGACAAGCACCGGACCCCAATCCCCAACACATCTAGTGTGTCGTCGTACGAATTGGACCCAGATTGCTAGAAATCCCCATTGACACATTTCATCGAACACGTGCCATGCAACCAAGTCTACTGTAAATTTCCAAGCATCAATCTTACCCTAACCCGTATTAGGGTTCATCAATACTACTCCATGATGAAAAACATATAAACAAACAACACAAAAGACATACAAACATTCATCATGAAGCAAAAGAAATACAACACAAAAAATGGAGAACAAGAGAAAGAAATACTTATCTTGAGTTTGAATCTTCAATCCAATACAAGATTTATTAACAAAAAGACCTAATCTAATCTAACCTAAAGCTCACAAGAGAAAGGGGCAAAAGCCCTAAAAACTGAGGAGAGATTCCCTTCAGTCGGCCAGCCTCGTGTATTTATACCCCCACTTCGAAACCCTAGTGGTTCGGGTCCAAACCCGCAGGAGAAGCGCCACCCGATCGGTTGACAAGTCAACCGATCGGGTGATCTGTTACAAATAGTAAACAGGAAACGGCGGACTTTCACCCGATCATATGAACCGGTCGGGTGAGTTCTTGAGTGACCGGTTGGATCTTGGAGCGGTCGGGTGAATCGATCGGTTCAACGTCCGTGTCTTCAGCTCATCTTCTTCAGCTACAGATGAACCGATCGGGTGAGAGTCACCCGATCGGTTGGAATTCTGCTCGAAAAAACAGAGAACAGCCGCCCGCAGAACCGGTCTGTGAACCGGTCGGGTGGCTTCTTTGTGAGCTGCGGCAGAGACCGGGTGGTGCACGCGTGCATCACCCGATCGGTTGGAGATGACCAACCGACCGGGTGAGGGGCTGAAAGATGAATACTTCGCCGTTTGACCCCCTGGATCACGCGTGACTTCTCCCGTTGCTCCGGGGACTTGGGATATCATCGTTAAACGTCCCCTACGTGGTCAATCCCCTGCAATCATGGATAAACAAAGAAAAGTGAAAGAAAACGAGAAAATACAAGAAAACGAATAAAAGACAACGGAAAATACGGAGAAACATGGAAGAAAACGTGCGCAAATCTATGAAATATAAACACACGTCAAGGAGGAAGAAACAGACTGGAGGAAGAAAAACAGAGAGCAGAGCGAAAACAGAGTGCAGCTGCAGAAAACATCATGTCACTCGGCCGAGTAGCATATGCCACTCAGCCGAGCAAAGACTCCACTCGGCCGAGTGGAGCACCAATCAGGAAAGTTTCTGCAGACCAACTCTCTGTCAATTTCTGTGAGTTTTAGTTTTAATTGCCACTCGGGCGAGTGACTTATCACTAGGCCGAGTGAAACAGATACCCTCCTAGCCTAAAAATTACCGAGTAGCAGTGCCACTCGGCCGAATGGAGTTTCTCCCTTCGACCGAGTGAATCAGAGCCACTCGGTCGAGTCGTAAGTGGGAACGAGATTTTCGTAATTTATTTCGTTTACAAACTCGGCCGAGTGACATTCTCACTCGGCCGAGTCGTAACAATTTATTTATAAACTGAGAGGCGGGCGCGAATTTCTAAAACCCCAAATCGCCCATTTTTGCCGAGCTCTTCGCCACTTCGCCTCCCTCGCCCGCTGCTTCACACCCCCCGTGCCCGAATCGACTCCCTCTAACCGGTAATCGCCCGATCCGACCTCGCCGTCGACCGGCCGCCCCTCCACTTCGCCGGCGCCGGCCTCCACCGCCCCCTATCACCTCGGTTTGCCCCAAAAACCCCTTTTCTCTCTGTTTCTCTTGATCCGTAGACCCGTTGAGCCCAAAATCCAAATTAATTTTCATATCTATCTATTATCCCCCATCTCCCCCATACATATTGAATATTATCGACTAATTTGATCGTTTGATTTGCAGGCTAGCTTCGGGGAGCTTTTGGACGAGTTTTGAGCTTCGCGGCGGAGGCGTCTCTTCGCACACATCACCTATTGCTCTCGCAGCATGTTCAGGTACATTCGTTCCATTATTTAGCATGCTGTAGTATTTACTTGAGTTGGGACACGTCTCGCGACACACATGCCACCGCGCACTAGGCCGCGTACACGGGGATCCGCCCCAAAGCGGAGGCGGACCAATGACCCCGGTCCCTCTCACGCTAGGGAGGACTCCTCTCCACCTAGCCCGCCACCGCCACCACCACCTACACAGCCGATCCCAGCCGATCATGTCCCTCCACCCGCTCTCGCTGTCGGGCCGATGGGGATCACGTTTTGAAACGACACACACCGTGCCAGGTTCAAGCGTATCTGCCATCGCTCGATAGTACCCTCTAAGTTCGTGCACTTAGCTGACCTTGACCGCCTAGGGGTACTCGAGGGGCTTCTCACATTGTACGACAACGTGGGATGGCATGATTTTCTTGCTGTGTCGGCGGATACTTACATCCGTCCGACACTAGAGGTCCTGAGCTCGATTGACCGGACCCCTGGAGGATGCACATTCCACTTGATGGATCGAGAGTGCGAGATCACTCTAGACATGCTTTGTGCATTCTTCCAGTGGCCTCCTGTCCCTGTCCCTGACCGTGCCTACGCTCCCCACGCACATCCCACCGCCGTCGTTCGACACCTCCACCTTCTGGACATGGATCACGGGATCTCCACTTGGCTTTGATCCTAGTAGGGCAAAGGCCTCAGCCATCCTACACCCCTGCCTCCGCATTGCCCAGCGCCTCATGGCGACTACTTTCTTAGCGAGGTACGAGCCTGGGACGATGTTTATGCCTGAGCTCTACATGCTCTACGCGATGACTCGCCCTAGAGTTCTGGATAGTGGTAGCGACGACCTGGTCCCCACCGTTGAGATTGATATCGCTAGTTGGTTCTTAGACCACATCATCATTTCGGAGAGCGCTCACTCACCTATTTGTTGCGACGGTCTGATCATACTTCTAGCCCTTACGATCGGCGTGGACCTACCTGACGACTTGCGTCGAGCCCTGGGCCCCACTGCACTCTCGATAGATGTTATGGCCCGGATGAAGATGCTTCATCCCCATGGTTGTAGGCACTGGGTGTGGTTGCACGGTCCCTTTAGTGCTGACTACATGGTTCTTCTGAGCCTCGCTCGGACATACATTGGACCGGCCCACGGGGATTGGATTCCAACGATGGATCTCCTTATCCCTGCTGCCTACGTTCTTGAGGCTGAGGATGCTGAGCCTGCACCACCTACACCCCCTACACCACCTGTTGACCCCGTGATCCCTCAGCCCGCGCCTGCACTTTATGCACCTCCCGACACTTCTGTCCACACTTCTGTCAATGTCGGGAGCACCTTAGCTGAGTCCACCACCACCACCACCACCACCGCTGAGCCTATGTCCGTTGAGCCTATAACATCTCTTAGCCCCGAGCATCCCACCACTATTTTAGAGACCGGAGAGACTTCCTTTACCGCCACAGTGGCGGTCCTGACCTCACTTTTGTCCACAGCCACCCCGGTCGTTGGCCTTTCTGACCCCACTGCCGCTGTCTTCACCGAGAGTGTCGTGACTTCTGTCCCCACTTCTATGTCTCTGACCTCTCCAGCTTCCTCGTCGCACATTTTACCCTCCACTTCTGCTGCTGCTGCTGCCGCTTCGACACAGCCTGCGTCCCAGCCTCGCACCGAGGCTGGACATCACTTACTGAGCACAACACCCCTTCCACACTACCCTGCTGGCCCCATCCTATACGCTTCCCGCCAGAGACAGCCCCGCACACCACCTGTTTGACCTGTGCGTCCCTCCGCTCCACCACCCCCTGACTCTCTAGTTCAGAGCCTTCGTGCTCTTGAGGGGGCTGTTAGTGGACTACGAGGCGACTTCAGGGCTCTCTCTGCCACGTTCAGTTATGTGCAGTCCCGCGTCGCCATGCTTCCCGATATTCAGGCTTGCCTGAATCAGATTCTGGCGCGTCTACCTCCACTACACCCACCCACCCAGCAGATACCACGACCTCCACCTCCGCCACCACCTCCGCCATAGGACGGTGATGGTGCAGCGCCACCACCAACTTAGGGACACTTTTGATGCCTCTGATGTTTTTTTGTCGTTTTGCTGCCCGTATGTAACTGGGCCTGATGATTGCTTTTTCCACCCCTCCTCCACGTATTATTTTGCTGCCTTCCTGATCATATCCTTTTTATACCTTTTTGGGAGTGAGGGAGAGACCTTTTAGGGACACTCATATCTGCATCATCCTGATCTTTGCATGCATCGCATTCATTCGCATTTTATTTTATTTTTCATTTTTCTTTCTTTTTCATCATGCATGCAAACTTTTCACCCTCCCACTTCACGTCTCTCGGTGTGCCACACTTCGCAAATTGAGGACACTGTGCACTTCAGCTTAGGAGAGTGAGTTCTCACACTTTTTCATTTTTTGCCACCCTTTATTTTTGATTTCTCACGTTTTCTTTCCACTTTTGCACTTATTTTCACCACTTTTTCGTTTTTTTATCATGCATCACGTTTTCTTTTCTTATTTTCTTTGTGTGCTGCATTGTATATAGTTCTATTTTCTTTTTATCTTTGTTTCTTTCATCTTTTGCTAGAGATGATTTTTCTGTGATGATGATGACGTGGTGTTAGCTTATCTCTATATGCATGCTATTTTTGTCACATCATAGCTTTTGTTTCAGATATCATATGCTATGTCCTGCTTTGCATCTTGAAATAGTAACCCACTCTTTTCCGGTATGGATATGGATGAAATTCTATTATTAGCTGATGTATGATGATTCATATGTATGCTTATCATAGAAAACACGCCAAGCTTCATGCATTGTCTGCTTATATTTGGAGTACTGCTTTCCTCTCTCATATCACTTCTTATTGCATGAATTGTACACTTCACTTTCAGGTTGATTGAATGTTTGCTAGGATGATATATCTGGACTAGTTTACTTTTTGTGATTAAACTGAGTAGATTATATTGCTCTGCTGAAAGTTGTCATGCACGTCCTATAGAGTGAACTGAGTGATACATTGATTTCTTTCTCCACATATCTTGAGCATCATTTCTCTATTTAAAATTCTTTGGTGAATCCCCCCTAGCAAGTCTATTATCAGCATTTCCCCCGCTATTAATTTCCATGCTCCAAACCCCCAAAATCAAAAAAGAAATAAAGTATATACTTGTATATCCTTCTCTCTTTTGATTTGGGATCGCTTATGTACATATGCTTTGAAAAAAAGAAAAAAAGAGAGAAAAATTGAGAAAAAGAAAAGAAAAAAAGAGAGAAAAGAAGTTTATAACGATCCCATCTCATACTTTTTCTCTCATTCTTCCCTCTTTTGTTTTATTTTTACTTTATGTTAGAGCTTCAAAAGAAATGGGGAATGTTCATATTGATTTGTCTATGCCACCACGCATATGGATAAGCTTGGGGGAGATGATCCAATGATGTGTGAGAGAGTGACTACTTGACGGTGCATGACAACCTAGGCTAAGTAATCTTCTATACTCGGTGAGATCTCTAAAGTTTCACGAAATCCAGAAAATCGACACTTAGCATTCATTTCATGAAAACCATGCTTTTCTATTCTTACTATTCCATATCGTGTGATATCTCTTATAATCCTTATAGAAAGCATTCAATTGAAAAGTGTGTGATCTATGGTTATACATACCGCTTTAGATGCTTCAGACGATGTTAATCCTAGAATGATTCCATATTTCATGCTATATTGATATTTTGGGGTTTTCTATTCGAATGCATCAATTATACTATGATATCGAAATAAAAGTCTTTGACATGAGTTTTATGTTCTGAGTATGCTATATGAGTAAGCGAAATCCACGTCCTGAAAAAAAATGATCTAGCACCCCCCCTTCTTCGCCTTCTATTTTGTTTTCATTTTTATTTTCTTTTCCACCGTTTTGCCCGTCGGGTTTACTTTTTACTCATCTTCCTCGAGGACGAGTAAGAGGTAAGCTTGGGAGATTTTGATCGCTCCGTATTTTACACCTTTTTCTGCATGTTTGCATGCCACTTTGATCGCTCATATCGCGTTTTTCACTATTATTCGACAATATTGCGATGCTTTTCACGATTTCTTGTTTTTGACATATTTCAGGAGATATGGAGCGATTCGGAGTGATTTTGAGATCAAGAGGATTTGCACCCACTCCGGAGTGTCACCCGAGGCTCTTTTGAGGGTTATTCGGCGATGGAAGACAAGTGGGAGAAGAAAGAACGTCGTAGGAGCGACGAGGAAGCGAAAAGACGAAGATTGGACCTTTGCAGCATCTCACTCGGCCGAGTGAACCACCAACTCGGTCGAGCAAGAAGACCACTCGACCGACCAGACCGAACACGCATCAACAGAAGAAAATGGGTGTGCACTCGGCCGAGTGACGATAGTCCACTCGGCCGAGCATGGAAGTCTACTCGCCCGAGTGGCACGAGAACAGACGCTTCGAAAACGGCCGACTTATTGTTATTTTACAGGCTTTTCAGATCTTCCACTCGACCGAGCAAGAATTGCCCCTCGGCCGAGTGAGTAAATCTACTCGGCCGAGTCACCTCCGAAGACAGACCCCCAAAAAATCCCCGACTTACTGTAATTGTACAGGGTTTGTCACTCGGCCGAGTGACTTTTGTCACTCGGCCGAGTGAGCCGTCCCGCCTGTAGCGTAAACTGCGATTTTTGAGCTGCGCAAGGGCATTTTTGTCACGAATTTCTGGGCGATTTTGAGGGGTATTTAAACCCAGTTTTTGCCCTAGTTAGGGAGAGCTTTTTGATACTTTTTGCAACCTTTTTAGATAGCTTTTTAGGGAATTAGATTTAGGGCTTTTTGGAGATTAGAAAGGAGATTTTGGTTGGATGCTATTGGGTTCTTATTGGTTTGTCTCTTTTCTCATTAAAAACTCCATTTTTGTTATTGATTTCTCTATTGCAATGATTTGTGCTAAATTTTCTATTGAATTTCTTATGAATTGCATGATGAATAGTGAGTAGTTTTATTGTCCTAGGGCATAGGGATGAACTCTATGAACCCTATTTCTAAATTTTGACGAATTGGTGAAATTGTTGCTAGAATTGATTAGGGTTAGGTTGGGATTGAATGATTACAGATAGCTAGGGATTCATATTGATTGGGATTTGCAAGAGATTGGATCCAAATTGATAGGAAGCCCTAGAAATTCGATTTAGATTTACGATTGGAATTTTCTAGAATTGGTTTGCTAGAGATTGGACCAAGGCTAGGGTTTTCAATCGTATTTCTATGTAAATACCCGTTTGCAAGAGATTGGACGGGTAGAAACTATCCCAACCTAGGTCGTAGCTCAAGTTTGCATGAGAGTGGGCTCGAGATACGGTTGAACGATGATGTTGATCCTAATGCTAGCGGCTTAGGTTAGAGTTTGCAAGAGATTGGGTCCTAACCTAGGTTTGCTATAGACCGACAATAGCGCGAGAGCGTGAGCTTGGTTCCACATTTAGTTACGACTAGTTCATCTAAAATTCAAGTCTAACAATGATTTAACCTACGAATCACAACGATGAGATATGGTTCGTAGCGTGGATTCCCTATCCCTAGGCACTTTATTCCATTGATATTTCTATAAATATACGAATTATTGTGACAACTTTACCCCGTATTATTCTTGACCATTCCGATATCTAGGTGATTAGAACAAGACACTGTCATTGTCCCTCCCTGAGTTCGATACCCGCTCGCCACTTTGTCGTGCGCTTGCGGTAAAACTACAACCGTTCTCCGGGAGTATATCCGGGGCCGACCAAGTTCTTGTCGTCGTTGCCGGGGATTTATCTCCGTGCAATTTACACCGTAGCTAGGTCTTTCTTGGGTTACATTTTGGAGCGATCAGAAGATCCCCACGAATCTGATTAGGGATTAGTGTCATCATCTAGGGCTCGTGATCATGAGAGTGACTCATGCGCTAGTGATGATTTCTAACCTCCGATCCGCTAGTCGGTGACTATGAGGGTAGCCCGACTGCTAGAACCCACCATAGTGTAGTATCTCAATCCGTAGATCATTAGGGCACGGACTTATGATACAGGAACCAGTGTCGAGCGTAATGCGTGTATCCATGTGTGAAGTGCATAGCAAAAGCAGCTGAGCATATGGATACTGATCACTCCATATTTTACACTCTTTTTCTGCATGTTTGCATGCTACTTTGATCGCTCATATCGCGTTTTTCACGATTATTCGACAATATTGCGATGCTTTTCACGATTTCTTGTTTTTGTTGTATTTCAGGAGATATGGAGCGATTCGGAGTGATTTTGAGATCAAGAAGATTTGCACCCAGTCCGGAGTGTCACCCGAGGCTCTTTTGAGGGCTATTCTATGATGGAAGACAAGTGGAAGAAGAAGGAACATCGTAGGAGCGACGAGGAGGCGAAAAGATGAAGAATGGGCATTTGCAGCATCTCACTCGGCCGAGTGAAGTACTCACTCGGTCGAGCCAGAAGACCACTCGGCCGACCAGAACGGACACGCATCAACAGAAGGAAATCGGCGTGCACTCGGCTGAGTGATGATAGTCCACTCAGCCGAGCATGGAAATCCCCTCGCCCGAGTGGCTTTGGAAAATCGACTTCAAAAATGGCCGACTTACTGGAAATGTACATGCTTTTTACGGTTCCCACTCGGCCGAGCAAGAAATGCCCCTCGGCCGAGTGAGTAAAGCCACTCGGTCGAGTCACCTTCCGAAGACAGACCCCCAAAATCCCAAACTTACTGTAATTGTACAGGGTTTGTCACTCGACCGAGTGACATTTGTCACTCGGCCGAGTGAGCCGCCCCGCCTGCTGTGTAAACTGCGATTTTTGAGCTGTACAGGGGCATTTTTGTCACGATGTTTTGGGCGATTTTGAGGGGTATTTAAACCCAGTCTTTGCCCTAGTTTAGAAGAACTTTTTGATACTTTTGGCAGCCTTTTTAGAGAGCTTTTTAGATCAATAGATTTAGCTTTTCTCTTGGAGATTAAAAGGTTATTTTTGTTGGATGCTATTGGGTTCTCATTGGTTTGTCTCTCTTCTTGTCAAAAACTCCATTTTTATTGATAATTTCTCTATTGCAATGAATTGTGCTGAATTTTCTATTGAATTTCTTATGAATTGCAGGATGATTAGTGAGTAGTTTTATTGTCCTAGGGCATATGGATGAACCCTATGGACCCTATTTCTAATTTGTGATGAGTTGGTGAAATTCGTGCTAGAATTGATTAGGGTTAGGTTGGGATTGATTAATTACGGATAGCTAAGGATTCATATTGATTTGGATTTGAAAGAGATTGGATCCCAATTGATAGGAAGCCCTAGAAATTCGATTTTGATTTACGATTGGACTTTTCTAGAATTGGTTTGCAAGAGATTGGACCAAGGCTAGGGTTTTCAATCGTAATTCTATACCCATACCCATTTGCAAGAGATTGGACGGGTAGGAACTATCTCAACCTAGGTCGTAGCTCGAGCTTACACGAGAGTGGGGCTCGAGATACGGTTGAACGATGATGTCATTCTTCATGCTAGAGGCTTAGGTTAGGGTTTGCAAGAGATTGGGCCCTACCCTAAGTTCGCTATAGACCGGCAATAGCGTGAGAGCGTGAGCTTGGTTCTACATTTAGTTGTGACTAGTTCACCTAAAATTCAAGTCTAGCAATGATTTAACCTACGAATCACAATGATGAGATACGGTCCGTAGCGGGGATTCCCTATCCCTAGGCGCTTTATTCCATTGATATTTCTATAGATATACGAACGATTGTGACAATTTTACCCCAAATTATTCTCGACCATTTCGATAGCTAGGTGATTAGAACGAGACACCGTCATTGTTCCTCCATGAGTTCGATACCCGCTCGCCACTACGCCGTGCGCTTGCAGTAAGACTACAATCGTACCCCGGGTGTATATCCAGGGCCCGACCAAGTTTTTGGCGCTGTTGCCGGGGATTTATCTCCGTGTATTTGTGCCACACTAGGTTGTGCTCTAGGGTTGTATTTTGGAGCGAGCAAGTTTTTGGCGCCGTTGCCGGGGAGGCGACAGTGTTTTATTCTCTTTACTTAGTGTTTTCTTTTTCCTTTATTACTTTTATCCTTTTACTCCTTATTCGTGCTAACATTTCCTTTGAAACTCTGTTTTCCCTTTCATGTACACGAGATCTACGGTGAACCCCGAGGAAATATTATTTGATCCGAAGATCGAGCGTACCGTGAGGAGGATCAGAGCCGAGAGAAGGCACGCTACGGAGGCCAATTGTATGAACCGTGCGGAGACATCGGAGGAGCTAGCCGCACGTATGGCGAGGATCATATCCACTAGAGATAGGCTTTGGCCTAAGACTTCTTCCACCACATCATCCATCGCCATGCCGAAACTAGCGGCAGACAAGAATTTTGAGCTAAAATGGGATTGGTAGTATTGATGCAACAAGACCCGTTTCATGGGAATGCCCATGAGAATCCTCATTACCACATCGAACTTTTCTTGTCCAAGTGCGCCACCTTCCAAATGATGGGCGTTTTCGTTGATGCAATCTGACTGCGACTCTTCCCCTTCACACTCAAAGATAAAGCTTTATATTGGTTGAGGATGCAAGCGGAAGGTACATTCACCACTTGGGACGAGTTGGCAAGCGCCTTCGTCGACAAATTCTACCCTCCTTCCAAGACGGTGAAGATACGGAGTGCTCTCATGTCCTTTAATCAAGGACCGCAAGAAACCCTCTATGAAGCATGGGAGTGCTTCAAGGACTTACAACAGCAATGCCCCCATCATAGTATAGAAGATTGGGAACTTGTTCACAGTTTTTACAATGGACTCCAACCGGGTACGAAGCAAATTATTGACGCAACCGCCAATGGAGCCATACTATCAAAGACCCCGGATGAAGCTATGGCCTTGTTAGAGGAGATGGCCTCAAACAACCAATAATGGGGGGACGAGCGGGGACATTCTTCTTCCTCCTTGAAGCCCACTAGCATTTATGAGGCCAAGGCCGTGGCGGAGCTTTCAAACAAGTTTGACTCTCTCCACAAGGTGGTGGAGAGATTGGAGAAATATATCACCGAGCCACATGGAGCACCCTCTACATCTACGCCGATGAGCAATATGAGTGATTGGCAAGACCAATCCCAAGCCATGTATGTAGGAGGGGACAATGGAGAGGGAGCCTTGGAGCAAGTACAATATATCACGGGGAACTCCGGATATTGGGCCAGCCCAGCCGCTAGAAACCATCCGGGCTTTTCATATGCAAACAATGATGGTGCTTTGAACCCCCCCGCCACAACTTCCCCAAGCTTGACCTCCACTACCACAACCTCAATATCAACCGATGGGGCCACCGCAACAAAATTACCCGCCGAGGCAACAAGTGGGACCATATAGACCCCTCGGGTACAACAAAGGTTGGAGAGCTCCCAACCCACCTCAAGCTCAACCACGATCAGACCACAAAGCTAGGGTGGAGGAATTTATGGTGGAGCAAAGAAAGATAAATGCTAAGTTGACGGCGGGGCAAGAGTCACTAAGTACCGTCGTCGCTCAACTTGCGGAGCAACTTGCGTTGCTCGCCAAGAACGCCCAACAATTGCCGGCTCAACCCGAGCCCAATCCACGGAGCAATACCGGACACATCAATGCGGTGGTTGAGGTTATAACAAGGGGCGGGAAGGATACCACTCCCGCTATGACCCAAAGCAAGCAACCCGTGGATGAAATTTTGGAAGAAAAAGAACCGGTAATTGAAGAGGAGAGCCAAAAGGAGCCGATTGGAGAAGGAAATTCTAAAGTGATGGATCCACTTGTGAGCGCCGCTACATGGCACCGGTGTCGTTTCCACAATGGCTAGCTAGAGCCAAGATGGAGAAAAGGCTCGCCAAGTTCCTAGAATACTTGAGGGGAGTAAGCCTCAATATTCCTTTCTTAGACGCAATTGTTGAGATCCCGTCTTACGCGAAGTTCTTGAAGGACTTGATTTTGGGAAGGAAAAGGAAGGAAAAAATCATGCTTGTGGAGCAAGGAACTTGGTTTACCCAGAAGGAGAAGGAGCCGGAGAAATCGAAGGATCCTGGGAGTTTCTGCATCCCTTTCACACTAGGAGGCGTACCATTGCAAAAAGCTCTAGTTGACTTGGGCGCGAGTGTGAGCCTTATGTCCCTTAGTATGTTCTGGAGATTGAACACAGGCACCGACTTGAAGCCGACCGACATGAGGATTCAACTTGCGGACGGTCGGATTACTAGACCGGTAGGGATCGCAGAGAATATTCCACTCCAAGTACCAGGAGGTATATGCTTGCCTTGTGATTTTGTCATAATGGACATCAAGGAGGAGGGAGACACTTCACTCATACTTGGATGCCCGTTCCTCGCAATCGCCGGCGTTATCGTCGATGTGCGTGAAGGAACTCTATCCTTGAATGTCGGTAACATAGAAGTTGAGCTTCACATACCCAAGGCCATGAAACATATGCCATATCACGAGGAGTTAGACTATGTAGATCTCCTTGATGAAGTTATTGAAGAAGCAATCCCCCACTCTATTGGTGCTCTCCATGACGATGGCTTCGAAGAAGGCCAAGCTTCAGATGAAGAATAGAAGTTGCAGGACCCTCCAGATAGCTCCACGGATTGTGATGAAGGTGACGCTGATGTCGCAAGAATACGAGAGCTTTGCAAGATCTCAAAGGCCAAGAATCCGAAGAAAGCTCCACCGAATGGAAGATCGGTGTCACCGGCCAAGAAGAAGATAGGAACAAGCTCTAGCTTGGGGGACTTATCCCCCAACATTGCCCATAATAAGGAGGCGTCGAGGAAGACTGATGATCATCAAGACCCAAATCCGAGCGGCCTTCCCGGCAAGTTTGACGGGTACATCTCATATGCACCCAATATCGCGAGCTAAACGAATATCTAAAGGGGTCGAGCTCATGACCTTAAACGAGCGCTTGTCGGGAGGCAACCCGACGGTTTTTGCATTGTTTTTATTTTGATTTTCATTTTTGGTTTAGCCTTTTGTTAGTTTTTAGAGTCTTTTGTCCATGAAAATCTTGATAACGGGTCCTATTTTTTCATGACATGAGAAGGAGAAAGGGAGATCAATCATATGGAGGATAATAGAGGCAAGGAAGAGCGCTCCAGGAACGCGTTCAGGCCTTAGGAAGAGGAAGAAACAGACTGGAGGAAGAAAAACAGAGACCAGAGCAAAAACGGAGAGCAGATGCAGAAAACAGCACGTCACTCGGCCGAGTAGCATATACCACTCGGCCGAGCAAAGACTCCACTCAGCCGAGTGGAGCGCAAAACAGGGAAGTTTCTGCTGACCAACTCTTTGTTAATTTCTGTAAGTTTTAGTTTTAATTGCCACTCGGGTGAGTGACTTGTCACTCGGCCGAGTGGAACAGATACCCTCCTAGCTCAAAAATTGCTGAGTGGCAGAGCCACTCGGCCGAGTGGAGTTTCTCCCTTCGGCTGAGTGAACCAAAGCCACTCGACCGAGTCGTAAGTGGCAAGGTGATTTTCGAAATTTTTTCTGTTTACGCACTCAGCAAAGTGACATTGTCACTCGGTCGAGTCGTAATGTCACGCCCCGTTTCCCAAGATGGACGGAGGCGAAGCGTGACTAAGGCCCGCTTAGGCCAGAGCTGAGAAGCTCGGACCCAATAAGCGTCTGTAAGGGTACCATTTTAAAAGTTTTCAGGTTCTTGCATTAATAAAGTTCAGACAACAGAAAGTACAGAAAGGAAGTTACATTCATTTAATAGAGATATAATATCCAACTGGTACAAAGTCTAAAAGAAGCCTAAACATGGCAACAAAAGATTTAAAGACAAACCTAAAAGTAGTAACCTCTGAAAGTGACGACTAAAAAAATGACCGCTAGGTCTGGTCCTCGTCAAGCACGTAATCTGGGTCGACGTCCTCGGCTCCACGTACTCCAGTAAGTCTGCCTCGTCCATGAACTCTGGCGGAACACCTGACGTACAACACCAAAAGAAGGAACTGTACGTCAGGTAAGGTCTACAAAAAAAAGATTAGACCAAACTGCAAGTGTATCAACTTTTAGACAACGATTTACTGGTTGATTAGCATGCTGGGGTTATAACTGAGTAACAAAAAGGAGTAACGCAGCAGGAAAGTAAAGCGCAGCAAGTAGTAGTCGTAGCGTGTGCTACCAACTACGGGACTAACCTACAGGTGTCATGACAAGTCGGGACATGACAGGACAAGACGAGACAAGACAAGTGAGACACGAAAGGGTTCACGCCTTACGGTTCGAGGGGGATCAGACCCTCTTACCGTGCGCACGCTCAACCCAACCCCAACCCCAGGAACTCAGGACAAGATTTACAGGGATCATTTTCGCTAGGGAAACATCCGAAACGTCCGAAGGCTTTTTGTGCAACAGGGATCACTTTCGCGGGGGAAAGCATCTGAAACGCCCGAAGGCTTTTTGTGTAACAGGGATCACTTTCGCGGGGGAAAGCATCCGAAATGCCCGAATGCTTTTTATGCAACAGGGATCACTTTCGCGGGGGAAAGCATCCGAAACGCCCGAAGGCTTTTTGTGTAACAGGGATCACTTTCGCGGGGGAAAGCATCCGAAACGCCCTAAGGCTTTTTGTGTAACAGGGATCATTTTTACGGGGGAAAGCATCCGAAACGTCCGAAGGCTTTTTGTATCACGGGGATCACTTCCGCTAGGGAAAGCATCCGAAATGCCCGCAGGCTTTTGTATAACATTCACGGGGATCACTCTCGCATGGAGAGCATCCGACACGCCCGCAGGCTTTTTGTGTAATAGGGACATGACATGACAAGTGTAAGGAATTGTTATTCTAGGGTGTCCACACGTACGCACACACAAGATAGCCCTACGGTGTCAAAAGTTGTTGTTTGTCGAGATTAGACTTCGTCGTCAAGTCTAAGTCGTCAGGGGCGTCCCGGACACTATCATTTCACGTCCGGTTCTATTTGTTCACAGTTAACAATTCTAACCAACTAGGGCCTAAGCACGGCCAAAAGTGCAAGTAGATACACTTGCCTGTGATGGCGAGTGTGTCGTCCTCCCAAAGCGTCTCGTCCAAGTGTCTCGTCCGCGGAAATCCGTCTGAAATATCACCACGGCGATGGTGTCAGGTCTCAAATTCATCAAGTCCTATTGGGGTTCGTTTCTAGATTATCGGGACTATCCTATTTTTCAAAAATCACTTTTTCGATGTTTCAGCCTAATCGACAATCTATCCTATGTGCACAGTCAACAAAGTCCATTCGTCGATTTTCTATGTTCGTACAACGTTTTACTGGTGCTGGAAAATAAATTTAATTATTGTTGTCCAGTTTTAGTTAAGGTTCAGTTTGCTACCGTGTGGGTTTTGCTACGAGTTTAGAGCACTAACCTGGTGTGAGGAACGAGCATTTAATCTGGCGTCGGGTCTGGCAACGATAGCGGATCGTGTCGCGACTCCAATTTCGGAACGTCTCGTTACTTGTCTTTAGTGTTCACGCGGTCGAACGGAAGGCGTGGCTGTCTCTGCGTCATAATATTATAACATCAAGCTATAGAGTTCTCAACAAAGATGGAATGTTTATAACTACAACATATATATAACTAAGGTACAAACACTAGCCTCTGAAGTACTAATTAAAATAACATACAATTTATATCATAACACATACATAATTAATGTAGTGCACTATGAATTTTCAACTGTGGATAACATGCTTACTGACATCACAACCATTGTATTCATATTATGTAGGTTATTATATCATGTACAAAGTTTTTAATAATCTCATTGTTTAATAATCCAACCCATGATACTGCCACATCTCTATATAACTTGTTATGCCAAGCTAAGACAAATATTGTTCTCAAACGAAGGCATGCTTACACTGCTCAGGTTGCCGCTGTTCACCATAGGGTGAGTCCACGGCTTAGGTGGTGATGGCGGTTCATACAGACAGCGCGTGGGTGCTGCCTTGAGTCCGAGGGAAAAGGCGCAAGCGGAGAGAGGAAACATGGCGGATCGAAGAGGTTGCCGGTGGAGGGCTGCGGGGACGGGAGGATGGAGAAGGAAGGAACGACAATGGGAGCACGGATCGGTGAATGAGAAGGCAGGGGAGCACTTTGACCGGCGCCCCGTTTACGGTATGGGCGCGGTGTCGTTTTACCGCAAGTGCACGGTTAGTGTAGGGTGTGGGTTTATCGAACTCAGGGAGGTGGATGGCTTGAATGGCTACTAGCCTCGCCTAGGTTGTGTGCTAGCTACACGGATAATATGGGTGGAAGTGTAGAAATAAAAGAAAGGAATGAAAAAGACACGAAAAGAATCCCCGCTAACACGGGCTAGAGCACTCATGACACTTGGCATTTGACTTGACCCAGGGTGAGACATTGCCCCAAAAGGTGGTACCTAGCGTCCATGGCCCGATATTCCGGTCGGTGCCAAGCACGCTAGGCCTACCCGGTTCCGGACGGTGGGCATTCCCATGTCCATTAACACCTTCCGCAACCGGGAGCATTAAGGCCACAATGATAACTCCCAACACTTCGTCCAAGCCGCTCCCGCGCGCGAGGACTCGATGTCAACGCTCGGGGCGTGAGCTGTGGCTAGGGAGTCAACCGCCAAGTTTATTCCCCCTTGGCCCGATGGTCAGAGGCGGTCTTTCTCCCACCAATGACAATGAAACACCCCCGCGTAACCCTAATGGCCAAATAGGTCAAATGTGATTTCTAGCAATACATCGAAGCGGATCTTGACAGGACAAGCACCGGACCCCAATCCCCAACACATCTAGTGTGTTGCCATACGAATTGGACCCAGATTGCTAGAAATCCACATTGACGCATTTCATCGAACACGTGCCATGCAACCAAGTCTAATGTAAATTTCCAAGCATCAATCCTACCCTAACCCGTATTATGGTTCATCAACACTACTCAATGGTGAATAACATATAAACAAACAACACAAAAGACATATAAACTTTCACCATCAAGCAAAATAAACACAATACAAAACAATGGAGAAAAAGAGAAGAAAATACTTATCTTGAGTGAATCGTCAATCCAATACAAGACTTATTGAAAGAGAAAACCTAATCTAAACTAACCCTAGACTAACAAGAGAAAGGGGCAAAAAGCCCTAGAAAACTGAGGAAGAACCTAGAAGAAGATGCCCTAAAAGTCGGCCAGCATTGGGTATTTATAGCCCCCATTCTGAGCCCTAACGGATCGGGTCCAAAACCACAGGAAAAACGCCACCCGATCGGTTGACAAGTCAACCGATCGGGTGATCTGTAACAAATAATAAACAGAAAATGGCGGAGCTTCACCCGGTCAGATGAACCGGTAAGTTGAGTTCTTGGGGTGACCGGTTGGATCATGGCGCCATTGGGTGAAGAGGTCGGTTGGATGCCCGTGTCTTGGCTCCTCAGAATCAGCTACAGATGAACCGATCGGGTGAGAGTCACCCGATCGGTTGGCATTTGGCTCGAAAAGACAGAGAAACGGCCGCAATGAACCGGCCTGAGAACCGGTCGGGTGACCTCCGCTTGAGCTCTAGCTGAGACCGGGTGGTGCACGCGTGCATCACCCGATCGGTTGACTTTGTTCAACCGATCGGGTGAGGGGCTAAATGATGCAATCATCGTCGTTTGACCCCCTGGGTCACGCGTGACTCCTCCCGTTGCGTCGGGGACTTGTGATATCGTCGTTTTTTATGTCCAAAACGCTAGAAATTCCTGCAAAATACCAAAAACACGGAAAAGTGAAAGAAAACAAGAAAATACAAGAAAACAAATAAAAGATGGCGGAAAATACGGAGAAACACGGAAGAAAACGCGCGCAAATATATGAAATATAAACGCACGTCAAAATCCCCCAAGCTGAACTCTTCCTCGTCCTCGAGGAAGACGAGTGAGAGTAGGAGCTCGGAGGGAGAAAATAGAGAGAGTGAGAGAAAAAGAGAACTCTATATCCTAGATCGCCCATAAGGGCCAACAAAATCAAACACACCACACGAAGCAAGCATACGACAAAACACAACACTAAACCAAGGAATGTGAGTCCAAACAAGTGCCGTGGGCCCACGCGGTGAAGCGCGAGTGAGTGTGGTCGTGAGCTAGCAGTCCGTGTCACTATCTACGATGTGCGATAAAGCTCGATTTACGCAAACCCAGGAAATGACCCAAATATCAATTCGAATTGAATAAGGCGGTGAATATATGTAGTTCAAGCATGCATGAGAATAGAGAGAGAATCGAAACATATCATGCGTCGGGGACTCCACAACTATGGTTAAGGAAATCACCACACTAAAGCCTAGATAATAGCTAAAAAGTTCCTAAGCCAAGTGTTTTCGAAAACGATGGGGGTTGAGATGATGTGGAGTAGAACACTCGGTGCAAATTCTCGCATTCCCTTTATTCTCGGTAGATAGGAAAAATATTCACACTAGAATTTTTTTTGGGTTTTGGGTATTTGTATTTTTTTTGGCTTTGTGGCTATACAAATCTTTTTCTTTTCTTTTCTTTTCTTTTTGGGTTTTTCTTTTCTTTTCTGTTTTTTTTTTGGATTTTTGGGTTTTTGTCTATACACATGTGGATTTTTGGGTTTTTCTTTTCTTTTTGGGTTTTTTTTTTTGGAAATATCTCCTTTCTCGCATTCCCTTTATTCTCGGTAGATAGGAAAAATATTCACACTAGAATTTTTTTTGGGTTTTGGGTATTTGTATTTTTTTTGGCTTTGTGGCTATACAAATCTTTTTCTTTTCTTTTCTTTTCTTTTTGGGTTTTTCTTTTCTTTTCTGTTTTTTTTTTTTGGATTTTTGGGTTTTTGTCTATACACATGTGTACTCTCCCAAGTGGGAGAACGGTACACGACGAGGGGATCTGCACCAAGTAAAACAAAAAATGAAATCGGATTCTAAACACTTGGACAAAGGAGATATTTCTCGCTAATCAGAGCATAGGCTAAATGAGTTATCCTAGTCCTTATTTGTGGAATCCTGACACATGCGAATTGAAATATACGATATAAATATAGCATGCATATAGAAGCAGATAGTAGAAGCAAATACCGCATATTCAAATCGAAGCATGATAATCTAGGGGTCAACCAAGGATAGGTATATAAAACATAATCACAAGGTAGAAGCACACCAAACAGCTAGGCACGAAGCACGACTCACAAAAAGCTAAGTGGACCCGCGATGCATGAAATGCAAGAGGACTCGATATCCTAGGGTTAGTGAATGTGATTATCGAAGATGTGCAAGGTGCGCGTGTGATTTTCGTGGCAATTCATCATAGGGTCCATCTCTAGGAGAAAGAGATAAAAAGAAGAAAAGAAAAAGAAAGAAAAGAAAAAGAAAAAAAAGAAAAACACGGAGAAAAATGACTCAAATAACGAAGAAAAAGAGACAAATGACGCACGAAGTGTGACTCCCCCAAGCTGAGACTTGCATTGTCCTCAATGCAATAGTATTGAATACGGGAGGGCAATGAAAATGGGGGGGTGCACGGACACAAAAAAAGAAAAACACGAAAAACACACGAACAAAACTAGAAAATAAAGAGAAAGAAACATACAAAATAAAAGATATAAAACGCAACGAAGGACTCAAAGACACAAACACACGACAACGACACACGAAAACATGCACACAAAGTCGATTTCCCCCAAGCTGAACATGACAATGCTAGCAAAATGATATGATCAATGGGGATGTAGAGATATGCTAGGGGGAAAATCGGAAAAGAAAGAAATCAGAATGCAGGAGAGACAGTGCTCGTTCTCCTCGGAAGAGGATGGGGGTGAAATGATAGATGGGCACGATATGATGGGTTATTATGATGCAAAAGCAAATCCTAGATACGCTCCCCTCGCTAAAGAGAGGAGACGAGATTATTTAAATCTAAACTAGAAAGCGGTAAATTTTTACACTACTGGATTAGGATACACCTGAGCATAGGCGGATCCAAGATCTGAAGTGGGGCAGGTAGCTGCTCTAACTGCTCCTTCTGTGGCTCCGCCAATATTTTGGTGCCACGAACACCAGCAAACTCTAGCAATGCTCCCAAAAGCTTCTCTCGATGATGTCCACCTATATCATTCGAAAGAAAAGGAGCATCAGTCCGTGGTGAAAAATCCTTCCCTGTAATAAATGTATCCCAAAGAGTATCATCAAAGTGCAATGTAAAGCGTGGAAAAGATTGACGATGACTCCCTGAGAATGTGGTGCTATGCCCTGATGGTGACGCCATGAACTCCTGCCCGTGTTTAGCGACGAGCCCCTCAGGTGCTGACATGTCCTGACATGTTTCCGTATAATGTGAATTTGGATCCTTTGGAGGGTATGCCATGTCAGTAGTATCTGAATCTAAAAATATGGGGAATGTAATACGAGATTCAGAAATAGGGTCTAAAAGATCTCCTTGAGTGGGAGCAGTAAGCTCTGGTGGATGCGATGCCTCTGGTGGAGTGAGGGTGAGCGATGGATGTAGTGGTAGAGGCAAGGGAGCATGAGGCTCAACAGAATGAGTCATGATGTTCACGGCTCCATGCTCTCCCTCCTCGTCGATATGGACATCCTCCATGGGCTCCTCGATGCTGTATGTCTCAAAAATTGTACCTGCATGGGGAAGGGGACTCACTTCAAATTGTAAACCATAAGAGTTACCTTCCGCAGTGCAAGTCGTCGATGATGTATGAGACACGACTGCTTCACCCCCAAAAGTAGAAGTGATCGGCGAAAATGGAATTGGTGAATCCACATGGCTCTGTGTTATCATGGAATCCTCCATCAATAACTCAAGGATAGATTTCCGAGGTGGAGATGAGGGTGATGGTGTTGTCGGGCCTTGATTTACAAAGGAATTCACCACTAACAACTCAAGATCAGGCGCATGTGGTGGAAGTGGAAGTGGTGGAGTCATCTGGCCTTGGTTTAAAATATTGTCTTCTAATAACAATTCAAGGTCAGACATCGGTGGGGGAAGTGGTGATGGAAGTGGAGGTGATATCCAGCGCATCTGAGTTGCAATGGAGTTTTCCAAGAATAATTCAAGGCTCGATTTTGGTGGAGGATGGGGTGTGAAATTTTGGGGGTAAGGATACATGGGAGGATTCTTGATGTAGGTCGTGGGTATATGAGTGAGGGGTGTAGGGTTGGGCAATGAATTGACAATGGATGGCCGTGTGTCCCTGCATCCCACAAGCTTCGCAAACCGCCACGACCTGCGGATAATTCTCATATCCCCCCATCTGAGCACCGTATGGCATATAAGCATCAAAATTTCCGATGTACGATCCGTCGGGCATCCACATAATTCACCTGAAAGCAAAAATTTTGGCTACGACAAGCGCGCCAGTTGTACAAAGAATAGCACAAATTTATAATGGTGGTAAGGAAAGGATCTGCTTATTGTATTTATTTATTATTATTATTTTGTTTTTGCGTAGTCTAACGAACCCAAGCTGAGCTAATATCAAACCGAACGCCTCCCCGGCAACGGCGCCAAAAACTTGACCGGCGCCCCATTTACGGTATGGGCGTGGTGTCGTTTTACCGCAAGTGCACGGTTAGTGTAGGGTGCGGGTTTATCGAACTCAGGGAGGTGGATGGCTTGAATGGCTACTAGCCTCGCCTAGGTTGTGTGCTAGCTACGCGGATAATGTGGGTGGAAGTGTAGAAATAAAAGAAAGGAATGAAAAAGACACGAAAAGAATCCCCGCTAACATGGGCTAGAGCACTCATGACACTTGGCATTTGACTTGACCCAGGGTGAGACATTGTCCCAAAAGGTGGTACCTAGCGTCCATGGCCCGATATTCCGGTCGGTGCCAAGCACGCTAGGCCTACCCGGTTCCGGACGGTTGGCATTCCCATGTCCATTAACACCTTCCGCAACCGGGAGCATTAAGGCCACAATGATAACTCCCAACACTTTGTCCAAGCCGCTCCCGCGTGCGAGGACTCGATGTCAACGCTCGGGGCGTGAGCTGTGGCTAGGGAGTCAACCGCCAAGTTTATTCCCCCTTGGCCCAATGGTCAGAGGCGGTCTTTCTCCCACCAATGACAATGAAACACCCCCGCATAACCCTAATGGCCAAATAGGTCAAATGTGATTTCTAGCAATACATCGAAGCGGATCTTGACAGGACAAGCACAGGACCCCAATCCCCAACACATCTAGTGTGTTGCCATACGAATTGGACCCAGATTACTAGAAATCCCCATTGACGCATTTCATCGAACACGTGCCATGCAACCAAGTCTAACGTAAATTTCCAAGCATCAATCCTACCCTAACCCGTATTAGGGTTCATCAAAACTACTCAATGGTGAATAACATATAAACAAACAATACACAAGACATATAAACTTTCACCATCAAGCAAAATAAACACAATACAAAACAATGGAGAAAAAGAGAAGAAAATACTTATCTTGAGTGAATCGTCAATCCAATACAAGACTTATTGAAAGAGAAAACCTAATCTAAACTAACCCTAGACTAATAAGAGAAAGGGGCAAAAAGCCCTAGAAAACTGAGGAAGAACCTAGAAGAAGATGCCCTAAAAGTCGGCCAGCATTGGGTATTTATAGCCCCCATTCTGAGCCCTAACGGATCGGGTTCAAAACCACAGGAAAAACGCCACCCGATCGGTTGACAAGTCAACCGATCGGGTGATCTGTAACAAATAATAAACAGAAAATGGCGGAGCTTCACCCGGTCAGATGAACCGGTCGGTTGAGTTCTTGGGGTGACCGGTTGGATCATGGCGCCATCGGGTGAAGAGGTCGGTTGGATGCCCGTGTCTTGGCTCCTCAGAATCAGCTACAGATGAACCGATCGGGTGAGAGTCACCCGATCGGTTGGCATTTGGCTTGAAAAGACAGAGAAACGGCCGCAATGAACCGGCCTGAGAACCGGTCGGGTGACCTCCGCTTGAGCTCTAGCTGAGACCGGGTGGTGCACGCGTGCATCACCCGATCGGTTGACTTTGTTCAACCGATCGGGTGAGGGGCTGAATGATGCAATCATCGTCGTTTGACCCCCTGGGTCACGCGTGACTCCTCCCGTTGCGTCTGGGACTTGTGATATCGTCGTTTTTTATGTCCAAAACGCTAGAAATTCCTGCAAAATACCAAAAACACGGAAAAGTGAAAGAAAACAAGAAAATATAAGAAAACAAATAAAAGATGGCGGAAAATACGGAAAAACACGGAAGAAAACACGCGCAAATATATGAAATATAAACGCACATCACACTTCGGCATCGCTTCCAGCAGCCGGGAGAAACGGCGATCTGTCGACGTCTGAGGGGGTTTACCGGCGTTCGGGGCTGAGAGGATTGGGGTGGCACCGGTGGTGCAGTCGGGATCACGACGGTCAGGGAGATCTGCGGCGGTGCTGGGAGCTGAGAAGCTAGGGGAGGCGGCGCGAGGGCGGCACCACGGCAGGAGGCCACGATCGGCGACGGTGCGCTGAGGGGATCTGTGGCGGAGATCTGCGCTGCACGGGGAAAATGAGGGCGAAGGCGATCGGGGTTTCAGGCGACGGGGAGTCGGAATCACGGCGGGGATGTGGTCGCGGCGCAGCGGATCACGGTGGCGGTGGGAGAGCGAGAGGGCGGCGGGAGTCTTGCAAGGGAGACGACGGCGGACGGCCCCGCCGTGGGGAGGCGGCGAGGCGGTTCTGATCGGCGGAAATCAATGAGGCAAGGCGCCGGCGGTGGGGAGGTCACGGTGTTGCGCTGCGGTGCAGTGTACGGCGGCGTGAGGGCGGTCTCGTGAGCGGCGCGGCGGCGAGATTCGCCGGCGGTGAGGGTAAGGTGCAAGGGGAGAGAGAGGCCATCAGGGGTTGTTTGGAGTTTGTGGCGGCTGAAAGAGGGGATTAGCCCTAGGTCAAACGTAATTTTGGGGAAAAATAGTTAGGGTTAGGGTTTATATAATATTAATAATTTGATATATACCCAAGAGATTTATAGCTAGAAGGGGTTTGTCAAAGGGGGTGAGGGTGTACAAGTAGGGGTAATTCTAGGGGGCAAATAGAAAGACAGTTTAGGAAAGATATTATGAAGATAATTTGGGATATAGCCAGATTTGGCTAACCATTCGAATTTCGAATCTGATCAGAGCAAATCAACGGTCCAGATTTCTCCGAGCGATAACTTTCAATCCGGGCGTCAGAAAAATAATCCGAAAATACCGGGGCGATCGTGGAGACGAGACGCACAGATCTACGGAGCCTGATCGTGCGTAACGCCTACCAAAAATTTACGTAAAAATTGGAAACGGCGGTTCGAGTCAGATGACTAATACGCCCCTATCATTCAAAGTCGTTCGCGCGAAAACGAGCCGTGAAAGACGTTCCCAAAAATTACTATAAAATTCAACACCCCAAAATGATCGCAACGGCATATCGCATCGCATATGCCGGAGCTCGAAAATAGCCAGATAAAATACGTGCACGATAAAACACGTGCGCGCAGAAAATTACAAACGGTCGGAAAGCAGCCATTACACGTAACAATTCCTATATATAATCGTTGCGGGCTGTGCGAAAATCGAAACGTAAAAAACCCCAAATTCTCAGCCCGAGCGTGACGTTTGAGCTCCATCGCCCGAATCGTCTCGACCCTCGCCCGAATCGACCCACTTCGCCGATGATCGAGTTCCCCTCCCCTCGCCGTCGTCGATCGGCCGCCGACCCCCCTCGCCGGCGCCGGCCTCCACCGCCCCCAATCACCTCGTTTTGCCCCAAAAACCCCTTTTCTCCCCATTTCTCTTGATCCGTACGCCCATTGAGCCCCTAATCCAAATTAACTTTCATTTCTATCTGTTATCCCCCATCTCCCCCATACATATTGAATATTATTCGCTGATTTGATCGTTTGATTTGCAGGCTAGCTTGGGGGAGCTTTGGGGAGCTTTTGGATGCGCATTGAGCTTCGCGGCAGAGGCGTCTATTCGCACGCACTACTTATTGCTTTCACGGTGTGTTCAGGTACATTCGTTCCATTATTTAGCATGTCACTGTATTTATTAGGTTTGGACACGTCTCGCGGCACACATGCCGCCACGCACTAGGCCACACACGCGGGGAGCCTCTTCGAAGCGGAAGAGGACCGATGATGCCGGTCCCTCTCACGCTAGGGAGGACTCCCCTCCACCTAGCCTGCCACCGCCACCACCACCTATACAACCGATCCCAGCCGATCATGTCCCTCCACCCGCTCCCGCCGTCGGGCCGATGGGGATCACGTTTCGAAATTACGCACACTGCGCCAGGTTCAAGCGTATCTGCCATCGCTCGATAGTATCCTCTAGGTTCGCACACTTAGTCGATCTAGACCGCCTATGGGTACTCGAGGGGCTTCTCACGTTGTACGACAACGTGGGATGGCGTGACTTTTTGTCGGTGTCGGCGGATACTTATATCCGCCCGACACTTGAGGTCCTGAGCTCTATTGACCGGACCCCTGGAGGATGCACATTCTGATTGATGGATCGAGAGTGCGAGATCACTCTCGACATGCTTCATGCATTCTTCCAGTGGCTTGCTGTCCCTATCCCTGACCGTGCCTACGCTCCCACGCACATCCCACCGCCGTCGTTCGACACCTCCACCTTCTGGACATGGATCACGGGATCCCCACTTGGCTTTGACCCTAGTAGGGCCAAGGCCTCAGCCATCCTGCACCCCTGCCTCCGCATTGCACAGCGCCTCATGAAGACTACTTTCCTAGCGAGGTACGAGCCCGGGACCATGTCTACGCCAGAGCTCTATATGCTCTCTGCGATGACTCGCCCTAGGGTTCTCGATAGGGGTAGCGACGACCTGGTCCCCGCCGTCGAGATCGACATTGCTAGTTGGTTTCTGGACCGCATCATCATTTCAATGAGCGCTCGCTCACCTATTTGCTGCGGCGGTCTGATCACACTTCTGGCCCTTATGATCGGTGTGGACCTACCTGACGACTTGCGTCGAGCCCCGGGCCCCACTTCACTCTCGATAGATGTTATGGCCCGGATGAAGATGATTCATCCCCAAGGTCGCAGGCACTGGGTGTGGTTGCACGGTCCCTTTAGTGCTGACTACATGGTTCTTCGAGCCTCGCTCGGACACACATTGGACCGGCCCATGGGGATTGGATTCCAGCGATGGATCTCCTTATCCCCGCTGCCTACGTGCTTGAGGCTGAGGATGCTGAGCAGGCACCCCCTACACCCCCTGCACCACTTGTTGACCCCGTGATCCATCAGCCCGCGCCTGCACTGTCTGCACCTCCCGACACTTCTGTCCATACGTCTGTCAGTGTCGGGAGCACCTTAGCTGAGTCCACCACCACCACCACCATCACCGCCGAGCCTATGTCCGTTGAGCCTATCACCTCTCTGAGTCCCGAGCGTCCACCCACCATTCTTGAGCACGGCGAGACCACCTTTACCGCCGCAGTGGCGGTTCTGTCCTCACTTTTGTCCACGGCCACCCCGGCCGTTGGCCCGTCTGACCCCACTGCCACTGTCTTTACCGAGAGCGTCGTGATATCTGTCCCCACTTCTGCGTCACTGACCTCTCCTGCTGCCTCGTCGCACATTTTGCCTTCCACTTCTGCTGCTGCTGCCTCCGCTTCGACACAGCCTGCGTCCCAGCCATACACCGAGGTTGGGCATCACTTACCGAGCACAGCACCACTTCCACACTATCCTGCTGGCCCCATCCTATACACTGCCCGCCAGAGACGGCCCCGCACATCCCCTGTTAGACCTGTGCGTCCCTCCGCTCCACCTCCCCCTGACTCTCTAGTTCTGAGCATTCGTGCTCTCAAGGGGGCTGTTAGTGGACTTCGAGGATACTTTAGGGCTTTCACCGCCACGGTCAGTTTCGTGCAGTCCCGCGTCGCCATGCTTCCTGTAACGACCCGCTCTCGGGGCCCGTTACTTATTTGGTTTATTCACAGGTTCCGCAGTTTACCAGTGAAATCAGCATAGTCACAACGCAGAGATGTACCAACAATACTCAAACCAGCTTACAGACATTATTATAGTCCAAATTAAAGTACAACAACAACCAACACTCTCTCACACCAATACATGAAAGGAAATGCAAAAAGGGAAATACATAGTACAATACACACTCCGACAGAAAAGTAACTAAAACTCTGCGGCCTCCGGGTCGTACACAGGCTCCTCATACTCTGGAGCAATCTCCTCAACCAGATCTTCGTCTGTCGGTGTCACAAGTGGAACCGAAGGTAAGTCACAAAGATTCTAAACAAAGAAAAGGAGTACTGTACAAGTATGACAAGCAGGTAAAGTAAAGTACGGTGTAGTGTCTGTATAAGTGCAGAAAGTAAAGTGCATGACTGTAAAGAAGTAACCGTGCAAGCTCTGCTAAAACTACGTGACTCAAGTCGGAGAGTACAATATGTGACCGTTCAGTTCATCTCTTGCCTGGGTGCTACCCAGACGAATGCCGGTACCCAGGCAGCAGTATGGTTTGCCGAAACACAGGCAGCGGGACAGGGCGCCGAAACACAGGCGACAGGACAGGTAGACCAAACTCTAGTCACTCCCGTACTCTCTGACCGGCACCCGCAAGAGTCGCGGCGGCGCGGTGTCGTTTACCGCAAGTTTCACGGTTAGTGTAGGGTGCGGGAATATCGAACTCAGGGAGGCGAGGTTGTGCTTGGATCAGGTAGGACCTAAATCACCCCGAGGGGCGAGCTAGCCCGAATCGATGAATGGTTGTCACGAAAGGAAATAAATGGGTATGAACAACAAGAAAGAAAACCCGGGACTTTGGTTTCCAACCCGACGAGAGACTCTCGCCGATGCGGCCTACGGGTATGGATAGCGATCGGGATTAGGGTCTAATGGTGAGACGTTGCCTCTGAAAGTGGTACCGGCGTCCCATGGGCCCGATATTCCGGTCGGTGCCCAGGATGATACACCGGACTTCCCGTATTCGATCAGTGGGCACTCCCGTGTCCATTAACACTGATCGATCCCGGGAGCACTAAACCCGCAACGATAACTCCCAACGTCTCATCCTGCCGCTCCCGCGTTCTAGGATTCGACGTCTACGCTAAGGGTGTGAGCTATGGCTAGGGAGTCAACCGCCAAGTTTATTCCCCCTTGGCCCGACGGTCAAAGGCGGTCTTTTTCCCGTCGATGACAATGAAACACCCCACGTAACCGTTAGATCACTACTCCCTATCGATTTCCTAACCCTATGGACGCATCGGGAAGAGCCCCCGAAGGGGTTTCCACCAAAATCCCAGATTTGGGAACTACTCACAAAAATTCATGAAAAAGCGATCTAAATGAAATTTAACCGTTGGAATCATAATCGGACAATTGCAATGCGGAAGTAATAGAGTAATAAAGACAATACTAAAATTTTAGAAAGATCTGAAAACTTACAAAAGAGTAACAATTACAGCCGTCACAAGGAAATAAAACAGTAGAAAAAATAACAGCTCTCGTTTCTGGAACCCTAGGGGTTCAATTTATAGACCGTCGCATCAACCGATCGGTTGACAAGTCAACCGATCGGTTGATCCGTTACAAAATATTAACAGAAAACAGCGAGCTTTCACCCGATCACATGAACCGGTCGGGTGAGTTCTTGAGTGACCGGTTGGATCTTGGAGCAGTCGGGTGAATCGATCGGTTCGACGTCCGTGTCTTCAGCTCTTCTTCTTCAGCTACAGATGAACCGATCGGGTGAGAGTCACCCGATCGGTTGGCGTTTTGCTTCGAGAAAACAGAGAACAGCCCCCGCTGAACCGGTCTGCGAACCGGTCGGGTGACTTCTTTGTGAGCTGCGGCAGAGACCGGGTGGTGCACGCGTGTCACGCCCCGCTTCCCAAAACGAACGGAGGCGAAGCGTGACTAAGGCCCGCTTAGGCCAGAGCTGAGAAGCTCGGACCCAATAAGCGTCTGTAGGGGTACCATTTAAAAAAATTCAGGTTCTTGCATTTATAAAGTTCGAAACCACAGAAAGTACAGAAGGGAAGTTGCATTCATTAAATTAGAGATATAATATCCAACTGGTACAAGTCTAAAAGATGCCTAGGCATGGCGACAAAAGTTTAAAGATAACCCGAAAAAATAGTAACCTCTGAAAGTGGAGACTAAAAGACCTCGAGGTCTGGTCCTTGTCAGTACGTACTCTGATGACGACGTCCTCGGCTCCACGTACTCCAGCGAGTCTGCCTCGTCCATGGTCTCTGGCTGAACACATGATGTACAGCACCCAAGAAAAAGAAACTGTACGTCAGGTAAAGTCTACAAGAAGGGTTAGACTTTACTGCAAGTGCACCGAACTTTAAACAGCGGTTTACTGGTTGATTAACATGCTAAGGTTCTTTTACACAACAGTTTATTGGTTGATTAGCATGCTGTGGTTATAACAGGGTAACACAACAGGAAGTAACGTAGCAGGAAAGTAAAACGGGACAAGTAGTAGTCGTAGCGTGTGCTACCGACTACGGGGACTAACCTACAGGTGTCAAGACAAGACGGGACGTGAAGGGACAAGACAGGACAAACAGGATGGGACAAGACAAGACAAGTGTGACACGAAGGGTTCACGCCTTACGGTTCGAGGGGGATCAGACCCTCTTGCCGTGCGCACGCTCAACCCTACCCCAACCCAGGAACTTATGACAAGAAGTACAGGGATCACTTCCGCTAGGGAAGCATCCGAAACGCCCGCAAGCTTTTTGTATAACAGGGATCACTTCCGCTAGGAAAGCATCCGAAACGCCCGAAGGCTTTTTGTGTAACAGGGATCACTTCCGCAAGGAAAGCATCCGAAACGCCCGAAGGCTTTTTGGTAACAGGGATCACTTCCGCAAGGAAAGCATCCAAAACGCCCGAAGGCTTTTTGTGTAACAGGGATCACTTCCGCAAGGAAAGCATCCGAAACGCCCGAAGGCTTTTTGGTAACAGGGATCACTTCCGCAAGGAAAGCATCCGAAACGCCCGAAGGCTTTTTGTGTAACAGGACATGACATGACAAGTGTAGGGAGTTGTTATTCTAGGGTGTCCACACGCACGCACACGCAAGATAGTCCTATGTTGTCAGCAGTTTATTGTTGTCAGGCTCAGACTTCGTCGTCAAGTCTGAGCCGTCACGGGTCGTCCCGGACGCTATCATTTCACGTCCGGTTCTCATCACACACAATCTAACAGTTCTAGTAATCTAAGACCAAAGCATGGTCAAAAACACAAGTGGGTACACTTGCCTGCGGTGGCGAGTGTGTCGTCCGTCCAGGTCATCGCGTCCAGTCATCGCGTCTGCGGTAGTCCGTCTGAAAAGGGATCACGGCGACGGTGTCAGGTCGCGTTTTCCAATAATCCTATTTAGGTTCATTTCTAGGTTGTCGGGACTACCCTAATTGTCAAAATCACAATTTTTGATGTTCACCCCTATTCGACGATTCTATCCTATGTGCACAGTCAAAAAGTTCATTCGTCGATATTCTAGATTTGCACAACATTTTAAAAGAGCGAAAAGTAAATTTAATTCCAATTTGTCGATTTTTAGTTTAGGGTTCGATTCGCTACGGTGGGGGTTTCTACGAGTTAGGGGAAACCAACCTGAATGAGGAACGCGCATTTAATCTGGCGTCGGGTCTGAAAATGGTGACGGTGCTCGTGTCCCCGACTGCGGGTAGCGCAGTGGAGATCGTCTCGGGATCGCCTCAGGTGTGTAACGGCTGTGGGTAGCGCAGCGGGGATGTCATGGCTACAGAACGTCGTCAGAACCGCCTTGGTCACGAGCAGTGCAAAGAAGCGGCAACGGAATCGCCTCGGTTGCGTGTAGCGTGACGAGACGGCATGTGAACGGTAGCGGTAACGGCCACGATGCCTGGAGAGTGTTCAGACATTCAAATAATGTTTGCCAAATTTGCAACCGAATAGTTGCTACAAAAATGGGCACTGGCATCCTATAGTAACCTATGAGTTTACTATCATCCATCATAGCTTACTATATCCCCATGTATCACACTGTTGACCAAAGAAGTATGCTACAACACTCACGTTACTGTTGCTGTGTAGGGGTGAGGCCACGGCTTTGCCGTGAGTGGCAACGGGTTGGGCATCGCCGGCGGGCTTGGTGATCTACGGGAAACAGGGAAGAATTGAAGGCCTTGCGGTGGGCGGCAGCATCGCGCGGTGGCCGGTGTTCAGCAACGGCGGCGCTGGGGAGGGCAGAGGCTGTCGGGGGAGCGCGGAGCTGCGGATCGTGGCGGTGCCTCGATCGGAGCCGGTGAGATCGGGAGGCGCCGAGAGGCGGATGGCGGCCGCGGCGGGAGTGCAACACACGGCGGCGCTCGGGGATTTGCGGCGGAGAGAGGAGAGATGCGGGCGGCGATCACGGCGGCGCCGTGAGGGGAAGCGATGGCGAGGGCGAGGGGGCCGGTGTCGCTCGGGGCTCGGGGAAAGGCCGGCGGCGAGATCTCGCGAGGGGGGGCAACGTCGCGGGCTGCGACGGCGTGAATCGCGGCGGGGATCGTGGATGCCGGTGTGCCGTCGAGCGGAGGAGGGATGAGAGGGAGAGCGGGGATCTGAGAGGAGAGGGGGGAAAGATGGCCGCCGTCGGGCGGATCGCCGTGCCGCCGTGGGAGAGAGAGGGGGAAATCGGGATGGGAGAGGGAATTTTGGGGGTCGGCGGCGGCTGCGTGAGTGAGGGTTTGGATTTTTTTTTAGGGTTAGGGTTGATTTTAGGGTTAGGGTTATAATAGGGTTTTATTTGATAAAGAGCCCTAAGTTAAAATCTTAAGTGGGCAAAGGGGAGAGTTGAATGGGGGTGCAGATTGGGGTAAGCCTAGGGATAAATAGAGGGTCAGATTTGGAAAAAGATTTAAACGTTTTCTTTTTTTTAAAGGAAGATTTGGCCAGATTTTGCTTAACAGATTTGAATTTTGAAAAGATCAACGCAAATCAACGGTCCAGGCTTCTCGGAGTGATAACTCCCAATCCGGACGTCAGAAAAATAATCCGAAAATACCGGGGCGATTGCGGAGACGAGACGCACAAATCTACGAAGCCCGATCGTGTGTAACGCCTACCAAAAATTTACGTAAAATTGGGAATGGCGTTTTGAGTCAAATGACTAAAACGCCCCTATCATTCAAAGTCGTTTCGCGAGAAAACGAGCCGTGGAGGACGTTCCCAAAAATTACTATAAAATTCAACACCCCAAAACGATCGCAACGGCATATCGCATCGCATATGCCGGAGCTCGGAAATAGCCAAATAAAATACGTGCACGATAAAACACGTGCGCGCAGAAAATTACAAACGGTCGGAAAGCGGCCGTTACATTCTACCCACCTTAGAAATGATTCCGTCCTCGGAATCACTCACACGAAGACTAATCATAAATTCCATAAGCACTTAAGCCTATAACTTCCATCCTCCACACAAAGGTCTCTAGCCCTAAAATTTCAACTTCGTTCCTCAAATAATCCATTATAATCCATCTTTTCACTGGATAAAGCCACGGCTATTTTCACATCCTAACACTCAACCATAGACCCATTACTACTGTTCAAATTTCCAACTCCAAGTTCTCACCAAAGAATAATTATTATTTTCTCATACCATACCACTCTGGCAACATCACCGCTTAATAATATCTTCTAAATTCCCCGATCTCTTTCCAATATTAATCAATCTCCAAAATTAGATTCTAGTCAACCGCCAATCTAAAAACAAAAACTTTGTCCAATACTTTAATACCTTCAACAATCAATAGTCGTCGTGCCTTCAATACATTCCTTGTCATATCTTCCCATGAATTTATCCGCCAAATAATTTAACTATCAGAATCACCTCTCATCCTACTCACTATAACTAATCCCAACCAATTTAAGTCCGACTACCTAACCATCCATTCATCTCAACACGTCATGTTACTCCCAGTGTCTTCTTACGCCAACTCAACAATCAAGTCTCGATACTAATAATAGCTCTACTCAATCTCATGATCACTCTAACTCCTATCATACTCTGTAGCCATCCCTATCTACCATTCGTCTAATCCTCAAATCTGATAAGTTCTCATCTTCACGCAGATAATTCATCCGGCCAGAATTTCCCATTGAGTCCGTCTCACATCGGTATCATAAATAAGTTTTGGACAGCTCATATTCCCATCCGAAAGAAATCTATTCCAATATCCTATTGTTCCAAAATCGGTTAATCAATGCTATAACAAATCTCATCTCACCCTGAGCCTACCCGCAAACAACATCCTATAACAATAATACCTAGTCCCAATGATATAACAACAATAATCATAACATTCTAAGGGAGAAAGAAGAGAAGAGAAAGCAAACTTAAGGCCAAAGACATATTTTAAAACATTTGGAAAAAGTGTGGAGTTGTGGTAATGGATGAGGGAGGATATGTGATTTGTGATCTTGTGAGCTAGTTTCAAAAACTTCAAAGATTTGGTTTAAAAGAAAACAAAGTTTTGACACAATCACATGCAGTCAAAGATAAACTATGCATTAATATAATGACTAAGTCTAATGAACTGTCTGCTATGACACTATCCACAAATATGTATACCGTCACTCAGACAACTCAAGCGTACCACGGTTAACACTGAGTACACAAACAAGACACAAGAGACGATCGCCAAGATCCTAAGGTAACACCTATACAGGTCTACACTCTATACCTATATATACATCACAACGACATCACAAAACCACAGGGCCACTTCTAGCTAGGGTGACATAGGCAACTACAGGCGCTGATGTCGACATACAAGAGGGAGACCGAGACCAAAATGACACGAAACAAGATTGAAAGGACGAAGTCTGGTAAGGCGAGGATAAGAAGATAATCGGGTGGACAGGACAAAATATTGCTAAAATGATTTAACGGTGAAAGAGGGGTTTTTTTGTGCAAAATATGGTATCATATACCTTTAAATATCTATATTTACATACTTAAAAGTGAGCAGATGTAGCAAATTAAAATTTTGGAAAAAGTGAGACGTAGGAAGGATGGGTCGGGTGAGAAACGTTTGGTTGCAAATGAAAAATAAGTTTACACAAAGATTTTGAAATGTGGTCAAGAAGAACATAGAACTGGTATTATAATAATAATAATATAATTGGAGTTCCCTCTAGTCTAGAAAATATTTAAGAAAGTACGTATGGTAATTGATTAGAAATTTTTGTAGTTTTTGTAAAAAGAATAACATTGAATGGTAACAAGTTTTAATACCGAAATACGAAAATTAATGATTCAAAAGCGAGTACGAAATAGTAACTTAAGGATTTACGACCAAGAAGGTTTCAAGGTCGATAAAAGAATTTTAATTCAACCGCAAACAAGAAAAAAAAATTTTTTTTTTTTTCAATATAAGGTATAGGTGTTTTCAAAGAAATTAAGCTGAGCGAAAAACTTAATAATAGATTTCGAAAATACTTTTAGAGGAAACAGAATTGGTCAGGGAAGGGATTCGAAGGATCGACGATAATCGTCAGGAACGATCGCGTGAATCGGGAGACAGGAAAATGATCGCTTGAAGAATGGGTAGGATACGAATCGTGAAGAGCTACGATGGAACTCTATGGTTGATAATATAAAAGCGTAATGATCAGAGAGATGTTAGAGGTCAAGGGTTCTAATCATCGAGTAGTCCAAAGATCATGATAACTTAGCTTTAAGACTTCCCAATGAGCTAAACTATAATCAGGATCTAAGGGGAAAATTCCTAAGAGAAACAAGGTTACATTCTGCTGGGCCCGAAGTCGATGGACCCGAGCAAACGACAAAAGGCTCTAGAAATCTAACACGGTCAGAGTCAAGTGGCTACTAAGGTATTCTAGGCTAAGGATGACTAATTCCTAACCAAGGCGCCAGACTATCAAATTGGGACGTCTACCTAAGTCTTCCTACTATCTAAGTTTGGGAAACTAATTCAGACTTGTACGTGGATATTAAATGAATGCGGTACTTTTATTGTTCCGAACTTTTGCAAGACCTGCATGGGCCACCACTAAAACCTGTCACGCCCCGCTTCCCAAAACGAACGGAGACGAAGCGTGACTAAGGCCCGCTTAGGCCAGAGCTGAGAAGCTCGGACCCAATAAGCGTCTGTAGGGGTACCATTTAAAAAAATTCAGGTTCTTGCATTTATAAAGTTCGAAACCACAGAAAGTACAAAAGGGAAGTTGCATTCATTAAATTAGAGATATAATATCCAACTGGTACAAGTCTAAAAGATGCCTAGGCATGGCGACAAAAGTTTAAAGATAACCCGAAAAAATAGTAACCTCTGAAAGTGGCGACTAAAAGACCTCGAGGTCTGGTCCTTGTCAGTACGTACTCTGATGACGACGTCCTCGGCTCCACGTACTCCAGCGAGTCTGCCTCGTCCACGGTCTCTGGCTGAACACCTGACGTACAGCACCCAAGAAAAAGGAACTGTACGTCAGGTAAAGTCTACAAGAAGGGTTAGACTTTACTGCAAGTGCACCGAACTTTAAACAGCGGTTTACTTGTTGATTAACATGCTAAGGTTCTTTTTACACAACAGTTTATTGGTTGATTAGCATGCTGTGGTTATAACAGGATAACACAACAGGAAGTAACGTAGCAGGAAAGTAAAACGGGACAAGTAGTAGTCGTAGCGTGTGCTACCGACTACGGGGACTAACCTACAGGTGTCAAGACAAGACGGGACGTGACGGGACAAGACAGGACAAACAGGACGGGACAAGACAAGACAAGTGTGACACGAAGGGTTCACGCCTTACGGTTCGAGGGGGATCAGACCCTCTTGCCGTGCGCACGCTCAACCCTACCCCAACCCAGGAACTTAGGACAAGAAGTATAGGGATCACTTCCGCTAGGGAAGCATCCGAAACGCCCGTAAGCTTTTTGTATAACAGGGATCACTTCCGCTAGGAAAGCATCCGAAACGCCCAAAGGCTTTTTGTGTAACAGGGATCACTTCCGCAAGGAAAGCATCCGAAACGCCCGAAGGCTTTTTGGTAACAGGGATCACTTCCGCAAGGAAAGCATCCGAAACGCCCGAAGGCTTTTTGTGTAACAGGGATCACTTCCACAAGGAAAGCATCCGAAACGCCCGAAGGCTTTTTGGTAACAGGGATCACTTCCGCAAGGAAAGCATCCGAAACGCCCGAAGGCTTTTTGTGTAACAGGACATGACATGACAAGTGTAGGGAGTTGTTATTCTAGGGTGTCCACACGCACGCACACGCAAGATAGTCCTATGTTGTCAGCAGTTTATTGTTGTCAGGCTCAGACTTCGTCGTCAAGTCTGAGCCGTCACGGGTCGTCCCGGACGCTATCATTTCACGTCCGGTTCTCATCACACACAATCTAACAGTTCTAGTAATCTAAGACCAAAGCATGGTCAAAAACACAAGTGGGTACACTTGCCTGCGGTGGCGAGTGTGTCGTCCATCCAGGTCGTCGCGTCCAGTCGTCGCGTCCACGGTAGTTCGTCTGAAAAGGGATCACGGCGACGGTGTCAGGTCGCGTTTTCCAATAATCCTATTTAGGTTCATTTCTAGGTTGTCGGGACTACCCTAATTGTCAAAATCACAATTTTTGATGTTCAGCCCTATTCGACGATTCTATCCTATGTGCACAGTCAAAAAGTTCATTCGTCGATATTCTAGATTTGCACAACATTTTAAAAGAGCGAAAAGTAAATTTAATTCCAATTTGTCGATTTTTAGTTTAGGGTTCGATTTGCTACGGTGGGGGTTTCTACGAGTTAGGGGAAACCAACCTGAATGAGGAACGCGCATTTAATCTGGCGTCGGGTCTGAAAATGGTGACGGTGCTCGTGTCCCCGACTGCGGGTAGCGCAGTGGAGATCGTCTCGGGATCGCCTCAGGTGTGTAATGGCTGCGGGTAGCGCAGCGGGGATGTCATGGCTACAGAACGTCGTCAGAACCGCCTTGGTCACGAGCAGTGCAAAGAAGCGGCAACGGAATCGCCTCGGTTGCATGTAGCGTGACGAGACGGCATGTGAACGGTAGCGGTAACGGCCACGATGCCTGGAGAGTGTTCAGACATTCAAACAATGTTTGCCAAATTTGTAACCGAATAGTTGCTACAAAAATGGGCACTGGCATCCTATAGTAACCTATGAGTTTACTATCATCCATCATAGCTTACTATATCCCCATGTATCACACTGTTGACCAAAGAAGTATGCTACAACACTCACGTTACTGTTGCTGTGTAGGGGTGAGGCCACGGCTTGGCCGTGAGTGGCAGCGGGTTGGGCATCGCCGGTGGGCTTGGTGATCTACGGGAATCAGGGAAGAATTGAAGGCCTTGCGGTGGGCGGCAGCATCGCGCGGTGGCCGGTGTTCAGCAGTGGCGGCGCTGGGGAGGGCAGCGGCTGTCGGGGGAGCGCGGAGCTGCGGATCGTGGCGGCGCCTCGATCGGAGCCGGTGAGATCGGGAGGCGCCGAGAGGCGGATGGCGGCCGCGGCGGGAGTGCAACACACGGCGACGCTCGGGGATTTGCGGCGGAGAGAGGGGAGATGCAGGCGGCGATCACGGCGGCGTCGTGCGGGGAAGCGAGGGCGAGGGGGAGGGGGCCGGTGTCGCTCGGGGCTCGGGGAAAGGCCGGCAGCGAGATCTCGCGAGGGGGGGCGACGTCGCGGGCTGCGACGGCGTGAATCGCGGCGGGGATCGGGGATGCCGGTGTGCCGTCGAGCGGAGGAGGGATGAGAGGGAGAGCGGGGATCTGAGAGGAGAGGGGGGAAAGATGGCCGCCGTCGGGCGGATCGCCGTGCCGCCGTGGGAGAGAGAGAGGGGGGGAAATCGGGATGGGAGAGGGAATTTTGGGGGTCGGCGGCGGCTGCGTGAGTGAGGGTTTGGATTTTTTTTTAGGGTTAGGGTTGATTTTAGGGTTAGGGTTATAATAGGGTTTTATTTGATAAAGAGCCCTAAGTTAAAATCTTAAGTGGGCAAAGGGGAGAGTTGAAGGGGGGTGCAGATTGGGGTAAGCCTAGGGATAAATAGAGGGTCAGATTTGGAAAAAGATTTAAACGTTTTCTTTTTTTAAAGGAAGATTTGGCCAGATTTTGCTTAACAGATTTGAATTTTGAAAAGATCAACGCAAATCAACGGTCCAGGCTTCTCGGAGTGATAACTCCCAATCCGGACGTCAGAAAAATAATCCGAAAATACCGGGGCGATCGCGGAGACGAGACGCACAAATCTACGGAGCCCGATCGTGCGTAACGCCTACCAAAAATTTACGTAAAATTGGGAATGGCGTTTTGAGTCAAATGACTAAAACGCCCCTATCATTCAAAGTCGTTTCGTGAGAAAACGAGCCGTGGAGGACGTTCCCAAAAATTACTATAAAATTCAACACCCCAAAACGATCGCAACGGCATATCGCATCGCATATGCCGGAGCTCAGAAATAGCCAAATAAAATACGTGCACGATAAAACACGTGCGCGCAGAAAATTACAAACGGTCGGAAAGCGGCCGTTACAACGCGTGCATCACCCGATCGGTTGGAGATGACCAACCGACCAGGTGAGGGGCTGAAAGATGAATTCTTTGGCGTTTGACCCCCTGGATCACGCGTGACTTCTCCCGTTGCTCCGGGGACTTGGGATATCATCGTTAAACGTCCCCTACGTGGTCAATCCCCTGCAATCATGGAAAAACAAAGAAAAGTGAAAGAAAACGGGAAAATACACGAAAACGAATAAGAGACGGCGGAAAAACATGGAGAAACACAAAAGAAAACGTGCGTGAATATATGAAATATAAACGCACGTCAAAATCCCCCAAGCTGAACTCTTCCTCGTCCTCGAGGAAGACGAGTGAGAGTAGGAGCTCGGAAGGGAAAAATAGAGAGGAAGAAATAAAAAGAAAACTCTAAGCCCTAGATCGTCCATCAGAGCCACCAAAATCAAAAACGACACACCAAGCAAGCAAACGCCAAATCACACCACTAAACCTAGGAAAGCGAGTCCAAATAAGTGTCGTGGGTCCACGCAGTGAAGCGCGAGTGAGCGTGGTCGTGTGCTAGCAAATGGTGATGCTTCCTACGATGTGCTATGAGGCTCGATATACACAAATCCAAGATATGACCCAAAATATCGATCCGAATTGAATCAAGCGGCGAATATAAGTTCAAGCATGCATGAGAAGAGTGGGAATAGAAGCGTATCATGCATCGGGGACTCCACAACTAGGGTTAAGGAAATCACGCCACTATAGCCTAGATACTAGCTAAAAAGTCCCTAAGCCAAGTGTTTTCGATAACGACGGGGGTTGAGATGATGTGGAGAAGAACACTCGGTGCAAATTCTCGCCTTCCCTTTATTCTTGGCAAGTATGAAAAAATATTCACACGGAAATTTTTTGGGTTTTGGCATTTGTATTTTTTTTGGATTTTGGGCTATACACAATTTTTCTTTTCATTTCTTTTCTTTTTGGATTTTTCTTTTCTTTTCTCCCTTTTTTGGGTTTTTGGGTTTTTGGCTATACACATGTGTACTCTCCCAAGTGGGAGAACGGTACACGACGAGGGGATTTGCATCAAGTAAAACAAAAAAGAAGTCGAAATCTAAACACTCGAGCAAAGGAAACAATTCTCGCTAAATAGAGCATAGGCTAAATGGGTTATCCTAGTCCTTAGTTGTGGAATCCCGACGCAAGCGAATTGAAGTATACGATATAAATATAGCATGCATATAGTGGAAACAAATACCGCATATTCAAATCGGAGCATGATAATCTAGGGGTCATTCCTGGACAGGTATATAAAGTAAAATCACAAAGCAGAAGCACACCAAATGCTAGTCACGACACACGACTCACAAAAAGCTAAGTGGACCCACGATGCGTGAAATGCAAGAGGACTCGAAATCCTAGGGTTAGTGAGTGTGATTATCGATGCAATGTTAGGTGTGTGTGACTTTGTGGCGATTCATCATAGGATTCATTTCTAGGAGAAAGAGCTAAAAAAGAAGAAAAGAAAGAAAGAAAAAAGAAAAACACGGAGAAAAACGACTCAAATAAACGAAAAAGAAGGACTCAAACGACGCACACGGTGCGACTCCCCCAAGCTGAAGTTTGCATTGCCCTCAATGCAATATGAGTGAGTACGGGAGGGCAATGAAAATGGGGGGGGAATACGCACCGACATAAAAAGAAATGAAAATGAGGAAATCACATAGATGAGACTGAAAAAGAAAGAAAGATCAAAATCAAAATCAAACAACACGAAAATAAAAATAAAAATAGAACCATACGACACGACACTCAAAAACGAAAAACAAGCACACACAAAAATGAGAAAAACAAACAAAACACGACAGCACACCAAAATAGACGTCCCCCAAGCTAGACCAGATAGTGCTAGCGAAATGATGTGATCGATGAAATGCAGAGATATGCAAGGGGGAGTCAAAAACAAAAGAGGTGAATTCAGAAAGCAACACGCAAATAGTCCCCTCCCCCCCCCCCCCCCCCCCCGACAGAGACAAAGCAGGGCCACGAAAAGACAGATGGGCACAAATATGGGGGGGGCAAGAGTGGGAGAGAAAAATCAAGCAGGGGCACCACCCTCTGGGGGTGGTGAAGGGGGCCTGCGCAGTGGACCAGGAGTCGTGGGAGGTGGAATGCGGAGCTCGGAGACATCGGGTGGGTCTTCACGGATGTGGCGAATGAAGCTTTGAAGAAACGGGAGGTCTCAGTCGACGGATTCCTCGGTTATCCGACCGCCCTGACCAGCTAGGAGGACCATAGCCGTGAATCGGTCGGCATGGTCATCGGTTTGGAATTGCATCCCATATTCGGGATCGTAAGCACGAGGTGGGGAAGTGGTGGATGGGTTGGAGGTGGCGGGCTGTGTGCGACGGGTACGACTGTTGGGCCGGGGGTTCGAAGAGCCGTCCTCGGTGGGTTTAACATGGCGGGGAGGCATCGTGTGGGTGTCGTTCGTGTGCGTAGGTACACAAACGTACAATGAATTCAACACGAACACGAAATACGAACAGCAATCAAGTGGAATATTCGCGGTAAGATTAAAATTAAGCAAATGAGCGAGTTTACCCAAATGAGATGAAGATAGTTGCTCGTTGACGTCCCGATGTTACTCGATTAGAGCACGCCGTGAAGCCGCAGCGATCTCTTCAACAAGTTTCGATGTTTGGGAAGGATGGGTGAAATTTATGGTTTTGTGTGCAGGGAGATGGCGGGGGAAGACGATCGAGGTTGATCTTGGGGAAGAAAGCAGGCAGGCGCACAAGAGGAGTCGAAACGGCGGCGATTTGGGCGATCGGGCGAGGGTGGAAATGAACGGGTGTCGGGGGGGTTTATATAGAGTTTTAAGTCGAACCGATCGGGTGACTTGTCACCCGGTCGGTTGACGGTTAGGTCGAAAATCTTGCCGAAGAAATGCTACAGGCGAACCGGTCGGTTGACTTATCAACCGATCGGTTGGCCGCTCCACTCATTTTCCCGAGAACTTAGGGCTGCTCACCCGGTCACGTCAACCGATCGCGCTAGAACTCAACCGATTGGTTGATATTCCCCAAAAATTTCCGAGAGTTCTCCCCAGCTCACCCGGTCTGCCACCCGGTCTCTTCATTACTCAACCGATCGGGTCATATGGGGGCAGATATCGGCATGTATCTGATACATCCCAACCAATCGGATGAGTTGTCACCCGATCGGTTGGGGCCTTTTTCCTGCAAAAACCAATAGATTTGTTTAAGTCCCCGAACGGATGTTCTCGCGGCTGATTTTATTTATAAAAATAGATAAAATAAAGTAAAAAATAACGCTAAAAAGTGGAAAAATGTTTAGAACATGGGTTGCCTCCCATGAAGCGCACTTGTTTAACGTCGTTGGCTCGACGCCCGCAAGAGATGCTCATGGTGGCTGATACGGATGATGCCCAAATTTCGGCATCTCTTCTTCGTTGGAGCTGAAGGCGCTTGGAGTAGTCAGCGGCTGGAAAAATACTTGCTCGACTACCCTCCCTTTATTCTTGGGATCTGGGGGCTTTTCCTTGGTGTTGGCGCTTCCCGCCATCTTCTTCAGGATCCGGACCTCGTCTTTAGTGAGGTCCATGGGCTCTTTCCCCGTTCTCCTCACAGGAGGAGCCTTGGGGAACCCGGGAGGGGTCTTTCTCGCTGCACTCGGTCTTCCAGCAGCTTCTTTGTTCTCGGGGCCGTCCCCATCTTCTGAATTCCCCAAGTCATCGGGGGGTTTCTCAGGAGAATCTCCCAGGAGCTCTCCTCTGCAGCTTTTTCTTCTTCTATCTCAAGCAAATTGCACCCAGGGTCATCAGGGGGATCGGGGTGCTTCATGGATAGTCCCAGATCAAACTCAACTTTCTCTCTGCTGACGTTCAAAGAGAGTTTTCCGTTCTTCACATCTATTAGAACGCCAGCAGTGGCCATGAAAGGTCGTCCCAGGATAATGGGGGTGTGTGCGTCTTCGGGCATGTCCATGACTACAAAGTCCACAGGCACATGCACCCCTCTCACATTCACGGGGAGGTCATCCACAACTCCCACCGGATATTTGACCGATCGGTCAGCTAGTTGTAGGGTCATACCGGTGGGCTCCAAATCACCCATACCTATCCTTCTGTACATCGACAAGGGCATCAAGCTAACACTCGCTCCTAGATCGACGAGTGCACGATGAATCTTCACAGCCCCGATCGTGTAAGGAATAGAGAAGCTCCCCGGGTCCTTGAGCTTCGGCGGGTTTACCCTCTGAATAAGAGCGCTACATTCCGCCGTCAGCACTACTTTCTCCTTTCTTGACCCTCTAGTCACCAAATCTTTCAAGAATTTTGCATAGGAGGGGATCGTTTTGATTGCTTCTAAGAAGGGGATTTGCAGGCTTAGGTCCTTGACCATGGCAAAGAACTTGCCATATTTCTCATCAATTTTTGCCTGAGCCAACCGTTGTGGAAATGGCACAACGGGTTTATACACTTTCAAGCTCTCTTCCTCCTTCTTCTTCTCTTCTTCAGACACTCCCTCCGGAGTCATAGGATTTGATGACGAAGCACCGGCATCATTTGATTTTGCAGTCGGTCTCTCAACGACCAATGGTGCTTCCGGGTTGCTAGGGGGCACTCTAGTAGGAATTTGTGTCCCGCTTCTCAGAACGATAGCGGACACATTCGCGTGCTCGTGCACGAGTGCCGATGTTTGTGTTGCTCCCCTCGGGTTCACCTCCGGTTGTGGCGGCAATTAGTTTTGTGACCTTGCAAGGTTCGCCACCTGTAACCCCAGCTGGGTTACTTGGTCCGTGAGGGTCCGCTGACCCATTTCCAGCTTTTGGTTGATCCTCTCCTGGTTGGTAATATATTGAGTCAAGAGAGACTCAACCGGAGAGACGGCCCTCTGTTGGCCATATTGCTTCTGCTGCTGGAACGGCTGCTGAGTCCTAGGGGTGTAAGATTGTTGCTGAGGTTGTTGCTGAAACGGTTGCTGCTGTGGCCTAGCCGGTTGATATGTTTGTTGCTGCGGCTGCTGAGGCGGCGAGGGCTGAAATGGTGGCCGGTAGCTGAAGTTTGGGTGGTTCCTGTTGTTTGGAGAGTAGGTCGGGTTGGAATTTGTCCTTGGCGGATACGGCGCATTTCCCGTGGGGTTGTAAAATAGTGCGCTCGCCTGGTCCAACGGTGGTGAGATGTCACCACCGTCGAATTCCCCAAAGAATTCGGACTCAACCGCAGAAATTTGCTGTGTACTGGTCCCACCGGCTCCTACCATTAGTGCGGAGATCTGGGTCGAAAGCAAGTCGAACTTGCTTGAAAGTTTGTCGACGTCCTCGACTCTGTGTATACCCCCGGATCTTGGTGTGGCTCTCTCGTCACACCACCGCTCATTGTTGGATGCCATATTTTCCAGAATATGCCCGGCATCCTCCTCGCTTCTAGACATGAAGGAACCCCCAGCCGCGGCGTCCATAGAAGATTTCAGGTCATCCCTCAACCCATTGTAGAACAGATTAATAATCTGCCACTTCGGTAGCTCATGGTGAGGGCATCTTCTTTGCATCTCTTTATATCTCGTCCAAGCTTCATGCAAGGACTCGTGGCTGGCCTGGGAGAAGGAGGAGATCTCACTCCTCAACTTCATGGTCTTCCCCGGAGGAAAGAACTTCGTCAGAAAAGCATTTGAGAGCTTCTCCCAGGTGTTGAAAGTGTTGGGGTCCTTCCCCCTTAGCCATTGCTTGGATTTGTCTCGCAAAGAGAAGGGGAACAGCTTCAGACGGATAGCCTCTGTAGTGAAACCATTAATCCAGAAGGTGTCACACTTCTCCAAGAAGGAGTCCAGGTGCTCGATCGGGCTCTCCATGGGCGCACCCGCAAACTGGTCCTGCAGGATCCATGTCACTAGAGACGGCTTCAGCTCAAAGCTTTGGGCCGCAATAGCTGGAGATCGGATGGCGGAAGTTGACTCGATGGATGGCATCGAGTACTCCAGCAGAGACTTGTGAGGTGGGGTGTTCTCCTCCATGGATTCGGGATCTTCTCTTCTTCGCTTCTCGACGGCCAAACGCCTAAGGGTGGCGTTAATCTCTAGATCGAGGGGAATCAAGTCGTCAAGACTCCTTGAACTCCTGCGCATGAAAAACAACAAACACCCGTGAAGCGACAAGTGGGAAAGAAACAGATAAAATAAGAAATAAAAATAAGAAAAACAAAAAAGAAAAAGAAAAAGGAGAATGCGAAAATTATCGCGAGGTAGGGATATGAGCTAGACACGAGGGTTCATGAGATCCTAAAATAACAAGCACGTTGCCTCTCCGGCAACGGCGCCATAAACTTGACCGGCGCCCGCAAGAGTCGCGGCGGCGCGGTGTCGTTTACCGCAAGTTTCACGGTTAGTGTAGGGTGCGGGAATATCGAACTCAGGGAGGCGAGGTTGTGCTTGGGTCAGGTAGGACCTAAATCACCCCGAGGGGCGAGCTAGCCCGAATCAGTGAATGGTTGTCACGAAAGGAAATAAATGGGTTTGAACAACAAGAAAGAAAACCCGGGACTTTGGTTTCCAACCCGACGAGAGACTCTCGCCGATGCGGCCTACGGGTATGGATAGCGATCGGGATTAGGGTCTAATGGTGAGACGTTGCCTCTGAAAGTGGTACCGGCGTCCCATGGGCCCAATATTCCGGTCGATGCCCAGGATGATACACCGGACTTCTCGGATTCGATCAGTGGGCACTCCCGTGTCCATTAACACTGATCGATCCCGGGAGCACTAAACCCGCAACGATAACTCCCAACGTCTCATCCTGCCGCTCCCGCGTGCTAGGATTCGACGTCTACGCTAAGGGTGTGAGCTATGGCTAGGGAGTCAACCGCCAAGTTTATTCCCCCTTGGCCCGACGGTCAAAGGCGGTCTTTTTCCCGCCGATGACAATGAAACACCCCGTGTAACCATTAGATCACTACTCCCTATCGATTTCCTAACCCTATGGACGCATCGGGAAGAGCCCCGAAGGGGTTTCCACCAAAATCCCAGATTTGGGAACTACTCACAAAAATTCATGAAAAAGCGATCTAAATGAAATTTAACCGTTGGAATCATAATCGGACAATTGCAATGCGGAAGTAATAGAGTAATAAAGACAATACTAAAATTTTAGAAAGATCTGAAAACTTACAAAAGAGTAACAATTACAGCCGTCACAAGGAAATAAAACAGTAGAAAAAATAACAGCTCTCGTTTCTGGAACCCTAGGGGTTCTATTTATAGACCGTCGCATCAACCGATCGGTTGACAAGTCAACCGATCTGTTGATCCGTTACAAAATATTAACAGAAAACAGCGAGCTTTCACCCGATCACATGAACCGGTCGGGTGAGTTCTTGAGTGACCGGTTGGATCTTGGAGCAGTCGGGTGAATCGATCGGTTCGACGTCCGTGTCTTCAGCTCTTCTTCTTCAGCTACAGATGAACCGATCGGGTGAGAGTCACCCGATCGGTTGGCGTTTTGCTTCGAGAAAACAGAGAACAGCCCCCGCTGAACCGGTCTGCGAACCGGTCGGGTGACTTCTTTGTGAGCTGCGGCAGAGACCGGGTGGTGCACGCGTGCATCACCCGATCGGTTGGAGATGACCAACCGACCGGGTGAGGGGCTGAAAGATGAATTCTTTGGCGTTTGACCCCCTGGATCACGCGTGACTTCTCCCGTTGCTCCGGGGAATTGGGATATCATCGTTAAACGTCCCCTACGTGGTCAATCCCTTGCAATCATGGAAAAACAAAGAAAAGTGAAAGAAAACGGGAAAATACACGAAAACGAATAAGAGACGGCGGAAAAACATGGAGAAACACAAAAGAAAACGTGCGTGAATATATGAAATATAAACGCACGTCACTCTCGCAAACTATGAGTTACCCCAAAACCCGGTGTCGTGTCAAGTACAAGTTCTTTACATGAACGTGGAACCACGGGATGTTCCAAGTCAAGTCCAACACAAGAAAGTGGCGTATGTTTCCGTGCTTCGAGCACGTAGTAGTGCGGTGCTACAAGTTCGTACGAGCACAGTGGCTAGATTTCTAAGGTTAGAACATATCGTGACTTACCAAAATTAATACCGTTGTAGTAAGCCGGAAGAGGATCTATGGCTTCCTCAGAAGTTGGTACACCAGAGTCTGTACCTGCAACACAAAATACTTATTTTAGAAAAACACGACTTTTTCCTAGTTAATAATTAGGTTAGTTTTATTTTTAAACTCGTTAAAACGGTGTCGGAAAATATTTAAAATTTTATATAAACCTAAAATAATTATTTAGCTTTTACTGCAAGAGGGGAGAATTTTCAGAAGTTTCTGTAATTTTTTTTATAATTTTTAAAAACTTAGAAATAGCTTAAATACCCTAAAATACTTAAGTGACGTGTATCTTCCGTAATTTCTTACGGGAACAATACAAGTCGGAATTACATGAGTGAAGACCGTCTCGAAGTCTATTAGCACATATAATTTTATCACATATTATTATGGGTGAAAACAGCGAGTTATGATTTTTAGAATGTTTTATACGTATTTAATATTCAAGTTCAAAAATTTATTCTGAAAAAAGTAGGCGTCTGCTCGCAGTGAGACTAGCGCCATTGGATCCGAAATATCGTTTCTGATTTTCCAGAGTTGGTTTCACATTTTTTTGGCCCATGTATAATTAGTTATGGGTTTATAACCCTTTAACCCTATTTAATAATTAATTAAAAATCGAAAATACGAAATTTTTCTTAATATTTACAAGTTTGCCATTGAGCAACTTACGCTCCTTCGATCTCTCCGACAGCAGCGGTGCGGGGTGTTCGACGTCGGCGTTCGTGCGAGGCGGCAGCGACGGGGGAGGGCGGCGATGTGCGGCGGCGGTCTAGGAGATGCAGCGGCGAACGGCGGCCGCGGGCTCCGGCGATCTCGAGTGGGAGGAGAGGAGGTGGGCGGCGGCACTGCTGGGGCGTACTCCGGGCTCGTCTGCAGGCTGTCGAGGCGTCGGGCATCAGTCGGACTCAGGCGAGCGGCGGTCGGAGGTCTTGGGGCTCTCGGGCGATGGCGGGGTGCGGTGGAGCGAGGCCCTCGACGTCGGTGAGGCGGAGGAGGTAGCGGCGGTGAGCTACAGCGAAGGCGGGGGGATGCTTCGACGCTGCGATGGCCGACGGGAGACGAGGGGCGAACGGCGGTCGAACACCTCCGGGCGAGAGCGAGGGTGAGGGGGGAGAGAGAGAGAGAGCGAGCGAGGAGAGAGAGCGAGGAGAGGGAGAGCTGATGGGTTAGCGTTCAAAACAGTTTGCCCTGGGTTGCTTCTGGGTTTGAGGGGAGAAGATGATAGAGACATCCTGTGTGTTAATATTTAGAGGGGAAGAGGGTCTGAAGAGCTGAGGGTTAAATAGATTACAAAGTATTAATTAAATCATCATTTAGTCAAAGTTAATAAATGAGATTAGGAGGGCATTAAATGAAAACTTTAGACTAAGTTTAGAAAAAGTTTTGAAACGTGAAAACGTGTTAAGCGTTTTGGGTTAAAGGTAATTAGTAGTTAAGTAAAAAGGTTAAAACGTAATTAGTCGAAAATGTCAAAAATACAAAATTGCGATTTTGCCCTTACTAGTAAATGTGTCCGAAAAATTATGAAAACATATCCACGGGATCGTATCATAGCGAGGATGGCGAATACGAAGTCCGTTCTGGGATTTGAGCTACGAAAATACTAGTTTTAGGCCAAAACGTTTAGAAAGCGGGTATGTGGGTTCTAGGCTGAAATGATATCTGAAAATTACGAAATTAATGTGGGGAGCCCTAAATGATCATATGATGCTACTGCAGAAGTTTGAAAATGTTTTGAAGACGTTTTTATAGAAAATAAATTCGTCGAATCAAAACGGTAATTTTGAAAGATGAATTTTAACAGAAATGTTTTGGGTATTTGAGGAAATATGAAATTGCTGAAATACTTTTTAATAAGTCTAGTGTTTCAAAATATTTGTATAAGAATTTTTTTTTGAAATCCGTTTAAAACTCCTGATCAACCATTACAAATGTCTTTTAAAATGAAATTACTTTAAATATTTAGCTTAAATGTTTACGAAAAATACAGGTCGTTACACTTCCCGATAATCAGGCTTGCCTGAATCAGATTCTGGCGTGTCTGCCTCCACTACCCCCACCCACCCAGCAGATACCACGCCCACCACCTCCGCCACCACCTCCGCCACAGGACGGTGCTGGTGCAGCACCACCACCAGCTTAGGCACACTCTTGATGCCTCTGATATTTTTTGTCATTTTGCTGCCCGTTTGTTCCTGGGCCTGGTGTTTGATTTTTGCCCCCCTCCTCCACGTATTACTTTGATGCCTACCTGATCATATCTTTTTATATCTTTTTGGGAGTGAGGGAGAGACTTTTTGGGGACACTTATATTTGCACCATCCTGATCTTCGCATGCATCCCATTCATTCACATCTTATTTTCTTTTTATTTTTCTTTCTTTTTCATCATGCATGCATCCTCACCCTCCCCACCCACTTCACGTCTCTCGGTGTGCCACACTTTGCACATTGAGGACACTGTGCACTTCAGCTTGGGGGAGTGAGTTCTCACACTTTCTACCTTTTTGCCACCCTTTAATTTTATTTCTCACATTTTCTTTCCACTTTTGCACTTATTTTCACCACTTTTTCATTTTTTTTATCATGCATCACGTTTTTTTTCCTTTTTGAGTATGATGCATTGTATATATAGTTCTATTTTCTTTTATCTTTGTTTCTTTCATCTTTTGCTAGAGATGATTTTTCTGTGATGATGATGACGTGGTGTTAGCTTATCTCTATATGCATGCTATTTTTGTCACATCATAGCTTTTGTTTCAGATATCATATGCTATGTCCTGCTTTGCATCTTGAAATAGTAACCCACTCTTTTCCGGTATGGATATGGATGAAATTCTATTATTAGCTGATGTATGATGATTCATATGTATGATTATCATAGAAAACACGTCAAGCTTCATGCATTGTCTGCTTATATTTGGAGTACTGCTTTCCTCTCTCATATCACTTCTTATTGCATGAATTGTACCCTTCACTTTCAGGTTGATTGAATGTTTGCTAGGGTGATATATCTGGACTAGTTTACTTTTTGAGATTAAACTGAGTAGATTATATTACTCTGCTGAAAGTTGTCATGCATGTCTTATAGAGTGAACCGAGTGATACATTTATTTCTTTCTCCACATATCTTGAGCATTATTTCTCTACTTAAAATTCATTGGTGAATCCTCCCCTTAGCAAGTCTATTATCGGCATTTCCCCCGCTATTAATTACTATGCTCCAAATCCCCAAAATCAAAAAGAAAAAAAATATACCTGTATATCCTTCTCTCTTTTGATTTGGGATCGCTTATGTATATATGTTTATTCAAAAAAAAGGAGAGAAAAAGAGAAAAATTGAGAAAAAGAAAAGAAAAAAAATGGGGAAAAGAAGTTCATAACGATCCCATCTCATACTCTTCATCTCATTCTTCCCTCTTTTGTTTTATTTTTACTTTTTTGGAGCTTCAAAAGAAATGGGGAAGTACATATTAATTTGTTTATGCCACCACGCTTATGGATAAGCTTGGGGGAGAGGATCCAATGATGTGTGAGAGAGTGACTACTTGACGATGCATGACAACCTAGGCTAAGTAATCTTCTGTACTCGGTGAGATTGCTAAAGTTTCACGAAATCCAGAAATCGACATTAGGCATTCATTTCATGAAAACCATATTTTTCTATTCTTACTATTCCATACCGTGTGATATCTCTTATACTCCTTATAGAAAGCATTCAATTGAAAAGTGTGTGATCTATGGTTATGCATACCTCTTTAGATGCTTCAGACGATGCTAATCCTAGAATGATTCCATATTTCATGCTATTCTGATACTTTTGGGGTTTTCTATTTCGAATGCATCATTATACTATGATATCGAAATAAAAGTCTGTGACATGTGTTTTATATTCGATGCATGCTATATGAGTAAGCAAAACCCACGTCCTGAGATAAATGATCTAGCGCCTCTCTTCTTCGCTTTCTATTCTATTTTTTATTTTTGTTTTTATTTTCCTTCTTTTCCATTAATTTGCCCGTCGGTTTTACTTTTTACTCATCTTCCTCGAGGACGAGTAAGAGGTAAGCCGTCCACAAATTTTTTACACCCAAATTCAAATGATTCTTGGGGGATTTTGATCACTCCATATTTTACACTCTTTTTCTGCATATTTGCATGCCACTTTAATCGCTCATATCGTGTTTTTCACGATTATTCGACAATATTGCTATGCTTTTCACGATTTCTTGTTTTTGTCGTATTTCACGAGATCTGGAGCGATTCGGAGTGATTTTGAGATCAATAGGATTTGCACCCAATCCGGAGTGTCACCCGAGGCTCTTTTGAGGGCTATTCGGCGATGGAAGACAAGTGGAAGAAGAAGGAACGTCGTAGGAGCGACGAGGAGGCGAAAAGATGAAGAATGGGCATTTGCAGCATCTCACTCGGCCGAGTGAAGTACTCACTCGGCCGAGCCAGAAGACCACTCGGCCGACCAGAACGGACACGCATCAACAGAAGGAAATCGGCGTGCACTCGGCCGAGTGACGATAGTCCACTCGGTCGAGCATGGAAATCCCCTCGCCCAAGTGGCATGGGAAAATCCACTTCAAAAACGGCCGACTTACTGGAAATGTACCGGCTTTTAACGGTTCCCACTCGGCCGAGCAAGAATTGCCCCTCGGCCGAGTGAGTAAAGCCACTCGGTCGAGTCACCTTCCGAAGACAGACCCCCAAAATTCCGAACTTACTGTAATTGTACAGGGTTTGTCACTCGGCCGAGTGACATTTGTCACTCGGCCGAGTGACATTTGTCAAATGAGCCGCCCCGCCTGTTGCGTAAACTGCGATTTTTGAGCTGCGCAGTGGCATTTTTGTCACGATTTTTTGGGAGATTTTGAAGGGTATTTAAACCCAGTTTTTGCCTTAGTTTAGAAGAACTTTTTGATCCTTTTGGCAGCCTTTTTAGAGAGCTTTTTAGATCAATAGATTTAGCTTTTCTCTTGGAGATTAAAAGGTTATTTTTGTTAGATGCTATTGGGTTCTCATTGGTTTGTCTCTCTTCTTGTCAAAAACTCCATTTTTATTGATAATTTCTCTATTGCAATGAATTGTGCTGAATTTTCTATTGAATTTCTTATGAATTGCAGGATGATTATTGAGTATTTTTATTGTCCTAGGGCATAGGGATGAACCCTATGGACCCTATTGCTAATTTGTGATGAGTTGGTGAAATTCTTGCTAGAATTGATTAGGGTTAGGTTGGGATTGATTAATTACGGATAGCTAGGGATTCATATTGATTTGGATTTGCAAGAGATTGGATCCCAATTGATAAGAAGCCCTAGAAATTCGATTTAGATTTACGATTGGACTTTTCTAGAATTGGTTGGCTAGAGATTGGACCAATGCTAGGGTTTTCAATCGTAATTCTATACCCATACCCATTTGCAAGAGATTGGACGGGTAGGAACTATCTCAACCTAGGTCGTAGCTCGAGCTTGCACGAGAGTGGGGCTCGAGATACGGTTGAACGATGATGTCATTCTTCACGCTAGAGGCTTAGGTTAGGGTTTGTAAGAGATTGGGCCCTACCCTAAGTTTGCTATAGACCAGTAATAGCGCGAGAGCGTGAGCTTGGTTCTACATTTAGTTGTGACTAGTTCACCTAAAATTCAAGTCTAGCAATGATTTAACCTACGAATCACAATGATGAGATACGGTCCGTAGCGGGGATTCCCTATCCCTAGGCGCTTTATTCCATTGATATTTCTATAGATATACGAACGATTGTGACAATTTTACCCCAAATTATTCTCGACCATTTCGATAGCTAGGTGATTAGAACGAGACACTGTCATTGTTCCTCCCTGAGTTCGATACCCGCTCGCCACCACGCCGTGCGCTTGCGGTAAGACTACAATCGTACCCCGGGTGTATTTCCGGGGCCCGACCAGATACGTCAGACGAGTAGGACGACAAAAGCCAAGTACTCGTTCCCATCTCCGGATGTGACACTCCTACCCTCGTTCGTAGTTCGACGAAAGGGTCCTCAACCTGAGATCCAAGTCCGAAAGTCCTAGCAGGGATTCCCGACACCCTAGCGATCTTTCTCTCAATTGTTTTCTTTGTTTTATTTGTTTTGTTTTTGTGTGGAGTTATCGGTTGTGCCTTGCTGATCGTGACACCATCACATTTCACCTCTGCCACCATTACGACCTCCTTCGTAATCCATCTCCATAATAAATTTGAAGCCTAATCAACTTAGGAATCGATAGGTAGTATAAGCAACGCCTCCCTGTGGATTCGACTCCGAACTCATCATGAATATATTGCTCTGACACCCTTGCACTTGGGGGTGAGTGTGTGCATTCACCTTTTTGGGAGTGCACATCCTCGCAGAACAAACAGTGGTGCATGCATATATTCTGATTATGGTGAGATATTAGTTATGTCTTCCTTGGAAGACAAACGTGATTCATGGATTCTTGATTCTGGGTGCGATTCTCATATGACTTTACTACGGAGTCACTTTGTGACATTTACCCCTAGAGACGATCCAGATGCATACAAGGGGAACAGAACTATGTCTAGAGTGGCAGGGGTTGGCACAGTACGGTTCAAGATGCAGGATGGAGCCATTAGGACACTCATAGGTGTTAGGCATGTACCAGACTTACATCGAAATCTTATATCACTTGAAGCCTTGGCTGTTGTGGGGGTGTTGCGTGGTGCTCATGGGAGAGAGAATGCAGGTTTCTAGGAGAGGTTATTTTGTGATGGCGGCAAAGAAGGTAGGCAACCTTTATAAGCTTTAGGGTCAGACATTGATGAGTTAGAGTTCTAGCACACCGGAGAGCTCTAGTGGAGGAGCGATTGAGATTCGAAGTGATGACGTAACAGGGAAGCAAGGTCGATTGCAGAATGGGATAGCTACAGTGTGCAGTAAGGGATCGTCCGGTGATAGATTTCAGCAGACATCCTATTATGGCACAACTTCGAGTGCAGCTCAGAATGGATGTGAAGAGAGAATGTCTACAAGGAAGCATTTGGCTTTAAGGTAGAGTTGCAATCTTCAGTGGGATCCGTTGCTGGGTGTAAGGGGGAGTTGGCAATTAGGGTAAAGTGACCCACAGAGATGGCGCAGGTGGCATGGCTCACGGTTGGCGAGAGGCAGTATGTCCAAGGCATAATCTGGAGTATGTAGAACTAGCGGTTCAGAGATGAACATGAGCAAAGGATCCCACAAAGGTTGTTAGGTGTTGTGGTGAAGACCTGTTGGAGGGTTAAATCCAAAGGTAGTGAGTTGAGGATGTCAAAGTTGCATGAAGAAGGTGCTCTCAATTCATGTTTGGAGAAGATGGTGACATATGCTTTCTTTGAGGGTAGAGACGTATCAACTCAGTCGACTTTTATGTAGGGCAACTATGGATCAACTTCATGTATTTCGGGAGACACAGGGGCGGTGTCAGTTCAGTCGATGATGGAGCCTAAAGTCACAAAGTCAACCTCAGAGAGAGAGAGAGAGAGAGAGAGAGAGAGAGAGAGAGAGAGAGAGATCGCCACAAGTAGGGTGGCAAGGATGGTGCAGCTCGTCGAGATCAAGATGTGCTTGAGCTTGGAGAATCTCATGGAGCGTTGATGTGCCAAAGGGCATGGTTTTCGCTGACATGTTGGTAGTTTCATGATCAGGGTAGAGTTGTTTGATTCTTAGTTGAAGTTTGAAGTAGTGTATAGTGTTCAAATTCTGCTTCAAACTTTGGTTCTGTACATGTCATGGTCGTGTCATGCCCGTGGTCAGATCAGCACGACCGAGTAGTCTTGGCAGAGAGTTCAGGCCAGTGGCACGATCGTGCCAAATATACTATATGGTTTGCACAGTCATGCAGGATGGGCAGAACGTCGAGATTTTCTGAGCCAGATAGTACATGACCGTGCCATATTTAGCACAGTCATGCCGATCAGGTTTTCAGCCTAAAACGAGTTTTGACTTGAGCTGTTGATCTGAAACTTAATCTAATCGAACATCAGCGACTCCACACGACTCTAGATGCAATTTAAACCCTTCCTAGGGTTTGTTTTGAAAGAAGAGAATAGAGGAGAAGCGCGTGTGCGAGCCGTTATCGAAGTTGTTCTTCTTCGCGCGTTCTTGGAGATTGGGTGCAAGTTAAGTGGGTGAATTTCATTGTAATTTTCTTCTGTGGATCTTACTTTTCAGGTTGAGAGATTGTTTGTGAGAGCTTGTTTTTTTTTCTCGTGAGAAGAGTTTGAAGTCCAAGTTGAGAGTTGTTTGGAGCTCTCATGTGTTAAAGAAGATTGAAGGCGTCGTGTGTATTTATTCTAATCATATTAGTGGAAACCGTCATCGAAAAGCTGGACGTAGGTACCATTAGCGGGCCGAAACAAGATAAACTATGTGTCGTTCTGTGCTTGATTTGTTGTTTTCTTGATTTGTTGCTTTTATTTGTTTTGATGGGTTGGATATCTACCACTATTGTTTCTCTATAAGATCATGACATAGCGACTATTGGTCAGTTCCACTACACATGGTTTGAAGGGCGAGTCCGCGGTTCAACACATCGTCAGAAAACCCCAACACTTATAAGAGTTTTTTAGAAGTACCAAACATTGTCCAATGCAAGATTTCTAGAAATTCTCTTAGATGGACCAAATTACATATTATAACATTTTAAGGAATCTAATGCTTGAGAATCATATTTATATGAATATGATTATAAATGGTAATATTGCATTCTACGTGCCAAAACATCCTTGGTTCTCACTCTTTAACACATGAACACTCATGTCATCAATCTAACTCAATCACATAAACAGTCCACTAAACCCTTTTAAATTCAATCATCTAAACAATAAACTAGATTGGCCAACAGTTACAATTTACAACTAACACTCATGATAAGCATTTCCAAACATTAACACACAGTTACATACATCATACATCCATATTCTACATCAGCAACAGAAAGTAGTAATACGATCAGTCTATCTGCATATCATTTATGCACCAAACGCCTTCGCTTGATCAGAAGGATATGAAATCACTGCTAACTTCGAAACGCAAGATCATGTGCTTCTGTTTGAATCAGTCTGATGGCCCTTCTAAGCGAATGTAGTCATACATAACTGCCTGCCAGGGGCTTGTACTTCTTGCTTGCGTTAGAAAGATGACATTCTCGCCTTCGAGGAGCCATGCACTCTGCACATCTATATTGTACAGCCAGTATAGGCCATGGATTCCATGTCTTGCAACCGTGTTGTCCCTACCAATTAGCCCCGTTGAGAAGTGAGGAGGGTTCACATTCAAGTCATTGAAACGAACCTATACGAAGAGAAACATGCCTTACTAATTTGAATTGAGATTTAGAGTTCTGTAAAAAAAAATGTAACTGGAAGTACGCAGAAATTTATACTTGCAAATCTGAAAGCGTGGCGGATGCAAGTGCCACACGTAGTTTGTAATTTCCAGTTTGGTTAACTGAGTCGAGCTGGAACTTAATCTGCCAAGTCGTTGGTAGATATGTGTTCTGGTCACTCTTCCTGCAGCAAAAGGATAATCATGAACTGTTTTGAAGCTTGCATGCATGAAGAGCTAGGAGGTACTGCTGTAACTGGAAAGTCAGACCGGCCACAATTTCCTTAAATGTACCCAAAAAATGCTTATTTAGGCTCAACTTTAACATGCAAACTTCATTTTCCACAAGAAGAAACTGGAACAGTTTAATATGCATAATAGTCACTTGGAAGGGTTATGAAACAGCAGCGTACCTTTATTAAAATAATAATTAATAAGTCTAGCCTTTGATTGTTTATCTATCTAAAGCAGCCAATAGGCCAACCCAAAGTTTTTATTGCTAAATTAAGTAAAACATATCACAGAACATGAGCTTCCTGCCTGATTTTCAGATACCCTCACCTGGGGGGAATTGCTGGCATGTACCAAATTACTGCAAAGGATAGCAATGTGTCATGAAAGATCCGCACCCACAAGAAACAGCAAAATTCAATGCATTGCGCACCACAAATACGAAATTTCGTTACTTTCTTTTTTCTTCTTAAAATAATAATAATATACACAACTGGAAATGCTAATTTAAAATCGAAGAGTTCAAGTATAAAAGATCTTTACTAGGAAAATTATATAGGCTCAAAATGTAGCCGTGTGGCGCCTTTACCTGGTAACTTGAGCAAAGAACCAATCCTGAGTGTAGTCACTTTCACCAACTGTGTAAACAAGATCTTCATCTGGGTATAAATCTGCATATCTCTCCCATAGACCATATTGCCTAAATCTGTTCTTAAAAAGCTATGAGTCAATCACTGACAAAAAACATGAAGAATACATGGTAACAATTTGCCGATACATTCTATGCTGTTAAATGTCGCAAATCGTTGTTCGTATTTCTACTATAACAAATTAGGGGTATGTGATGCCATTTTGCACTTTTCGGCTTATCTAGTTGAATGTGACTTATACTGTGTCATCAAATTCTAAAACAATACATAGGACACATGCCTGCCCGACATGGCTTCACGACAGGATGTTCCATCATACATAGTTTATAATCAAGGGGGATTGGATGAAATTTACCTCTAAGCATGGCCCTTAATTATATGATCACCATGGTAGAACTCCTAACTGGTCAGCCAGCCCAATAAGTGTCAGGGCAAGGCGTACGCCTAACTGTGGCTGTTACTTCAGACACGAAATTGGAACAAACACCCAAGTACGAATAGTCTGATGGTTACATTGCTCTGAACTACATGACCAATAAGGTTGAGTGCCCTACAGGCGAGCCAGCCTTCTAGTTTTAACCCAAACCAATCTTCCCTATACTCCCTATTCATGTTAGCTTGACATTCAGATCCAGTCACAGAAGAATATTGCACTAGTCACTTTTGGAGCTTCTCGACTTTAAGCAAGCCCACATTAAAGAATATAATTAACCAGATAATGATGAATGAATGTTATCATGCCAATCGAAATGATAACAAGCGGCGTCACTTTCATATTAACAATTTATAAATTTAAACATAATGCGAATATAAATTTACCTATCAGGATGATTGATATAAAGCCTGTTAACATAGTTAGGGTTAGGATCTGGAACATAGAATTCAGCAGCTAAGCGGTCGGGGATGCCTATCTCCCAAAGTGTAGGACCGTCTCTTGGAGGTTCGTACACGAGATCACCCAAATCAATGTTACATCCTGATAAGAAAATTCAGAAAAGTCATGACAACTCCTACACTGCGTTTGTATAAATACGTGTGCAATATCAGTGGAATTGAAATCATTCCCACCAACACTCCCTCCTTTCCTCATTTCCTTTGCCCCCTTTTTATTCATTCTCTACAGTCGGACTTCTTTTAATCTCCTTTTGTGTTTGTGTGTGCATGTATGTTCATAGGAATTATCACAATCACAACCTGAGGTTATCGTTATAGTTGCATCCAATTTATAGTCTCCGATAAAACCAGGAACCCACGCATAAAGATTATAATCCCCAGTACGAATGTTGCAGATGGAGAAACCACCAAGACCATCGGCCTTAGACCAAAATTGGTAGCCCTGCAACGACATTAAGTTGTGAGGAAGTCTGTTTATTTATAGTTTGAACTCTCACCAGTCACTACAACATGACCAACAAATGAAAAACCCAGATGTTATGATAAAATTGACAGTATGATAAAATTGAAAGTATCATTCTTGTGTTGACCTTGCATTCCCTTTGCCACGATCCAACTTCCCCGGGTAAAGCCAAGCCAACATATGCAGAGTCTGCGTATATGTATTCATCATCTATGTACCTAATGGAGAATTACCCAGTTGGTTTATGAAGTTACATCCTTTTTCTATACTAGAAAATTAGCAAACATAGAAAAGTTAATGTTATATGAACGGTAATCAAATAGAGAAATGTACCTATCTTGCACTAGTAGTCTACCAGTAATAGAACCTCGTTGCTCAGCTGTTGGGTAGTCCTCTGAGAGAGGAAAATTATATGGCCAACTATCTACTTCAATCTGCATCTGAACAAGAAATTAAAATAAGATGGGATTCAAGATTTAATGTGCAACTAGTTTAGATTTTTTTACATCCCTTTGCCTAGAGTTTGAAACTCCCCATTCAGTCTTGATATGGTAGAGGGTATTGCCATTCAAATAAAGTAGTACACCACATCCAAAACCCACTGATTTAGAAGGAATAAATAGGAAAACTTTGGTCCATATACTACTCGGTTTCGAATTAAAAGCCAAGATAATTAGAATTTGTTTTCGACAAATGCAGTTTGCCGATGTCATGATTATAACCCCCTAACCCAAGAAGCTTCATGGAAACTAAATTGGTGAATAAATTAATGTCCAATGTATAAATTGGTATCCTTGTTAAAAGCTTATTCCACAACAACTACTGCCAAAATCGGATAAACACGTGAGTCACAGACTCACATGTCATCATTATCCATAGAAAAGAATGAAAGTTTGAAATAATGTATATTTTAGTTTTTGATGTCATGATTATAACCCCCTAACCCAAGAAGCTTCATGGAAACTAAATTGGTGAATAAATTAATGTCCAAGGTATAAATTGGTATCCTTGTTAAAAGCTTATTCCACAACAACTACTGCCAAAATTGGATAAACACGTGAGTCACAGACTCACATGTCATCATTATCCATAGAAAAGAATGAAAGTTTGAAATAATGTATATTTTAGTTTTTGATGTTTTTAGAAAAACTCCTCCACCAAATTTCATTTTAATATCCCCCCGTTGAACCAAAATATGGAAAAGAAGATAAAGCAGTACCCTTGATGTGAATGATGTACTTGAATGGAGCCGTAAATTTAAAAAGGATACTTCATTTATCCCCCCCCCCCCCCCCCCCCCCCCCCCCCCCCCCCCCCCCCCCCCCCCCCCCCCCCCGCGGCCACAAAAAAAACAAAAAAAAACAAAACAAAACAAAAAAACAAAAAAACCCCAAAGAAAACAAAACAAAACCAACAAAAGTACGGAAAAACACGAGGAGGCTTAACAAAAAGGTAAATGCAGAGACGCATACGTCCCAACAATAAAGAAAAAAAAATACCAAAAGAGTATGTATATCTTTTTTCAGTACAAATCCATGTAGATCGTATTCATGTAGGTAAAAAAAATTTCCCAGCAAAACTTTCTGTATAAGTAATAGTAATATGGTGGTTTGCTTGCATCTCATGAGAAACACTTTGAATGCCACTCTATTTCAATATCTAGAAAGAATCTTGGTACCAAGTACCAACCTGAATTTTGGCATCCTCCCAGAGAAGTTGGGGATCTGTGAACAACCAAGACGAGTTGACGTACATAAACACAGGCCCAAAAACCTTCTTCCAGTATTCTCCACCTCTGAATTTTGGCACAAGGTCAGCCCCAGAGTAATGAGCACTGGCAAACATCTGAATGCAACATGGCAAAAGAACAGAACAGATAAGCGTAATTTGTAAGAGACTCAATCCAAAGAGCTGATCTATTAAGGTTAATAGTTCGGAGGAGATTAGGTCACAAAAATTAAAAAACATTTGGGTGGACGCGAGACTAAACGTTTTACACCTCAAGTGAATGTTAAAAATGCCAGTGATTCACTGCAAGCTCGCATAACGTGCAAATGTGTTTATCAGCCAACCTCTCATACATGATGTGAGATGCAAATGCTTCGGTCACACAACTAGTATATGTAGCGTACGATGCAGCTTCCCTAATCCACTAGTAACTCGTAGACATGTTTCCATGTAAGTGACTTTTTGCGTATACAACTTGGGAGCACAAGGATTCGATATGGGCAGACAATACTTACAGCAAGCGTAGTAGGACCAACATGCGAAGTAAGATTCTGCTTTACGGGCCCTCCGGTTCTGAACTCATTACTGGGTGTGATCTGCCAAAAGCCAATTGGAGGATCGAACGAAATCCAACCATGAACCTTGTTGTCCTTGTTTTCAATGGAATATTGATATTTGTCATCTACCTGAACAAACATTCAAAAATCAGATCCACAAGAAAAGAGCCATGAATGAAGCTTGCATCAAAAGGCTCGGTTTACCTCTCCTCTAAGCTCTGGATTTATTGGATTTGTCAGAAGTACAGCTTCAGGATACGCTAACTGCTGACACCTCCCTGGCATTCGGTCATCCGGCATGGGCATGATCCTCTGTCTATCATCTGCTATTGCCATGTAGTGGAACCTATAATTCAGGAAAAACGTTGTTGATGCTCATGTACATATGTTTTCTTAGTAGAAAGCAACATGATGCCTATGGTATGGGCTCAAATGGTAATAGAATTGAGATTGAGCAAGCTTGATCTCAGCCCTCAAGATTAGATTCCATATGTATATTCCGATTTTTGATGTTACTTTCTATTTACTGTTTATATTAGTTCACTAGGTCATATCACTTTTATCAATTATGCACAACTCTTACTATGTTCTCACTCATAAAAAACAATAGTTATTGCATTGAAGGCTCGCAAACTAACATATACTCAATATGAAGGGGGGGCATATTAAGTAGAAAACGGCTTAAACAATTGAGAAAACAGGAGACTAGGTGTCACAACTGAACCTTGTGGTGACCCCCTACTAACCAACAATCTCGTATTGAGACACCAATCACGAGGCGATTGAGGGCAGCAGAGGGTGTCCGCACAAGGTTCACTTGCGGTGGCACAGCCGGTCCTGCTTCCTGTAAACAATTTGTTCTTCAGCATTCAGGGCCTAGCTTATCCATAAAGAGTGCAAAAGGATTAAGGAGAATTTTAGGCTAGCGCGAACATGACAGAGTTCATATCCCTGGTCATAAACATCTCATCAATGACTGTTTGACATATTTGTTAAGGAAACGGATCAACTAGTTGATCACACTTCAACTAATTTCAACGTGCTGCCAGATGGAAGCTCTGGCAGAGGTAAATAAGGTTACTTGTCTTTTCGAAGCTTGAATGCTATCCGGGTCTCTGCCATATCAAAATCAGGCCATCCCTCCAAGTGTTCATATATGCCATAAGTATAGAAGCCTGAAGATCCTCGAAGCATTATAAACCTATAAATTTGCAAAGCATTAGTGGTCTCAAACTATTAGAACTTTGAAGAAACTTCTAACACGAAGACAAAAGGAAAACTTTAAACAAAATCAAGGAAAGGATTTTACACACCGCTTGTCAATGTTTAGAGGTACTACAGTGCCCTTTAGGGAAGGATCCCATGTTCTGGTGAATGAAACTTCCACCTGATTATCATCTTCAGCTATTACCCTAAAATCTGTACCTTTTATCCTGTATCAAAGCATTCAGGCTTAACTAATTAATAATGAACACATTTTGACAATAAAAAGGATAAAAGGAAAGCCATAGTTGCTTTACTCACACATCAAATATTCCGTTGCTTCCAGGTTCACTCCAAACGAGATCCCAGTACCTACATGCCCATTTAAGCACCACATTGGACTCTGTTCGACTCAAAAATTTCCACGTCGATGAAGTAAATATTTGTTAATTTCCATTGTCATGCACAATGATATTATCAAAGTTAAGTGAAGGCTGCAACATAAACCAAAGAAATTATGTCTAATACCACTGCGTACAAATCTCAAACAATGGCTTTTTGGACAACAATGCATATCAAGCAATTTTACCAATTGCGGACGTAAGTTAACGGTGGTCCCCATCAGTTAAGCTGCATAGCCTTAGATTGGTGCTCTTGGATATGTGATAGATAGGAGACCTTTATTCAATGGCATGTCTATCAAAGATGTCAAAAGCGTTAGCCTAGCCTATAAAATTGGACAAAGAACGATTGTTTTGTATTACCTTAACTTAGTACTTGGTTACAAGAGTGATCCCATATATATACTAAGTAAGTCATAATTAGACACAAGAGCACAAGAGACTCTCACTAGAACCCAAGAGTCAACACAATAACCCAAGAAACACTTACACACTATCTTAAGAGACAACACATGAAACTAGAAATAATAATAATTATATTAACACACCACCCCCCCCAAACTCAAGGTGTAACCTTGAGTTTGGAGAGGAATTGCAACGACTCGGAAGAAGATCCAGGAGATGGCGATATCGGATGGCCGCGAAGTGCAAGATGCATTGGTTGGAGAGCGCAGAAGGCAAATGCTGCGAGATGCTGAGGCTACAAAGGGCCGAGGAGGTGCCACAGGAGGCAGAGGTCGTAGGGGACCTAGGCCGCAAGGGGCCGATGAGGTGCCGTGAGGGTCAGAGGTCACAGGGGACTGATGAGGTGCTACTGGGAACCGAGGCCGCTGGGAACCGATGATGTGCCGCTAGAGGCGAGGCCGCAGGATGCCCGATGAGGTGCCGCAGGGGGCCCGATGAGGTGTCGCATGGGGCGAGGCCGAAATGGGCCCGATGAGGTGCCGCTGGGGCCTGATGAGGTGCCGCTGGGGGCGAGGCCGTATGTTGACAAAGGAAGAAGGAACGGGCCCAGACATCCCATTGGAAGAGAGATCACATTGGAAGAGAGATCGATGTTGGCGTGAGCTTGGAGGAGTTGGATCGTTCCCTCTCTCCCCCAAGAGGGAGAGAGTGAGAGTTGGCAACGGAAGAGAGCTTGGGATTAGTAGAAGTGCCTTGGCTCTGATACAATGTCAAATTGAGGAGAAGATAAAAGATTTGTATTTCTTGATGATTTGTGGTTACAAGAGTTATCCCATATATATATATATAGTAATAGAATCAGGATTGGGTATAAGATCCCAAGAGTCAACACTAAAACCCAAGAGTCACACAAGAACCCAGGGATCATGACACAATGACCTATGAGACAATACAATTTCCTAAAGATACTCATAATTATCTTAACGCACCCCTCAAACTCAATGTGTAACTTTGAGTTTGGAGAAGCCGGAAAAAGATCAAGTGAGAAGAAATAGTGGCATCAGATGGCCACGAAGTACACAACATATGGGTTGGAGAGTGCAAGGGGGCGCTGGGAGCCGACGAGATGCCGCAGAGGGCGATATGTAACGCAAGGGACGAGGCCGCTGGGGGCCGAAGAGATGCCGCTGGGGCGAGGCCGCTGGGGCGAGGCTACTGGGGGCTAAGGCCGCTGGGGGGCCGATGAGATGCCGCTAGGGGCGAGGCCGCTTGGCGGCAGATGCCGTAAAGGGGCCGATGATGTGCCGTAAGGGGCGAGGCTACTGGGAGCTGATCGTCTCCCTCCCCCAGAGGGGAGAGGAAGAGTTGGTTGTGATGTGGCTAAGAGCTTGGATTAGATCAGGATTAACAAGGTTCTGATACCATATAAAATGAATAAAGAAAGATTGTTTAGTATTACCTTAACTTGATACGTAGTTACAAGATTGATCCCATATATATACTAAGTCATAATTAGACACAAGAGCCAAGAGACTCACTAGAACTCAAGAGTCAACACAATAACCCAAGAGACACTTACACATTATCTTAAGAGACGACACATGAAACTAGAAATAATAATAATTAACTTAACATAACCGAAGCGGGTGTGAGACCTGCTGATTTGGTTCCTTTGATGCTTAAATCAGTATCTTGATAAGCAAAAAATAGTAAAATAAAAGAGAGAGCTTTAGCATAGAGAATACACGTTATGAGCACATTATTAGTATTCTTTATGCTAAAGCCCTCTCTTTTTACTTTACTATTTTCTGTGCTCATCAAGATATTAATTTGAACGTCAAAGCAACCGAATCACTAGACCACACACACCCGCTTCAGTTCGACTAATGCTCTTATACCTTTGGTGAGCAAGCCTCGAAACAAAGGTTTCCTATCCATCACTTATTCAAGGTGTAGCCAATTACTTGCTTCAAACCCGACAAATGCATGGCATATATATTACATAAATCGTGTACAGTACTAGAGTTTGATTATACGATGATAAAACCCAATGCCCAGTTACTTTGCCAGACAACTCTCTCTTAAAACTGTGTTAGTCTCCGAGGACTGGCTCTTTCTTGAAAAGGTCGGAGTGAGATATTATATGTCCTAGGTTCAATGAAAAGAACAAAAGGGTAATGTTTAGCAAATTACTGAAACAAAAGCTAAAACTATTGTGGCCCAACAACAAATATGAAACAAGGTTTTGAAATCACAATTTCGATTTCTATATCAACCAGATGTTTCATTTATATTGGTTGTACCCGAAGTAATGTGCACTATATGTACATGAAGTATCAAACTTTCAATATCAGTTGCTTTATATCAAGATATTAGCTTAAGTGGTGGTTGCAGATAGAGCTTCATCTTCAACAATAGCTTTGTCTATCCATGAATTATCTCTACCAGCTAGTACCCAATCTTCTCTTCATCTAACCAACAACATCAAAAGGATTGATACAATGAATGATATTATCTAACAAATCAATTTACTTCTGTTTCCGAGTTTGAAAGCATAGCTGTGTATTACAATTTATTATTGTTTCAGACTTTGAAAGCTTAGCCTTATTTTATAACTAAGTGATAGGTATATGTGTCCTAGCGCTAGTGAAACTTAAAAGTTTAGCCCAGTATCAACAAATAGAAGTTGGTCTTGAACTTCTCATACAAATATGATAAAAATGGTAAATAAGTATCGGTACCAGCACCAAACCATGTTTTGATTTTGATTGTTAAATAAGATACTTTCAAGTTTCAATAACTATATGGAATAGGGTAGAAATTTGTGAAGAAGTTGGCTCGATTCGACGCAGTAGAAGCAGTTGTATGGCAGGCGAGTTATCTTGTGCAAATGTAACTCAACTGTGCTCGGATTCGACCTATCTGACTCTGCACAAGTCAGATACGAGGATGCTGGGCATGTGGCTTCTACTGCGCATTTGGTCGTTCGGTCGTCAATTCGAATCTGAGAGTCGATCGCTCGGTATTGGGTCGGTCGGTCGTACTGCGGTTAAATTCCGTATTCAGTTGATCGGTCATATAAAAGCTCGAAGGATGAAGGCTCGTACGCGAGGCTCGGCACTTGGGTCGTTCGATACAGAAGGAAGGTCGGTCGGTTGAAGGGAGTTCATTGGGATGCGGCCCACTAGAATGCGGCGGAGGCCCACTAGGGTGCGACAACATTAATTGCGTAGAGTGGTGATTGGATTGGATGTCGTAATTGTCGAGATCCGAATCCTAGAAATTCCAAGCCAATGATGACACATATTGTAACCTAGGGTTATATATATGGGGTTTTAGGCTAGGGTTTCATAGGGACATAATTGTATCCTTTGATAGAGCCGCCATTAGTGAGAACCATTTGTGAGAGATTGTATTGTGAGCTTTTGGAGAGATATTGTGTGCTCCTTCTTCGTTGGACGAAGAGAAAATTTGTATTGTTCTCTCCTTTCGTAATAAAGCTCATTGGTATTTCCACTTGGCCGTCCACGGCCTAAAAACAATCTTAACTGTGCTCTGTTGCATTGCTAATCTTTCTTCCTCGGTCACCACGATCATACATCTTCCGCTGTGATGTGTTGGCAGAGCTACGCTCCGCCGCACAACAAATTGGTATCAGAGCATTACGGTGTGGGAGATCAACATAGAAGACGAAGATGAGCAGTGGTGGCAATGACAGTTCTCCAAAAGCGTCGACTTCTGGGTATTCTTCATCTTCTCGGACTATTGTGTCTAACACAAAGTTCGAAATTGAAAAGTTTGATGGAACGATCAAATTCAGTATGTGGAGATGCGAAGTCATGGAGATTTTGAACCAATTTGGTCAAGATATCGCATTGGACAAGAGCCGACGGGTATGTCCGATCAGGAGTGGAGAACTCTGAATCGTAGTGCATGTGGTATCATCCGCATGTATTTGTCAAAGGAGAATAAATACCCATACATGGAGAAGACAAGTGCAAGTAAGTTCTGGAAGGAGCTCGGTGACAAGTACATGAAGAAGAACATACAGAACCAGCTACACTTGAAGAAGAAGCTTTTCGGGTTGAAGTTAACCGAGGGGGTTTTATGGAGGAACACCTCAACTACTACTACAAGCTTCTTACCGACCTGAGGAATGTTGACGTGAAAGTTGACGATGAAGACAAAGCAATGATTCTCCTCAACTCGCTACCCATCGAGTATGAGTACTTGGTGTTGGTTCTTACCTATGGTAAGGAATCGATCACATTTGAAGAGGTATCCAACGCTCTGACGAGCAATAAGTTCAAGAAGAATGATGTGGACATATACAGTCGAGCTTCGAGCGACGCTCTTACAGTCGTAAGGGGTCGTAGTGGTGAGAACGGTGAAGATAGGAGGGGGTATTTCAGATCCAAGTCCAGAGACAAGACAAGAGGTCCCAAGCGCAAGGTGGCAAATGACCAATGTGCTTTCTGTAAAGAAAGAAGACATTGGGTCATAGACTGCCCAAAGGCGTAGGGGAAGCACGACGCAACTGCCAACGTCGTTAAGGGTGTTGAGGTCGAGGAGTATGTATTGGTCGGTGCTTCGGCGAGCGTGACGTAAGACGGGTGCTTGACTCTGGGTGCTCGTTTCATATGACGCCACATCAAGAGTAGTTTACGACCTTCAGGAAAGATGGTAAGTGTACAGTCTTGATGGGCAATGACCGAGCCTGTAGCACGACAGGCATTGGAATAGTGCGGCTGAGGATGAGCGACGGTATATGGGGTCCGTCTAGGACGACCTTATGGGGAGGAAACATTACTTTGTGTCGTTCATCGACGACTTCTCACGTATGGTGTGAGTGTTTCCGCTGAAGTCGAAGGACCAAGTTCTTAGCACTTTCATCGAGTGGAAGAAGCTGGTCGAGACTCAGACTGGTCGGCGTGTCAAGCGTCTGCGAAGTGATAATGATGGTTAGTTTAGGTCAGATCTCTTCGAGAAGTTCTGCAGATCGGAAGGGATACAAAGACACTTCACCGTTGCTGGTACGCTGTAGCAGAATGGTGTAGCAAAGAGGATGAATCGGACTTTGCTGGAGAAAGTTCGATGCATGCTGTTAACTACTGACCTATCGAAGGAGTTTTAGGTAGAGGCCCTGGCGTATGCGACCTATTTGGTCAATCGGCTACTATCTGATGCATTGGAAGGAAGATCTCCTTTAGAGGTATGGTCGAAAAGCCAGTTTTCGATTCTGGGTCACTTCGATTTTGGGACTGTCCAAGTTACTATGTCGTGAAGGAAGACAAACTCGATACTCGAGCCAAGAAAGACATCTTCTTAGAATTCAGCAGTGGTGTCAAGTGATACCGACTATGGTGTTTGACACAGAGGAAAGTGATCCTGAGCAGAGATGCAATGTTTGATGAGTCGGCGTTACTGAAGAAGGAGAATGAGCCCAAAGTAGAGGTCGAACAGACACAATTGAATCAGGTTTTCGACAATGTGTCTGATACTCCACAATGGTCGATCGACAACTCAGATCGATCTACAACAGATGTAGCAGAAGGCGGGCTCCAGGCCGTCGATGGTGAAGTTGGTGGCTCAAGCTCAGTTGGTGGAGATAGCTCGTCTCCAAGGGTCGTTCAGTCGAGAGATTCCATAGCAGTATCGAGGCCGAGACGTGAGATAAAAAACCAACAAGGTAATCGAAGTTGGTCTTATTTACCGTTTCTGCATTATATATCGATGTTCCCAACTCATTCGGTGAAGTGGAGAAATCCAAACACCCGAAGCGATGGAGAAGTGCGATGGACGAAGAGATGGAATCATTGGTGAAGAACGACACATAGGATCTTGTGGAGCTTCCGAAGGGCAAGAAGGCAATTGGGTGCAAGTGGGTCTACACCAAGAAGCAAGTGGTCAAATCAGGAGATGTTCGTTAAAAAGCCCGTCTCGTAGCGAAGGGCTTCGCACAGAGAGAATGTATCGATTACAATAAAGTGTTCTCTCATGTGGTAAAGCATTGCTCGATTCGGATCTTGTTGGCATTGGTTGCACAGTTCGACCTTGAACTGGTGCAACTGGATGTCAAGACGTCATTCTTGTATGGAGAGCTCGAAGAGGAGATCTATATAGCTCAGCCCGATGGCTACAGGAGTGATGATGGTCGTGCATGTCGATTGAAGAAGTCACTCTACGGGTTGATGCAATCACCACGGCAGTGATATAAGCATTGTGAACGTTTTATGATAGATGATCAAGGGTATGTCCGCAGTCCCTAAGATCATTGTGTGTTCTATTGGAAGTTGGATGACGGGTCCTTCATCCATCTTCTACTTTATGTCGATGCTCATTGCTTCATCGAATAAAGAGGAGATTTGGATATTGAAGTCTCAATTGAGTTCTGCATTTCAGATGAAGGATCTGGTAAGGCACGGAGGATTCTTGAAATGGAGATCATAAAAGATCGAATGGGAGGTATTGTTCATCTTTCACAAAGTCGCTGTTTGAAGTCTGTTATACAGAAGTTTGGCTGTGAGAAGAAGACCGTAGTTACTCCGCTTGTACCTCACTTCAAGCTCAGTGCCGAGCAGTGTCTGAAGAACGAAAAGGAGAAGAAGCTCATGACGAGCACACCGTATGTCAATGCGGTCGGGGCCTTGATGTATACAATGGTATGTACTCAACCCGATCTATTATATGTAGTCAGTATGATGAGTAGATACATGCTCAACACAGGAAGAGAGCACTGGCGAGCAGTGCAGTGGATTCTGCATAACATCAATGGCACAGTCAACGTCGGACTGACATACAGCCTCATGGTCCGCACACTGTCGGGTATGTCGACTCCGACTATACAGGCGACTTAGATGGGAGGCAATCGATGACATGCTATGTCTTCACCCTTTCAGGCGCTCCAATATGTTGGCGGAGTATCCTTCAGTCTACGGTAGCCTTGTCTAATACATAGGCAGAGTATATGTCATTAACTGAAGCGATGAAGGAGACGATATGGCTGATGGGTCTGATGGATGATCTGAGAGTCTACCAAGAGAGGTACGATGTCCATTGTGATAGCCAAAGTGCAGTGCACTTGGCTAAGAATCAGGTCTTCCATGCTCATATGAAGCATATCGATGTTAGATTCACTTTGTCTGAGACTGTGTGGGAGAAGACGATGACATCAACTTGTTGAAGATTGGAACAAATGACAACCCGGTGGACATGATAACAAAGGTTGTATCGGGAGTCAAGTTCAAGCATTGTTTGGACTTGTCAATGTGGTTTCTCGAAGAAGTTGACGTCAACCCCAGGAGGGGGCATTGAGGCTCGGTGGAGCCATTTAAGACTCGAGAGAGTCAGCCAGTCTCAGGAGGAGACAGTCGTATCTCTGACGAAGCATTTGGTTCTTCGCAACAAAATAAGGGGAAACACCATTCGATACTCTACCAAGGTCAGTGAAGGTCGTCCGTTGGACGAAAGGATCGAATCTCGCCAATGTGAGGATTTGTGAAGAAGTTGGCTCGATTTGGCATAGCAGAAGTATTTTTATAGCAGACGAGTTATCTTGTGCAGAGGTAACACGACTGTGCTCGGATTCGACCTATCTGACTCTGCACATATCAAATATGAGGATGCTGGGCATGTGGCTTTTACAGCGCATTTGGTCATTCGGTCATTAGTTCGAGTCGAGTGTCGATCGCTCGGTATTGGGTCGGTCGGTCGTAATGCGATTAAAGTCCGTGTTCGGTCGATCGGTCGTCTGAAGGCTCGAAGGATGAAGGCTCGTACGCAAGGCTCGGCACTTGAGTCGTTCGACACAGAAGGAAGGTCGATCAGTCGAATGAAGCCCATTGGGATGCGGCTCACTAGGATGCGTCGGAGGCCCACTAGGACGTGGCAGCATTAATTTCGCAGAACGGTGATGGGATTGGATACCGTAATTGTCGGGATCCGAATCCCAGAAATTCCTAGCCAATGATGACACCTATTGTAACCTAGGGTTATATATATGGGGTTTTAGGCTAGGGTTTCGTAGGGACATCATTGTATCATTTGAGAGGGCCGCCAATTGTGAGAGCCAATTGTGAGAGATTGTATTGTGAGAGATTGTATTGTGAGATTTTGGAGAGATCTTGTGTGCTTCTTCTTCGTTGGACAAAGAGAAGATTTGTATTGTTCTCTCCTTTCGTAATAAAGCTAATCGGTGTTCACCATTGGCCGTCCACGGCCTAAAAACAATATTAACTGTGCTCTGTTGCGTTGCTGATCTTTCGTTCTCGGTCTCCACAATCCTGCGACTTCCGATGTGCTGTGTTGGCAGAGCTACGCTCTGCCGCACAACAAAATTTACTTATGTTCCTCAAATTCCGGATATATTTTACATTAGTTGTTATTAGCTGATATCAACGGTATCAGATGCATTGTATCAGCATGCTTTTGCTTGTCACCATACCGATCAATTCTTCAAACTACATTACAGTTTACAAAGCAATCTTAGCAATAAGTTGGGGACAAGTAAATGACATGAAATGAGTCAGTAGTGAAGTGCAAATCTACGATCAAACAGTTATTTGCAGACATGTCACAATATATATCAAACAATTTTTCCTTCAAGAAAAAAAAACTAGTTCCCCAAGTACATGTTAGACAATTCATTGACATTTAAAGTACTACGTATAGAGATTACCCGACAAAAAAAGCTAAAATCAAATACGTTGTGGGCCAAAATGCATAACATCAAGCAATCATCACAGAAATAGTAAGTATGAGAACAGTGTAACAATTATGGCATGAATAACTATATTCAGGTAAAAAAAATGGAAACCAACACCCCAAACAACTTAACTTATATAAATTTATGATGGCATTTAAATAACAACAAGCTCATTAAAGTGTGGTATGTATGTCACCCTCTGTTATCTTCTTTGTTGAGAACCTCCATCAAATTGTCCACGCCATTGTACTGAATTCCGGTGACGATCCCGTCTGGCTTCGACAGCGTAAGCTGCAGTATCCCATTGTCGATCGTCACCTGCAACCCCCAACTCCGTCGATTTCACCATCACATTCTCAGCAAACAGACGGATTATGCAAAATAAAAAAATAAAAAGAGAGAGAGAGGAAATGAAATCATTACATATCTATCTTGGACGTACAACCGAACCCCGATCGGAGACATCGGCCCAGGGCCACCCGAAGTGCAGCAATTTACAACGGCTTTCCTGCGAGCAAAATGCCAAAAGATATGCAAGCTCTCTCAAGAACTGGGCAGCTATAAAAACAGCCATGAATGATGATTATTATGAGTACCTTAGTTTTCGAAGAGGACCCATCTTGTTCAAGTTTCTCTCTACTTTTTTTGGGAGGAGGTTGGCTTTGGTTTAGAGACTAAGCATCAGTCTCTTGAACGCCAAGATCCGATTGCTTTGCAATGACTATGAGATCAGAGAGAGATGTGAGATGAAACGGGCGTTGGTCCGTTGCTGATGTCGGGGGACTTTTTGAAGTGTGGGGTTCTTACACGTGTCATGCGTATGGGGTGGGTCGGGACATTAGGGATTGGGCTTCGGGGTACGTTTCCATTTCCATTATTTTCGCGGGGCTTGTGTTGGGTTGAGGGGATCACGGGTTGGCGAGGGGGGAGGAGACGCTGCAGAGACTGGCCGGCTGAAAAGACGGCAAGATGAGGACAAACAGGGGGAGAAGATGACATGCTAAGAATTGAATGAACACCCGTGACGAAGCCTTGTAGATCAACGGTTGAAAATACCACACAATTTTCAATTTTATCATCCTGGATGCCTGTTTTCGGTTCTAGTTGGTAGCTAATGTCAAAATATGTTCTTAGGCTTCAACTACTCCTCTTGTCGTCTTTATCGTCGCAGGAGAGAAATAGGTCAGATTGTCCGAACGGGCTTTGACCGCTTCACACGTCGGGCCGGGCCGTTTGAGAATAGGAGCCCGCCAAGGCCCAGGCCAGTCCAAGCCAAGCTCGGCCGTTTGAACGAGTTCTACACGACCATGTACAAGGGCCTCTTCTTTTCAGGAGAAGTGAGTGGGGAAACTGTTTTATGGTGAGCCCCCATGCACTGTTCACCGAGCTTATCCTTTCGTTTCTCCGCTGCTGTTCGTTTGACGACTTTGAAAACCCTGGGATAAGGATTCTCGCTGCGACGAGAAAGGCGATCTCGGAGCAACTCGAAATCGGAGTTTTTTTGCTTGGATTCTCCGCAGGTGGGTCCCTCTCGCCATGTGATCACCTCCTCCTCCTTCTCCATCCATCAGCATGCTTCGATCAAACCCTAGAAATGAAGATCTGGGGTGCCAAGTCCATGGCTGCCGACTGAAATTCTAGGGCTTGGAAGTTGGGGATTTTGGGGGTTTGTTTGGAAATGCTTGAGGGATCTGTCTGATTGCTCCACGATACTCTCTCTGTGCTATTAGCTGAGGTATAAATTCTGCAACACTAAATCCTTTTGCTATTTGCTGAGATTTATGAAGGTTGGTTGCGATTTGGTGGCTGTCAATGATGATCTAAGCTGAGCTATATAAGTATATGATGAATGTGGGTTTGACGTTGGGATTTTAGGCTTGAAAATCAGTATCTATATGCTGATCTATATAGATATGATGATTTGGTTATTTATGTTGTAAAAAATATACACATTCAATGTGTTTGCAACTTCAAACTACCCATAAGCATTTCAGACATCAGTGTGCAGCTAGGATACTGTGATCAACATCACAATGAAGCAAAAAAAAATACATTTTCAATGTGTTTGCTTTCATACATCCATGTTGCATCAGCCCTATGCACACCAAGCAAGCTGAGCCCTAATATTTAGTCAGACCCAGGTGAATAATTGCTCCAAGATGAATCAAAAGGAAATAATTGTAGCGGAATCATGCAGGGCTTGGGATGGCATTGCTGGATGTTGCAACATGGTGTATTATTTGAAGTGAAAAGTTGTTATATGCGAGCCCAATGATGACACAAAATCAATGCGGGACGGATGATAAATTGAGATATTATTAATACTGATTCCGGCTGGCTTGAAGGCACCTTCATTACATTTAAATGATATCGGAAGTTGGTTTGGGTATAATGTGAAGGAGCAACTGCCAGGCCGTGAAAATGATGAACATACATAGTCTGAGGGCCATGAAAAATCCACAATGAAAATGTACGGATTTTTCTTCATTGTTTTATTTCCTAAAGTTATCCTAGCTGCACAATGATGTCTGAAATGCTTCGGGGCAGGTTGAATTGCAAACAAATTGAAAATGTAATTTTTTTTGCTTCATTGTGTTGTTGATCACATTATCCTACTTGCACACTGATGGCTGAAAATGATTATGGGCAGTTTGAAGTGCAAACACATTGAAACTGTATTTTTTTTTCTGCATTGTGTTGGTGATCCCAGTATCCTAGCTGCACACTTTATGTCTGAAATGCTTCGGGGCAGTTTGAATTGCAAACACATTGAAAATGTATTTTTTTGGCATTTCTACATTCATGTTGCATATGCCCTATGCAGACCAAGCAAGCTGAGCCCTACTATTTATTGAGCCCCGTGTGAATAATTGCTACATGATCCTAGCAACAGTAAATAAAGGTAGCGGAATCATGCATGGCTTGGCGTGGCATTGATGGTAGTTGCAACATGGTGTATGAAATGAAGTGAAAAGTTTTTCCCGGTCTTAAAGGAGCTTTGATTTTTCAAGAAATAATAAACGATTTGTTTTATGCGAGCCCAATGATGACACAAAATGAATGCGGGACGGATGAGTAATTGAGATATTATTAATATTAATGTACGGCTGGCTTGATGGCACATTCATTACCTAAAACAGTTTTAAACCGGATGTATATTCAAAGGGATTTAGGGGAAAATTTGCGTACTCAGGTTTTATGGTGGTTGATTATTTGAATCATGCATGTTGTACTTGAATATATTGGAGTCCGCATGGGTTATTTGATTATATGGGTATAATGTGAAGGAGCAACTGCCAGGCCGTCATGAGGGAATATGAAAAATAAACATAGTCTGAGGGCCATGAAAACTCCTTATGAATTTTTTTTATGAATGAACATGTATATTATCTTAGGGGTGTGGCAACATATGCATGAATTTATGGTTGATTAATGTATGATATAGATGGATGAAAATGGAGAAATGTCGGGGCATCAAATATGTTGCGCGGCTGCGGCTACTGTAGTTTTTACCGTCATACAATTTCTTTTACTCTACGATGATGCTGTGTCTACACGTATACCTAGAGAGCCTTCTGTTATGCGTGATTTGCATAGGAAATCCCACATGCGTAGAATCCTCCATGGGAGTGAGACGAGTTGTTTACACTACTTAAGAATGCGGACCCCTGCATTCATGAACCTGGCAAGTTTAATGAGAATTGGGAATATTCTCAAAGACACGGTCAATGTGTCCATTGAGGAGCAGTTGGCAATGTTTCTACATATCGTCGGTCACAAGTCAAAGAACAGAGTGATGCAAGTTGATTTTATACGATCCGGATCCACTGTTAGTCGTTATTTTAACCAAGTACTGCAAGCAGTGTGTGCCTTGCGGGATACGTACATGAAGCAAGCTCCAAATGAGACTCCGCCTGAGATTCTGAATAATCCAAGGTGGTTTCCATATTTCAAGGTACGTGATGTTTCTTGAATATATGGCTGCATTATCTATTGAACGAAGATGAGTTAAACATTTTTGTTGGTTGACTGTGATGTAGGATTGCATTGGTCTGATTGATGGGACCCATATCGATGACATGCTCCCCGCCAATCTCGTCCCCCGATTTAGAGGCCGTAAGGGGGTGACACAAAATGTGCTGGCGGCTGCAACACCAAATAAACGATTCACTTACGTCATGGTAGGGTGGGAAGGATCAGCAAATGATTTTACTGTCCTTAAAGATGTGTTGTCATTACCCCCTCCCAACGGTCTTCGAGTATATGAAGGTAATAGGCGTACTATAATCTCCATGAAATATACACATATTTATGAAGTCGTGTGATTATAAGGTGGTTGTACGATACTGATTGTAGGGAAATATTACATGTGCGATGCTGGGTATACTACCATGCCTGGGTTCATATCTCTATACAGGGGCGTTAGATACCATCTGAAGGACCATACTGATCGAGTCCCTCGCAATCGCAAAGAGCTATTCAATCTGCGTCATTCGTCGTTAAGAACAAAGATCGAGTCGACTTTTGGCATCCTTAAGAACAAGTTTAAGATATTGTCGGCCAATCAGCATTATCCCTTCCCAATTCAGGTCGATACCGTGTTGGCGTGCACGGTTTTGCATAATTATATCCAAGTAGCAAATCCACATGACCCACATCTACTTGAGGATGTTGATGTGCTTGAGGAGGAGGGTGATGGTATCGATGATCAAGATGATTCGATTATGGATCTGTCACAACAGGTGAACAGACGTGACCAAACCTAACAACGGGACCAATGGAAACTTCGGAGGGATCAACTAGCTTGGGATATGTGGGTGGACTATTGTACCATTAACAATCATGGGAACACAATTGAATATGGCATGCGAGATGTGTGTTAGTTTTCATGCATGTGTGTGCTTGAGTACTTTGATATGTTTGTTTTATATATGTGCCTTAGGACATGAATGATGCATGTGGTGCAACAAAATTTTATTACTTGAATGAAGCATGGGTGTTTTATGGAAGTTTTTGCTCTATTAACTCCTTTTTGTTGTAGGCATGGAAGGATCATCGGACCATGGTCATTGGAGTGAAAGTATGAGTCAAAGGGGGGAAGATGAAAGGCAAAATGAGAATACTCCGTTGCGTCCTACGGCGCATAGGATGGGAGACTATCAATATCCTATGCAAGGCTTCCAAGGTGTTGTGCCTAGTATGTCGTATCAACCGGGCTATATACCAATGCCAATGCAAATGCCCGCCTCTCCCGGTTATATGCAAATGCTACATGGAGGGATGATGGGGCAAGGTGTGGGGAGCTTCCACGGAGTGGGAATGGGTGAAGGTGGCCATATGCAAAGGCACAATCCGCCGGGGGATATGCAAATGCTACATGGGGGGATGATGGCCCTAGGGGTGGGTAGCTTCCAAGGGGGTGGAATGGGAGACTGTGGGAGATGGGGAGGGAATTCTTCGGGGGCCGGGAATGACCCGAGGATGGGGAGCGACTCTTCTAGGAAGTCGAGTCGTCGGGATGAATCCGAGGATGCTTCGGTGTCAAGCCCAAGCAAAAAGGCGAAGACGCAAGCACAACCCAAAGGGGCTACGAACAAATATTGGACGTGGGAGGAGGATATGGTCCTTATCCCTTTCCTTGCGGACCAAATAAAGGAAGGGCATAAATCCGATAAGTCGTTCAAAGCTTGCGCCTTCAATGCCGCTGCGGCTCACATAAATGTAAAATTTAACAGGAACTACACCGGCGCCAATGTGAAGAATCACCTCAAAGTCCTTCGGACTCGCCTCAAAGATGTGAAAGCTTGCATCGCAATTAGTGGCGTCGGGTGGTGTGATGAGGAGCAAATGGTGATAATGGAGCCGGAAGTTTATGAAACCTTTGCAGAGGTATATCCTTCACCGTTTTATATTTGCCGTCATCCTCTACTTGAAATTTTAAATGCAAAACGTATAATCATATGCCGTTTTCGTGTAGGCAAACCCAAGACGCAAAGACTATGTCAATAAGCCCCTCCCGTGGTTTGCTATTCTCCAATCGATCGTAGGAGATGACGAGGCGATGGGGAATTATAGGAGGGTTGTGTACGAACCATTTGGAGCCCACACCTCGGATGGCGAAGACGAGCATCATGCGAATGAGCCTTCGGAAGATGCATCAATAGATAACGAGGTATCTCCTACAATCCCCCCGGCTACACCTACGGGTCATACTCCCCATGCTAGCCCCCCATCAGTGGGGAAAAAGAAATCCAGCAAACAACGCATATCGGACGTGCCATCCATAATGATGAAGATGGTAAATTCTGTTGACAATGTTGCCGATGTGATAGGTCGTTCTCTCGGCCATTGGCATAAGGAATTGGGCGAATCAGTTTTTTCCCATCAAGAGTATCCGCTCGATATGTTGTCTAAGGTGTATGAACATTTGGCCGATCGCGAGCATGCCGGAAGGAAGTTTCTAGGGATGCCTAGGATAGCTAGAGATATGAAGATAAAGATGATCATTGAGGAGCTTGCGACGGCACGCGGGGAAGGTAATGATGATGATGATGCTACCGATTCCATTGGGTAGTAAGTGAGTAGTGGTGCCGGAAGAAAAGGTTGGTGGTTTTTGTAATATGTCTTGATACACTCTAATTATGTATGTTTTGGATGTGTGATGAATGGTCGGTATGTGCGAGGGGCAGATTCATGTTGGTGTCTGTCATATTATGATGATGGAAGGAGGGGGCATGAACAATTTAGTAACATGTATTATAATGTGTGGGTTAGGCTAGTAAGGACAATTTCAGTTTGAAGGGGTTATGGGCAGTATGAAGAGCATGTGACAATGATTATATAGTATTTTGGGTTGGATGAAATGCTCACTGAAGGGGTTATGGGGTTATGGTAAGTATGAAGGGCAGCTTGAAGGGGTTATGGGGTTAGTAACATGTATTTTATTTGGCTGGACACTTTCCTACTTTCTCAATGATGGATGCAATGCTTATGGCTTCTTTTTGTTGCTGTTCACATTATCCCACTTGCACACTGAAGACTGAAATGCTTAGGGGAAGGTTGAATTGATCACATATTTATGAAATTTTTTTTATGCTTCAATGTGTTGATGATCACAGTATCATAGCTGACACTGAATTCTGAAATGCCTAGGGGAAGCTTGTAGGCAGTTTGAATTGCAATCACATTGAACATGATTTTTTTTCCTCCATTCTGATGGTTCTCACACTATCCTATCTGCACACTGATGGCTGAAATGCGTAGGGGCAGTTTGAATTGAAAACAAATTGAAAATGTTTTTTTTCTTCAATGAGTTGATGATCACATTATCCTAGCTGACACTGAATTCTGAATTGCTTAGTTGAAGCATGTTGGGTGTTTGAATTGCAATCACTTTGCATATGTTTTTTTGGCTGCTTTCTCTTGGTGATCCCAGTATCCTAGCTGCACACTGATTGCTGAAATGCTTAGGTGCTGTTTGAAGTGATAATCAAATTTCAAATGTAATTTTTTGCTGCTTTTTGTTGGTGATCCCATTATCCTAGCTGCATACAGAAGGCTGAAATTTTAGAATAGCTTGTTTAAGGGCAAAACCAATTGAAAATCTATTTTTTTGGCTGCTCTGTGTTGTTGATCACATTATCCTATCTGCACACTTATGACTGAAATGGTTAGGGGCAGATTGAAGTTTAAACCCAGTGAACATGGATTTTTTGTGCATGCTTTGTGTTTCTGATCCCAGTAGACTAGCTGCACACTTTAAGTCTGAAATGCAGCTGTGAAGTTTGAATTGCCATAACATTGAAACTGTATTATTTTGTGTGCATTGCTTTGGTGATCCCATTATCCCAGCTGCCCACTAAATGAAATGAAAATGTATTTGCTGAACCCATATGTGATCAATACACTTGTTGCTGAATCCATTGAGTTGCAAACTAAATGAAAATGTATTTGAGAATGAAAATGTATTTGCAAACTACACTAGGGACAGATTGAAGTTCAATACACTTGTGTGCAGCTTCATTGTGTTGTTGATCACATATTCCTAGCTGGACACTGAAGTCTGAAATGCTTAGGGGAAGTTTGAATTGCACACATATTGAAAATGTATTTTATTTTGTTTCATTTTGTTGGTGCTCACAGATTCCTACTTTCACACTGATGGATCAAATGCTTAGGGTCAGTCTGAAGTGCAAACAAATTGAAATTGTATTTTTTTGGCTACATTGTTTTATTGATCACATTATCCTAGCTGCACACTTCACTATGAAGTGCTTAGGGGCAGATTGAAGTGGAAACACATTGAATTTTTTTTGCTTCATTGTGTTGGGTAGCACAGTCTCCTACTTGCACACTGATGGCTGAAATGCTAAGGTCCATTTTGAAGTGCAATCCCAATGAAAATGTATGGTTTTTTGCTTCATTGTGTTTTTGAACACATTATCATACATGCACACTGTAGTCTGAATTGCTTGTGGGAAGTTTGAATTGCAATCACAGTGAAAATCCATTGAGTTGCAAACTAAATGAAAATGTATTTGAGAATGAAAATGTATTTGCAAACTACACTAGGGACAGATTGAAGTTCAATACACTTGTGTGCAGCTTCATTGTGTTGTTGATCACATATTCCTAGCTGGACACTGAAGTCTGAAATGCTTAGGGGAAGTTTGAATTGCACACATATTGAAAATGTATTTTATTTTGCTTCATTTTGTTGGTGCTCACAGATTCCTACTTGCACATTGATGGATCAAATGCTTAGGGTCAGTCTGAAGTGCAAACAAATTGAAATTGTATTTTTTTGGCTACATTGTTTTATTGATCACATTATCCTAGCTGCACACTTCACTATGAAGTGCTTAGGGGCAGATTGAAGTGGAAACACATTGAACTTTTTTTTGCTTCATTGTGTTGGGTAGCACAGTCTCCTACTTGCACACTGATGGCTGAAATGCTAAGGTCCATTTTGAAGTGCTATCACAATGAAAATGTATGGTTTTTTGCTTCATTGTGTTTTTGAACACATTATCATACATGCACACTGTAGTCTGAATTGCTTGTGGGATGTTTGAATTGCAATCACAGTGAAAATGTTTTTTGGGCTGCATTCTGTTGGTGCTCACAGTATCCTAGCTGCACACTGATGGCTGAAATGCGTAGGTGCAGTTTGAAGTGAAAACAAAATGAAAATGTATTTTTTTGCTTCAATGTGTTGTTGATCACATTATCCTAGCTGACACTGAAGTCTGAAATGCTTAGGGGAAGTTTGAATTGCAAACATATTGAAAATGTATTTTTTTGCTTCATTGTGTTGGATATCACAGTCTCATACTTGCACACTGATGGCTGAAATGCTAAGGGGAAGTTTGAAGTGCAATCCCATTTAAAATGTATGTTTTTTGCTACATTGTGTTTTGAACACATTATCATACATGCACACTGTAGTTTTCCATGCTTGTTGGCAGTTTGAATTGCAATCACAATGAAAATTTATTTTTTTTGGCTGCACTGTGTTGGTGATCCCAGTATCCTAGCTACACACTTTATGTCTGAAATGCTTGTGGGCAGATTGAAGTGCAATTATATTTGAAAATGTAGAAAGTTTTTCTGCATTGTGATGGATATCACATTATCATACTTGCACACTGATGGCTGAAATGCTTAGGGCCAGTTTGAAGTGCAAACCCAGTGAAAATGTATTTTTTTTGCTTCATTATTTTGGTGATCCCAGTATCCTTGCTGCACACTTTATGTCTGAAATGCTTATGGGCAGTTTGAATTGCAATCATGTTTTTGGATTTTACTGTCGCTTTTATTATTTTTGCTATTTCTTTTACAATGCTGATTTGTGCATGCTGTCGGCACCAATGACACCGTCATCCTATATAATCGATCTTAGGTATGCCCTCATCACATACTTATCTTTACATTTCTCTGTATCCCAACTAATTACATTATACTGATTCATTGTGTGTATCTCTTTGCTTTTCTAGATAAAGATGAGTGCAGGATCAAGCGCATCATTTCGCTCCCGCCATCAGGCTTCACATGATGCTGATGAATTTATGGAAATTTCCAAGGTGTGCCACTGTGGCCTGAGTTCGCCATTGATGACATCTAGGACCCCTACCAACCCCGGCAGGCGATTTTGGGGTTGTCCTGCTCGCGAAAAAAAATGTGATTTCTTCGTCTGGAAAGACCCACAGCCGGTCAATGCTGCGACAGCTAGAGGGGCCGGGGCACGAGGAGATATTTCTGCAGTTCCTCTGTCTGATAGGTACTTGTTAGAGATAGATGGTAGGTTGGATCAGGTAGTAGGAGTACTTGGGAGAATAACGTTTTTGTTGTGTTGTCTGGTAGTTCTAATGGTTTTAGGGTTAGTGTTGATGTATTTAAAGCTCGACTGATTGGCATGTATGATACGCTATGCGTAGTATGTAACTCAACATTGTCTGTTACGCTTTTTGTGTATTGCGGTCGACAACAGTATTGTCAGTATATGAGTAGTGTTTTTATTGGTTTATGTATTCATTTTTAAGCAGATGCAGTGTGTTTTTATTGAGGCTGTCACTGTTTTGCAAAATAAGAATGTAATTTTCAGAAATCATTGTGGTTGTGCTCACTCTCCTCATGCTGCACACTAATTTCGTATCTGAATCTGGTCAATTTGGGTTGCATCCCGGATGAATCAGTATTTTTTTGCTTCATGGGGGGTGACCTTAACCTATACTCACCCCCTCCCTACCATACTCTACTTTCCCACTTTCCCTCATCAACTTTCCCAACCCAAAAGGACACAAGAAAGTTGGTTGGGACCCACCATCCACTACCATATCCACTTTCTCCACTAACTTTCCTATCAAAAGAACACAAAACCAACTTTTTCTCTCTCCTAGATTCCTCCATCCCTCAACTTTCCCAATTCCCCCTTCCACCCAAAAGAACAGGCCCTAATTCTATACCGCCATGTAGCCGCAGAAGAAAATAGAAACAGTAGAGCTTTTGAGCTACTGTAGCCCCATGGTCATGTCGGCTAGGTTTCCTGAGCCAGATCTGGGCGACGCCAAGAGGTATTTTTGGGGTTTTCTGGGTTTAGTATAAGTAGCTTTTTGTTTTATTCTTTTAGAGAGCTTTTAACAGAACTTTTGCAGAGGATTTCAGCATATTTTTAGGTATTTTCTGATCGTATTATCCTGCTGTGACTATTCCCTACATTTCTTTGTAGTTTTGATTTTAGTTTTCACTTTTGGCCCCCTGTGGTTTTTGCACTTTAACGTCACCTCTCTCTCTCTCTCTCTCTCTCTCTCTCTCTCTCTCTCTCTGATTGCGTGCGGGTCCCACCACCTCCTGACGATACCCACCCACACACCCAATCTTCTCGCCCTTTTGTCGGTTTTCGCGCATGCATCACATCCTGTGTGTCGGTTTTTTGGGTCACAGTACACTGTGCACATATTATTTCTAGTAATTATATAAAGTTACTATAGTTATCATAACTACATAAAGATTACTATTGTTATTATAACTACATATGTAATTATTACAACTCCTTGATGGAAGGGTATATAAAGAGAAGCCCTAACCTACATATGAATGATGAAGAAAGGAAATTTGTTAATTTTCTTGAATTAATGCTTATTTTCGGATCAATTATTCCTCCCATGAAGGAATCCATAAAGCGAGTGTTGTAGGCAAGTATAACAGTGAAATTGAGTGGTTATCTTTATATATATTATCAAAGGAATGTGTGTTCATGTTTACTCTCTTGTTTGACATGTGCATCAGTTGCATTCGTGCATTGTTAATCATGCCATTTTGTTTTGGGAATCCATTGTTTCCCACATCTTACGCACATACATATTGTCGAATTTATGGGTCAATAGATTCTACCCAAATGCCGCCCCCCAATTATGCTCATACAAAAAATTCGTGCCAGGTTTAGGTTTGACTAGTCGAGTCAAGACCCGTTTGCAACCCCCTAATCTTTTAATCTTTCCTAAAAGAAGACACCCATTAAAAAATGTAAGAAAACATCATGTGTGAGCTCCATGTGATGGATCAAGTTGAATTTCTAAAAATATGTGTATTGCATTTTCAGAACAAAACATGATCCATTTGAGTAACATGGCTAGTGCAAGACAGCCCCTTCTAAAGAGAAGAGTTATCACTAACACGGCCAAGATTGAACATTTGAGTAAGCATTGGAACCCCAGTTTGTCCCCTAAGCCTTCAATGAGCCCAAAGGCCCTGCTTCGAACCAACATGTTATGAAGGCCCTTATCTGTAAAATGTCAGATGCTAATAAATAATTATTTTTTTATACGTAAAATGTGATTAAAAATACTAATAAAAATATAATTCCATTGCCGGGATTTGAACCTGGGTCGCCTGGGTGAAAGCCAGGTATCCTAACCGGGCTGGACTACAATGGAACGTTATCTTTTACGCTTAAAACAGTTATAATCTATAGTTTAAACAGTTTAACTTTAATAAAGATAAAGTTGAGAACAGACTCAATAAAGTCCTTCCTTGAGTCGAGGGCTTTACATAGAGATTGTAGACTTAATCGTAGTAATTTCTTCTGATTTTGATGTTTATGTAAGTTTTTCGCTCTAAAGTACTTCAGATAAAATTTGCGACGTATAGAAAAATGCAATGTGTCGGTAAATTACCGATTGTAGCTCCACCGTACATGCCATTTATTTCACCTCCTGATACTCCTAATTGGTTACCGTACGTCTATGCTAAAATGATCAGCGACTGAATTAATATTGAAGCTAACAATTAGATATATGTTATGAATGGGGGAGCCCGTAGATCTCCACCCACTAACCATCTACCATTACACACACTTAATACTGGTGTCCCTTGGGGTCTAGATGATGTAACCACTATATGAATGAATATAAGTATGAATATGCCTTAGACCATTAGCTAGCTCTTCCAACTCTCAACACGTTATCATGCATGATTGCCTCTAGAAATTTTTCTCTACAAAAATTCTTTCCAATATACAAAAAAGACGAAGGAATCTTATATCTGTTGGCGTATCGTTAGCCAACAACGCAAGGAGTTTGATCGTTTGCGTAGCCGCTGATTTTCCTACGTCCTCAAGGAGCGGGATTATTTTCTGCGGATTTTTTGCTCTCTGATCTTCCCTAGATCTAATGGAACTAGAGGTAAATACTAAAACTCTTAGATCTAAACACAGTTTATATATATTCATTGTGTTTAGATCAAATTACATGGACCAAATTAAATCATACATATTCATTGTATATCTCTTTAAATTACATAACAAATCAAAAAAACAATCATCCATCGCCTGAGGCGGTTCTCCGTCCCAGCCTGCGGCCTCCGAGCATTATCCCCAAAACTCCCCCCTCCCCCCTCCCCCGGGGTAGTCTTTAACGGCACCTCCCTGAAGGGGTGATCTTTAATCGGCGCCAACCCCTCCCTGCCGGGGGACCTTGCTTCGGAAACCTCCCCCCCTGTCGGTGGGGCTTCGGATGCACATCCCCCCTGTCGTGGGGGGGCCTCCTAGCAGCGCAACCCCCACACTAGTCGGGGGGGCCTTCCCGCTGGCGCAGCCTCCCCCCCAGTCCGAGGGGTCATCCCCGTGCGCCACCACAAACGCCCCCTGTCGGAGGGGGGCATCCGCCGGATCTCCACCCCCCGAAGGGGGGTCTCACTATGATGGCAGCCTCCCTGTAGGGGGTGGCCTCTTTTGTTCTTATGTGGCTGGATCTAATCCTAAACCCTAGGGTTAGGGTTAGGATAATATAAGGCTGCACTTAACATATGGGCTAGTGGCCCATTAATCCCTTAATTAATAAATAATATAAATAAAATTTTTTGTTGTTGGGCCTGAAGCCCGCAGCAAGGCTAAGGGGCTTCGGGCTCACAGGCTTTTTATAAATAGATGTGGTATATCATAATTCTGTTTTGAATATATATTTAAATCAGAAAAAATCAATTAATTCTGGTTAAATATCAGAAAAAACCAGAAAATTACTGGAAATTCTGAAAAATTCTGGATAATTGAGATAATAATGTGTGACATTAATATATTACTTTTGGGATGATTTTTGTTAATAAGATTAATTATTGGTCCTTTTTCTGTTAATTTCAACATCTTGCAATTTATAAAAATTGGATTAACTTAATTATTAATTCACAATTTAATAATTACAAGGATCTTGAGACCGCTCTGTCGTTAGTTACCTAACCTTACGGGTAATGACATTTCCATGTGGTCTAAGTAATTATTAAACGTAAATTTTATATTTCTCAAATAAATTTCTTGTGATGTTGAATAAATTAAATTTTTTATTCATGTGATGTTGCATAATTATTTGAATGTTATATAAACGGCCTGAAATGTTAGTAAAACTGTGTTGTAGTTTTTGGATAGGTCATTTTTAGTCACCACTATTTATTTTCCTTGCATTTTTTCTTTTTTTCGAGTGAAAATGTAGTGAGGCATTAATTGTAAAAGGCAAAGCCAGGAGAAACTTACCCTAAAGACGGTGGCAAAATTGCTAATGCTGGGACCCATAAGGGTTTCCAAATTGTAATTTTAAATATTTTGTATTTCAAATTGTATTATGGACTTTGGACTTTTATTATTTTTTGTGGCGACTGGCCGATCCCCACAACCAATTTGTTTTACTACAATGCATGTTTCAATTTTTAAAAATAATTATTTCGTTCTTATTTCATGCTTAGATAAATGGCAAAGATTGCTAGCGTTGATTTTGATGTTCTCGATGCGGCTGGAAAAAATTACTTGAGCTAGCAGCTGGACCTGAAGTTCCACATACGCTCACAGGTCCTAAGTCTCACAATTCAAGCTCCAGCTACGCCTGTGGCATCTGGTGAAGGGACTTCTATTGTTAGAGTCTCTGATATAGAGAAGGCGAAAGCCATTATCTATATCAGAAGTCATATTGATCAGACCCTGAAGGCCGAATATCTAACAGTGGAAGACCCTCATGAACTGTGGACAACACTTGAGGACAGATACAAACATCAGAAAGATGTGATCCTCCATCGTGCACGTTCTGAGTGGGAGAATCTCCGACTTCAGGACTTCAAGTCCGTAGCTGAGTATAACTCAGCTCTCCATAACATCACCTCACGCCTGAAATTATGTGGTGAAGAAATCTCGGATAACCGCCGACTTGAGAAAACATATACATCCTTCCATGACAAAGATGCTATTTTCATGCAACAGTATCGTAAACGCAAGTTCACGAGGTACTCTGAGTTACTCTACTGCCTTCTTATGACAGAACAGAACAGAGACCTCCTACTGTCCACACATAACCTACGCACTGCTGGCTCTGCTGCTCTTCCTAAGGCTCACAAAGTTTCTTCCCAGAAGATGAAGAACAAGCAAAAAAGCAGATTCAACAAGGGGAAAGCTACGAAGAATCAGACCAGAGCTCCTCCCCAGAACAACAATAATGAGGGGAAGAAGAAGAATACGTGGAAGAGGAATATCTCTGGCCAGACGTCTGCTCCCAAGAAAAACTGGGAAGACAAATGCCGCAGATGTGGCATGACTGGACATTGGTCCAGGGCCTGTCGTACTCCACACCAACTCCAAGATTTGTATAAGGAAAGCATAAAGCCTTCCGCTGAGACAAATCTGGTGGATATACAGCCTCCAACTCGGTTCACCCCCGAGGATTTCGAGAATGACGACCTCCTAGACTGAAGCTGTTTTAGATACCTTTTAAGTTTTTTTATTTATGTTTGATGTATCTTATGTCCATGTACTTCTTTATTTTAATTATGAATCGAATGCAGTTTTTCTTTTCATAAAAGTTTTTACATTCTTTTCTTGAGATGAAGTGTGAATGCCTAGTGGACAGTGCCTCCACGCACACGATCCTTCGAGATAGAGGCTATTTTAATAGCATCATTAATTATAATGGTCATATCATTACAATTTCGGGACTATGTAATATAATAGAAGGATCAAGTGAAGCAATTGTATTCTCCCAAACCAAACGCAAGTTATAATCAAAGATGCTTTATTTTCTCCAAAATCAAACAGAAATCTACTAAGTTTCAAGGACATCCATTTAAATGGATATCACTTGGAAACTAATGATTTCAATAGCGTTGAATATTTGTATGTTACTCGTCATAAGGATGGTATCAAAACCATCCTAGAACGTTTTAAAGGGCTCCCATCGAGCCTTTATCAAACATACATCCAACCTATAAAAGCTAATCTGATGGTGCACCAGTAGTGTTCTACATCACCAGAATTCAGTCTCTGGCATTATAGACTAGGTCACCCAGGATCGGTTATGATGCACCGCATCATCTCCCAACCCCTTGGACACAATTTGAAGAGCCCAAAGATTTTTCAAAAGGTGATTTTTCTTATCCCCCCTGTTATAAGGGTAAACTAATCACGAGACCATCCCACCTGAAAGTGGGATTTGAGTCTCTTAGCTTCTTGGAGAGAATACATGGAGACATTTGTGGGCCAATTCACCCATCAAGTGGTCCATTTCGGTACTTTATGGTACTGATAGATGCATCTTCAAAATGGTCGTTTGTGTGCATTTTGTCCACCCGCAACCTAACTTTTCCAAATCTATTGACACAAATAATAAAGTTACAGGCACATTTTCCAGATAACCAAATTAAAAAATACGTCTGGACAATGCTGGGAAATTCACTTCACAAGTCTTTCAAGACTACAGCCAAGCAACTGACATTGAAGTTGAACATCCAGTAGCTCATGTTCACACCCAGAATGGGTTAGCTGAGTCTCTTATAAAGAGACTGCAATGGATTGCTCGTCCATTGCTAATGCAATCACAGTTACCTGTGGACGCATGAGGACATGTCATTTTGCATGCCGCTTCGCTTATCAGAATACGACCCTTTGGTGGTCATATTTTATCGTCGATGCAGCTTGCATATGGTGCACCTCCCAATATTTCTCACCTGAGAGTATTCGGTTGTGCAGTCTATGTTCCCATAGCACCTCCACAGAGGACTAAAATGGGTCCTCAATGCCGTCTTGGTATCTACGTAGGGTATGATTCACCATCCATTATTATATACCTTGAGCACCTCACGGGCGACGCATTTAAGGCTCATCTTGAAGATTGTGAGTTTGACTAAAATTCTTTTCCCAAACTAGGCTCACAAACCAAGAAGCCTGAAGCTTGAGAGACCATTTCTTGGGATACTAAGACTTTGTATCATTATGATCTGCATACTAATCTGTGTGAAGATGAGATCCTGAAGATCCTTCATATTTAGAATACATTACATTTACTCCTGGAAAAATTCACTGATAAACAGAAATTTATCAGATCACACGTCCCTGCTACCAATACGCCACCTAGGATTGACATCCACAAAGATGGGTGCAATCCACCGACGGCGTAATCGGACGTACCTTAAATAAAAAGAGGATAACCGCCTGGCTCCAAGGATAAATTCCCTTGTAAGAGGAAAATACCTAGAGAAATAATAAATATCCCACCACAGGATGCTGAGCTCAGACCAGTAACCTCTCCACTGCTTCAGTCCCACGAATTGGACAATACAAGAGAAATATCATTAAAATTCGTACGTACTGGGGATGTACTAGACAGAAAAAGTATTGCCGTCGATAACGACTTCGCGTTTGATATTGATGTTCATGTATCTCAATGCGACGATGATATCGATCTACGATCTCTAGCTGAATGCAACCGCAGAGATGATTGGCCAAAGTAGAATGAGGCAATAGGAGTAGAGCTGGACTCACTCTTGAAATGCAGAGTCTTTGGACCAGTAGTCCAAACACCAAAAGGTGTAAAACCTATGGGATACAAGTGGGTATTCATAAGGAAAAGAAATGAGAATAATCAGATCGTATGCTACAAAGCACGGCTTGTAGCTCAGGGATTTTTCCCAACGACCGGGGATAGATTATGAAGATACATATTCCCCGGTTATGGATGAGATCACATTCCGATTCATAATAAGCTTAACATCAATGGCATGCCTAGATGTGCAGCTCATGGACGTTGTGACTACATATCTAGAGGGCAATATAGATAAATATATCTATATGAAACTTCCAGATGGTTTCAAAATACCAACAGAAATAAACGATAGACCTCGAGATGTATATTCTGTTAAGCTTCGAAGATCATTATATGGTCTTAAGCAATCGGGAAAAATGTGGTATAACAGACTGAGTGAATTCCTTATTCAAAATGGTTTCACCAATAATGAAGTCTGCCCGTGTATTTTCATTAAAACCACGGGAACATGATTCGTATTAATAGCCGTCTATGTAGACGATATAAACCTCATCGGATCTCCTACAGAGATTGATGATATATCTGCAAGCCTCAAACTAACGTTTGAAATGAAAGACCTAGGCAAGACTAAATATTGTCTTAGCTTACAGTTAAAACACCTCATCGGAGGAATCATGTTACACCAATCCATAAACACAAGGAAATTACTCAAAAAATTTCATATGGATAAGAGCCATGCTCTAAGTACACCAATGGTCGTTAGATCTTTGGATGTACATAAGGACCCCTTCCGGCTGCTAGAAGAGGGAGAGAAAACATTAGGTTCTGAAGTACCTTACCTTAGTGCCATTGAAGCACTTATATATCTGGCAAACTGCACGCGTCCCGACATAGCGTTCGCAGTCAACCTACTAGCCAGATACAGTTCAGCACCCACAAAGCGCCACTGGAACGTAGTTAAGTAGCTTCTGCGCTACCTCCAAGGGTCGATTGACCTGGAATTATACTTCCCGAAAGGTGGATCTTCCACTTTAATTGGTTATGCAGATGCAGGTTACATGTCTGATCCACGCACCGAGAAATCATCGAGTGGTTTCGTGTTCACCTACGGTGGTACAACCATCTCCTAAAAATCTATGAAGCATACCACCACAGCAGTCTCATCTAACCACTCAGAGCTTCTGGTGATCCATGAAGCTAGCAGAGAATGTGTCTGGCTTCGTTCAGTCATTCATCACATTCTAGTGACGACCAGCCTGAAGACAGATGACCTTGAGCCAACCACTTTACTTGAAGATAATGCAGTTTGTATAGCTCAACTATAAATTGGTTACATCAAGGGTGACAGGACGAAGCACATTTCTCCCAAGTTCTTCTGGACGCACGAGCTACAAAAGCAGAAGCAGATTGAAGTACGGTAGATTCAGTCTTGTAATAATTTCGCTTATCTGTTTATTAAGGCATTGCTTAGATGTACTTTTAGAAAGCTTGTAAAAGATATAGGGATGAGATAGCTGAAAGACCTACAAGCCTGAAGCTTGTACGGATCAGGGGGGAGTCACTTGTGTATTGTACTCTTTTTCCTTAAGTTGCTGGTTTTTCCCACTGGGTTTTCTACAGCTAAGGTTTTAACAAGGCAAACACGGTAACTCTGGATCCAGCAGTATCCACCCCTACATTAGCGTATTGGATCCTGAAGAATTCATATGCTGGGGAGAGTGTTATGAATATTGGAGGAGGGTTTCTATGTGGTGCATGCGGTATATATGCAAGTGGGTGGACATATGTGTTAGGGTGCGTATGCGGTGAATGCATTTGTGCAACCCCATGGTGTGATGCATGTGGGTATTAATAATGTGGGTATGCATGGTAAATATCATGTGGTCTTGCACGATGTGTGCATGCATTGTGAGCATACATGTGTGATTTCACATTCGGGGTATATGCATGTGATGCATAGGAATGTGAAGCAAAAGAAGCAAGTGGAACATGTGGACGAGCACATGAGTGGGCATGCATATGTGTATGCGATGGATGTGCATAAGTATTTGCATGACTGTGAGTGCGAACATGTGGGTGTCTCACATGTGTGTTGATGTGTGCACGAGAGAGTGGTGCATAAAATTCATCACACGGAGCTTGGCATGTAGGTGCACTTTTACGTGTTTGAGCGTTAGTGTACAAATACGCATGACCCTTCTTTGGAGGTCCACCTTTGGTGAGTTTCTTTCGAAATGAAGGTCTTGACGGAATGGAGCATGTCTTGGTAGTGGGACTACTCAAGAGGGTATTGGCTCCACTCGTGGATGCATCGGAGGATGGCCTCACGAATTTTTTAGTGGCTCCACTATAGGATGTGTAGTAGTTGGTATCACTTGCTTTAGAATAACCAAGTCCACCATAGTGATTTGCAGGGTGTTGATTTTCAAACAACATGTCCAACGTGTCGCTACCTTTGTTGGATCTCTTAATATTGACGGATATAATCTCATATCTCTTCGTAAGTGAAGAGAAATTTGTATCCAAGGTGGATACATGTGTGGCGAGCTCATGCACTTGGGATTTGAGAACAAGATTCTCATTTCCCAAAAGAGTGTTTTGAGATTGAAGTGTTTCAATCTCAATGTCATCACACTCCACGATTTGGATATGGTCCAATTGAGATTTGAGGGAAATAACCCTATTTCTCAAAAAACCATTTTGAGATAGCAAAGTGGCCTTCTTCTTGATAAGTGTGTCATGTGTGGTGTCAACATGCGTAGAGATAGACATGGAGGATGTGGCAATACTAACAAGTTTGTCCTTAGCAAGCATATAAGAACTAGTCAAAACTCGTGCCCGCGGGCACGGTTCATTTAAGATTTCTACCCAAGAAATCTTTATTCCCTAAAAAATTATTTTCACAGCCAAAATTTAAAAGAACAACAAATTAGCGTAAAAATATTTAGCGGCACGGGCACCTTCGGTGTGGACGTCTGCGACGCTGAACAAAAAATTCGGCGTGGGCGCCTTTGGCATGGAACAACATGCAAGGACCCTGGCTATGAGGAAAACACTAGAAGGGAGGTTGAATAGTGTTTATAAAATCTAAACGATAGTTATACCAATTTAAATTTCTAACCAACAATTAATGCAGCATGTAAATAAACCCAAATTGAAACAATGCTAAGACAAAGATGTTTCAAGGGTTCGGATTACCCAAGTCAACTCCCGACTTGTTCCCGGTAATCCTATGCCCTTCCACCCGGATACCACCAGATACTCAAGTTAGAACCCTAACTTGAGGTTTCCTTTAAACCAACTTGTAGCAACCATATATGTCACGTCCCATTCTCACATATACCTTATATGAAGTCCCATAGTGGGAAAGGGAGGATGGAGCCTGACAAGCCGCGGTATTACACCAAGCGTGAAAAGTAACACAACAAGCAGGCCACTGCGAATGCTGGGATCATACATCACAGATATATAAAAGAAAGAAGCAACACATACTGCCATCACAGAGAGTACATATCTACAGAACTACATAACCAAAGAGCGTACCACACACCAGCATCAAGTACATAGTGAGCTGACTCAAGTACATACATAAGAAGTGCTACAAGCCACCAACATATACTACAGCTACAAGGACAACTCACTCACCAGTAAACCCAACTCACACTTCTAGGCACAGCCTCAAAAAGTAGGGTTCCCAAGTCAACTCACGTCTAAGGAATCTCCTGAGGGAGATTCTGCTCTGGTGTCCTCTGCTCAAGACCTGAAAAGTAAAGTGAGCACGTCAAACGTGCCCAGTAAGAAACTAACTAGGGCAGGGAAAAGTTATTAGAGGTTATAAGTGTAAAAGCAATAAGAGTACAAGCAACCAAGGTTAAAAGTACAACACACAAATGAACAACAACACATATGAAATTTATTAGTTGGCAGATGTTAATGACTCTTTGGAAGCATGGGTATCACTTAAAGATAATGGCCTGGACCTCACACCAAATTTAGGGTGAATATAGCACACGACGCAGTGGACACGGGCACTGTACACCGGGCCTCTCAGCTCCCCCGTCCCTGGTAGGAGTGAGGCTCTCCACATAATAACACAACATCCGTATGTCCCCTCCACTCCCGGTAAAGGAGAGCAGGAAATAAGTATCACATATCACATATATTTTTCCCTAACTTCTCAGTCCAGCCCTTAAAGTTAAGTTATACCCAAACTTCCCCCCCATCCCAACACTAGGATGTTCACCTGCCTTAGAGCAGAACGAGGCATCCCAGTTAACATGTCATATGTCCTAATATTCAATGGCCATACACAAATTCACAAATGCAATACACGGCACAACATTTTAATGGCCATTTTCCAAGTTCTTCAATTTCACATTCATTTGGGCATTTTAACAAACATATGGCGGACGCCATGTAAATGAAAAGTGTCTGTCACGCCCCACTTCCCAAAAATGGAGGCGAGACGTGAGAAGGTCCGCACAGACGTGGAGCTGTGAAGCCACACGCCTGATAAGCGTCGATATCTGAATATATATGCAGGTCCCTGTAAGTGCAAACAGAACAACAATAATAATAACATGGTAAGGGAGACTGATACAAGTTAACCAATCTCAGAATTTGTCCACAACAATATTCAACATCACAGAAAAGTCACCAGGCTAAAGGAAAGAGTCTAAAGGCCCAAAACATGGCCAACAAAACGACAACATAACAAAGTATTGGTGCGGCGCACCGACAACTACAGCAGTCGAAAATAAAGGGGAAAGCTCAACGAAGACACTAGGACTGGTCCCCGGTGTCCACGTACTCCTCCTCAGCAAACGCGGGTCCTGACTCGGCGTCAGCAAACACCACGTCCTCTCCAACGAACTCTGGCTCAGGATCTAACATGTGTCACCCAAAAGAGAGAGGGGCACATGTCAGCAAGTCTAAAAGACTTGTGCAAGGAAACTGAAAGTAAACTAACAACCTAATAGCTCAAGTAGGATACAATGACATGACATTTAAGTATGATGCAACAGTTAAAAAGGACAAGAAGGGACAAGCACGCACGATGTAGCAAAAGCTACCAAATCACTAATTCATCAATCACTTATCACGATTTTCACTTATCAAGAATCACTTATCACGATTTTCACTTATCACTAATCACTTATCACGATTTTCACTTTGTGCTCAGAGTTTCCGTCTTTTGGCTAGGGTGGCTGATCGGGCCAACTCCTAAGCTCAAGCGACCGTTTAACCCGACCCCTCCACGTGTATCGAGCGTTGGGATTAGCAACACACTAGCTCGCTTCTGGATTACGAGCCAGGAAGTGTATTTGGCATAGGGGTGCACCTAGCATTGATCACTGTGTAGGAGTCAAAATCCTACTCGCCGCAGCTTACATTTTAAAGTAGCGTGTGCTACGCAATCACGATGAACAATCAATGTATGTAATGACATGAACAGATATTCGCGTACCGTTAATTGAAATTAAACATGACATACAAGCATGATGAAGGTGGCGGATCTAGCTTCGTTGTCAAGCTAGATCAAAGGGCGTCTAGGCAGCTATCCTTTCACTGCCTAGTCTCTTTTACGCTAAAACAAAGAAATGGCCAAAGGTCTGGCCTAAAACCATAAGTGGCAAGTTTCACTTGCCTAGCACCGAGGATGACGATCGCGAAGGTTCGTCTCACAATCGCTAATCTACGGGGAATGTCGCTGTTATGGAGGAACAATCATCAAAACAATAACCATTTTTATTAGGGTTTAACAAAAATCACATATGGGTTATGAGTATATTATAGGATCGAGTTATTACCGAATCGTTAGTGGAAGAACGATGCCGAGCAAGCACGACGACGGAAGAACGATCCGGGAAACTATGGCTCAGATCTGGAAACGACGAGAAAACCTTGGAGAAATTGAGATTTGGGGTTTTGGGGGTTGGCCGATGGCCTAGGGGAGGTGGCTGGCGCAAGGAGGGGGTGAGGGGGCTCTGGGGATGAAGGAGGAGAGCTAGGGAATGTTGGATGAGTATTGGGGAAGAAGGAGGCTCAGAAGGAAATGAAAGAAGAAAGAAAACGATCGGGGGGTTTAAATAGGATTCATGCGGCGGCTGGGCAAACCCTAGGTTTTCGACAGCGGTTAGTCGGTCAAAGAAGGTTGGCTGACCGACTAGTTTAAGAACTAGTCGGTCGGTAGACCAACTGTGACCGACTAAAAGCAAACAGTAAATCAGGTCGTCAAAATGGTCAAAGAACTAGTCGGTTAAAGAACAATGGCTGACCGACTAGTTTGCAACCTAGTCGGTCGAAAGACGTTCTTAGACCGACTAACGATAAACAGTAACTTAGGTAAAATTAATCGAAGGAACTAGTCGGTCTGAGAGCAAGTTCTGACCGACTAGTTTCACATCTAGTCGGTCGGTGGTTGTTCTTAGACCGACTAAGAGCAAACAGTAACTTCTGAATTATTGATTTAATGAACTAGTCGGTTTGAGAAGAGTTCCTGACCGACTAGATTGGAATCTAGTCGGTTGGTTCTCCTTCTTGAACCAACTAAAGTGCACAAAAAGTCTCGAATCAAAGCGCGAAGTTTCCGAGAAGATTCCTACGGCTTCTAAAATCAACCTATCTCTAAGATATGAGTGATATGAAGCTCGTCACGAATGTCTTACTCCAAACTCAACGATCTAAGGAAGAAGCTAGAAAATCACAACGAAACGAACGAAAACGAAAGCTACGGAGACGGAAACCACACATAAGGAGAAAATCCACCAAAACATATATATAATAGAGATAATCCAAATACATGAAAAACCAGTCGTTACATCCTCCCCAGCTTAAGAAAAATTCCGTCCTCGGAATTTCCCAACACTCACGTGTCCGGGAACAAAAGTGGGTAACGCTCTCGCATCTCATCCTCTCTCTCCCAAGTAGACTCTCCTGGCAAGCCGTGTCGCCACATCACCCTCACAAGATTGACAACCTTGTTTCTGAGTGACTTCTGACGCCTGTCCAAAATCTGCACTGGCTGCTGGTCATACATCAAATCTGGGCGAACGGTAATCTCCGAGAAATCCACAGCATGAGATGGATCGCTAATGTATCGACGAAGCTGCGACACATGGAAAACATTGTGAACTCCTTCCAAAGATGGTGGCAAGGCCAAGCGGTAGGCTACCTCGCCAACTCTCTCCAGAACGTCAAACGGTCCAATGTATCGCAGGCTCAACTTCCCTCGCTTCCCAAAGCGAATCACACCACGATTTGGAGAAATTTTCAAGAACACATGGTCGCCTGGCTGAAACCCCAAAGGACGCCGTTTAGCATCCGCCCAATGCTTAAAACGGTCCTGAGCAATCCTCAACCTCTCCCGAATGTTCCTGACAACATCCACAGCCTCCACAATCATCTCAGGTCCCAACAGCTCCCGATCACCAACGTCATCCCAACTTAATGGCGATCGACGTTTCCTCCCATAAAGCGCGGTGAAAGGCGCCATGCCAATGCTCACCTGGAAGCTGTTGTTGTAGGAAAACTCTACCAGATGTAGATGGTCCTCCCACGAACCCTTGAAATCCAACATGCACGCCCTCAGCATGTCCTCCAAGATCTGAATCGTCCTCTCGAACTGGCCATCTGTCTGCAGATGGTACGCCGTGCTGAAACTCAGACTCGTACCCAAACTCTTCTGCAAACTCTGCCAGAACTGAGATGTGAACCTCGTGTCTCTGTCCGACACGATACTCACAGGGACTCCGTGAAGTCGTACGATCTCCTGCACGATTCACGTTACATCACTATCAAAACTAGGAAAAGGAAATAGAAACGGAGAGTAAAAACAAAATTTTACCTCCAAGTATCTCCTTGCTAGCGCCTCAGTGGACTGCCCTACTCGGAATGGAATAAAGTGCGCGGATTTGGTCAATCGATCTACGATCACCCAAATCGCGTCATTCTGCTTCGGACTCCGAGATAGTCCAGTCACGAAATCCATAGTGATGTGTTGCCACTTCCACTCCGGAATCGGAAGCGGTTGTAGCAACCCTGCCGTACGCTGATGCTCCACCTTTACCTACTGGCAAACCAGACACTTGGCCACACTCCGAGCCACACTCCTCTTCATACCATGCCACCAAAAATTCAGACGAAGATCCTTGTACATCTTGGTGCCACGAGGATGCACAGAATACGGTGAACTATGTGCCTCAACCAGTAACTCCTCCCTGATATCCCCAGCTGGCACACACACCCTAGCTCCATACCTCAGCGAGCCATCCTCATGAATCAAAAAGTCGGTCCGCAGACCGGCTTCTACCTACTCCCGAATCTTCACCAACTTTGGGTCTCTAGCCTGGCCAGCCTTGATCCTATCCACACTCGACGAATGAATCTACATACTCATCAATGAAGAGGCCTCTCTAGAAAGAACAATCTCCACACCAGACTCGCAAAAATCCTGCCGCAATCTCCACTGCGAAGTCAACATCATCACCGCTGGAAGCCTACTCAGCGCATCCAGAACCGCATTCACCTTGCCAGGGTGATATTGCAAATCAATCTCATAATCCGTCATGAGCTCCAACCATCGACGTTGTCGCATGTTGAGCTCCTTCTGAGTAAAAATATACTTCAAGCTTTTGTGATCGGTGAAGATCTTCACTTTCTCACTGATCGCACCCCGGATACACGCCCGGGGCGACGGTTGTAGTTTTACCGCAAGCGCACGGTGTAGCGGCGAGCGGGATATCGAACACAGGGAGGACGAATGACCGTGCTTGTTCCAATCAACCTGGCTATCTAAGAAGAGAGGTTTGCCTTTGGCGATCCTGTCACAATCGTCAGACAAAGTGCAGAAATATCAAATCAAATAAAGAACGTCTAGGGAATGGGGAATCCCCGCTACTCACCGTATCTCATAAATGTGGTTCATCGGTATCAAAATTGCTAGACTAGGATTTTGGATGAACTAGTTGCAACTGAATGTAGAACCAAGCTCACGCTCTCGCGCTGTTGCCGGTCTATAGCTTTCCTAGGCAAGGGTCTAATCTCTTGCAAACCCTAGCCTAGAAAAACTAGCATTAGGATCAACATCATCGTCTAATCGCTCACCGAACCCAATCTCTTGCAAACTCGGCTCACGATCTAGATCGGGATAGTTCCTACCCGTCCAATCTCTTGCAAACGGGTATTGGCACGGAATTGCAACCGGAAATCCTAGTATCGGTCCAATCTCTTGCAAACCGATACTTCGAAAATCCGATTCCAACCCAATTCGGATTTCTAGGGTTTCCTATCGAATTGGGATCCAATCTCTTGCAAATCCCAATCGATATGAACTCCTAGCTAACCGTAGTAAATCGATCCCAACCTAATCTCTAAATATCAATTCTAGCAAAATTTCTACTAATTCATCACAAATATGAAGTTGGGCTTGTAGGGTTCATCCCCACGCCCCAAGACGTGGAGACTACTCACAATTCATAGCAAGATCACAAAAATAATCAATGAAATAAGCAATAGAATTCATCTCAACAATAAGATATGCAATAAAAATAGAATTTTTAGAGTAGAGATAGACAAACCAAAGGAGTTCTTCAATCAATCCAACAAAAATCACAAATTTGTCTTCTCTCCAATCTCCAAAATAAAGCTAAAAAGAAGATCTAAAAAGCTGCAAAAAATCTAAGAAGAAGCTCTCAAAACTAGGGTAAAAACAGGGGTTAAATAGCCCCCAAAATCGTCCAAAAACTGTGACCAAAATACCCCTGCACAACCTGTTTTCCGCAGTTTTCGCTACAGGCAGCGCATCGCACTCGGCCGAGTGACAAAAGTCGCTCGGCCGAGTGAAAACCCTGTAATTTTCCAGTAAGTCAGGGCCTTCAGGGGTCTTCACTTCGGGGGCGGCTCGGCCGAGTGAGTTGTCGTTACTCGGCCGATGGCTTCAAGGTACTCGGGCGGACGGAATAATCCACTCAGCCGAGTGGGTCTTCTGAAGTTCAGGCGGCCAAAAAATAGTAACTTGGATGTTTTGAAAGGGCCTCGTCTGGGCGCCACTCGGGCGGACGGGATGTCGTCACTCGGCCGATGTGGTCTTCGGTGCTCGGCCGAGTGCACATGTAAATCGTGTCTGATCTGGTCGGCCGATCGATGTCTCGCTGGTCGGCCGAGTGGCTCCTCCACTCGGCCGAGTGGGACACAAAAAATGCCCAATCTGCTTGTTTGGGCCTCCTCGTCGCTCCTGCGACGTCCATTCTTCTTCCGCTCCTCTCCAACAGCAAAATATCCCTCGGGGAGGTCGTTGATGACCGTCCAGAGTTAGCGCATCTCGAGATCACTCCAAATCGCGCCAAATCACCTGAAATGCGACAAAAACAACAAATCGTGAAAAGCATCGCAATATCATCGATATATCGTGAAAAACATGATTTGGGCGATCTAAATGGCATGCAAACATGCGGGAAAAAGGTGTAAAATAAGGAGTGATCAAAATCCCCCAAGCTTACCTCTTACTCGTCCTCGAGGAAGATAAGTAAAAGGCGAACCCGGTGGATTCGGAAAACGAAAACGGCGAAAAAAACGGAGAAGAAAAAAACGAAGAAGAATGAAAACGAAATAAAAAGAAAGAAGAAAGAAAGAAGCGAAGAGGTAGGTTGCTAGATTATTTTCTCAGGACGTGGGTTCCACTTACTCATATAGCATGCTCTGAATGAAAAACACATGTCAAAGAATTTTATTTTGATATCATAGTATAATAGTGCAAATAGAAATAGAAATCCCACGAACAACGATATAATCATGAAAAACGGAATAATTTTAGAATTAGCATTGTCTGAAACATTTAAAGCGGTATACGAATCACAGATCACACACTTTTCAATTGAACGCTTTCTATCCGGAGTATAAGAGTATCACACTATAGAATAGAGAGAATAGAAAAGTATGGATTTCATGAAATGAACGCTAGGCTTAGATTTCTGGATTTCGTAAAGCTAAAAACAATCTCATTGAGTATAGAATATTACTTAGCCTAGGTTGTCGTGCAACGTCAAGTAGTCACTCTCTCACACATCAATGGATCCCCTCCCCCAAGCTTATCTATAAGCACGGTGGCATAAAAAATATTCACATCCCCATTTTTATATAGCTCCAAAAGTGATAAAAAGAAAGAAAGGAAGAAAGAAAGTGAGATGTGATCTTTTATTGAGGATTTTTCCTCTTTTTCTCTTTTTTTTTCTCTTTTTTTTTCTTTTTTTTTGATATAGCATATATACACAACGATGATCCCAACTCAAAGAGAGATAATGATATACAAGAATGTTTTTCTCTCTTTTATTTTTTTTAGAGAATGATAGATTTGGAGCTAGGCATGAGTAGTGGGGGAAATGCCATATAATAGAATCACTAAGGGAGATTCACCAATGATTTTAAAAGTAGAGAAATAATGTTCAAGATTTATGGAGAAAGAAATAGATATACTCTCAGTTTACTCTATAAGACATGCACGACAACTTCAGCAGGGTAATCTAATCTACTCAGTTTCGATCACAAAAAAAACTAACTAATCCAGATTTATCATAGCTAACATCATTCAATCATCCTGAAGTGAAGTGTATAATTCATGCATATAGAAGTGATATAGGAAAAGAAATCAGTACTCCAGATATAGGCATTCAATGCGTGAATCTTGGTGTGTTTTCTGTGATAGCATACATATGAATATTCAGACTCAGCTAATAATAAAATTTCATCCATTTTCATGTGGCAAAAGTGTGGGTTACTATCTCTAGATGCAAGGCAAGTCATAGCATATGATATCAGAAATAAAATCTAAGACATGACAAATATAGCATGCATATAGAGTAAGCTAAATCCAACGTCATCATCATCACAGGAAAGTCATCTCTAGCATGAGATGAAAAAGATAAGAAAGAAATAAAGATAAAGGGAAAATAAAACTATTTACAATGCGGCACACAGAAAGATAAAAGACGTGATGCATGGCAAAATAAAAGAAAAATGAAGAAAATGTGTGCAAAAGTGAAAAAATGGCGTGAAAAACTAAAAATAAAGGTGGTAAATCAAAAAGAACGTGAGAACTCACTCCCCCAAGCTAAATGGCACAGTGTCCTCAATGTGCAAGGTGTGGCACAGCGAGAGGCAAGAAATGTGAGGGGCAAGTAAGGATGCATGCATGGAAAAATGAAAATAAAGAAGAAAAATAAAGAAATGAAAACATGATGCGGACATGATGCATGCACAGATAGGAGTGATACAGATATATAAGTGGCACCAAAAACTCTCCCGCTCTCCCAAAAAGGATATATAAAGGTATGATCAAAATGCGAATCACAAAATAGGCGAGGGGAGGGGGGTGGACAAAAATGCGACAGGACCCAGCAGAAACGGGCAGCACAACGGCAAGAATATACGATGGCATCAAGGGTGCCTAAGAAGTGGGAGCTGCGCCGTCTCCGTCCTGAGGCGGAGGTCGTGAGGGTGGTGCTGGCTAGACAGGCTGCTGAGCGGGGGTGGGTGTGGAAGTGGCAGCAGGCTGAGTGGGTGTGGAAGTGTGAGTGGGAACCTGCTGGGTGGGTGGTGGTACGCGCGGGAGACGCTCCAGAACCTGGGTGAGACAGTAGTGGATCTGCGGTAGCAGCTCGAAGCGGCCAGCCATCGCAGAGACGGTGGAGGACAGGGTCCTAAGGTCGCCTCTAAGGCCACTCACCGCCCCCTCTAGAGCACGAATGCTCTGAAGTATAGTGTCAGGGGGAGGTGGTGCAGAGGGACGCACCTGGCGAGGCTGGGCAGGTCTGGGCTGGCGTACTCGGGTCGTGTATGTGACAGGCTCAGCGGGGAAGGGTACAAAAGGTGCTGCGCCAGCAAAGGTGGTCCTGGCCTCAGTGTGAGGCCGGGGCGGGCGGTGAGAAGTGGAGGCAGCAGCAGCGAAAGAAGAGTGCAAAAGTGGCAGCGAGGCGGCCAGAGAGGTCGACGGCACAGAAGTGTGGACAGACGCCACGACACTCTCAGAAAATACGGCAGGGGTGGAGACAGAGGTGACTACCGCTGGGGTGGAAGAGTGTGGTCCAAAAGGTGCAACCCCAGCGGAGATCATGCTAGCCATGGTCTCCACGACCGAGGCAAACGAGGGCTCGCCGCACTCAACTATGGTCGGCGGGCGCTCGGGGAGTGCAGAGCAAAGGGGCTCGACGGACAGAGGGCCGGTGGTGGTGGTGACAGCCGCGGAGGTGGTGGAGGTGGGCTCAGCTAAGGTACTCCCAACACCGACAGCGGTGTCAGGAGCGGCGGAAACATCTGGGATGGGCTGAGGGGCCACAGGGTCAACAGGCACGTCAGCAGGCTCGGCAGGGGCTACAAGGTCTACAGGGGCAGCGTGGGCCTGCTCGGCCTCCTCGGCCTCGAGCACGTAAGCAGCAGGGATGAGAACATCCATCGCAGGGAGCCAGTCAATGTGGGCCGGTGCAATCTGAGTCCGAGCTTGGCTCGGAAGAATCATGTAATCGGCACCGAAAGGGCCATGCAACCAGACCCAGTGACGCTCACCATGCGGACGAAGCATCTTCATCCGGGCCATAACATCGATCGACAAAGAAGTGGGGCCCGGTACTCGTCGCAGGTCGTCGGGGAAGTCCTCGCCGGTCATAAGAGCAAGCAAGGTGATCAGGCCGCCGCCGCATATCGGTGAGCGAGCGCCCACCGATACAATGATGCGGTCTAAAAACCATGCCGTGATATCGATCACGACGGCGGGGACAAGCTCATCTCCATCCCTAGATAGAGCTCTGGGACGTGTCATCGCGTAGAGCATGTAAATCTCTGGCGTAGACATCGTGCCCGGCTCATATCTGGCCAAAAAGGTCGTCGCCATAAGGCGCTGAGCAATACGGAGGCAGGGGTGGACATGGCCGAGGCCTTGGCCCTACTAGGGTCAAAGGCAGCATGGAGACCCGTAATCCGGGCCCAGAAGGCACCGGTGTCGAAGGAAGGTGGGGGGATATGGGTGGGGCCGTAACCACGATCGGCTCCGGGGACAGCGGGCCACGAGAAAAATGCTCTCATCATATCGAGAGTGACCTGGCACTCTCGGTCCATGAACCGAAACGAGCATCCCTCGTCGGTCTGGGCGATCGAACTCAGAACCTCAAGTGTCGGGCGGGTAAACGTATCCGCCGACACCTGGAAGAAATCTCGCCAGCCCACGTTGTCGTACAACGTGAGCATCCCCTCTAGTACCCCCAGGCGTCCTAGGTCAGCGAGGTGTGCAAACCTAGAGGGTACGATCGAGCGCTGGGAGATACGCTCGAAAGCGACGCGGTGTGCGTCGTTTCGGAACGTGATCCCCAGCGGCCCGACCAGTGGAGCCGGTGGTGGTGGCTGTGGAGCGGCAGGGAGAGGCTGTGCGGGCTGTGCGGGCGCTGCAGGCTGTGCGGGGTGTGCGGGGCCTGCAGGCTGTGCTGGGTGGACGGCGTGTGTGGGGGAAGGAGGAGGAGACCCTTCCACCTCGTGGGAGGGGCCGGCATCATCCGACCGCTTCCGCTTGGCGGAAGGTCTCCTCGTCCGCGGCCGTGTCCGGGGCGGCATATCGGCCCCGAGCGCGAGCTGAAAAAACGTGCAAAGTGCGGCGTGCGTAAAAGAGTGGAAGGAGTATACCCAGACACGCCGTGAGTGCTCAGTAATGGAAGCGTGCGAAGTCCGCGCCTCCACAAAGCTCAAATCAGTCCCAAGAAGCTCCCCTGGGCTCCCCTAAGCTCCAAAAAACAACCTGCGCATGAAATGGCGATATCAGTGAGTAATAATCAAAACGTATGGAGCATTAGGGGTATAATAGATAGATATTGAAATTGATTTGGGGTAGGGGTTCGTTTAACACATGGATCCTCAAAAAATACATAGAAAGAGGCGAAATAGGCAAAATAGGGGGTACCGGAGATGGCCGGAGCGGCTGCCGGCGGCGGCGACTCGGGCGAGGCGACGGGGGGTGCTCGACCGGCGGTGGCGGGCCGAGCGGCGGCGTGGCAGCGGCGGTCGGGCGAGTAGGGGCGCGAGTGAGGGAGGATCGGGCGAGGGAGCTGAAGGGGCGCGGGTTGTTTGGGGGTTTTGTGTTTCGAAAAATGTGCCCCCCCTCGCCCTTTATATAAGAAAGTTACGACTCGGCCGAGTGACGTGGTCACTCGGCCGGGCGAGACCAATGAAAATTTCCTCCCCGCTATCGCTTCAGCCGAGTGGCTTTGCCAGCCTCGGCCGAGTGGAGTAAGTCCATTCGGCCGAGTGACTCAAGCTACTCGGCAAGACTCGCCTTAGGAGGGTATCCGTTTTACTCGGCCGAGTGAAAATATATACTCGGCCGAGTAGCAGTTATATTGAAATCAGGAAAATAAACAGAGAGTTGGGTACAGCAGACTTCCCTCGTTCGTGATCGGCTCGGCCGGACGAACTTGTGTGCTCGGCCGAGTGACTAGTATGCTCGGCCGAGTGAGCCTTGTTTTCTGCTGTTTGTCTTCATTTGGGCTCTAAACTCCGTATTTCTTCCTCCAGTCGATTCCATCTTCCTCCTAAGCGTCGAGCGCCTTCTTGGGGCGCTCCTCGTCGTCCCGCTCATCCTCCTCATGATGGATCTACCTATCTCCTCTTCTGTCAAGAAAAATAGGACCCGTTATCACAAAATTTTTGGGCGAACGACTCAAAACACTAAAAATTTCTAAAACAAAAATAAAGAAAAGGTAAAAATAAATCAAGAACCGTCGGGTTGCCTCCCGACAAGCGCTCGTTTAAGGTCATGAGCTCGACCCCCTATGATTTTCAATTAACGTGGGATGTTTGGTGCATATGAGATGCACCCGTCAAACTTTCCGGGGAGAACGCTTGGATTTGGACGTGGTGGCGGCGTGTCCTCCCTCGGTGGTCTCCCGTCTCGAATAGTGTTGGGGGGAGGCTCCCCCAAGCTAGCATTTGCTCCGGACAACGGCTTTACCGGTGACGCCGGTTTCCGTACCGGCGGAGCTTTCTTCGGAGACTCCAATTTCGAGAGCTCGCAGAGCTCTCGAATCCTTGCGACATCAGCGTCGCCTTCATCATTTTCAGCGGAGAGGTCGGGGGAATCATCTATCTTCTCCTCTTGGCCTAAATCCGGGCCTTCCTCTAAATCTTCATCAAAGAGAGAGCCAATTGAGTGGGGGATCGCCTTCTCTATCACCTCATCAAGGAGGTCCATGTAGTCAAGTTCCTCGTGGTAAGGCATGTGCTTCATAGCCTTAGGAATGTGGAGCTCCACCTCGATGTTGCCAACGTTTAAAGTAAGGGTACCTTCGCGCACGTCAACAATTACTCCGACGGTAGTGAGGAACGGGCGTCCAAGTATCAATGATGTATCTCCCTCCTCCTTAACTTCCATGATCACAAAGTCACATGGTAAGCATATTCCACCCGGGACTTGTAGCGGTATGTCTTCGGCGATCCCTACCGGCCTTGTTATTCGCCCATCGGCCAATTGAATGCGCATGTCCGTAGGTTTCAACTTCGTCCCGGTATTTAGCCTTAAGAACATGGAGAGAGGCATGAGGCTTACACTAGCCCCTAGATCAACCAACGCCTTTTGAAGAGGGACGCCGCCCAAAGTGCAAGGAATCCGAAAACTCCCCGGATCTTTAAATTTGGCCGGTTCCTTCTCTCTCTTGGTGAACCAAGAGCCCTCCTCGGCTAGCATGATCTTCTCCTTCCTCTTTCTCCCCGAAATCAAGTCCTTCAAGAATTTAGCATATGTGGGGATCTCCACGATGGCGTCGAGGAAGGGAATATTGAGGCTAACTCCTCTTAGATACTCGAGGAACTTCGCTAGCCTCTTCTCCATTTTCGCTCTTGCTAGTCTTTGGGGGAATGGGACCGGTGGCATGAAGCGTCTTTCCTCAATCAATTCCTCCGATCTAGATTTCTCCTTTTCTTGTGGCTCCTTCTCCTTATCAATTTCAACTACCGGCTCAACCGGCTCCGAACTTTCCTCCACGGGCTTCTCGGTAGGAATCATGGCGGGGGTGGTATCCTTCCCGCCTCTAGTAGTAACGACAACTACGGCGTTGATGTGGCCGGTGTTGCTCCGTGGGTTTTGCTCGGGTTGCGCCGGCAATCGTTGAGTGTTCCGATTGAGCAAGGCCAATTGCTCCGATATTTGGGCCACAACGGTATTAAGAGAGTCTTGCCCCGCCTTCAATGTAGCATTAACCTTATTTTGCTCGACCATGAACGCCTCCACTCTAGCTTCGAAGTCGGATCGTTGTTGAGCTTGTGGAGGGTTTTGATTTTGATTCCTCCACCCTTGATTGTATCCGGGCGGCCTATATGGTGGAACTTGTTGCTTCGGTTGAAAGTTTTATTGAGTAGGCCCCCTCGGTGGATAATTTTGTTGTTGGGGTGGTGGTGGTCGAGCTTGTTGAGGTGGTGGTTGTGGCGGGTTCAAAGCTCCTTCATTATTAGCGTAAGAGAATCCGGGATGATTTCTTGCGGCCGGATTGGCCCAATATCCTTGGTTCCCCGCGACATATTGTACTTGCTCCAAGGATCCTTCTCCTTGCTCTCCTCCCACATACATGACTTGAGATTGGTCTTGCCAATCACACATTTGGTTCGTTGGAGCGGAGGTGGATGGGGCTCCTTGGGGCTCCGTGATAAACTTCTCCAATCTCTCCACCACCTTGTGGAGAGAGTCAAATTTGCTCGTAAGCTCCGCCACGGCCTTCGCCTCATAAATACTAGTCGGCTTCAAGGAGGACGTAGAGTGTCCTCGCTCATCGCCCCATTGTTGATTATTTGAGGCCATCTCCTCAATTAGGGCCGTAGCTTCTTCGGGAGTCTTTGACAAGATAGCACCATTCGCCGCGACATCAATAATTTGTTTGGTCCCCGGTTGGAGACCATTGTAGAAGCTATGCACTAGCTCCCAATCTTCTATACTGTGGTGAGGGCATTGATGCTGTAGATCCTTAAAACGCTCCCAAGCCTCATAGAGCGTCTCTTGGGGTCCTTGCTTGAAGGACATAAGAGCGCTCCGAATCTTCACCGTCTTGGAGGGCGGGTAGAACTTGTCGATGAATGCACTCGCCAACTCGTCCCAAGTGGTGAAAACACCCTCAGCTTGCGTCCTCAACCAATAGAGTGCCTTGTCCTTTAGTGTGAAGGGGAAGAGGCGCAGTCTGATGGCATCGATGGAGACCCCCGTCATCTGGAATGTGGCGCACTTCGACAAGAACAATTGTATGTGGTAATGAGGATTTTCATGGGCATTCCCATGAAATGGATCCTGCTGCATCAGGACCACCAATCCAGTCTTTAGTTCGAAGTTCTTGTCAGCCGCCAACTGTGGCATGGCAATGGACGAGGTAGTAGAAGAGGTCTTAGGCCGAAGCCTATCTCGAATAGAAATTATCCTCGCCATCCTTGTCGCTAATTGTTCCGCAGTTTCCGGGTTGGTCATAAACCTCCCTTCCGGACTTTGTCTCCTTTCCGCTCTAAGTCTCCGCGCGGTACGTTCGATCTCGGGATCAAATAGTATAGCTTTAGGGTCCGCCGTAGATCTCGTGTTCATGCACAGAGAAAACAGAGTTTCAAAGAAATGATTAGAACCGTGGAAGGGTTAGGTAAGAGTAAGGGAATAAAAATAATGATAATAATGAAATAAAGAAATAGCTAGGGTGAGAAAGAATCAAACGCAATCGCCTCCCCGGCAACGGCGCCAAAAACTTGATCGCACCCCGGATACACGCCCGGGGCGACGGTTGTAGTTTTACCGCAAGCGCACGGTGTAGCGGTGAGCGGGATATCGAACACAGGGAGGACGAATGACCGTGCTTGTTCCAATCAACCTGGCTATCTAAGAAGAGAGGTTTGCCTTTGGCGATCCTGTCACAATCGTCAGACAAAGTGCAGAAATATCAAATCAAATAAAGAACGTCTAGGGAATGGGGAATCCCCGCTACTCACCGTATCTCATAAATGTGGTTCATCGGTATCAAAATTGCTAGACTAGGATTTTGGATGAACTAGTTGCAACTGAATGTAGAACCAAGCTCACGCTCTCGCGCTGTTGCCGGTCTATAGCTTTCCTAGGCAAGGGTCCAATCTCTTGCAAACCCTAGCCTAGAAAAACTAGCATTAGGATCAACATCATCGTCCAATCGCTCACCGAACCCAATCTCTTGCAAACTCGGCTCACGATCTAGATCGGGATAGTTCCTACCCGTCCAATCTCTTGCAAACGGGTATTGGCACGGAATTGCAACCGGAAATCCTAGTATCGGTCCAATCTCTTGCAAACCGATACTTCGAAAATCCGATTCCAACCCAATTCGGATTTCTAGGGTTTCCTATCGAATTGGGATCCAATCTCTTGCAAATCCCAATCGATATGAACTCCTAGCTAACCGTAGTAAATCGATCCCAACCTAATCTCTAAATATCAATTCTAGCAAAATTTCTACTAATTCATCACAAATATGAAGTTGGGCTTGTAGGGTTCATCCCCACGCCCCAAGACGTGGAGACTACTCACAATTCATAGCAAGATCACAAAAATAATCAATGAAATAAGCAATAGAATTAATCTCAACAATAAGATATGCAATAAAAATAGAATTTTTAGAGTAGAGATAGACAAACCAAAGGAGTTCTTCAATCAATCCAACAAAAATCACAAATTTGTCTTCTCTCCAATCTCCAAAATAAAGCTAAAAAGAAGATCTAAAAAGCTGCAAAAAATCTAAGAAGAAGCTCTCAAAACTAGGATAAAAACAGGGGTTAAATAGCCCCCAAAATCGTCCAAAAACTGTGACCAAAATACCCCTGCACAGCCTGTTTTCCGCAGTTTTCGCTACAGGCAGCGCATCGCACTCGGCCGAGTGACAAAAGTCGCTCGGCCGAGTGAAAACCCTGTAATTTTCCAGTAAGTCAGGGCCTTCAGGGGTCTTCACTTCGGGGGCGGCTCGGCCGAGTGAGTTGTCGTTACTCGGCCGATGGCTTCAAGGTACTCGGGCGGACGGAATAATCCACTCGGCCGAGTGGGTCTTCTGAAGTTCAGGCGGCCAAAAAACAGTAACTTGGATGTTTTGAAAGGGCCTCGTCTGGGCGCCACTCGGGCGGACGGGATGTCGTCACTCGGCCGATGTGGTCTTCGGTGCTCGGTCGAGTGCACATGTAAATCGTGTCTGATCTGGTCGGCCGAGCGATGTCTCGTTGGTCGGCCGAGTGGCTCCTCCACTCGGCCGAGTGGGACACAAAAAATGCCCAATCTGCTTGTTTTGGCCTCCTCGTCGCTCCTGCGACGTCCATTCTTCTTCCGCTCCTCTCCAACAGCAAAATATCCCTCGGGGAGGTCGTTGATGACCGTCCAGAGTGAGCGCATCTCGAGATCACTCCAAATCGCGCCAAATCACCTGAAATGCGACAAAAACAACAAATCGTGAAAAGCATCGCAATATCATCGATATATCGTGAAAAACATGATTTGGGCGATCTAAATGGCATGCAAACATGCGGGAAAAAGGTGTAAAATAAGGAGTGATCACTCACTCAGCAAGAAGTGCCTCCAAATCTTGAGCGCAACACGACAGCAGCCAGCTCCAAATCATGCGTCGGATAATTCTTCTCATGAGTCTTGAGCTGACGTGAAGCATACGTCACAACATGCCCGTGCTGATGCAACACACAACTGAGACCCTTGCCAGAAGCATCGCAAAAGATCTCAAATCCTCCACTGCGATCAGGCACAACAAGAATAGGGGCAGTCGTCAATCTCTCTCTCAGAACGCCAAAAGCATTCTCACAATCACCCGACCAAACAAAAGGCACATCCTTCCGCGTCAATCTGGTCATTGGCTCAGTAATACGAGAAAAGTCCTTAATGAAGCACCGATAATAACCAGCAAGTCCAAGGAAACTCCGGATCTCAGACGCTGACTGCGGAACAGGCCACTCCCGCATAGCCTTAATCTTCTCGGGATCCACCGAAATACCATCTCCAGTCACCACATGCCCGAGAAAAGCAACTCTGTCCAGCCAAAACTCGCACTTCGAAAACTTGGCATACAAACGATGCTTCCTCAAAATCTCCAATACTGTCCTCAAGTGCGAGACATGCTCTTCCTCTGACTTAGAATAGATCAGAATGTCGTCAATAAAGATAACGACAAACTTGTCTAAAAAGTCATAGAAAATCAGGTTCATCAAATTCATGAAAACTACAGGAGCGTTGGTTACACCGAAAGGCATAACTACGAACTCGTAGTGTCCATACTTCGTCCTGAACGCTGTCTTCGGAACGTCTTCCTTCTTCACCTTCAGCTGATCCATACCAAGGACCGCATCGTAGTTGATGATGTCGTGGAAAATGAAATCAGCGTAAAGCTCATGTCCACAGACCACCAATGAGCAAGAATTGCAACCACAATGCACCGAGACCACGCCATTTCCTGTAACGATATTCCAACTATTGGAAAGAGGGGACGTCGACAAGGAATGCTTCTCCACAAAGCATCGCGCCAAAATGCACATCGATGCACCTGAGTCAAAGAGGACTCGTGCAGGAAATGTGCACACCAAAACCACACCTAACAAGCAATTTAACAATCAAATCCTATTCTAGCAACCAATCAAATGCAAGCGACCAAACATGATCTAATAACTAAAACTAACTAAGGAAAGATAACAGCTAGATTGAGAGTTACCTGCGATAACCTCATCCACTGCCTCGCTCTCCACAGCGGTCATTGACCGGGCGCCCGCAAGAGTCGCGGCAGCGCGGTGTCGTTTACCGCAAGTTTCACGGTTAGTGTAGGGTGCGGGAATATCGAACTCAGGGAGGCGAGGTTGTGCTTGGGTCAGGTAGGACCTAAATCACCCCGAGGGGCGAGCTAGCCCGAATCGGTGAATGGTTGTCACGAAAGGAAATAGACTGGTATGAACAACAAGAAAGAAAACCCGGGACTTTGGTTTCCAACCCGACGAGAGACTCTCGCCGACGCGGCCTACGGGTATGGATAACGATCAGGTTTAGGGTCTAATGGTGAGACGTTGCCTCTGAAAGTGGTACCGGCGTCCCATGGGCCCGATATTCCGGTCGGTGCCCAGGATGATACACCGGACTTCCCGGATTCGATTAGTGGGCACTCCCGTGTCCATAAACACTGGTCGATCCCGGGAGCACTAAGCCCGCAACGATAACTCCCAACGTCTCATCCTGCCGCTCCCGCGTGCTAGGATTCGACGTCTACGCTAGGGGTGTGAGCTATGGCTAGGGAGTCAACCGCCAAGTTTATTCCCCCTTGGCCCGACGGTCAAAGGCGATCTTTTTCCCGCCGATGACAATGAAACACCCCGCGTAACCGTTAGATTCCTACTCCCTATCGATTTCCTAACCCTATGGACGCATCGGGAAGAGCCCCCGAAGGGGTTTCCACCAAAATCCCAGATTTGGGAACTACTCACAAAAATTCATGAAAAAGCAATCTAAATGAAATTTAACCGTTGGAATCATAATCGGACAATTGCAATGCGGAAGTAATAGAGTAATAAAGACAATACTAAAATTTTAGAAAGATCTGAAAACTTACAAAAGAGTAACAATTACAACCGTCACAGGGAAATAAAACAGTAGAAAAAATAACAGCTCCCCGGTTTCTGGAACCCTAGGGGTTCTATATATAGGCCGTCGCATCAACCGATCGGTTGACAAGTCAACCGATCGGTTGATCCGTTACAAATAAATATCAGAAAACGGCGAGTTTTCACCCGATCACATGAACCGGTCGGGTGAGTTCTTGAGTGACCGGTTGGATCTTGAAGCAGTCGGGTGAATCGATCGGTTCGACGTCCGTGTCTTCAGCTCATCTTTTTCAGCTACAGATGAACCGATCGGGTGAGAGTCACCCGATCGGTTGGCGCTTTGCTTCGAGAAAACAGAGAATATCCCCCGCTGAACCGGTCTGCGAACCGGTCGGGTGACTTCTTTGTGAGCTGCGGTAGAGACCGGTTGGTGCACGCGTGCATCACCCGATCGGTTGGAGATGACCAATCGATCGGGTGAGGGGCTGAAAGATGAATTCTTTGGCGTTCGACCCCCTGGATCACGCGTGACTTCTCCCGTTGCTCCGGGGACTTGGGATATCATCGTTAAACGTCCCCTACGTGGTCAATCCCTTGCAATCATGGATAAACAAAGAAAAGTGAAAGAAAACGGGAAAATACACGAAAACGAATAAGAGACGGCGGAGGAACACGGAGAAACACAAAAGAAAACGTGCGTGAATATATGAAATATAAACGCACGTCAAAATCCCCCAAGCTGAACTCTTCCTCGTCCTCGAGGAAGACGAGTGAGAGTAGGAGCTCGGAAGGGAAAAATAGAGAGGAAGAAAGAAAAAGAAAACTCTAAGCCCTAGATCGTCCATCAGAGCCACCAAAATCAAAAACGACACACCAAGCAAGCAAACGCCAAATCACATCACTAAACCTAGGAAAGCGAGTCCAAATAAGTGTCGTGTGTCCACGCAGTGAAGCGCGAGTGAGCGTGGTCGTGTGCTAGCAAATGGTGACGCTTTCTACGATGTGCTATGAGGCTCGATATACACAAATCCAAGAAATGACCCAAAATATTGATCCGAATTGAATTAAGCGGCGAATATAAGCTCAAGCATGCATGAGAAGAGTGGGAATAGAAGCGTATCATGCATCGGGGACTCCACAACTAGGGTTAAGGAAATCACGCCACTATAGCTTAGATACTAGCTAAATAGTTCCTAAGCCAAGTATTTTCGATAACGACGGGGGTTGAGATGATGTGGAGAAGAACACTCGGTGCAAATTCTCGCCTTCCCTTTATTCTCGGCAAGTAGGAAAATATTCACACGGGAATTTTTTTTGGGTTTTGGGTATTTGCATATTTTTTTTGGCTTTTGGCTATACAATCTTTTTCTTTTCTTTTCTTTTTGGGTTTTTTCATTTCTTTTCTCTCTCTCTTTTGGATTTTTGGGTTTTTGGCTATACACTTGTGTACTCTCCCAAGTGGGAGAACGGTACACGACGAGGGGATTTGCACCAAGTAAAACAAAAAAGAAGTCGAAATCTAAACACTCGGGCAAAGGAAACTATTCTCGCTAAATAGAGCTTAGGCTAAATGGGTTATCCTAGTCCTTAGTTGTGGAATCCCGACGCATGCGAATTGAAGTATACGATATAAATATAGCATGCATAAAGTGGAAACAAATACCGCATATTCAAATCGGAGCATGATAATCTAGGGGTCATTCCTGGACAGGTATATAAAGTAAAATCACAAAGCAGAAGCACACCAAATGCTAGTCACGACACACGACTCACAAAAAGCTAAGTGGACCCACGATGCGTGAAATGCAAGAGGACTCGAAATCCTAGGGTTAGTGAGTGTGATTATCGATGCAGTGCTAGGTGGGTGTGTGACTTTGTGGCGATTCATCAAAGGATTCATCTCCAGGAGAAAGAGCTAGAAAAGAAGAAAAGAGAAAAAAAGAGAAAAAACACGGAGAAAAACGACTCAAATAAACGAAAAGAAGGACTCAAATGACGCACACAGTGCGACTCCCCCAAGCTGAAGTTTGCATTGCCCTCAATGCAATATGAGTGAGTACGGGAGGGTAATGAAAATGGGGGGGGGGGGGGAATACGCACAGACACAAAAAGAAATGAAAACGAGGAAAACACATAGATGAAACTGAAAAAGAAAGAAAGATCAAGATCAAAATCAAACAATATGAAAATAAAAATAAAATCACACGACACGACACTCAAAAAGTGAAAAACAAGCACAGACACAAAAAATGAGAAAAACAAACAAAACACGACAGCACACCAAAACAGACGTCCCCCAAGCTAGACCAGAAAGTGCTAGCGAAATGATGTGATCGATGAAATCCAGATATATGCAAGGGGGAGTCAAAAACAAAAGAGGGGAAATCAGAAAGCAGCGGAAGGTGAGTCCTCGTCCTCCTTGGAAGAGGGTGGGGATGGGTGGTGGTGGTAGGAAGGCGATCAAGGCGGTGGTGAGAGGAATAGAAATGGAGGAAGTAGATGCGGTGGTGACGGTAGTGGGAGGTGGTGGGAGGGATCTGGAGCGTACCGGTAATTTCCTCCGGCGCACGTATGGAGTGACGGAGGAGGATGGAGGTAGCGTGAGTGCGGTGGAAGTGGTCGGGAGGGGCGAAGTGGATGCCGGGATGGGATGTGAAGATGGAGGAGAAGAATGTGGTGAGGGGGGGGGGGATGGATGTGGGGAAGTGTGGGTGGGTGGAGGAGAAGATCGCCGGGGTGGTGAAGGTGGGGGTGGTGAAGGTGGGGGTGGTCCGTGGATATGAGTAAGAAGGCGGAGAATGGCGGCCACGTTCCTCTCAAGTGCGAGGAAACGTGGGTGAGTAAGAAAGGAGGATGGCGATGGGTCCGAGGAAGCAGAGGACATCGCGAGCTCACGAAAGGCAGCGACCTCCCTCTCAAGTCCCAGACAGGCAGATACCTGACGGCGACCAAAAGATGTAGACTGACGCGAGGCAGAGGTGGTGCCGCCAGGTAAGGTCGAAGAGGTGCCAACGGCAGTGGTCATGCCGGCACGGGAGACAAGGCCAGAAATGGCCGCAAAGAGGTGCTCGGACGTGATCGGTCCCGGAGCAGAAACAGGACGACTCGGGCCAGCCCCTAAATCTCCCACAGACGCAGGGATATCCTGCTCGCCTAAGTGGGCGGCAGGGGACGGTGATCTGTGGGCGTCTGCGGGAAAGAAAGGAAGATTCAACCCAGCTAAGAAGTCGGGATCAGGAGGAAAAGTCCAATCTCCCACGAGGGCAAGGGTCATGCGAGCGGGGTTGGGCAGGATGGTGTAAGGGGCTGGGGGTGGCCATAATGAAATATGAAGCGGCCATCCGAGCGGGGCTTGATCATGTGGATGTGCCGCATGACATCAATATCGAGATGTGAGGGTCCTGCGGCAGCTGGAAGATTATTGGGGATGGTGATATTGAATTGGGCGTGAGCACAGATGATTGTGATGATGCCCCCACAACAAAACTTCCCCTTACCGGCCCGGCTGATCTCGAGTAGCTTGTAAACAAGCCAATCGCTGCCATGGATGGGGACGGTAGGGGCCCTGAAGCTGACTCCATCATCATCCCGGACATAAGGAAAAGTCATGGCCCAAAGGATAAAAAGGTCAGGGATAGTCACAGTACCAGACTCGTCCCTAGGGAAGAATGCAGATGAAATGATCCTATGGGCTAAACGAAACACGGGATGAATGATGGAGGAGGCCTTGGCCCTTCCTCGGGGGTAATCACGGATCAAAGTGAGGCGGAACCAGAATTGATCGACATCAAACTCGGGCGTGTACCCGTAGTGTCGGATGGAATCGTCCCCGAGATTGGGGAAACCAAATATATCGTTGATCGTGTTCAGATTCGTGGTGACACTACGGTTATGCACCCTGAATTTAATGATCGACCCGGACTCCCAAGTAAGTGTGGAGAGGAATTCGAGTGTGAGTGCCGGGTAGGATACTGCATGAGCATTAAGAAAGGCCAACCATCCTAAGTTAGCGAAAAGAGATTCGACCTCGGTGAAGACACCGAGATCGACAAGTGTACGTGTGTGCGGGAACTTAGTGGAAAGATTCCCTTGAGCATCAAGCCTTTGGTAAAAATCTTTGTGCTCCTGGTTCCGAAAAATATACCCGTGCGGGCCCAACATTGGGTCCACAGGGGGGACAACAGGCGGAGGAGGGCCAAGTGTAAGTGCTCGTGTACGGGAAGGGGGGCGTGTTTGTTTTCGTCTCTTTCGAGACGGCTCCTCTTCCCGCATGATACCCTTCCCCTTATCCTTATCTTTAGCCATGTGTGTGTGTGAGCAAGAATTAGTGCAAAAATCGTGGATGCACACTAACACAAGCAAACGATCAGCTCAACAAATAGGGAAAATATATAAATATAAGCTTAGGAGCGAGTTTACCCAAGCGAAATGGTGGAGCTTGCTCGTCGATGTCCCCACACTGTTCAGCGAGAGTAGCTTGGAGCCGCGGCGAACTCCTTCGGCAAGAATTTTCGGATGGGTGGGGTTTGGGGGAAAATTAGGTCAAAATGCGGAATGGGAGGAGAGAGAGGGTGAAGGTGATGGAGGAATTGATGGAGGAGGTGGAGAGAGGGAGTAATGGAGGAGTAGGGGACGTGGGGGAGTGGGGATCGGTTGTTGGAGAAGAGGGGAAGACGAAACGACGGCAAGATCTACGATCGGGCGAGGGAGGAAACGAGCGGGTGTCGGGGGGTATTTATAGGGTTTTAAGTCGAACCGATCGGGTGACTTGTCACCCGGTCGGTTGACGGTTATGTCGAAAATCTTGCCAAAGAAATGCTACAGGCGAACCGGTCGGTTGAGTTATCAACCGATCGGTTGGCCGCTCCACACATTTTCCCGAGAACTTAGGGCTGCTCACCCGGTCACTTCAACCGATCGTGCATGAACTCAACCGATCGGTTGATATTTCCCCAAAAATTTCCGAGAGTTCTCCCCAGCTCACCCGGTCTTCCACCCGGTCTCTTCATTACTCAACCGATCGGTTCATTTGGGGACAGATCTCGGCATGTATCTGATACAACCCAACCGATCGGGTGAGTTATCACCCGATCGGTTGGGGCTTGTTTCCTGCAAAAACCAAGAAATTTGCTTAAGTCCCCGAACGGATGTTCTCGCGGCTGATTTTATTTATAAAAATAGATAAAATAAAGTAAAAAAATAACGCTAAAAAGTGGGAAAAAGTTTAGAACATGGGTTGCCTCCCATGAAGCGCACTTGTTTAACATCGTTGGCTCGACGCCCGCAAGAGATGCTCATGGTGGCTGATACGGGTGATGCCCAAATTTCGGCATCTCTTTCTCGTTGGAGCTGGAGGCACTTGGAGTAGTCAGCGGCTGGAAAAATACTTGCTCGACTACCCTCCCCTTGTTCCTGGGGTCCGGGGGCTTTTCCTTGGTGTTGGCGCTTCCCGCCATCTTCTTCAGGATACGGACCTCGTCTTTAGTGAGGTCCGTGGGCTCCTTCCCCGTTCTCCCCACAGGAGGGGCTTTGGCGAACCCGGGAGGGGTCGTTCTTGCTGCACTCGGTTTTCCAGCAGCTTTCTTGCACTTGGGGCCGTCTCCATCTCAGAATCCCCTAAGTCATCGGGGGTTTTTTTCAGGAGAATCTCCCAGGAGCTCTCCTCTGCAGCTTTTTCTTCTTCTATCTCAAGCAGATTGCACCGAGGGTCATCAGGTGGATCGGGGTGCTTCATGGATAATCCCAGATCGAACTCAACTTTCTCTCCGCTGACGTTCAAAGAGAGTTTCCCGTTCTTCACATCTATTAGAACGCCAGCAGTGGCCATGAAGGGCCGTCCCAGGATAATGGGGGTGTGCGCGTCTTCGGGCATGTCCATGACTACAAAGTCCACAGGCACATGCACCCCTCTCACATTCACGGGGAGATCATCCACAATTCCCACCGGGTATTTGACCGACCGGTCAGCTAGTTGCAGGGTCATACCGGTGGGCTCCAAATCACCCATTCCTATTCTCCTGTACATCGACAAGGGCATCAAGCTAACACTCGCTCCTAGATCATCGAGTGCACGATTAATCTTCACAGCCCCGATTGTGTAAGGAATAGAGAAGCTCCACGGGTCCTTGAGTTTCGACGGGTTTGCCCTCTGAATAAGAGCGCTACATTCCGTCGTCAGCACCACTTTCTCTTTTCTTGACCCTCTGGTCACCAAATCTTTCAAGAATTTTGCATAGGATGGGATTGTTTCGATTGCCTCTAAGATGGGGATTTGCAGGCTTAGGTCCTTGACCATGGCGAAGAACTTCCCATATTTCTCATCAATTTTTGCCTGAGCCAACCGTTGTGGAAATGGCACAACGGGTTTATACACTTTCGGGCTCTCCTCCTCCTTCTTCTTCTCTTCTTCAGACACTCCCTCCGGAGTCATGGGATTTGATGACGAAGCACCGGCGTCATTTGATTTTTCAATCGGCCTCTCAACGACCAATGGTGCTTCCGGGTTGCTAGGGGGCACTCTAGTAGGAATTTGTGTCCCGCTCCTCAGAACGATAGCGGACACATTTGCGTGCTCGTGCACGAGTGCCGATGTTTGTGTTGCTCCCCTCGGGTTCACCTCCGGCTATGGCGGTAATTGGTTTTGTGACCTTGCAAGGTTCACCACTTGTAACCCCAGCTGGGTTACTTGGTCCGTGAGGGTCCGCTGACCCATTTCCAGCCTTTGGTTGATCTTCTCCTGGTTGGTAATATATTGAGTCAAGAGAGACTCAACCGGAGAGACGACCCTCTGTTGGCCATACTGCTGTTGCTGCTGGAACGGCTGCTGAGTTCTGGGGGCGTAAGATTATTGCTGAAATGGTTGCTGCTGAAATGGTTGCTGCTGAACCTGATTCTGTTGTGGCCTAGCCGGCTGATATGTCTGTTGCTGCGGCTGCTGAGGCGGCGAGGGCTGAAATGGTGGCCGGTAACTGAAGTTCGGGTGGTTCCGGTTGTTCGGAGAGTAGGCCGGGTTGGAATTTGTCCATGGCGGATACGGCGCATTCCCCGTGGGGTTGTAAAATAGTGCGCTCGCTTGATCCAACGGTGGTGAGATGTCACCACCGTCGAATTCCCCAAAGAATTCGGACTCTACCGCAGAAATTTGCTGTGTACCGGCCCCACCGGCTCCTACCATCAGTGCGGAGATCTGGGTCGAAAGCAAGTCAAACTTGCTTGATAGTTTGTCGACGTCCTCAACTCTATGTATATCCCCAGATCTTGGCGTGGCTCTCTCGTCACACCACCGCTCATTGTTGGATGCCATATTTTCCAGAATGTGCCCGGCATCTTCCTCGCTTCTAGACATGAAGGAACCCCCAGCCGCGGCGTCCATAGAAGATTTAAGGTCATCCCTCAACCCATTGTAGAACAGATTGATAATCTGCCACTTCGAAAGCTCATGGTGAGGGCATCTTCTTTGCATCTCTTTATATCTCGTCCAAGCCTCATGTAAGGACTCGTGGCTGGCCTGGGAGAAGGAGGAGATTTCACTCCTCAACTTCATGGTCTTCCCCGGAGGAAAGAACTTCGTCAGAAAAGCGTTGGAGAGCTTCTCCCAGGTGTTGAAAGTGTTGGGGTCCTTCCCCCTTAGCCATTGCTTGGCTTTGTCCCGCAAAGAGAAAGGGAACAGCTTCAGACGGATAGCCTCTGTCGTGACACCATTAATTCGGAAGGTGTCACACTTCTCCAAGAAGGAGTCCAGGTGCTCGATCGGGCTCTCCATGGGCGCACCCGCAAACTGGTCTTGCTGGATCCATGTCACTAGAGACGGCTTCAGCTCAAAGCTTTGGGCCGCAATAGCTGGAGATCGGATGGCGGAAGTCGACTCGATGGATGGCATCGAGTACTCCAGCAGAGACTTGTGAGGTGGGGTGTTCTCCTCCATGGATTCGGGATCTTCTCTTCTTCGCTTCTTGGCGGCCAAACGCCTAAGGGTGGCGTTAATCTCTGGATCGAGGGGAATCAAGTCGTCAAGACTCCTTGAACTCCTGCGCATGAAAAACAACAAACACCCGTGAAGCGACAAGTGGGAAAGAAACAGATAAAATAAGAAATAAAAATAAGAAAAGTGAAAAGGAAAAAGGAGAATGCGAAAATTATCGCGAGGTAGGGATATGAGCTAGAAACGAAGGTTCACAAGATCCTAGAATAACAAGCACGTTGCCTCCCCGGCAACGGCGCCATAAACTTGACCGGGCGCCCGCAAGAGTCGCGGCGGCGCTGTGTCGTTTACCGCAAGTTTCACGGTTAGTGTAGGGTGCGGGAATATCTAACTCAGGGAGGCGAGGTTGTGCTTGGGTCAGGTAGGACCTAAATCACCCCGAGGGGCGAGCTAGCCCGAATCGGTGAATGGTTGTCACGAAAGGAAATAGACTGGTATGAACAACAAGAAAGAAAACCCGGGACTTTGGTTTCCAACCCGACGAGAGACTCTCGCCGACGCGGCCTACGGGTATGGATAACGATCGGGATTAGGGTCTAATGGTGAGACGTTGCCTCTGAAAGTGGTACCGGCGTCCCATGGGCCCGATATTCTGGTCGGTGCCCAGGATGATACACCGGACTTCCCGGATTCGATCAGTGGGCACTCCCGTGTCCATAAACACTGGTCGATCCCGGGAGCACTAAGCCCGCAACGATAACTCCCAACATCTCATCATGCCGCTCCCGCGTGCTAGGATTCGACGTCTACGCTAGGGGTGTGAGCTATGGCTAGGGAGTCAACCGCCAAGTTTATTCCCCCTTGGCCCGACGGTCAAAGGCGGTCTTTTTCCCGCCGATGACAATGAAACACCCCGCGTAACCGTTAGATTCCTACTCCCTATCGATTTCCTAACCCTATGGACGCATCGGGAAGAGCCCCCGAAGGGGTTTCCACCAAAATCCCAGATTTGGGAACTACTCACAAAAATTCATGAAAAAGCAATCTAAATGAAATTTAACCGTTGGAATCATAATCGGACAATTGCAATGCGGAAGTAATAGAGTAATAAAGACAATACTAAAATTTTAGAAAGATCTGAAAACTTACAAAAGAGTAACAATTACAGCCGTCACAGGGAAATAAAACAGTAGAAAAAATAACAGCTCCCCGGTTTCTGGAACCCTAGGGGTTCTATATATAGGCCGTCGCATCAACCGATCGGTTGACAAGTCAACCGATCGGTTGATCCGTTACAAATAAATATCAGAAAACGGCGAGTTTTCACCCGATCACATGAACCGGTCGGGTGAGTTCTTGAGTGACCGGTTGGATCTTGAAGCAGTCGGGTGAATCGATCGGTTCGACGTCCGTGTCTTCAGCTCATCTTTTTCAGCTACAGATGAACCGATCGGGTGAGAGTCACCCGATCGGTTGGCGCTTTGCTTCGAGAAAACAGAGAATAGCCCCCGCTGAACCGGTCTGCGAACCGGTCGGGTGACTTCTTTGTGAGCTGTGGTAGAGACCGGTTGGTGCACGCGTGCATCACCCGATCGGTTGGAGATGACCAATCGATCGGGTGAGGGGCGGAAAGATGAATTCTTTGGCGTTCGACCCCCTGGATCACGCGTGACTTCTCTCGTTGCTCCGGGGACTTGGGATATCATCGTTAAACGTCCCCTACGTGGTCAATCCCCTGCAATCATGGATAAACAAAGAAAAGTGAAAGAAAACGGGAAAATACACGAAAACGAATAAGAGACGGTGGAGAAACACGGAGAAACACAAAAGAAAACATGCGTGAATATATGAAATATAAACATACGTCAGTCATCAGAAAATCCTGCCTCCTCGGCTGAAAAGCCTGCTGAAAGGCCTGCCTTTGTGGAACAAGAGCTGCTCCACGTCCAGCAGGAACAGACGCTCTCTGCTGCAACGGCTGTGCTGCAACAGGTGCTCTCCAAGGCTGCTTGATACTTGGACAATCCTTTAGAGAATGTGAAGCATCACCACAGCCCAAACACTGACCCAAAAGCCTCCGGCACTAGTCCTTCACATGACCCGGCTTGCCACAATGATTGCAAGTCTTCAGAACAGGCCCACCTGGCCTCTTGAACTGAGCTGGCTGGTTGGGCCTGAATCCTGGTCTCGGCACTGCCCTGGCCTGCTCCATAGGCCTCTTCCCAGCCCCAGAAGCAAGTCCTCTCCTCTGGCTCAGGTTCAGCTCCTACCTCCTCGCAGCCACCAGAACCTTCTGGTAAGACTCCAGATCACAAGAAGACACGAAACTCTGAAGCTCCAAAGCAAGTCCCTGCAGGAACCTCTGAGCCCTCTCATCAGCATCCTGCACCATCTTCGGTGCGAACCGACTCAGCCTGGTGAACTCCTGGTGGTACTGGTCCACCGTCAAGCTCCCTTGCTTCAGATCAATAAAGCGATGCAACATCTCCTTCCTAGCAGCCTTCAGAAAGAACTCCTCATTAAACCTGGACTTGAAGGTAGCCCAAGCTATCGGCTCCACCAACATCTTCTCTTCCGCATCCACCAGTTCCGAGCATTATCCTTGAGTTGCCGCTTCGCCAAATCAACCCATCCAGCCGGGCTGATCTTGGCCATCTTCAAGTTATCCTCAATGTTCCGAATCCACTCATCGGCAGCTAGAGGACCCTCAGACCCATCAAAATAAGCGGGACCCAGCTCCCGAAATTGCTTCGCTCCCGGCTCGGAGCGAGGGGCATCCTGGATTGCCCGAGCAGCTCGAGCAACTGGAGCATTCTAGACTTGCAGGAGCACGCCCTGCTGCACCTGTATCATCTGAAGCATCATCCGCATCATCTTCCCATTGGTGGGCTCCCTATCAGGCTCCTCGTCATGAGGGGGCGCGCTACCACCACCACGAGTAAATCGCCTTCCTGTCATCTAATGACGCAGAAAACAAAACAATTAGACTCATAGCTTAGGACTCGGATGTCGAATTTTAGTTGTTGGACAATCTAATATTATTATCGTTGATCCGATAATTCACAGTTACAGAAAGCGGACCTGCATGGGCCACCAACAAAACCTGTCACGCCCCGCTTCCCAAAAATGGAGGCGAGACATGAGAAGGTCCGCACAGACGTGGAGCTGTGAAGCCACACGCCTGATAAGCGTCGATATCTGAATATATATGCAGGTCCATGTAAGTGCAAACGGAACAACAATAATAATAACATGGTAAGGGAGACTGATACAAGTTAACCAATCTCAGAATTTGTCCACAACAATATTCAACATCAAAGAAAATCCACCATGCTAAAGGAAAGAGTCTAAAGGCCCAAAACATGGCCAACAAAATGACAACATAACAAAGTATTGGTGCTGCGCACCGACAACTACAGCAGTCGAAAATAAAGGGAAAAGCTCAACGAAGACACTAGGACTGGTCCCTGGTGTCCACGTACTCCTCCTCAGCAAACGCGGGTCCTGACTCGGCGTCAGCAAACACCACGTCCTCTCCAAAGAACTCTGGCTTAGGATCTAACATGTGTCACCCAAAAGAGAGAGGGGCACATGTCAGCAAGTCTAAAAGACTTGTGCAAGGAAACTGAAAGTAAACTAACAACCTAACAGTTCAAGTAGGATACAATGACATGACATTTAAGTATGATGCAACAGTTAAAAAGGACATGAAGGGACAAGCACGCACGATGTAGCAAAAGCTACCAAATCACTAATTCACGAATCACTTATCACGATTTTCACTTATCACGAATCACTTATCACGATTTTCACTTATCACTAATCACTTATCACGATTTTCACTTTGTGCTCAGAGTTTCCGTCTTTTGGCTAGAGTGGCTGATCGGGCCAACTCCTAAGCTCAAGCGACCGTTTAACCCTACCCCTCCACGTGTATCGAGCGTTGGAATTAGCAACACACTAGCTCGCTTCTGGATCACGAGCCAGGAAGTGTATTTGGCATAGGGGTGCACTTAGCCTTGATCACTGTGTAGGAGTCAAAATCTTACTCGCCGCAGCTTACATTTTAAAGTAGCGTGTGCTACACAATCACGATGAACAATCAATGTATGCAATGACATGAATAGATATTCGCGTACCGTTAATTGAAATTAAACATGACATACAAGCATGATGAAGGTGACGGATCTAGCTTCGTTGTCAAGCTAGATCAAAGGGCGTCTAGGCAGCTATCCTTTCACTGCCTAGTCTCTTTTACGCTAAAACAAGGAAATGGCCAAAGGTTTGGCCTAAAACCCTAAGTGGCAAGTTTCACTTGCCTAGCACCGAGGATGACGATCGCGAAGGTTCGTCTCACAATCGCTAATCTACGTGGAATGTCGCTGTTATGGAGGAACAATCATCAAAACAATAACCATTTTTATTAGGGTTTAACAAAAATCACATATGGGTTATGAGTATATTATAGGATCGAGTTATTACCGAATCGTTAGCGGAAGAACGATGCCGAGCAAGCACGACGACGGAAGAACGATCCGGGAAACTATGGCTCAGATCTGGAAACGGCGAGAAAACCTTGGAGAAATTGGGATTTGGGGTTTTGGGGGTTGGCCGATGGCCTAGGGGAGGTGGCTGGCGCAAGGAGGGGGTGAGGGGGCTCCGGGGATGAATGAGGAGAGCTAGGGAATGTTGGATGAGTATTGGGGAAGAAGGAGGCTCAGAAGGAAGTGAAAGAAGAAAGAAAATGATCGGGGGGTTTAAATAGGATTCGTGCGGCAGCTGGGCAAACCCTAGGTTTTTGACAGCGGTTAGTCGGTCAAAGAAGGTTGGCTGACCAACTAGTTTAAGAACTAGTCGGTCGGTAGACCGACTGTGACCGACTAAAAGCAAACAGTAACTCAGGTCGTCAAAATGGTCAAAGAACTCTAGTCGGTTAAAGAACAATGGCTGACCGACTAGTTTGCAACCTAGTCGGTCGAAAGACGTTCTTAGACCGACTAACGATAAACAGTAACTTAGGTAAAATTAATCGAAGGAACTAGTCGGTTTGAGAGCAAGTTCTGACCGACTAGTTTCACATCTAGTCGGTCGGTGGTTGTTCTTAGACCGACTAAGAGCAAACAATAACTTCTGAATTATTGATTTAATGAACTAGTTGGTTTGAGAAGAGTTCCTGACCGACTAGATTGGAATCTAGTCGGTTGGTTCTCCTTCTTGAACCAACTAAAGTGCACAAAAAGTCTCGAATCGAAGCGCAATGTTTCCGGGAAGATTCCTACGGCTTCTAAAATCAACATATCTCTAAGATATGAGCGATATGAAGCTTGTCACGAATGACTTACTCCAAACTCAACGATCTAAGGAAGAAGCTAGAAAATCACAACGAAACGAACGAAAACGAAAGCTACGGAGACAGAAACCATACATAAGGAGAAAATCCACCAAAACATATATATAATAGAGATAATCCAAATACATGAAAAACCAGTCGTTACAATGTCTCACCATCAAATTTAGTAACAAATAGCATAACCAAACTTACATACATGCATCAACATCATTCATGCATTTTGGAGTGGAAAAATTAACATTATCACACAAATCCAACTTCACCCAACACAATCCAACATGCTGAAATTGCAAGAACAGCTAGAAAGTCGGCATTTTTAACCATTTTCTATTGTGAATTTGACAAAACTTACTGAATGAAAGTTGGAGATATACTAATCATGGGTTCATTCATAAAATTTCATGCAGTAATGTGGACTGAGTGATTTATAGTGAATTAATTGGTGCAGCATGTCCAGACTGTTTTTCAAACAGAATTCTGGGCCTGTATTGAAGGCCAATTTTAAGCATGTTGGAGCTAGAATTTCGACATGTAACAAGACCAAGTTTAACAGAAATTCAGACATATTGCAAACATTGAATTATTACTCCTACTATTTGAACTCAACCTATGACAAATTTTATATGAATTTGGGGTAGGACTTCAAGATCTACAAATACACAAAGGGTAAATCAAACTACAGAGATCAAAATTGAAGGAGAAACACACATCAAAAATTCTGAATTTCAGGAAAGGGTAATTAGTTAATGAAAACAAAGAAAAATGTCATCTTTTTAATCTAATTCACATATAATCCATGGATTCAAGATCATAAGCAATAAAAATAGCATCATGGCATCCTCATAATCCCAAATAAAAATTCCTAAACCAAAGTTAGAATCCTACCTCAAGGAAGCTTCTCTCTTCTCTCTTCTCTTTTTCTCCCTTTCATCCTTCGTTCTCCTTGAAGAGCTAGGGTTTTTCTTGAGTTTTTTGTTAGCAAAATTAGGGTTTTGTGTCTTGGTGAAGAGGGGAAATAGGGGAGAGGGGTTCGGCCTGGTCTAGATAGGGAAGTACCCTTTCGAAATTATCCCTCAAGCTTCAAGTATTTACAAGTTTGCAATCACTTTATGCACACACAACTTAGGTATGTACGCCCAGCCGTTTTAGTCAAAAAGACCGTTTTGCCCCTGACTTTTCTAAAAATTTACGGGGTTGCCATTGACCCCTAACCCCTTTCACACTAACATGGCTCTCTCTACACATGTCCACGCACAACCATGCATGCATACCTGCATCACACACACACGTCTAACACATTGCTGCTGTTTTACGCTCACGACGTCATTCACACTTCTCCCGCACTCATTCTCGCTTTGTCGTCTCTTAGCCATGTATTTCAGCCCAATCCCCCTTGCACTACATCACATACGTCGATATCTATGCTAATTTCATGCCTACCCATGTATCGTAAGTAGAACTACCACGTTAGTTCAGTAGAATACTCGTATGGTTCGTGATAGGGCATGACATCCTACCCACCTCAGAACAAAGTTCATCCTCGAACTTCCAAAGTCCAATGTCTCTAGTCTAAGAAGAGAAATACTTCTAATTCCCAAGGCCTCTCTATGTATTACCCTACACCACTATCTTCACAAAATTTTTGCTCTCGATTATTACAAGAAACAGATACCGGGTTAAGATACTTACATAAACAGGTGAGGGTATCTGTCTCTCATCTCGTCCTCGCGCTCCCAGGTGGATTCACCAGGAGATTCTTGCTGCCACATGACCCTTACTAAATTAATGGCCTTCTTCTTCAGTATCTTCTGTCTCCGATCCAGGATGGCCACTGGTTGCTGTTCATAAGTCAAGTCGGGCGCACTTCAATCTCTGAGAAGTCCACGAGGTGACTAGGGTCTCCCACATATTTTCGAAGCTGAGGTACATGGAACACATCATGGATGCATTCAATTGAGGGAGGTAAGGCAAGACGATAGGCAACTTTACCAACACGAGCCAAGATCTCGAATGGACCAATAAATCTCGGGCTCAACTTCCCTCGTCTACCAAAACGAATCGTGCCACGCATCGGGGAGATCTTCAAGAACATATAGTCGCCTGGCTGAAACTTCAATGGACGCCTCTTTGTATCTGCCCAATGCTTATAGCGATCCTGAGCGATACGAAGATTCTCCTTGACTGTCCAAACCATGTCGATCGCTTCCATCACCAAATCATGCCCTAAGAGTTCACGGTCCCCAACATCGTCCCAGCTTAGAGGCGATCTACACTTTCTTCCATACAGAGCAGCAAACGGTGCCATTCCAATGCTTGCTTGATAAATATTGTTGTAAGCAAACTCCACCAGGTGTAAATGATCTTCCCAGGATCCCTTAAAATCCAGCATACACGCTCTCAACATGTCTTCGAGGATCTGAATAACTCGCTCGGACTGCCCATCTGTCTGAGGATGATATGTAGTACTAAACTTAAGATGAGTCTCCAAACTAGACTGCAAACTTCTCCAAAAATGTGAGGTGAATATAGTGTCCCGATCAGATATAATATTCAGGAAAGGGGAGAGGCTATAACAGACCTGCAACTCTTTGGTGTTCGGCCTTCACCTGCTGACAGACCAAACACGAGGCCACACTGCTGGCTATACTGCGCTTCATCCTATGCCACCAGTAATGATGTCGCAGGTCGCGGTACATCTTTTTCCCTCTTAAATTGGGGGAAACTATGGGTCTCCTTAAGCAATTCCTCTCGAATAGCACCAGCCGACACACATAGCCGAGTCCCAAATCTAAGAGAGCCATCTTCGTGAATGTGAAAGTCGGTCCGAAGTCCGGCCTCTATCTGTTCTCGGATCCTCTTTAGCTTTTCATCTCCTGACTGTACAGCCTTGATCTGGTCCACTAGATCGGACTGGACCTGCAAGCTCAACATAGTTGCTTTAACACCCGGAAGTACAATCTCTATCTCCATCTGCCACAGGGCCCACTGGAGCTGAGGCTGAGAGGTCAACATCATCACAGCTGGATATCTACTGAGTGCATCAGGGACCACGTTCACCTTCCCAGGGTGATACTGGAGATCGATATCATATTTTGCCATTAGCTCAAGCCATCGACGTTGTCTCATATTGAGCTCCTTCTGAGTGAACACATACTTCAAACTCTTGTGGTCGGTGTACACCTTGATATGCTCCCCTAGCAAAAAGTGTCTCCACAGCTTTAAAGAAAAAATCACGGCTGGCAGCTCCAAGGCATGTGTAGGATAGTTTAGCTCATGTGCCTTCAGAAGTCTAGAGGCATAAGCTACAACACGACCATGCTGATGTAGGACACAACCAAGCCCTTTGCCAGAAGCATCACAAAAGATCTCGAATCCTCCAGAATAATCTAGAATCGTCAGAACTGGTGCAGTAGTCAACCTTCTCTTCAACTCCTCAAATGCATGCTGACACTCGTCAGACTAGTGGGTAAGAGGTACCGATTTTTCCACTGCAGTCACCTTTTCTGGATCAACTGATATACCTTTTCCTGAAAGTATGTGTCCCAGAAAAGCCACTTTAGACAGCCAAAACTAGCACTTACTAAATTTGGCATATAATGCCTCAAAGTGTCTAGAACAATCCTCAGATGCTCTGCATGTTCTTCCTCATTCTTGGAATATATCAGGATATCATCAATAAAGACTACCACGAACTTGTCCAAATAGTCAAAGAATACCTGATTCATCAATCTCATGAAAGTAGCTGGAGCATTGGTCACACCGAAGGGCATCACCAAGAACTCATAATGTCCATAACGGGTTCAAAAAGCTGTCTTCGGAACATCAGACCCCCGAACCCTAATCTGATGATAACCGCTCTGAAATTCCAACTTTGAGTATACTCGGGACCCACCAAGCTGATCAAAGAGGTCATCAATGCGAGGAAGTGGGTACTTGTCCTTTTTGTCACCTTGTTCAATTCCCTATAGTCAATACACATCCTCCGAGATCCATCTTTCTTATTCACCAAAAGCACTGGTGCTCCCCAAGGTGACACGCTTGGCTGTATCAGCCCTCGGTCTGTTAAGTCTTTTAACTGATTACGAAGCTCAGCCAACTCAGGTGGTGCCATCCGATAAGGAGCCTTCGCAATGGGTTACGTGCCTGGTATCAAATCAATGGTGAACTCCAATGATCGATCAGGAGGAAGTCCATAAATGTCATCAGTAAAGACATTAGAAAATTCTCGCACAACCCTGGGTAAGACTGGCTCTGCCTCCATGGCCATCGCCAACACTTCTGCTTCCACTGGGGTTGCTCTGAATCGTACAGGTTCCAATGTACAACTACCGCTCCTGAATTCGAATTCTGGGTGATCGGGAATCTGGAAGACTGCCCTCCTTAATTTGCATTCAATAGTGGCACAAAACATCGCTAACCAATCCATCCCAAACATCGCTTCAAAAGTGGGAATCTCAATCACGAGGAAGTCAGCATATAACTCCCGACCACAGATTTCCACTGGACAGCAACGGAGACCTGAAGTACTCCTGATCACACCATTTCCTGTGTGAATGTTCCAACTAACGGTGAAGGAATCAACTGGTATTTCATTTTTGTCCACAAATTGTCGGGACAAGAAACAGTGTGAGGCCCCTGAATCAAAAAGTGCTAAGGTAGGAAAAGATGCTACTTTAACCATACCTAGACTACAACAAAGAAATCAAACCAACGTCTATCATAACTGAGCTACAAGTAATGTAATATAAAGTAAGGAGAGGGCCAGAACCATACCAGTGATAACCTGGCCTGCGTTTTCTGCCTCTACTGCTGTCATCGTGAAAGCCTGGGACTTTGGAGCAGAGTTTGTCTTCTAGTAGGCCTACCACTGAGGAGGCAAGGAAGGTCCTCTAGGTGCTGGTGTGCTTGGTCCAGCTGGTGCTGGGAAGGAAGGCCTCTGTGAACCAGGTGGAATAGCTCGCTACTGCATCGGCCTAGTAGTCACAGGTGCAACGGGGGTCAGGTAGGCACCCTGCTGCGGGTAGAACCTGCTAATGTGTCCTCGGCCACCACAAGTAAAGCATTGTCTAGCCCAAGTCCTACACTCCTTCTGCTCATAACTAGGCTTGCCACAGAATTGACATGTCAAATGTTTCTTTGTCACTGCAGGGGCTCCTGGCCTCTTGAACTGGGCCGTCTGTACTGGACGAGATAATGCCTTCTGTGATCCTGATGGTCACCTGTCACCTGTAGGCATTTTCCATATGCTCCGCAAATGGATCTCATATAATCTTGCCGCCTCAAGCACATCCTCCTGTGTGGCAAGTTTCTGTGTGGACATCGCCCCTCTATACTCCAGATCTAGTCCCATACGGAAGCGTCGGGCTCGGGTGGCATCAGTCGCAACAAGCTCCGAGGAAAACTTGCTCAGCAAGGAAAACTCGGCATCATACTCATCCATGCTTTGCCGGCCCTGAGTCAACTGCTCTAAACGCTCCCTAAGCTGATCCTTTGCTGTCTCTGGAAGGAACTTGGACTCAAAACGTTTCTTGAAAGTCTTCCAAGAGATAGGACCTTTCAGATGCCGCTCCTGGGCATCCCACCAGTCTCTAGCCTGATGGGTCAACTGCCTTTTTGCTGCATCAAACCAACTCTCAGGTGGAAATCCAACAGCTGTGAGGTCATCCTCTGTGCGCCCTAGCCACTCATCAACCTCCAGGGCTGTCTCCGTATCAGAAAAAGTCCTCGGCTTCATTGCCCTAAACTGCTTGAACCTTGGGGTCTTCTGATCCTGCATCTTGGTGAGCATCTCAGCTTGCTGACCCAGACTTGCCTGGAAACCCAACAAAATCTTCTCCATCAAAGAGGGCTTAGCGTGCTCCATCTCTGACGAAGATATCCCGTTTCCACTATGTAACGCCCCGCTTCCCAAAACACGACGGAAGCGAGAGAGTTACTGAGGTCCGTTTGAACTAGAGCGGTGAAACTCAAGTTCAATAAGCGTCTGTGGTAAAAACTCAGGAGAGGTCCTTACATGCTTTTCAGAAACAATAAAAATATTCATACATTACAAGCCAAATCCAGAATTTTAAATCTTCGTACACGCAATACATCAACAAGCCACAGCTGGGCCAAAGTAAAGACGTACACTCAACAATAACTGAAAGCAAACTAAAGTAAAGCAGCAACGGCAAAGTCCACTAGTCCTCCGCAGGGAGAGACTCGGCGTCAACAGCGAACTCCTGACTCTCCAAGTCAGGTGTCTCGTAAGGAACTTCCTAGTACTGAAGCTCAGAATCTGACATACATCCAAAAACATGAATGTATGTCAGTAAGGGTCTGCAAGTAAAGGTTAGAACCCAAGGCAAGGAATATACAAATTTATACTGCATTTAAGAGGCATTAATCATTTAAATGAGATAACGACGAAAGGATTAAACAAACTGATTATAAAATGATTTAAAGTAAAGACATCCTAACATGCAGTTCTAAGCAGTGTAGATCTTTTCTTTGTTTCATTAACATGTCAATTCAACTGAGACAATAATTTCAAGTTGCAAGTTTCACGATGTTAGCATTTCACGATTGTTAGCATTGTCAATTCTACAATAGGGTTCTCGCCCTTAGGACGTGATGAGTGAGTCGTTCTTCTCACGGGGGCTTACCGTGATTGGCGCTAACCCACCGCATATGGATGGTGCCCTTGAAGAGAGTACTCGTTCATACGCCTAGCAGCCGCTCAACCCTTACCCCACCCAAGATTTGTGCTGGAACACGAGCCAGCCTAACTCACGAATTACAAGCACGAATTTGTCAACTTACATGACATCACGAAAATCACGATTTCGCCTTCGAGGCGCACGATCTCACGATGTCACTCTCTATTGACCAAGCAAGATGTTCTTTTAATTTAAGTCGTCAACGTTTCATCATTAATTTACAACATTCACAATAAATAAAAGAATGGCGAACAGGTTGGTTTGATGAACATTTTACAGAAAATCATTTTTCTTTGTTATCATTAAAAATTTAGCATATGTCAAGTAAAAGACCAATTGAGCATCCAATTCCAAAAATACATTATAAATTGTATACTTGCCTGATTTCGATGATTTTAGTGCCGTTGGGTTCGTCTCGACGGGTATTATGTGTCGGTACTTCCGGTTCTCTGTTTTGGTTAAAGAATTCACAGAATTAGATATATTGCGCGATAATCAAAATATCGGGTTAATCCCCGAATTGGGTTTGTCTAATTTTATTGGGCTCTCTGGCTAGGGTGATGTCTATATCGTGTTACACTAACAAAATACGCCTCATTCATTCTGATATAGTCTAACAACAAGTTGCTAATATTTACTACCGGCCGGTTAATTTATAAATTAATAATTAATAACCTATAATACAAGCTAATGGTAGGGCTAATGGTAATGTTAACATCATTTTAATAATCTTACTTACTCTACACCTGCTACACATACTAGTTTGACTTGGGGTAAAAGTTAGCATGTTAAAAATATAACCCTAACATTTTTTTTAATAACCAAAAATAACTCTCTCTCATTTTACATTAAGAAGGCTGTCAACAAACTTATTTAATATATCTGTATACATTTAAACCCTTCATTCTTATAATATAACCCTCAAGGCTGTCACTTTCTATTATTCTCTCTCTTCTCTTTATCACTTCCCAGTCTCTGTCTCTTCATCTGTTCTCCTCTTTCATTTCTTTATACTTTATTTTATAACCTATACTAGGCTGTCACATATCCTTTACTGTTAACTACTCACCCTCTCCCTTTCTTTATTAAGCCCATTCCCTTTACTCTCTCTCTCAGTCTCTTTCTCAGTCTCTCTTCCTTCATTCTGTTTTTTATTTGTTTTCTTTTTTTTGTTCAAACATTGCAGCAGCGAAAAGGAAAGCGCAAGAGGAGGGCTTACTCGCGCACGGGAGAAAGGGAGCTAGGCTTCGGCGATCCAGGGCGACGGCAGCGATCCAGGCGGCGACGGCGATGGCGGCCCAGGGCTCCGGCGGCGGTTCTGCAGGCTGAGGGCGGCGGCGGGCTTCAGCTGGCGGCGGCCGGCGCGGGCGTGGTCGGGGGGGGGGGGGGGGGGGTCGGCGGCTGGAGCTAGGGCGGCGCGCGCGGCTGACAGCGAGGGTTAGGGGAGGTGGAGGCCTAGGGGAGAGAGATGGAGGAGGAAGAAGATGAAGGAGAGGGTTTGTGTTTTTTTTGTAAATCTGAATTTGTTTTCAGTTTGATTCTGAAAATGGTTTTTGGATCTGGAAATGGGTTTGATTTTTTTGTAGGAATCTGAAGTTGTTTCAGATTTGATGAATTGTTTTGGGAATTGGGTTGATTGGGCTTTGTTGTGGCTGATTTGTGTTTGGTGATTTTGGGGAAGATGAAGAACAGATTTGGGTTTGGAATTTGTTCTTGGTTTGATTTGGGGGAATGGTGAACAAGCTTGCAGAAAGTTGGGTGAAATGGATTTGCCGGTTCATTTAGCAGAGGCGATGTTGTGTTCTTAAAGAGATTAACAGGGGACATCCCCTTTTCATTTGTCAAGGAGATTTTAATAGGATTGGGACTGAATTAATGGCTAACTTAGACTAATTGGGTTTGCAGAGACGTATTGTCTGCTTTAAACGAAAAGAGAAGCCAACCTAATTTGACCAACTGAAGAGTATTTGCCAACGTGGGTTTCGTCGTTTTAGATAGAGTTAAGGTAAAAACGTAGTTAATCGTAATTAAGTAATTGTTAAATGTAAGTAATTAAAAAAAGTAATTAGGAATTTGTAATTAGAAAATTTTCGATGTAATTAATAAGGTAATTAGTGTAAGTAATTAGCGAGATAATTTAGTTAAACTTGACGGTAAATACTGACGACATGGTAAAATGAAAATAGTGACGCTCTCGCGTCAACTCGTACGGACGAAAAGCTAACTGGATGACAAAAGTAAAATACTAACACGCACGAGCGAAAACACGCTTAAAAATACTGGCCGTTACATTCTACCCACCTTAGGAAAAATTCCGTCCTCGGAATTCTCATCAACTAAGGAGTAGAAAACAAATACGGATATCGTTCTCGTATCTCATCTTCCCGCTCACAGGTAGACTCTCCTGGCGAGTCGCGACGCCACATCACTCTGACTAGATCAATTGTCTTATTCCTGAAGACTTTCTGACGTCGATCTAGGATCTCCACTGGTTGTTGTTCGTATGTCAGATCTGGTTGAATTGTAATCTCCGAGTAGTCCACAGCATGAGAAGGGTCGCTGATATAACGACGAAGTTGGGACACATGAAAGACATCATGAACTCCTTCCAAAGATGGTGGCAAAGCTAAGCGGTAAGCTACTTCTCCAACTCGCTCTAGCACATCGAATGGTCCAATATATCTCGGACTAAGCTTGCCTCTCTTCCCAAATCGAATCACTCCTCGATTTGGTGAAATCTTCAGAAACACATGATCTCCTGGCTGAAACTCCAGAAGACGTCGTTTAGCATCAGCCCAATGCTTATAACGGTCCTGGGCAATCCGAATCTTATCTCTGATATCTCGCACCACATCAACGGCTTCCACTATCATCTCTGGCCCCAAGAGCTCTCTATCACCTACGTCATCCCAACTTAATGGCGATCGACACTTCCTCCCGTAGAGAGCAGCAAAAGGTGCCATACCAATGCTCGCCTGATAGCTGTTGTTGTAGGAAAACTCCACCAGGTGCAGATGATCTTCCCACGAACCCTTGAGATCCAACATACAGGCTCTCAACATATCCTCTAAGATCTGAATGGTACGCTCTGACTGTCCATCCGTCTGTGGGTGATACGCAGTACTGAACTTCAGAATGGTACCCAGATTGGTTTCAGACTCTTCCAGAACTGAGATGTGAACCTCGTATCACGGTCTGATACAATGCTCACAAGGACTCCATGTAAATGCACGATCTCCTACACGACATAATTCACATCACGACTAGTACTAGAAAGAAATTATAAAGGCATGAGTTAGATCATTACCTCCATATACTTCCTTGCTAATATCTCCGTGGATTGGCCAACTCGGAAAGGTATAAAGTGCGCGTACTTGGTCAATCGATCAACGATGACCCAGATCGCGTCGTTCTGCTTGGTGCTCCAAGGTAAGCTAGTCACGAAGTCCATCGTGATGTGCTGCCACTTCCATTCGGGAATCGGCAGAGGTTGTAGTAGTCCAGCAGTGCGATGATGTTCAGCCTTCACTTGCTGACACACGAGACACTTGGCAACGCTACGTGCCACACTTCTCTTCATCCCATGCCACCAGAAATTCTGACGAAGATCCTTGTACATCTTAGTACCCCCAGGATGAATAGAATAAGGTGAACTGTGAGCCTCATTCATTAACTCCTCTCTGATATCTCCTGCATGCACGCAGATCCTACTACCATATCTCAAAGATCCATCCGCATGAATCAGAAAATCTGTCCGAAGTCCTGCTTCGATTTGTTCTCTGATCTTCTTCAATTTAGCATCTCTAGCTTGAGCAGTCTTGATTCGATCCACAATCGTCGATTGAATTTGCATGTTCATCAACGACGATGTGATTCCCGGTAGTATAGCTTCAACATTCATCCTTCGCAGATCCTGTTGCAATCTCCACTGAGCTGTGAGAATCATCACTTCGGGCAGTCGACTCAAGGCATCCGGTACGACATTCACCTTCCCAGGATGATACTGAAGATCGATGTCGTAGTCTGCCATTAATTCCAACCATCTACGCTGTCTCATATTCAGCTCCTTCTGTGTGAATATATATTTCAAACTTTTGTGATCAGTGAAAATTTTCACTTTCTCACTCAGCAAGAAATGCCTCCAAATCTTCAAAGCAAAGATGACGACAGCTAACTCCAAGTCGTGTGTCGGATAATTCTTCTCGTGGATCTTCAACTGTCACGAGGCATACGCGACCACATGATTGTGCTGGTGTAGAACACATCCAAGCCCCTTGCCTGATGCATCGCAGAAAATCTCGAAGCCTCCGCTTCTGTCTGGAATAGCTAAGACTGGTGCAGTAGTCAGTCTCTCCTTCAAAGTAGAAAGAGCTTGCTCATAAGAGTCTGACCAACTGAACTTAACATCCTTCCTTGTCAATCTCGTCATCAACTCAGCTATCCTCGAGAAATCCTTGATAAATCTGCGGTAGTATCCAGCCAATCCAAGGAAACTCCTGATGTCCGATGCCGATCGAGGTGTAGGCCATTCACTGACTGCTTTGACCGTCTCCGGATCCACTGAGATACCAGCTCCTGATACCACATGCCCAAGAAATGCAATTCTATCCAGCCAGAATTCGCATTTGCTGTACTTGGCATATAGTCGATGATGACGGAGAGACTCCAACACTATCTTCAAATGTTCTGCATGCTCCTCCTCGCTCTTCGAGTACACCAGGATGTCGTCGATGAAGATCACTACGAACTTGTCGAGGAAATCGTAAAAGATAAGGTTCATGAGATTCATGAACACAGCAGGGGCGTTGGTCACACCGAATGGCATGACAACGAACTCATAATGCCCGTACTTAGTCCAAAAAGCGGTCTTGAGTACATCTTCCTTCTTGACTCTGACTTGATGGTATCCGCTCCGGAGATCCAACTTCGAAAATACTCTCGATCCACCAAGCTGATCGAAGATATCATCAATACGGGGCAGTGGGTACTTATTCTTCACTGTGACATTGTTCAGCTCCCGATAATCCACGCACATTCTCCTCGAGCCATCCTTCTTCTTCACCAGTAAAACGGGTGCACCCCAGGGAGAAACGCTGGGATGAATGAAACCCTTCTGCAGTAGCTCGTCCAACTGTTTCCTCAGCTCTTCCAACTCAGCAGGAGCCATACGGTACGGCGCCTTCGAAATTGGTTGAGCCCCTGGCATGAGGTCGATGCCGAACTCCAACGCTCGATCGGGCGGCAGTCCAGAAATGTCTTCAGGGAAGACGTCTTCGAATTCTCTCACTACTGCAGGCTTCTCTGGCTCTGCTATCAAGGATGCAACGGTCAATTGGTACGGCTGGGCTCGGAACTTGACGGGTCCAAGGGAATGTCCTCCGCTGACAAACTCGAATACTGGGTGGTCAGGAATTTCGAACACCACTTTCTTCCGATGACAGTCGATCGTGGCGTAAAAAGTTCCTAACCAGTCAATGCCGAGAATAGCATCAAAATTGGATAGGTCGTGGACAATGAAATTAGCATATAGTTCGTGTCCACTAACCACCAATGGGCATGGTCTACATCCCAGTGCAACCTTCACCACACCATTCCCAGTTGTAATATTCCAACACTTGGGAAGTGTATAGGTGGATATCGAGTGTTCGACTACGAACTTCCGAGATAGAATGCACATGGAAGCTCCAGAATCGAATAGGGTCAAGGTCGGTTGAGATGAAACTAAAATGACACCTAAGGGTAATATACAACTAAATTAACATGGATCTAACTAATCAAATATAATGCATAAATAAGAAAGACTAGTCTAGAGGTTACCTGCAATCACGTCGTCCTTAGCTTCAGCCTCAACGGCTGTCATATTGAATGCACGACGCTTAGGCGGATTGACCTGCTGGAAAGCTCGTTCCTGTGGAACCAGAGGTGGTCCGCGCTGTCCAGGTGCTGGTACGGTCCGCTGTGCAGGTCCAGGTGGTCGAGAACCGTGGGTGCAATCCTTTGCAGCATGAGTAGGCGATCCACAGATCAAACACTGATTCAACATCCTCCTACAGTCTTTCTTCACATGACCGAGCTTGCCGCAGAAGTGGCAAGTCAGCTCCGCTCGATTGGGGATAGGTGCAGCTGGCCTTTTGAACGGTGTGGTCTGAACAGGACAAAAACCAGGCCTAGGTGCACTCCTCTGTAGCTCCATCGGGCGCTTGCCCGTCTGACGTGCCCTCTTCTGATAAGCTACCTGCTCGTGCTTCTTTGCAGCTACTAGGACTTGCTCATGAGTGGTAAAGGTGTGCCCGGACAACACACCCTGTATGTCCAGATCTAAGCCCTGTAGAAAGCGGTGTGCACAGTCCTCCTCATCTGCTACTAGTGTAGGGGCGAATCGACTCAGCATGGTAAATTCCGCCTCATACTCATCGACTGTCCTGGTGCCCTGCTCCAGGTTGATGAAGCGCTGCTACATCTCCCTCTTTGCAGCCTTCAGGAAGTACTGGGCGTCAAACCTCTTATGAAAGGTAGCCCAAGGAATCGGCTTGGTCAGCCTAGCTTCTTCAGCATCCCACCAATGACGGGCATTATCGGTCAGCTGTTTCTTGGCGAGTTCCACCCACTCGTTTGGATTGACTCGGGCAAGACCCAAGTTAGCCGTAGTGTTGCGAAGCCATTCCTCGGCCGCTAGTGGGCCCTCTCGTCCAGAGAAGTTCGTCGGATGCATCTCTCGGAACTGTTTGGCACCAGGCTCATAACGGGGTGGCGGAGGTGGTGGTGGAGCCTGACGTCCCTGTCGGACTAAATGGTGCTGAACTTCCAGCATTTCCCTCATCACTCCAAGCATCTGGAGGATGTCGTCCTCTCCGCCTCCAGCAGATCCGGATCCTTGTCGGGTGTTTCGTCGCTCAGCCATACTGAGATAAGGAAATCCCGAGTTAATCTCGTGTATCTAGATGTTTTGGCTAATGAAAAATATTCTCATTGTTCTGAATTCGCAAATGTAGGGCCTGCATGGGCCACCACTAAAACCTGTAACGCCCCGCTTCCCAAAACACGACGGAAGCGAGAGAGTTACTGAGGTCCGTTTGAACTAGAGCGGTGAAACTCAAGTTCAATAAGCGTCTGTGGTAAAAACTCAGGAGAGGTCCTTACATGCTTTTCAGAAACAATAAAAATATTCATACATTACAAGCCAAATCCAGAATTTTAAATCTTCGTACACGCAATACATCAACAAGCCACATCTGGGCCAAAGTAAAGACGTACACTCAACAATAACTGAAAGCAAACTAAAGTAAAGCAGCAACGGCAAAGTCCACTAGTCCTCCGCAGGGAGAGACTCGGTGTCAACAGCGAACTCCTGACTCTCCAAGTCAGGTGTCTCGTAAGGAACTTCCTGGTACTTGATCGCGCCCTGGATACACGTCCCGGAGCGACGGTTGTAGTTTTACCGCAAGCGCACGGTAAAGTGGCGAGCGGGTATCGAACACGAGGAGGTGGTGTTGGCTCCAATCTATCCTAGGTTAGTTTGACTACTAATATTTTATTGGTGGAGATGGCTATGGTATGATGTAATGGAAATGGTGATGGATGTCGGTGTCGATGATAAAGAAATCGGTCAAATATCGATTCAAATACAATATAATAAAGAGGGAACTTGCCTTGCGGCGATCCTGTCACAATCGTCGGGCAAAGTATGGGGATATAAAATCAAATAAAGACGTCTAGGACTAGGGAATTCCCACTACGGATCGTCATACATCATCGTAAATAGTGAATCTCAATATTACTAGACTTGTGTTGAGGTGAACTAGTCGTAACTGAATATAGAACCAAGCTCACGCTCTCGCGCTATTGCCGGTCTATAGCAACCTAGATTAGAGCCCAATCTCTTGCAAACCCTAACCTAAGCCACTAGCATGAAGATCGACGTCATCGTTCAATCGCTCCTCGAGCCCACTCTCGTGCAAACTCGAGTTACGATCTAGGTTGTGATAGTTCGTATTCGTCCAATCTCTTGCAAACGAATATGGGTATAGATTTACAATTAAAAATCCTAGCTTTGGTCCAATCTCTTGCAAACCAAATCTAGAGAAACCCAATTGTAAACCTAAATCGAATATCTAGGCCTTCCCATCGATTAGAATCCAATCTCTTGCAAATCCCAAATCGATGGAAATCCCTAGCTATCCGTAGTAAATCAATCACAACCTAACCTCCTAGCAATTCTAGCAATTTAGAAATTCATTCATCACAAATATGAAATTAGATCCATAGGGTTCATCCCCAAACCCTAGAACAACAAATCTACTCTAGCATAGCAATAAGGATATGAGAATCAATAGAAATCATTGCTTGCATACAAAAAGATAGAAAAACAAAGATTCAAATAAAAAGAAGAAAATACTTAGCTTGATGAAGATCTTCAATCCAAAATACAAGCTTTTAGATCCAAGAGGGGGCCTAGGGCATGGCCTAACCTCTAAAATAATCCTAAGAAAAACATATATGGGGGCTAAGAAAACATAATGGGATCCCCTCTAATGGTGGCTACAAACCCCCTTAAATACTCCCCCAAAAACCCTAGCAAGAAACCCTAGAAAACCCCTCAAATTCGTGCCCAAAAACAGCCCAAACCGCAACTTTAAATCTGGGCCCAGGCCGCACTCGGCCGAGTGGAACATGTGACCCGGCCGAGTGGAAATTCCAGAACTGCAGCATCAACTTGCAGAAATTCCCCAGATTTCATCCGACCTCTGATTTGCGTGTTCTTGGCGGCGTTGGAATAGTCATGAAGTCTATTATCTATAAAAAATATGAGAAAAATACTTTGCTTGCTGGAATGATAGCAGATTTGAAAAGAGTAGGAGGATGTCTGAAAATCTGGGCGACGTGTGTCCTCGGCATCACTCGGTCGAGTGGCAAATGTCACTCGGCCGAGGGGCATTTGGTACTCAGGCGGACGGCTTTCGTCACTCGGCCGAGTCGGGCTTCTGGGGCAGACTGACGGATTACAGTAAGTTGGACATTTTGGCTTGCCGTCGTCTGGGTGCCACTCGGGTGGACGGAGTCTCCGCACTCGGTCGAGTCGGCGTGCGATGCTCGGCCGAGTGCACGCTGATACATCTCTGTTGCGTGTCTGATCTGGCCAGCCGAGCGGGGTCTCAATGCTCGGCCGAGTGACTCCTTCACTCGGCCGAGTGGCATGCTGAAAATGCCCAATCTTCATCTTTTCGCTCCCCCGTCGCTCCTACGACGTTCTTTCATCTTCCACTCCTCTTCCATTGCAGAATACCCCTCAAAAGGGCCATGGTTGACACTCCGGAGTGGGTGCAAATCCTCTTGATCTCACAATCGATCCAAATCGCTCCATATTTCCGGAAATACGACAAAAACAAGAAATAGTGAAAAGTATCGCAATATTGTCGAATAATCGTGAAAAGCGTGATATGGGCGATCAAAACGGTATGCAAATATGCAGAAAAAAGGTGTAAAATATGGAGTGATCAGTACTGAAGCTCAGAATCTTACATACATCCAAAAACATGAATGTATGTCAGCAAGGGTCTGCAAGTAAAGGTTAGAACCCAAGGCAAGGAATATACAAATTTATACTGCATTTAAGAGGCATTAATCATTTAAATGAGATAACGACGAAAGGATTAAACAAACTGATTATAAAATGATTTAAAGTAAAGACATCCTAACATGCAATTCTAAGCAGTGTAGATCTTTTCTTTGTTTCATTAACATGTCAATTCAACTGAGACAATAATTTCAAGTTGCAAGTAGCACGATGTTAGCATTTCACGATTGTTAGCATTGTCAATTCTACAATAGGGTTCTCGCCCTTAGGACGTGATGAGTGAGTCGTTCGTCTCACGGGGGCTTACCGTGATTGGCGCTAACCCACCGCATACGGATGGTGCCCTTGAAGAGAGTACTCGTTCATACGCCTAGCAGCCGCTCAACCCTTACCCCACCCAAGATTTGTGCTGGAACACGAGCCAGCCTAACTCACGAATTACAAGCACGAATTTGTCAACTTACATGACATCACGAAAATCACAATTTCGCCTTCGAGGCGCACGATCTCACGATGTCACTCTCTATTGACCAAGCAAGATGTTCTTTTAATTTAAGTCGTCAACGTTTCATCATTAATTTACAATATTCACAATAAATAAAAGAATGGCGAACAGGTTGGTTTGATGAACATTTTACAGAAAATCATTTTTCTTTGTTATCATTAAAAATTTAGCATATGTCAAGTAAAAGACCAATTGAGCATCCAATTCCAAAAATACATTATAAATTGTATACTTGCCTGATTTCGATGATTTTATTGCCGTTGGGTTCGTCTCGACGGGTATTACGTGACGGTACTTCCGGTTCTCTGTTTTGGTTAAAGAATTCACAGAATTAGATATATTGCGCGATAATCAAAATATCGGGTTAATCCCCGAATTGGGTTTGTATAATTTTATTGGGCTCTCTGGCTAGGGTGATGTCTATATCGTGTTACACTAACAAAATACGCCTCATTCATTCTGATATAGTCTAACAACAAGTTGCTAATATTTACTACCGGCCAGTTAATTTATAAATTAATAATTAATAACCTATAATACAAGCTAATGGTAGGGCTAATGGTAATGTTAACATCATTTTTAATAATCTTACTTACTCTACACCTGCTACACCTACTAGTTTGACTTGGGGTAAAAGTTAGCATGTTAAAAATATAACCCTAACATTTTTTTAATAACCAAAAATAACTCTCTCTCATTTTACATTAAGAAGGCTGTCAACAAACTTATTTAATATATCTGTATACATTTAAACCCTTCATTCTTATAATATAACCCTCAAGGCTGTCACTTTCTATTATTCTCTCTCTTCTCTTTATCACTTCCCAGTCTCTGTCTCTTCATCTGTTCTCCTCTTTCATTTCTTTATACTTTATTTTATAACCTATACTAGGCTGTCACATATCCTTTACTGTTAACTACTCACCCTCTCCCTTTCTTTATTAAGCCCATTCCCTTTACTCTCTCTCTCTCAGTCTCTTTCTCAGTCTCTCTTCCTTCATTCTGTTTTTTATTTGTTTTCTTTTTTTTTTGTTCAAACGTTGCAGCAACGAAAAGGAAAGCGCAAGAGGAGGGCTTACTCGCGCACGAGAGAAAGGGAGCTAGGCTTCGGCGATCCAGGGCGACGGCAGCGATCCAGGCAGCGACGGCGGCGGCGGCCCAGGGATCCGGCGGCGGCTCTGCAGGCTGAGGGCGGCAGCGGGCTTCAGCTGGCGGCGGCCGGCGCGGGCGTGGTCGGGGGGTCGGCGGCTGGAGCTAGGGCGGCGCGCGCGGCTGACAGCGAAGGTTAGGGGAGGTGGAGGCCTAGGGGAGAGAGATGGAGGAGGAAGAAGATGAAGGAGAGGGTTTGTGTTTTTTTTGTAAATCTGAATTTATTTTCAGTTTGATTCTGAAAATGGTTTTTGGATCTGGAAATGGGTTTGATTTTTTTGTAGGAATCTGAAGTTGTTTCAGATTTGATGAATTGTTTTGGGAATTGGGTTGATTGGGCTTTGTTGTGGCTGATTTGTGTTTGGTGATTTTGGGGAAGATGAAGAACAGATTTGGGTTTGGAATTTGTTCTTGGTTTGATTTGGGGGAATGGTGAACAAGCTTGCAGAAAGTTGGGTGAAATGGATTTGCCGGTTCATTTAGCAGAGGCGATGTTGTGTTCTTAAAGAGATTAACAGGGGACATCCCCTTTTCATTTGTCAAGGAGATTTTAATAGGATTGGGACTGAATTAATGGCTAACTTAGACTAATTGGGTTTGCAGAGACGTATTGTCTGCTTTAAACGAAAAGAGAAGCCAACCTAATTTGACCAACTGAAGAGTATTTGCCAACGTGGGTTTCGTCGTTTTAGATAGAGTTAAGGTAAAAACGTAGTTAATCGTAATTAAGTAATTGTTAAATGTAAGTAATTAAAAAAAGTAATTAGGAATTTGTAATTAGAAAATTTTCGATGTAATTAATAAGGTAATTAGTGTAAGTAATTAGCGAGATAATTTAGTTAAACTTGACGGTAAATACTGACGACATGGTAAAATGAAAATAGTGACGCGCTCGCGTCAACTCGTACGGACGAAAAGCTAACTGGATGACAAAAGTAAAATACAAACACGCACGAGCGAAAACACGCTTAAAAATACTGGCTGTTACACACTATCCATTCTGCAAGAAAAGGACAGCACAAGAGGAATTAGTACCATATGTGATGGCATTAAAGTGTGTCGGATGTAACATCCTTTCGCATATCGTAGTGAGACCGACCTGCATGGGTCACCACTAAACCTGTCACGCCCCATTCTCACATATACCTTATATGACGTCCCATAGTGGGAAAGGGATGATGGAGCCTGACAAGCCGCAGTATTACACCAAGCGTGAAAAGTAACACAACAAGCAGGCCACAGCAAATGCTGGGATCATACAGCACAGATATTGTCACGACCCGCTTCCCTAAAATGGAGGCGAGACGTGAGAAGGTCCGCTCAAGCGTGGAGCTGTGAAGCTGCACGCCTGATAAGCGTAAATTTAGTATAAGCAGGTCCCTGTAATTGCAAACGAAACAACAACAACAATAATAATAAGATGAGACGGATATGAGATACCAATCCCACAGTTTGTCCACAAAATATTCAACATCACAGAAAAGCCACCATGCTAAAAGAAAGAGTCTAAAGGCCCAGAACAAGGCCAAACAAAACACAAATATAACAGAGTATCAAACTAGGTGCCACGCACCGACAACCCAAGCAATTTAACAAAACTAGACGTAGACACTAAGACTGATCTCCAGTGTCTACGAAGTACTCGTCCAACACGGGCGCAAGCTCGGCGTCCGCAAACACCTCACCCTCAACAAGTAACTCTGGCTCGGGGTCTAATATGTGTCACCCAAAAGATAAAAGGGGCACATGTCAGCAAGTCTAAAAGACTTGGGCAAGGAAACTGAAAGTAACTAACAACTAGCACTTACAACATTAAACAATGACATGACAGTTTAGTTTGTTGCAGCAGTTTAAAGGAGAGACAAGCACACACGATGTAGCGAAAGCTACCAATTCACTAGTCACTTTTCACTTATCACTGTTTATCACTTAGTGCATAGAGAGTCCACCTGCTGGCCAGCTCGTGGCTCAGGCCGCTTATCTCTTATCACTATTAATCACTTGTACACTAGAGATTTCGCCTGCTGGCCGGAGTGGCGGATCAGGCCAACTCGGGGCTCAGGTGGCCGCATATCTCTTACCCCACCCATGTGTGTCGAGCGTTGGGGTTTCCAACTACAGGGCTCGCTTCTGGAACACGAGCCAGGAAAATAATAGTATTGTAGCGTGTGCTACGCAATCACGATGAACAATCAATATGCAATGCCATGAATAGATAATTGCGTACCGTTAATAGGAATTAAACATGACAGGCAAAGATGCAGGGATGATATGAACAGATAATTGCGTACCGTTAATTGAATTTAAACGTGACATACAAGCATGATGAGAGTGACAGATCTAGCTTCGTTGTCAAGCTAGGTCAAAGGCGTCTAGATGGCTATCCTTTCACCGTCTAGTCTCTTTTACGCTAAAGCAAGGGAAATGGCCTAAGACATGGCCCAAACCAAGAGATGCAAGTTTCACTTGCCTGATACCGGGGTTGACGAGCAATGAAGATCGTCACACGAGCTAACTACGGAATAGATCGCTGTTATGGAAAAACAATTAGTAGCACAATGATTCTAAATCGATTTCTTATTAGGATCCTAACATTCTAATAATCCATTTTATTAGGGTTTCACAAATGTCAATGTGAGTTATGCTAAAACTAAAGGAATCGAGTATTACCGTGAAGAAGCGGAGGAACGATGCCGAGCAACCACGGCAACGGAAGAACGATCCGGCTCAGATCTGGAAATGAGGGAAAAATATGGAGAAATGGGTTTTGATGTGGATTTTGGGGGTTTGATGAAGGTTTGGGGAAGATGGAAGGTGGGTTGTGACAAGGGAGGGTTTGGATGATGGAGGATGAGCTTGGGATGAAGGATCAATGGCTTGAGGAAGATGGGGGCTCAATGGGGGAGAAATTAGGGTTTTAGGTCGTGAGGGAGAAGAAGAAAACGTTTGGAGGGGTATTTATAGAGTTTGGTGGCGGATAGGGCAAAACTAAGGTTTACAGCACTGGTTAGTCGGTCAAAGAACAACCACTGACCGACTAGTTTGGGAACTAGTCGGTCGGTTGACCAATGCAGACCGACTAAGTGCAAACAGTAGCTTCAGTCGAAAACCTGAACTAAGAGTTAGTCGGTCAAATAGCAACTACTGACCGACTAGTTTGGGAACTAGTCGGTCGACGAACGTTCTTGGACCGACTAAGAGTAAACAGTAACTCGACTGTACAGAAGAACTAAGAATTAGTCGGTCTGAGTACAAAACTTAACCGACTAGTTTAACAACTAGTCGGTCGAAAGATGAACTTAGACCGACTAAGAATAAACAGTACTGATACCAAGAAAATAGTAAATGAGTTAGTCGGTCAAAGAAGCATTGCAGACCGACTAGTTTGCAACCTAGTCGGTCAACCAACGTTCTTAGACCGACTAACGACAAACAGTAACTCCTGAATAACTTTTTAAGCCCGCTAGTCGGTTCAAGAAGGTTTTTCGACCGACTGGATCGTCATCTAGTCGGTCGGTGCCCCTTCTTATACCGGCTAACGTGCACCAAAAGTTCCGAAATGGAGTGCGAAGCTCCGGGATGGTTTCCTAAGTCTCCTAGGCTCGTTCTAGCTTTAAGATATCGACGTTATGAAGCCCGTCACGAATGACTTACTTCAAACACGCCGACCGACGGAAGAATCTAGAGAATCACGACGAAACGAACGAAAATGAAAACTACGGAGACGGAAAAAGAAATCTCAACAAGGGAAAGTAACCAAATACATAAATATTTATAATAAAATCCATACATGAAAACCAGTCGTTACATCCTCCCCAACTTAAGAAAATTCCGTCCTCGGAATTCCCAACACTCACGTGTCCGGGAACAAAAGTGGGTAGCGCTCTCGCATCTCATCTTCTCTCTCCCAAGTAGACTCTCCTGGCGAACCGTGTCGCCACATCACTCTAACAAGATCGACGACCTTGTTCCGAAGTGACTTCTGACGCCTGTCCAGAATCTGCACTGGATGCTGGTCATACGTCAAATCTGGGCGAACGGCGATCTCCGAGAAATCCACGGCTTGAGACGGATCGCTGATGTATCGACGAAGCTGCGACACATGGAAAACATCATGGAATCCTTCCAAGGATGGCAGCAAGGCTAAGCGGTAAGCTACTTCGCCGACCCTCTCCAAAACATCAAACTGTCCAATGTATCGCGGGCTCAACTTCCCTCGCTTCCCAAAACGAATGACTCCACGATTCGGGGAAATCCTCAGAAACACTTGATCCCCGGGCTAAAACTCCAAAGGAAGACGTTTAGCATCCGCCCAATGCTTAAAACGGTCCTGAGCAATCCTCAGCCTCTCCCGAATGTTCCTGACGACCTCCACAGCCTCCACAATCATCTCAGGCCCCAACAGCTCCCGATCACCAACGTCATCCCAACTCAATGGCGATCGACATTTCCTCCCATACAAAGCGGCGAAAGGCGCCATGCCAATAGACGCCTGGTAGCTGTTGTTGTAAGAGAACTCCACCAAGTGTAGATGGTCCTCCCACGAACCCTTGAAATCCAACATGCACGCCCTCAGCATGTCTTCCAAAATCTGAATTATCCTCTCAGACTGGCCATCCGTCTGCGGATGGTACGCCGTGCTGAAACTCAGACGCGTACCCAAGCTCTTCTGCAAACTCTGCCAGAACTGAGATGTGAACCTCGTGTCCCTGTCCGACACGATACTCACGGAGACTCCATGAATTCACACGATCTCCTGCATGATTCACGTTACATCAATATCCAAACTAGGAAAAGGAAATAAAAACGGAGAGTAAAAGAATTTACCTCCATATATCTCCTTGCTAGCGCCTCAGTGGACTGTCCCACTCGGAATGGAATAAAGTGCGCGGATTTGGTCAATCGATCTACGATCACCCAAATCGCGTCATTCTGCTTCGGACTCCGAGGTAGTCCAGTCACGAAATCCATAGTGATGTGTTGCCACTTCCACTCCGGAATCGGAAGCGGTTGTAGCAACCCGGCCGTACGCTGATGCTCCACCTTCACTTGCTAGCAAACCAAGCACTTGGCTACACTCCAAGCCATACTCCTCTTCATGCCAAGCCACCAAAAATTCAGACGAAGATCCTGGTACATCTTGGTCCCACCAGGATGCACGGAATACGGCGAACTGTGTGCCTCCACCATCAACTCCTCTCTGATATCCCGAGCTGGCACACACAACCTGGCTCCAAACCTCAGCGAGCCATCCTCATGAATCAAAAAGTCAGTCCGCAGACCAGCTTCAACCTACCCTCGAATCCTTACCAATTTCGGATCTCCGGCCTGACTCGCCTTAATCCGATCCACGACCGTTGACTGCACCTGCATGTACATCAACGAAGAAGCCTCTCCAGGAAGAACAATCTCCACTCCGGACTCGTAAAAATCCTGCTGCAATCTCCACTGCGAAGTCAAAACCATCACCGCGGGAAGCCTACTCAAAGCATCTGGCACCACATTCACCTTGCCAGGGTGATACTGCAAATCAATCTTATAATCTGCCATAAGCTCCAACCATCGACGCTGTCGCATGTTGAGCTCCTTCTGGGTAAAAATATACTTCAAGCTTTTGTGATCGGTGAAGATTTTCACTTTCTCACACAGCAAGAAGTGCCTCCAAATCTTAAGAGCAAACACAACAGCAGCCAACTCCAAATCATGCGTCGGGTAATTCTTCTCATGAACCTTGAGCTGACGAGACGCATAAGCCACAACATGCCCGTGCTGATGCAACACACAACCGAGACCCTTGTCAGAAGCATCGCAAAAGATCTCAAATCCACCGCTGCGATCAGGCACAGCAAGAACAGGGGCAGTCATCAGTCTCTCCCTCAGAACACCAAAAGCATTCCCACAATCATCCGACCAAACAAAAGGTACATCCTTCCGCGTCAATCTGGTCATCGGCTCGGCAATACGGGAAAAGTCCTTAATGAAACGCCGATAATATCCCGCCAAATCAAGGAAACTCCGGATCTCGGATGCTGACGACGGAACAGGCCACTCTCTGATGGCCCTAATCTTCTCGGGATCCACAGAAATACCATCTCCAGTCACCACATGCCCGAGAAAAGCAACTCTATCCAGCCAAAACTCGCACTTTGAAAACTTAGCATACAACCGATGCTTCCTCAGAATCTCCAACACCGTCCTCAAGTGCGAGGCATGCTCTTCCTCCGACTTCGAATAGATCAGAATGTCGTCAATAAAGATAACGACAAACTTATCCAAAAAGTCATAGAAAATCAGGTTCATCAGATTCATGAAAACTGCGGGTGCGTTGGTTACGCCGAAAGGCATAACCACAAACTCATAGTGTCCATACTTCGTCCTGAACGCTGTCTTCGGAACATCATCCTTCTTCACCTTCAACTGATGGTAACCACTCCTCAAATCCAATTTAGAAAACACACTCGAACCTCCAAGCTGATCAAAAATATCATCGATGCGAGGCAACAGGTATTTATTCTTGATGGTCACCACATTCAACTCCCGATAGTCCACGCACATGCGACGTGAACCATCCTTCTTCTTCACCAACAACACCGGTGCTCCCCACGGGGACACACTGGGATTAATGTAACCCTTCTGCATAAGCTCATCCAACTGCTTCCGCAACTCTTCCAATTCTACAGGCGCCATATGATATGGTGCCTTCGAAATCGGCTGCGCACCTGGAATCAAATCAATAGAAAACTCGAAAGCTCGATCAGGCGGTAATCCAGACATCTCCTCGGGGAAGACGTCATCAAAATCTCGCACCACAGCTGGCCTCTCCAACTCCATCTGCATAGATACAACCTCCACCGGTCTGGCCCGAAATCTGACAGGACCAAGCGAACTGCTACCACGGCTGAACTCAAATACTGGATGTCCGGGAATCTCGAACACCAACCTCTTCATTCGACAGTCAATCGTAGCATAGAAGCTCGCAAGCCAATCCATCCCAAAGACCGCATCGTAGTTGGTGATGTTGTGGACAATAAAATCAGCATAAAGCTCATGTCCACAAACCACCACAGAGCAAGGGCTACACCCACGATGCACCGAGACTACTCCATTTCCTGTAACGATGTTCCAACTCTTGGAGAGAAGGGACGTCGACAAGGAATGCTTCTCCACGAAACTCTGGGCCAAAATGCACATTGACGCACCTGAGTCAAAGAGGACTCGGGCAGGGAACGTGCAAACCAAAACCACACCTAACAAATAGTCTAATCAATCAAATCTTACTCTAGCAACATTCATACACAAGCAACCAATATAATTTTAACAATCAACTAATTAAGGAAGGAACAACTAGATTGAAAGTTACCTGCAATGACCTCATCCATGGCCAAAACCTCCTCCTCGGTCATCAGAAATGCCTGCCTCCTCGGTGGAACAGCCTGCCAAAAGGCATGCCCTTGTGGAACAAGGGGTACCCCACGACCAGCGGGCACCGGGGCTCTTTGCTGCAACGGCGGGGCGGCAATAGGTGCCCTCCAAGGCTGCTTCAACCTCGGGCACTCCCTGAGAGCATGGGCGGGATCTCCACAGGCAATACATTACCCTAAGAACTTCCTACACGATTCCTTGATATGGCCCGCCTTGCCACAGAAATGGCAAGTCCTCCGAACAGGCCCTCCTGGCCTCTTAAACTGAACCGGCTGGTTCGGCCTGAATCCAGGTCTAACCACAGCTCTCGCCTGTTCCACAGGCCTCTTCCCAGCACCAATAATAGACCCCCTCCTCTGGTTCACGAGCAGCTCCTGCCTCTTGGCTGCTACTAAAACCTTCTGATAAGATTCCCGGTCAGAAGAGGTCACAAAACTCTGGAGCTCCGAAGCAAGTCCCTGCAGGAACCTTTGAGCTCTCTCCTCAGCGTCCTGCACCATCTTCGGTGCAAACCGACTCAGCCTCATGAACTCTTGGTGATACCGGTCCACCGACGAGCTTCCTTGCTTCAGATCGATAAAATGCTGCAGCATCTCTTCCCTGGCAGCCTTCGGGAAGAAATCACCATCAAATCTGGCCTTGAAGGTAGCCCAGACGATCGACTCCTCCAACATCTTCTCTTCAGCATCCCACCAATTTCTGGCGTTATCCTTCAGCTGGCGCTTCACCAAGTCAACCCAACTAACTTCGTTGACCTTGGACATCTTCAGATTGTCCTCGATATTCCTCATCCATTCATCAGCAGCTAGTGGACCTTCGGTTCCATCAAAATATGCAGGACCCAGCTCCCTGAACTGCTTCGCCCCAGGCTCAGGGCGAGGGGCTTCTACCACCCGAGCAGCTTGAGCCACCGGAGCATTCTGTACCTGTAGAAGCACACCTTGCTGAACTTGCATCATCTGCATCATCATCCGCATCATCTCTCCGTTAGTGGGCTCCCGCTCAGGCTGCTCGTCATGAGGGGGCGCACCACTACCACTACCACGGGTGATTCGCCTTCCTGCCATCTAATGACACAGAAAACGAAACAATTAGACTCCTAGCTTAGGGCTCAGATGTCGAACTTATTTGTTGGACAATCTTATGTTATTATTGTTATCCCGATAATTGCAGTTACAGAAGGACCTGCATGGGCCACCACTAAAACATGTCACGACCCGCTTCCCTAAAATGGAGGCAAGACGTGAGAAGGTCCGCTCAAGCGTGGAGCTGTGAAGCTGCATGCCTGATAAGCGTAAATTTAGTATAAGCAGGTCCCTGTAATTGCAAACGAAACAACAACAATAATAATAATAAGATGAGACGGATATGAGATACCAATCCCACAGTTTGTCCACAAAATATTCAACATCTCAGAAAAGCCACCAGGCTAAAAGAAAGAGTCTAAAGGCCCAGAACAAGGCCAAACAAAACACAAATATAACAGAGTATCAAACTAGGTGCCACGCACCGACAACCCAAGCAATCTAACAAAACTAGACGTAGACACTAAGACTGATCTCCAGTGTCTACGAAGTCCTCGTCCAACACGGGCGCAAGCTCGGCGTCCGCAAACACCTCACCCTCAACAAGTAACTCTGGCTCGGGGTCTAACATGTGTCATCCAAAAGAGAAAAGGGGCACATGTCAGCAAGTCTAAAAGACTTGGGCAAGGAAACTGAAAGTAACTAACAACTAGCACTTACAACATTAAACAATGACATGACAGTTTAGTTTGTTGCAGCAGTTTAAAGGAGAGACAAGCACACACAATGTAGCGAAAGCTACCAATTCACTAGTCACTTTTCACTTATCACTGTTTATCACTTAGTGCATAGAGAGTCCACCTGCTGGCCAGCTCGTGGCTAAGGCCGCTTATCTCTTATCACTATTAATCACTTGTACACTAGAGATTTCGCCTGCTGGCCGGAGTGGCGGATCAGGCCAACTCAGGGCTCACGTGGCCGCATATCTCTTACCCCACCCATGTGTGTCGAGCGTTGGGGTTTCCAACTACAGGGCTCGCTTCTGGAACACGAGCCAGGAAAATAATAGTATTGTAGCGTGTGCTACGCAATCACGATGAACAATCAATATGCAATGCCATGAACAGATAATTGCGTACCGTTAATAGGAATTAAACATGACAGGCAAAGATGCAGGGATGATATGAACAGATAATTGCGTACCGTTAATTGAATTTAAACGTGACATACAAGCATGATGAGAGTGACGGATCTAGCTTCGTTGTCAAGCTAGGTCAAAGGAGTCTAGACGGCTATCCTTTCACCGTCTAGTCTCTTTTACGCTAAAGCAAGGGAAATGGCCTAAGACATGGCCCAAACCAAGAGATGCAAGTTTCACTTGCCTGATACCGGGGTTGACGAGCAATGAAGATCGTCACACGAGCTAACTACGGAATAGATCGCTGTTATGAAAAAACAATTAGTAGCACAATGATTCTAAATCGATTTCTTATTAGGATCCTAACATTCTAATAATCCATTTTATTAGGGTTTCACAAATGTCAATGTGAGTTATGCTAAAACTAAAGGAATCGAGTATTACCGTGAAGAAGCGGAGGAACGATGCCGAGCAACCACGGCAACGGAAGAACGATCCGGCTCAGATCTGGAAATGAGGGAAAAATCTGGAGAAATGGGGTTTGATGTGGATTTTGGGGGTTTGATGAAGGTTTGGGGAAGATGGAAGGTGGGTTGTGACAAGGGAGGGTTTGGATGATGGAGGATGAGCTTGGGATGAAGGATCAATGGCTTGAGGAAGATGGGGGCTCAATGGGGGAGAAATTAGGGTTTTAGGTCGTGAGGGAGAAGAAGAAAACGTTTGGAGGGGTATTTATAGAGTTTGGTGGCGGATAGGGCAAAACTAGGGTTTACGGCACTGGTTAGTCGGTCAAAGAACAACCACTGACCGACTAGTTTGGGAACTAGTCGGTCGGTTGACCAACGCAGACCGACTAAGTGCAAACAGTAGCTTCAGTCGAAAACCTGAACTAAGAGTTAGTCGGTCAAAGAACAACTACTGACCGACTAGTTTGGGAACTAGTCGGTCGACGAACGTTCTTGGACCGACTAAGAGTAAACAGTAACTCGACTGTACAGAAGAACTAAGAATTAGTCGGTCTGAGTACAAAACTTAACCGACTAGTTTAACAACTAGTCGGTCGAAAGATGAACTTAGACCGACTAAGAATAAACAGTACTGATACCAAGAAAATAGTAAATGAGTTAGTCGGTCAAAGAAGCATTGCAGACCGACTAGTTTGCAACCTAGTCGGTCAACCAACGTTCTTAGAACGACTAACGACAAACAGTAACTCCTGAATAACTTTTTAAGCCCGCTAGTCGGTTCAAGAAGGTTTTCCGACCGACTGGATCGTCATCTAGTCGGTCAGTGCCCCTTCTTATACCGGCTAACGTGCACCAAAAGTTCCGAAATGGAGCGCGAAGCTCCGGGATGGTTTCCTAAGTCTCCTAGGCTCGTTCTAGCTATAAGATATCGACGTTATGAAGCTTGTCACGAATGACTTACTTCAAACACGCCGACCGACGGAAGAATCTAGAGAATCACGACGAAACGAACGAAAATGAAAACTACGGAGACGGAAAAAGAAATCTCAACAAGGGAAAGTAACCAAATACATAAATATTTATAATAAAATCCATACATGAAAACCATTCGTTACAGATATATAAAAGAAAGAAGCAACACATACTGCCATCACAGAGAGTACATATCTACAGAACTGCATAACCAAAGAGCGTACCACACACCAGCATCAAGTACATAGTGAGCTGACTCAAGTACATACATAAGAAGTGCTACAAGCCTCCAACATATACCACAGCTCTCACCAGTAAACCCAACTCACACTTCTAGGCACAGCCGCAAAAAGTAGGGTTCCCAAGTCATTTCACGTCTAAGGAATCTCCTGAGGGAGATTCTGCTCTGGTGTCCTCTGCTCAAGACCTGAAAAGTAAAATGAGCACGTCAAACGTGCCCAGTAGGAAACTAACTAGGGCAGGAAAAAGTTATTAGAGGTTATGAGTGTAAAAGCAATAGGAGTACAAGCAACCAAGGTTAAAGGTACAACACACAAATGAACAACAACACATATGAAATTTATTAGTTGGCAGATGTTAATGACTCTTTGGAAGCCTGGGTATCACTTAAAGATAAGGGCCTGGACCTCACCCCAAATTTGGGGTGAATATAGCACACGACGCAGTGGACACGGGCACTGTACGTCGAGACTCTCAGTTCCCCCGTCCCTGGCAGGAGTGAGGCTCTCCGCATAATAACACAACCTCCGTATGTCCCCTCCACTCCCGATAAAGGAGAGTGGGAAATAAGTATCACGTATCACATATCTCTTTCCCCCACTTCTCAGTCCAGCCCTTAAAGTTAAGTTATACCCAAACTTCCCCCCATCCCAACACTATGATGTTCACCTGCCTTAGAGCAGAACGAGGCATCCCAATTAACTTGTCATATGACCTAATCTTCAATGGCCATACACAAATTCACAAATGCAATACACTGCACAACATTTTAATGGCCATTTTCCAAGTTCTTCAATTTCACATTCATTTAGGCATTTTAACAAACATATGGAGGACGCCATGTAAATAAAAAGTGTCTCACATTCATATTTAGTAACAAATAGCATAACCAAACTTACATACATGCATCAACATCATTCATGCATTTTGGGGTGTAAAAATTAACATTATCACACAAATCCAACTTCACCGAACACAATCCAACATGCTGAAATTGCAAGAACAGCTAGAAAGTCAGCATTTTTAACCAATTTCTATTGTGAATTTGAAAAAACTTACTGAATGAAAGTTGGAGATATACTAGTCATGGGTTCACCCATAACATTTCATGCAGTAATGTGGACTGAGTGATTTATAGTGAATTACTTGGTGGAGCATGTCCAGACTGTTTTTTCAGACAGAATTCTGGGCCTGTATTGAATGCCAATTTTAAGCATGTCGGAGCCAGAATTTCGACATGTAATCACTCTAATGATATTTTAGATAAACTTGTTAATTTTCCAACAAGACCAAGATCAGAAAAATCCATAGAGTGTGCAGGTAATAATCCTCATTTTGCTAAACTGTGTACAGCTTGACAGAAATCCAGACATGTTGCAAACATTGAATTATTACTCCTACTATTTAAACTCAACCTATGACAAATTTTATATGAATTTGTGGTAGGACTTCAAGGTCTACACATACATATTTTTTCAGAGGGTAAATCAAACTACAGAGATCAAAATTGAAGGAGAAACACACATCAAAAATTCTGAATTTCAGGAAAGGGTAATTAGTTAAGGAAAACAAAGAAAAATGTCATCTTTTTAATCTAATTCACATATAATCCATGGATTCAAGATCATGAGCAATCAAAATAGCATCATGGCATCCTCATAATCCCAAATAAAAATTCCCAAACCAAAGTTAGAATCCTACCTCAAGGAAGCTTCTCTCTTTCTCTCTTCTCTTTTTCTCCCTTTCATCATTCTTTCTCCTTAAAGAGCTAGGGTTTTTCTTGAGTTTTTTGGAAGCAAAATTAGGGTTTTTGTGTCTTGGTGAAGAGGGGAAATAGGGGAGAGGGGTTTGGCCCGGTCTAGATAGGGAAGAGGGGAAATAGAAAAGAAAAGAAAAGAGAAGAAGGTTAAAGAAGGTGAAAAAGTCTTAGAAAATATCTAGCACTAGAAGTCTTTTTAGGATAAGCATGAACATGCTAAATGACTTTAATACCCTTTCGAAATTACCCCTCAAGTTTCAAGTATTTACATGTTTGCCATTACTTTATGCACACATAACTTAGGTATGTACACCCAGCAGTTTTAGTCAAAAAGACCGTTTTGCCCTTGACTTTTCTAAAAATTTACGGGTTTGCCATTGACCCCTAACCCCTTTCACACTAACATGGCTCTCCCTACACACGTCCACGCACATCTATGCATGCATACATGCATCACGCACACACGTCTAACATATTCCTGCTGTTTTACGCTCACGACATCATTCACACTTCTCCCGCACTCATTCTCGCTTTCTCGTCTCTTATCCATGTATTTCGGCCCAATCCCCCTTGCACTACATCACATACGTCGATATCTACGCTTATTTCATGCCTACCCATGTATCATAAGTAGAACTACCACGTGTGTTCAGTAGAATACTCGTATGGTTCGTGATAGGGCATGACACTATAAGTGAAATCGAAACACAATCGATGTCCTTGACTCCCACAACCTGGAAGCAAGCTAACCACTCTCAGAAATCGAGAGTTAAACTAATATCAAAAAATATGAAATAATGAAATAGCAACACTTACAATCACCTATGCCTTGAAGTAGAACTTGAAGGAGCAAGTGTGTTGTGTGTTGAAGTCTCTTTTGAAAGAGAGAAAAGCCCTTTCTCTTATCGCTACCAATTGCCTAGAGGATGGCACTTTGATTCTATGTTGTAGAGCAAGAGAGAATGAGATTGCAATTCTTGGGCTTTTGGATTTTAGAGCTTTGAAAAACTAGAAGTTGAAAGCTATGGGTTTTCAAGAGTTGATCGAGAAGACAAGTAACCCCTCAATGGAACAGTAAAAACTCTCTTTATAGGTTCCCCAAAACCCCCAAACAGAATCCCCAAACCCCCCCTTTGAAATCCGTGGAGAAAAAGCCAACGTATAGAATTTACACAGTCGACAGTCGACTGTTAAAGAAAACAAAGTCGACTGCTACACTGTGTCAGAGGGTAGGTGAGAATTCAAATGGTAACTTACCACGTAGGACAGTCGAATGATGAAGAGAAGATAGGCGCATGTAAAACTAACAGGCGACTGTAAATCCTTCTACAGGCGACTGGCCGCAATATAGGTAAGCTGGGAAACCTCAAAAATTTTTGGGAATACACGACATGCGACTGATGTGGAACACAAAGGCACATGTGCCATGGGCAGGCGACTGTGAAACCAACATCAGTCGACGGTCACTAAAACTTGAAACTTTCCAAATAGCAGAGTCTGTAGAGGAATCATAGACAGACGACTGTTGAAGCATTGACAGTCGACTATGCCTTGGACAAGCGATTGTCAATTCAACATCAGTCGACTGACCTTTAGGATGAATAGAGACAGTCGACTAATTAACAAATCACAGGCGATTGTAGCTTGGGCAGGCGCATGCATTTTGTACAGCAGTCGTCTGATAGATGTTAAAGCTAAAAGGCCCAAAAAATCAATTGATAAAGTATGTGCATAATAGGCGACTGTAGAATAAATCAAAGTCGACTGTTTAGAGACATGCGACTGTAAATCGTTCAGCAGTCGCCTGTTAAGATCACAAAATGCACATGCTTGAGAAATGTGAATTGGAGTCTAAGGAAATGTGATCTAATGATTTTCTAGGACAGAAATTAGGATGTGTGTTGATGTGCGTTTATATTTCACATATTCACGCACGTTTTCTTTTGTGTTTCTCCATATTTTCCGCCGTCTTTTATTCGTTTTCTCGTATTTTCTCGTTTTCTTTCACTTTTCTTTGTTTCTCCATGTTTGCAGGAGATTGCCCGCGTAGGGGACGTTTAACGACGATATCTCAAGTCTACGGAGCAACGGGAGGAGTCATGCGTGATCCAGGGGGTCAAACGACGAAGATTACATCTTTCTACCCCTCACCCGGTCGGTTGGTCATCTCCAACCGATCGGGTGATGCACGTGTGCACCACCCGATCTCAGCCGGAGCTTAAGTGGAAGTCACCCGACCGGTTCACATGCCGGTTCAACGGGGGCCAACTCTCTGTCTTTTCAAGCCAAATTCCAACCGATCGGGTGACTCTCACCTGATCGGTTCATCTGTAGCTGATGCTGAGGAGTCGAGACACGGGCATCCAACCGACCTCTTCACCCGATGGCGCCATGATCCAACCGGTCACCCCAAGAACTCAACCGACCGGTTCATCTGACCGGGTGAAGCTCCGCCGTTTTCTGTTTATTATTTGTAACAGATCACCCGATCGGTTGACTTGTCAACCGATCGGGTGGCGTTTTTTTCTGCGGGTTTGGACCCGAACCATTAGGGTTCCGAAGTGGGGCTATAAATACACGAGGCTGGCCGACTTGAGGGGGATCTCCTGGAGTTTTTAGGGCTTTTTGCCCCCCTTCTCTTGTGAGTTCTAGGTTAGTTTAGATTAGGTCTTTTGTTCAATAAGTCTTGTATTGGATTGACGATTCAACTCAAGATAAGTATTTTCCTCTCTTTTTCTCCATTGTTTGTATTGTGTTTATTTTGCTTGATGGTGAAAGTTTATATGTCTTTTGTGTTGTTTGTTTATATGTTATTCACCATTGAGTAGTTTTGATGAACCCTAATACGGGTTAGGGTAGGATTGATGCTTGGTTGTTTCATTTGACTTGGTTGCATGGCACGTGTTCGATGTAATGCGTCAATGGGGATTTCTAGCAATCTGGGTCCAATTCGTATGGAAACACACTAGATGTGTTGGGGATTGGGGTCCGGTGCTTGTCCTGTCAAGATCCGCTTCGATGTATTGCTAGAAATCACATTTGACCTATTTGGCCATTAGGGTTACGCGGGGGTGTTTCATTGTCATTGGTGGGAGAAAGACCGCCTCTGACCGTCGGGCCAAGGGGGAATAAACTTGGCGGTTGACTCCCTAGCCATAGCTCACGCCCCGAGCGTTGACATCGAGTCCTCGCGCGCGGGAGCGGCGTGGACGAAGTGTTGGGAGATATCATTGTGGCCTTAATGCTCCCGGTTGCGGAAGGTGTTAATGGACATGGGAATGCCCACCGTCCGGAACCGGGTAGGCCTAGCGTGCTTGGCACCGACCGGAATATCGGGCCATGGACGCTAGGTACCACCTTTTGGGGCAATGTCTCACCCTGGGTCAAGTCAAATGCCAAGTGTCATGAGTGCTCTAGCCCGTGTTAGCAGGGATTCATTTCGTGTCCTTTTCATTTCTTCTCTATATTTCTACACTTCACCCATATCATCCGCGTAGCTAGCACGCGACCTAGGCGAGGCTAGTAGCCACTCAAGCCATCCACCTCCCTGAGTTCGATAAACCCGCACCCTACACTAACCGTGCACTTGCGGTAAAACAACACCGCGCCCATACCGTAAACGGGGCGCCGGTCAAGTTTTTGGCGCCGTTGCCGGGGAGGCGTTCGGTTTGATATTAGCTTAGCTTGGGTTCGTTAGACTACGCAAAAACGAAAAAAATAATAATAAATAAATACAATAAACAGATCCTTTCCTTACCACCATTATAAATTTGTGCTATTCTTTGTACAACTGATGCGCTTGTCGTTGCCAAAATTTTTGCTTTCAGGTGAATTATGTGGATGCCCGACGGATCGTACATCGAAATTTTTGATGCTTATATGCCATACGGTGCTCAGATGGGGGGATATGAGAATTATCCGCAGGTCGTGGCGGTTTGCGAAGCTTGTGGGATGCAGGGACACACGGCCATCCATTGTCAATTCATTGCCCAACCCTACACCCCACACTCATATACCCACGACCTACATCAAGAATCCTCCCATCCTAACCCCCAAAATTTCACACCCCATCCTCCACCAAAATCGAGCCTTGAATTATTCTTGGAAAACTCCATTGCAACTCAGATGCGCTGGATATCACCTCCACTTCCATCACCACTTCCCCCACCGATGTCTGACCTTGTATTGTTATTAGAAGACAATATTTTAAACCAAGTCCAGATGACTCCACCACTTCCACTTCCACCACATGCGCCTGATCTTGAGTTGTTAGTGGTGAATTCCTTTGTAAATCAAGGCCCGACAACACCATCACCCTCATCTCCACCTCGAAAATCTATCCTTGAGTTATTGATGGAGGATTCCATGATAACGCAGAGCCATGTGGATTCACCAATTCCATTTTCGCCGATCACTTCTACTTTTGGGGGTGAAGCAGTCGTGTCTCACACATCATCGACAACTTGCACTGCGGAAGGTAACTCTTATGGTTTACAATTTGAAAATTTTAATATGAGTCCCCTTCCCCATGCATGTACAATTTTTGAGACATACGGCATCGAGGAGCCCATGGAGGATGTCCATATCGACGAGGAGGGAGAGCATGGAGCCGTGAACATCATGGCTCATTCTGTTGAGCCTCAAGCTCCCTTGCCTCTACCACTACATCCATCGCTCACCCTCACTCCACCAGAGGCATCGCATCCACCCGAGCTTACTGCTCCCACTTAGGGAGATCTTTTAGACCCTATTTCTGAATCTCGTATTACATTCCCCATATTTTTAGATTCAGATAATACTGACATGGCATACCCTCCAAAGGATCCAAATTCACATTATACGGAAACATGTCAGGACATGTCAGCGCCTGAGGGGCTCGTCGCTAAACGCGGGCAGGAGATCATGGCGTCACCATCAGGGCATAGCACCACATTCTTAGGGAGTCATCATCAATCTTTTCCACGCTTTACATTGCACTTTGACGATACTCTTTGGGATACATTTATTGCGGGGAAGGATTTTTCACCACGGACTGATGCTCCTTTTCTTTCGAATGATATAGGTGGGCATCATCGAGAGAAGCTTTTGGGAGCATTGCTAGAGTTTGTTGGTGTTTGTGGCACCAAAATATTGGCGGAGCCACAGAAGGAGCAGTTAGAGCAGCTACCTGCCCCACTCCAGATCTTGGACCCGCCTATGCTCAGGTGTATCCTAATCCAGTAGTGTAAAAATTTAACGCTTTCTAGTTTAGATTTGAATAATCTCGTCTCCTCTCATTAGCGAGGGGAGCGTATCTAGGGTTTGCTTTTGCATCTTAATAACCCTTTACGTCGTGCCCTTCTATCATTTCACCCTCATCCTCTTCCGAGGAGAACGAGCAGACTGTCTCTCCCGCATTCTGATTTCTTTCTTTTCCAATTTTCCCCTAGCATATTTCTGCATCACATTGATCATATCATTTTGCTAGCATTGTCATGTTCAGCTTGGGGGAAATCGACTTTTGTGTGCATGTTTTCGTGTGTCATTGTCGTGTGTTTGTGTCTTTGAGTCCTTCGTCGTGTTTTTTATCTTTTATTTGAGTGTTTCTTTTTCTTTATTTTTTTTAAATTTCGTTCATGTGTTTCTTATGTTTTTCATTTTTTTGTGTCGGTGCGCAGCTCCCCCCCATTTTCATTGCCCTCTCGTATTCACTACTATTGCATTGAGGACAACGCAAGTTTCAGCTTGGGGGAGTCGCACTTCGTGCGTCATTTGTCTCTTTTTCTTCGTTATTTGAGTCGTTTTTCTCCGTGTTTTTCTTTTTCTTTTTCTTTTCTTCTTTTTATCTCTTTCTCCTAAAGATGAACCCTATGATGAATTGCCACGAAAATCACACGCGCACCTTGCACAGCTTCGATAATCACATTCACTAACCCTAGGATATTGAGTCCTCTTGCATTTCACGCATCGCGGGTCAACTTAGTTTTTTGTGAGTCGTGCGTCGTGCCTAGCTATTTGGTGTGCTTCTACTTTGTGATTTTATTTTATATACCTGTCCAGGAATGACCCCTAGATTATCATGCTTCGATTTGAATATGCGGTATTTGCTTCTACTATATGCTTGCTATATTTATATCCTATATTTCAATTCGCATTCGTCGGGATTCCACAATTAAGGACTAGGATAACCCATTTAGCCTATGCTCTATTTAGCGAGAATAGTTTCCTTTGCCCAAGTGTTTAGATTTCGACTTCTTTTTTGTTTTACTTGGTGCAAATCCCCTCGTCGTGTACCATTCTCCCACTTGGGAGAGTACACATGTGTATAGCCAAAAACCCAAAAATCCAAAAAAAAAGAGAAAAGAAAAGAAAAACCCAAAAAGAAAAGAAAAGAAAAGTTTTGTATAGCCAAAAAGCCAAAAAAAATACAAATACCCAAAACCCAAAAAAATTTCAAGTGTGAATATTTTTCCTACTTACCGAGAATAAAGGGAAGGCGAGAATTTGCACCGAGTGTCCTACTCCACATCATCTCAACCCCCATCGTTTTCGAAAACACTTGGCATAGGGACCTTCTAGCGATTACCTAGGCTATAGTGTGGTGATTTCCTAGTCCCTAGCTGTGGAGTTCCCGATGCATGATACGCTTCTATTCTTATACTCTTCTCATGCATGCTTGAACTACATATATTCACCGCCTTATTCAATTCGAATTGATATTTGGGTCATTTTCTGGGTTCGCGTATATCGAGCTTTATCGCACATCATAGATAGTGACACTGACTGCTAGCTCATGACCACACTCACTCGCGCTTCACCGCGTGGGCCCACGGCACTTGTCTGGACTCGTAATCCTTGGTTTAGTGATGTGATTGGGCGTTTGCTTGCTTGTTGGCCCTGACGGGCGATCTAGGATATAGAGTTTTCTTTTTCTCTCTTTCTCTCTATTTTTCCCCTCCGAGCTCCTACTCTCACTCGTCTTCCTCGAGGACGAGGAAGAGTTCAGCTTGTGGGATTTTGACGTGCGTTTATATTTCATATATTCACACACGTTTTCTTTTGTGTTTCTCCATATTTTCCGCCGTCTTTTATTCGTTTTCTCGTATTTTCTCGTTTTCTTTCACTTTTCTTTGTTTCTCCATGTTTGCAGGAGATTGCCCGCGTAGGGGACGTTTAACGACGATATCTCAAGTCCCCGGAGCAACGGGAGGAGTCACGCGTGATCCAGGGGGTCAAACGACGAAGATTACATCTTTCTGCCCCTCACCCGGTCGGTTGGTCATCTCCAACCGATCGGGTGATGCACGCGTGCACCACCTGATCTCAGCCGGAGCTCAAGTGGAAGTCACCCGACCGGTTCACTGGCCGGTTCAACGGGGGCCAACTCTCTGTCTTTTCAAGCCAAATTCCAACCGATCGGGTGACTCTCACCCGATCGGTTCATCTGTAGCTGATGCTGAGGAGTCGAGACACGGGCATCCAACCGACCTCTTCACCCGATGGCGCCATGATCCAACCGGTCACCCCAAGAACTCAACCGACCGGTTCATCTGACCGGGTGAAGCTCTGCCGTTTTCTGTTTATTATTTGTAACAGATCACCCGATCGGTTGACTTGTCAACCGATCGGGTGGCGTTTTTTCTGCGGGTTTGGACCCGAACCATTAGGGTTCCGAAGTGGGGCTATAAATACACGAGGCTGGCCGACTTGAGGGGGATCTCCTGGAGTTTTTAGGGCTTTTTGCCCCCCTTCTCTTGTGATTTCTAGGTTAGTTTAGATTAGGTCTTTTGTTCAATAAGTCTTGTATTGGATTGACGATTCAACTCAAGATAAGTATTTTCCTCTCTTTTTCTCCATTGTTTGTATTGTGTTTATTTTGCTTGATGGTGAAAGTTTATATGTCTTTTGTGTTGTTTGTTTATATGTTATTCACCATTGAGTAGTTTTGATGAACCCTAATACGGGTTAGGGTAGGATTGATGCTTGGTTGTTTCATTTGACTTGGTTGCATGGCACGTGTTCGATGTAATGCGACAATGGGGATTTCTAGCAATCTGGGTCCAATTCGTATGGAAACACACTAGATGTGTTGGGGATTGGGGTCCGGTGCTTGTCCTGTCAAGATCCGCTTCGATGTATTGCTAGAAATCACATTTGACCTATTTGGCCATTAGGGTTACGCGGGGGTGTTTCATTGTCATTGGCGGGAGAAAGACCGCCTCTGACCGTCGGGCCAAGGGGGAATAAACTTGGCGGTTGACTCCCTAGCCATAGCTCATGCCCCGAGCGTTGACATCGATTCCTCGCGCGCGGGAGCGGCGTGGACGAAGTGTTGGGAGATATCATTGTGGCCTTAATGCTCCCGGTTGCGGAAAGTGTTAATGGACATGGGAATGCCCACCGTCCGGAACCGGGTAGGCCTAGCGTGCTTGGCACCGACCGGAATATCAGGCCATGGACGCTAGGTACCACCTTTTGGGGCAATGTCTCACCCTGGGTCAAGTCAAATGCCAAGTGTCATGAGTGCTCTAGCCCGTGTTAGCGGGGATTCATTTCGTGTCTTTTTCATTTCATCTCTATATTTCTACACTTCACCCATATCATCCGCGTAGCTAGCACGCGACCTAGGCGAGGCTAGTAGCCACTCAAGCCATCCACCTCCCTGAGTTCGATAAACCCGCACCCTACACTAACCGTGCACTTGCGGTAAAACGACACCGCGCCCATACCGTAAACAGGGCGCCGGTCATGTGTGTGCTCCAATATAGTTCTACTTCTAAGCTACATACTAGAAGAGAATAAAAAGATTACATTTTGTAGAAGTCTCTCTTCTATCCAAAGTATGAGCTTGAAGTCTTCTAAGAGCTTCAATCACCATCGTCAATAATCCAATCCACTTTTCTTTCTTTTATTGATCTTTGAGTGACATCCGTTGCTAATTGATCTTCATGACATGCTTAGGCAATGGATTAACTACAATTAGGGGATTAGTCACAAGTATTTATGTTTGCTCATCATTAACACCAAGTAGGGAGAAGTCCAATACTCAACATTCTCCCCATTTTTGATGATGACAAACAAACATAAACAAAAAGATAAATAAGTGTGCTTAATGAAAACTTATCCCCCTACATAGATGCCAATCAAGTTAGTCAATGTATATAAGGGCATCTATAGATTAATTGAAGCGAGCATGTAAGATATGAATGAATAAAATGATTTTCTTGAAATCTTAAAATCTAGGATTTTATAATCCAAGTTCATTATATCTTACTCCCTCTGAATCTAAGGCAACTTCAATCTTAGATTCAAGTTTAAAATTAGAATTTACTTAGCACATAATTATGATATGTTTATTTCTCTCCCCCTATGGCATTATCCAAAAAGTGGGTGTAGAATAACAACAACAATAGTGCTAAATAAGTACTAAAATAATCATGAGAGTCTAAAGATAGGATGTATATCAAATGTGTAATCGGAGAAAAAATAATCACGAAGGTGCATCTCATTGATCTATATACCAAAAACTCATAAACACAAGAAATCTTAGTTGACTAAAGGAACGAGAATCCAATATCAACATTTCAAAACAAATGAGAAAAAAAGACGTCTCCATCACATCATGGATATAATATAGCATACAAAGAGACAATTTCACAATGTTCACACAATTAACATAAAAAAATTGAGACACAGTGTGAAGCAGCATATGATAAAGTAAAAGCATTGTCATATATATAATCAAAAGATCAGGGTATTAAAAGTATGATCATCATACATACAACATCATCCATCAGTACACAAAACAAATCAAAATACAAACATATACTCAAACCATAACAAAAAGTAATCCTATGGTGAGTAGAGGCATAGGAGCATCAGTCAATCTGAATGATAGAGGAGTCTGAAGGGTGACCAGAGAGATGGAACACCAGTCTGGAAGAACGGTGAGTAGGACACATATGAGCCTTCCGATTTGATGACGAAGCACCAGCAGCAGTAGGGGTCTCCACATGATCAGGCACATAAGGCTGACCAACGAGAGTAGTAACATGCAAAGAGGGCAGAACATCAGTAGATGAAGGCTGGGTGAACTCAGCAAGAGGTTCCTGAGTATCAATAGGAGGATGAGGGACAATAGAATGGAGAGCATCCTCAAAAGGAGGGAACAGAGCCTAGAGGGCGACCGGAACCGAAAAGCCGTGATACTGGAACGACTTATAGTTCAGCTCAAGAAGGAGCAAAAGCTTCTGATCCATGTCCGAAACTTTCGTTTCAAGCAAAGAAACTCGCTCATTCAGCTACACGAGGAGAGGGTCATCCAACGGAGCTGAAAGTGGAGGAGAGAAACGCTTGGCAATAAGTGGATGAGAGGGTTTAACCTCAGAAACTGAAGGACGAGGATCAGCGACTGAAATCCCCAAATACTCTTCAGAGGACGGCGAGGACAGTGGACTCTGAGAGCGGGATGAGGAAGGAGAACCTAGTTTCTTCAATGGTTCTAGGATGATAGATCGACAGACAATAGGACACAAACGAACGATAACGGTGAGATATACCTAATCCGCGACGATCGATGGGGAAGAAGAGATCCAAACTCTCAATCGAGTGATCGGGGAGAGGGATCGATGTGTTGGATTTTTGAAACGACGAGGGAGACGAAGAACGGTTAGAGTTCGAAGTGGAAGACGAGGAAACTCTAACAGATGAGAGAGAAAATAATCGACGCCCTCGCGTATATAAGATAGGATCAAATGAATATGGGTCGTTGGATCGTCAGATCGATGGCTCAGATCAAGTTTACGAACCGCGACAGATGGGGAAAGTCGACTGATGTGAAATTGTCAATCGATTGGCTAAAAAGATAAAGATCGACTTGGGTTAACAGACATTCGCCTATTGTGTAACTCACAGTCGCTTGTCGGAGAGGGAATCGACTATAACTTATGCAACAGTCATCTGACAGAGAATCAGGAAATTTATTGATAAAAACAGAGACATCTCAATACTAGGACAGGTGCCCGATGACCAACTTGCAGTCGCTTGTCGTAAAGATAGACGATTGGAAAATGTTCATCAGTCACCTGTGCGAAAAATTTAGTCTGCAGTAAGAAAGATTGAGTTGGGTAGGTGACCGTCGAAGGAATGACTGACGTCTGTCCTGGTCCAAAAATGCACAGAGAGGCTGAAATCCAAAGGATTGAGACAACTCACCCTAGGACCTATATTCTAACACAACTCTAATCAAGAAATCGATATCAAAATATTATGGATTAACGTACAAATCACGTAAAATAATCCAAACAATTGAAATCATCAAAATCTCAAATACATCTCTTCAAAAAAATATGTGAAACATATAGCTTATCAAAACAAGAGAAGTAAAATGATGATATGAGTTCAAGCATGATATACCATGAAAGTAGGAACTCCTATAATTCAGATTCACACATGATCCCTAATTCTCCACGTAACCTCACAAATGAATCTTCTTTAAGATGTTTAGTGAAGATGTCAGCGATTTGTTTTTGGGTTTCAATGTACTTTAAGATGATGTCATTTTTAGCTACATGATCATTAATAAAGTGGTGTCTCACATCTATGTGTTTGGTACGGGAGTGAAGTACATGATTCTTAGAAAGACAAATTGCACTTTGGTTATCAACCATGATAGGGAAAGTATCACAATTGACACCATAGTCTTTAAGTGTGTGTCTCAACCAAAGAACTTGTGCACATGGAAGACCTGCGGTAATATATTCCGCTTCAGTCGTGGACAATGATACCGAGTTCTGTTTCTTGGAAACCAAGAAACTAGGGAATTTTCTAGAAAATGGCAAGTGCCACTAGTACTCTTCCTATCGGATTTTCATCCAACAAAGTCGGCATCACTATATGAGATTAGCTCAAATGTGCTAGACTTAGAGTAAAGTAACCCATAATCTAGTGAATGATTGAGGTAACGAAAAATTCGTTTAACCACAATCAAGTGTGACTCTTTAGGTCTAGCTTGATATCTAGCACAAAGGCATACAGAGAACATAATATCGGGCCTACTAGTGGTTAAGTAAATTAAGCTACCGATCATACCTCGATATAGACGAATGTCTATGTAACGACTCGTATTCGTCAATGCATCTATCTACGTAATTTACGTATTTTCACATTTTAAAATTATTTTATAATGGTTGATCAGGAGTTTTAAATGAAAAATGATTTCAAAATTCGTTATGAAAAATATCTTGCAGCATCAAACTAGTTATGGTCTATTTCAGTAAGTTCGGGTTTCATCAAATATCTCTAAATAATTTTTATAATAATTCATTTTCAATTGTTACTGATTTGGCTGAATGAATTAATTTTCTATATAAACATCCTCAAAACGATTTCAAACTTCTACAGTATCATTCTATGATCATTTAAGGCTCCCCATATTAATTTTGTAATTTTCTGAAATCAAATCGACCTAGAACCCGCAAACCCGCATCCTAAACGTTTTGGTCTAAAACTAGTATCTCCGTAGCTCAAACCCCAAAATGGATCTCGTATTTGCGATTCTCACGACGATACGATCTCGTGGCTATGTTTTCGTAATTTTTCGGAGTCGTATATGAAAACGGGGTTGTATTTCCCCCGATTTTACTAATTACATCCCCTAATGACTTTTACTCTTACTAATCACCCAATTACTATTTACTTCTACCCTAATCCCCCAACCACCCCCTGTAATCCATAAAATGAGCTGGTTGAGATCCAAAATTTCAGGATCCCAACCATCCCCTTTAATCCCCTTGTCCCCTATAGTAATTATAGTTATAAATTTATCATTTCTAATCCGTATAAAAACTAAACCCTAGGTTCTCAAATAACACACAGTATCTTCTCTCTCTCTCTCTCTCTCTCTCTCTCTCTCTCTCTCTCTCTCTCTCTCTCTCTCTCCCTCCCTCTCCCCCCTCGTTCGGATCCCCCCTCAGCTCGTGCAAAGTCCCCCCTCTCTTTCGTTCTCTCGTTCAAAACCCCTCAACCCCGCTCTCTCTCCCCTCCCCCCCTCTCCTCCGACGGAGCACCTTGCCGTCCGGTCGTTGCTGCCACCTCTACCCATCAGACTGCCGTCGCTCCGCCCCCCAAAGCAACACCCCCTCTCCCCTCCGTATTCGACGACGCCGCAAGGCCCCGTCGTCGCTTCACGTTGAACGTCGCCTCCTCCCCCGCCTTCGACCTCGCTCCGCCTTGTCGCTTCCTCCTCCTTCGTACGCCGCCAGCAAAGGCCGCAAACACCCCCAGAGTGCCCAGCTCTCCACCACCACCCACCGGAGCACACACCCTCCGCCATCGCCCATCCGTACCCCCCGAGATCACCGTCGCCGCCTCCCCTCATCTCTGACCTCCGACGAAAACGACGATGTCACGAAGCAGCTTGCCCCAATGTCGACTGCCGCAAGCTACTACCGACGCGTTCCGCTATCTATAATGTGACCATTGCCACCAGCGCCTCCGGTCGATGCCAAACCCTCCACCGCACCGTCGTTCCCCTCCGACCTCAACCCCCACCGTCGTCGTGCCGTCGTCGTCGTTGAAGAAGCCACCGCTGCCCTGTTTCACGTGGGAACGAAGAAGAGGTAAGGTTTTAAAAAACGTATGGATACATATTTTCGTATAAATACGTGTACACGTATATATAAATGGGTTTTATTGGTTTTAAATTAATAGTAAATAATATAGGGGTCGGAAAAAATACAAGACCAGCTCCAGAAAATCAGAAATGATGTTCTGGACCCAATGCCACTATTTTTATCTCAATCAGACAAGTAGATTTTCCACAATAAATTTTTAAGCCTAAAACTTAAATACGTTGTTTTCCTTTAAAAATGTTTGAACAAATACGATAACTAATTAAAAATATATATATATGAAAAATATATATGTTGTAGTATTCTTCGAGACAGTCATTTTGACAGCTCACAAGAAACTTTCTGATGTGTATTGCACCCAGAAGAAATGTTTGAACAAATACGATAACTAATTAAAATTAGTTTTAAATCTATTTTTGAGCTTTTAAAAATTATAAAAATTACGAGAAGCTTCAGAAAAATATTTCCTCCTTTAGTAAAATTATATTCCACATATCTACCCTATATAAAAAATTTAGAACACTTTTCGATGCTGTTTCAATTGATTATAAAATCAAAACGATCAGGTTAAATAGATAGAAAATAGTGTGTTCTTTAACCGATTATTTCTTGTGTTTGCAGGTACCAATTCTCGTGCACCAACTCTCGTGGAAGCTCTAGATCTAGTCCCGGCTCGCTACCACAACCTCGAAATCAGTAAGTCACGATGAATTCTAGATTTAGAAAATTAGCTAATGTACTCGTACGAACTTAGAACACCACTTATAGCCTCAGAACGGCTATTTGACTTAAACCAAAAACTAGAGACCTAATCTAATAGGAAATTAATCAACTACAGATTACTTTGCCAATTTTCAACTTTGGTGGTTGTAACACACTACCATCAACTTGGGTAAATTGTGTGCTAACGAAACCACCACATGCTCAAAGCATGGAATCAATATCACGGATGTTGGTCTTGTCTTTATCTTCTAATTTCTTAGCATCCACTGTGCTTTGGCACAATCTGCTTTGAAATGAATTCCTACCTTTCTGGTTTTCAATAAGAAAGTCAACCAATGGTCTTGGTTTGCCTATCATCATGTGATACATCGTATGGAACATCCCGTATCACACTTGACACTTCACTGGGGTTTTGGGGTAACTCATAGTTTGAGAGAGTGTGGGAGTGACTGGAGTTCATCTTCCCGTACTGCCACCTGTGTTTCGACATTCCGTCCCGCTGCCTGTGTTTTGGCAAAATACATGTACCGCTGCCTGTGTTCCGGCATTCGTCTGGATAAGTACACCCAGGCAAGAGATGAACTCGATGGTCACATATTATACTCTCCGACTTGAGTCACGTAGTTCTAGTGTAGCTTGCACGATCACCTCTACTTTATGCATTACATGCACTTTACCTTCCACCCCTGTGCAGTCACCAGTACTTTACTTATCGTACTTATAGTTACAGCGGTAGCATGCTTCACTTGCTGAGCCTGCTTTACACTTACACTACCACAGTACTGTTTGTTCTCTCCTTTTCGGTTCGGTTTACCTTTACTACTCAGTTGTGTACAGTTGTCGCTCAGTACTTTACTTTTCACTCTGGTTTGCTTGTACATAGTTACTTTTTGTCATACTTGTGCACTGCTTCTTTTCTATATGTAGAATTGTTGTGACTTACCTATGGTTCCATTTATGGCACCGGCAGACGATGACCAGATCGAAGAAGCGGCCTCTGAGTTTGAGGAGCCAAAGTTTGACACAGAGATTGCAGACTTCTAGTTGCTTGAGTTGGTGTGCGTATTATATTATGTATTTCCTTTCTGCATTTCCTTTCTGTACTTCCTTTTATGTATTTGGTGAGAGAGTGCTGTTTGCTGTTGTATTTTAAATTTGGACTGTAATAATGTACGATGGTTTGAGTATTGGTACATCTCTGGATTGTGACTATATTGATTTCACTGGTAATCTACAGACTTGCAATTAAAATCAAATAAGTAATGCCCCCCACCGAGAGCGGGTCGTTACATTTTCGTGGCCCATGCAGGTCCGCGCAAAATACCTCGTGAACAGTATAGTAAAATCAGGATGTACTGTATACAATACTCAACAAAGCTAACATTTTCCTATGTATGCTGGTGTGACACTCAAGCGATGGACGGAAACACTTCTGAGAGTCCCAACGGAACTGACCTGTCCAGAGCTAGCAACCCAACCCACAACGGACCGCCTCCCACTGTGCATCAAATTTCTGATGTTGCATTGCGAGAGATGGTTCAAGCTATACGAGGAGAACAAAAGCACAGAGGAGGAATACAACAATTCAGGTCGCTCTGCCCAAAGCCCTGGAATGGCTTGGATGGTCCTCTGAAGGCTGAAGAGTGGCTGTGAAGCACTGAGGATGACTTAAGAGCAGCTCAGATCGCGGAATACGCATGGGTGGACACTGCCAAATCGCAACTGATCATTGGAGCTTGGATTTGGTGGAACTCAGCTGAACATCACCTGCAACGACCAATCGACTGGGCGACGTTCACCGATCACTTCAACACCCAGTACTTCTCACCCGAAGCTCAGATGGAACTGCAAGCTCAGTTCGTCGGGTTGAAGCAAGGTTCCATGTCAGTGGAACAATATGATGCTCAATTCACTATGCTGAGTCGATTTTCTCCAGTGATGGTTGCCACCCCTCTGACTCGAGCTTAATGCTTCAAGCAAGGACTAAACATAGATATCCAATGGAACTTAGTCGGATGCCAACTTTGCACACGGTCCTAGCTGCAGCTCGTGAGCACGAGTTCATCGAAAGAGAAGAAAGGCTAGAGATAGCTGCCCCTTCCAGAAGGCCACTACCTCCAACCTCTGCTGCTGGATCCAACCGACGAACTCCATCCAACCAGGTGTACAGGCCAACCCAGCAGACTCAATTCAAGAGACAGGCTCCACCACCACACTAGGTGTGTCATCATTATGGAAAGTCAGGACACTTTCGGTCCGAATGTCGATAATATCTGAACCTTTGCCTAGTCTGCGGCTCAAAGGACCATAGTACAAGGGAATGTCCTCAGAGGAGGTCTCGACCTCCTAACCCTGCTCCAGCTAATGCCCCTGCTAGGAATGCTCCAAAACAACCACCTCCACTGCAACGACAGCCACTTCCTCCTCAACAGCAAGTGTTTCAACAAGCACGACGACAGGCACTACCTCCAAGGCATCAAGCTTATACTATGAAGGTGGAAGAAGCCAAATCTATGGACCAAGTGATCACAGGTACGAGACATCCCATTCAGTATCATATTCTATTATTTAGAAATCGTAAGCTTAGACATGATTCTCCTAACCATAAGTATCGTCTTAGTAGCCGGTAAACCCGCTCTCACTTTATTCGACTCAGGAGCTACACATTGTTTCTTGGCGAGTCGATTCGTCAACACACATGCCATCCCCGTTAAACCTCTGACTTCTCGTTGGAAGGTCAACACGGCTGGCAATTCCCTACTGATAACTAGCGGATGCCTTCACTGTTCTGTAGTGATTTGTGGACATGTTCTATTCGCCGACTTCATGGTGATCGAGATACCAAGTTTTGGTGCTGTTATTGGAATGGATTGGTTAGGGACATTTCATGCTACCATTGACTGTCGTCAAAGAAGGGTAGAATTCGAAATACCCAACCATCCTAAGTTCAAATTCCTCAACAAAAGTAGATCGGAAGGACCAGAGAAGTTCCGGGCCAGACTTTCAGAGGCAGTGGTGACTGCAATGGAAGTCGAGCAAGAGAAACTTGAAGTGGTACGTGAATTCTAGGACGTGTTTCCGGACAAACTCTCAGGTTTGCCTCCGGATCACGGCCTCAAATTTACCATTGATCTTATGTCATATGCACAGTCGATATCCAAGGGACTCTATCGCATGGCACTGCCTGAGCTTGAAGAGATTTGGGCTCAGCTGGACGATCTCCTACAGAAGGGATGGATACGACCCAGTGTATCCGTATGAGGTGCCCCTGTACTACTCGTTAAGAAGAAGTACGGATCCCAGCGCATGTGCATTGACTACCACGAGCTGAACAAGATGGCGGTGAAGAACAAGTATCCCCTACCTCGCATCGACGACCTTTTCGATCAGCTTGAAGGATCAAGCGTATATTCGAAGTTGGACTTGAAGACCGGGTATCATCAAGTGAAGGTGAAGAAGGAGGATGTCCACAAGACTGCTTTTCGGACCAGATATGGACACTACGAATTATTGGTAATGCCATTTGGTGTGACTAATGCACCTGCTGTCTTCATGAGTCTCATGAACCAGGTTCTGTATAACCATCTGGACAAGTTCGTAGTCGTCTACATCGACAACATCCTAATCTACTCGAAGGACACTCAGGAGCACAGAGAACATCTAAGGAAGGTCTTGGAGACTCTGAGACAATACCAACTGTATGCCAAATACAGCAAGTGTGAGTTTTGGCTTGACAAGGTGGCTTTCTTGGGCCACATCGTGTCAAGAGAAGGAATATCTGTTGACCCCAAGAAGGTAGCTGATGTTCGAGACTGGCCAGTTCCTAAAACTATGACAAAGATTCGAAGTTTCTTGGGATTGGCTGGTTATTACAAACGATTCATCCAAGACTTCTCAAAGATCGCAGGGTCCATGACGCGATTGACGAGAAAGGACGTGATATTCGTATGGTTGAAGGCTTGTGAAGATACATTCCAGGAGCTGAAGAGAAGATTGACTGCGGCCCCGATTCTGGTCATCCCAGACAGGACCGGAGGTTTCGAAGTATTTTGTGACGCATCTGGCAAAGGACTTGGGTGTATGTTGCATCAGCATGGCCGAGTCATTGCCTATGCATCCAGATAACTGAATATCCACGAGAAGAACTACCCCACTCATGACCTTGAGTTGGCGGCAATTATCTTTGCCCTGAAGATTTTGAGACACGTCTTGTTGGGCGAGCATGTGAAGATATTTTCATATCACAAGGGTCTCAAGTACATGTTCACCTAGAAGGAGCTCAACAACGATGGATCGAGCTGATGGCGGACTATGATATTGACCTTCAGTACCATCCTGAGAAGGTCAATATCGTACCAGATGCATTGAGTCGTCTCCCTGTGATGATGACCCTCACATCACAATGGAGGCTACAGCATGAGATACGAGCCATGGAGATGGATGTGATATTACCAGGAGTAACGTCTTCTTTACTCAATCTTCATATCCATTCAAATTTTGTGGACAAGATCAAGGCTGCCCAAGCAGGAGATGAGAAGCTACGAAGGATCAGAGACATGCTGATGGCAGGTCAGAGGCCTGAATTCAAGATCCACGAGGACAGATCTTTGAGATTCGACAACCGCATCTGTGTACCATCTAGAGATATCAGAGAAGCTCTATTGGAGGAAGCTCACAGTTCTCCATATTCCATTCATCCTGGCGGTACCAAGATGTATCAAGACTTGCGACAACACTACTGGTGGCATGGTATGAAGAGAAGCGTCGCACTGAGTGTGGTAAAGTGTATAGTGTGCCAATAGGTGAAGGCTGAACATCACCAGTCTGCTGGTTTGCTACAGCCTTTGCCCATTGCAGAGTGGAAGTGGCAACACATCACGATGGATTTTGTGACGGGACTGCCCAAGAGTACGAAGCATAATGATGTTGTCTGGGTGATCGTTGATCGATTAACCAAGTCGGTGCACTTCATTCCTTTAGAGTGGGCCAGTCAACCGAAGTGCTTGCCAAGAAGTACATGAAAGAGATAGTGAAGTTGCATGGTGTCCCTGTCAGTATTGTCTCAGACAGAGACACTCGATTCACATCTCACTTTTGGAAGAGTTTACAGGAATGTCTGGGGACCCGCTTAAGCTTCAGTATAGCTTATCATCCTCAAACAGAGGGCCAATCGAAACACACCATCCAAATCTTGGAGGACATGTTGCAAGCATGTATGCTATATTTCAAGGGATCATGGGAAGACTATCTTCATCTCGTGGAGTTTACTTACAACAACAGCTACCAGGCAAGTATTAGTATGGCACCCTTTGCATCACTAAATGGTAGGAAGTGTCGTTCTCCCTTGAACTGGGACGACATTGGTGATCGAGAGCTCATCGGGCCAGACTTGATTGTTGAAGCAGTGGAAGTAGTCAAGACCATCAGGGAGAAGCTACAGTTGGCTCATGGTCGATACAAACATTGGGCAGATGCAAAGCGCAGACATTTGGAGTTCCAACCTGGTGACCATGTGTTTTTGAAGATCTCTCCTAATCGTGGAATGATTCGTTTTGGATGAAGAGGGAAGCTTAGTCCACGATTCATTGGTCCATTTGATATTTTGGAACGAGTAGGCGAAGTGGCCTATCGCCTTGCTTTGTCACCTGCATTGGAAGGAGTACATGAAGTCTTTCATGTCACACAGCTACGACGTTACGTGAGTGATCCTAGTCATGTTGTGGATTACTCTGAGATCGCTATTCGCCCGGATCTATCTTATGAGCAACAATTAGTCAAGATCCTGGATCGACGACAAAAGACACTCAAGAATAAGGTTATCAACCTTGTCAGAGTGATGTGGTGTCATGACTCACCTGGAGAGTCTACTTGGGAGCGAGAAGATGATAAGCAAGGACGCTACCCATACCTATTTACCGAGTCGGAGGATCTTACTAGTCTCGAGGCTAGTCACGGAAGCTATGGTGATGTCAATAGTAAGTATTCATAAACATCATCTCGTATTTTCTTGATGCTATGATATCACATTATATCTCATGTTATTTACAACCCGATTTACTAGATTACTATCATTTCTATCATTTTATTTGCTTGAGCTTCTTCATAACATCTATTGTCTGTTTCAGGAAGTTCGATAAATTCCGAGGACGAAATTATTTTAAGGAGGGTAGGATGTAACGACCCATATTTGTCAATGCATCTGTCTACGTAATTCACATGTTTTCACATTTTAAAATTATTTTATAATGGTTGATCAGGAGTTTTAAATCAAAAATGATTTCAAAATTCGTTATAAAAAATATCTTGAAGCATCAAACTAGTTATGGTGTATTTAAGTAAGTTCGGGTTTCATCAAATACCTCTAAATAATTTTTATAATAATTCATTTTCAATTGTTACTGATTTGGCTGAATGAATTAATTTTCTATATAAACATCCTCAAAACGATTTCAAACTTCTTCAGTATCATTCTATGATCATTTAGGGTTCCCCATATTAATTTTGTAATTTTCAGAAATCACAGAAATCAAATCGACCAAGAACCCGCAAACAACCCGCATCCTAAACGTTTTGGCCTAAAACTAGTATCTTCGTAGCTCAAACCCCAAAATGTATCTCGTATTCGCGATCCTTGCGACGATATGATCTCGTGGCTATGTTTTCGTAATTTTTCAGAGTCGTATGCAAAAACATGGTTGTATTTCCCCCGATTTTACTAATTACATCCCCTAATGACTTTTACTCTTAATAATCACCCAATTACTAGTTACTTCTACCCTAATTCCCCAACCACCCCCCTTTAATCCATAAAATGAGCTGTGGTTGAGATCCACAATTTCAGGATCCCAACCATCCCCTTTAATTCCCTTGTCCCCTATAGTAATTATAGTTATAAATTCATAATTTCTAATCCCTATAAAAACTAAACCCCAGGCTCTCAAATAACACACACACACACACACACACTCTCTCTCTCTCTCTCTCTCTCTCTCTCTCTCTCTCTCTCTCTCTCTCTCTCTCTCTCTCTCTCTCTCTCTATTTTCCCTCGTTCGGATCCCCCCTCAGCCCGCGCAAAGTCACCCTCTCTCTTTCGTTCTCTCGTTCAAAACCCCTCAACCATGCGCTCTCTCCCATCTTCCCTCTCCTCTGGCGGAGCACCTCACCATCGCCGCCGTAGCTGCCGCCTCTACCCATTGGACTGCCACTGCTCTACCCCCCCGAAGCAGCACCCCCTCTCCCCTCCGTATTCGACGACACTACAAGGCCCCGTCGTCACTTCACGTCTAACGCCACCACCTCCCTGACGCACCCGAAACCTACGACTAGATTCCACCCGGCGGTGTCACGATCGCTAGGCGTGGTATGGCCCCTAGGTGTCAATTCTGGGCTCTATCCGTAAGCGGACGGTGTCAAGTTGTAGTATAAAAGATATCAAATCCCACAGGGACGGTGATAGTGTTTTTGGGTTCTCAGTTTACTGCTATATCTCTAAGTGAGATAGCTATCGGGTTGAGAGAATTGGTTGTTGTGTTGATGTTGTTTTAATAATAAAAAGGACTAGGGCGTTAGGGATCACCACTAAGATCGTCGGAGATCGACGTTGGAATAGAATCTTTACATTGCATTAGGGTTAGGGGATTAATCTCCTAATTTGTACCACTCTCGTGGATTAGAATTGCGAGGTATTTCGGTGGCTCTCGTTGACGCAATAGTGGTAGCCGTCAACGTAGCGATATAGTTCGTCGGGGATCCCCTCAAGGCACGAGCTGGGCATGGTCACGAGCCTTGGTTGGATCCATCGATTTCCCTATTCGAATCCCAAGGATACCCCTTAAGCACATCAATTCCACAGACCGTGGGCATGATCTCAGTACGGGTTATCTAGGGATTCGGTAGGATCGACCAAAATACTCCCCTAAATTCCTAATTCAATAGTGGGATCCAGATCTATGTCCTCCCCCTAGGATCTTAGGGATAACCCATCAACCCTAGAAAAGACTACTCACTCATGACAATATTAACGAACAAAAATACAATTTTTAGGAGCGAAATCATCATGGCAATTAATAGAATAAAGATCGAGAACTTACAGCGAATAATAGATCTCAAAGAAAAACTCAGATTCCAAGAATGCGAGAAGTAGCAAATAAAACTCCAATATAATCGATCCAATAATCTTCAACAAAATTAATCTAGATGTAACAAAAACTAATTTCTAATCTCCGCTCTCAAAAATCGCTCCCAAAACACTAGAATGAATTCGCTCCCCAAATGCTTCACAGCTCCCAACCTTCACTCCCCAAAATTGCGCAACAGCTTCTCTCAAAGATCCTTCCAAAAATGGCCTCAGCATCGTCGACCAAGTGGGCAACTCGGTTGAGCAGTGCATTGCTCGGTCGTCCGCTCGGTCCGAGCAGCTGTACTGCTCGACCGAGCACGACAGGAAATCGAAATCCTCCAAAATCTTTACTCTGTCTGCAACGGTCGAGTCAGCTCTGCTCAGTCCGAGCAAACAGCCGACTCGGTCGCTGAAGAAGTCGCTCGGGCCGTGCAAGAGTTAGTCGGGCTCTGAATGAGAGGCTGTTCGACCGAGCACTACGAGTGCTCGGTCCGAGCGGGCTGCATATCTGTGACTTTGCTCTTCTTTGCATCTGCTCGACCAAGCAACTGCTCTGCTCGGTCGAGTCATCTGGGAAACTTTCTCTTGCAGCATCTGCTCTCCTCCTCTCCTCTTGCTCTCTCCTCCACTCCTCCCATGGCTCCAAAAACACGGCGAACTCTTGTAGAGCTTTGCCAACGAGCTCACGGGCTTGTCGGATGTGTCCATACCCAGGTCGGTTCCCAAATCGCTCCAAAATCCCTGAAAACTCATAAAATACTACGAAACTTGAATATAACGTCAGAAATGCGATATCGTAAGGAAATATGGGATTTGGATGCAAAAATGACATGGAATGCAATGTCATGATGATATGAAAAAGGTAGAAAATATGGACACATCAAAATCCCCCAAGCTTACCTCTTACTCGTCCTCGAGGAAGACGAATACTAGGTACGCCGGGAGGAAAAAACAAAAAGAAATAAGAAATAAAAATAAGAAGAGCAGAGAATGGAAGTGAATGGAGGGTGCTAAGGATGTTCGGTCAGATCTCATGCTTAAGTAGTATATCACGATGCTCTGAATAGTAAAAATACATGCTAATGGCAATTTCAGGTTTTACAGATCATATGTCTAGCATGCAATACAGACAAAAGATAGGGATCTACTGAAATAATGCTATTAACTCATATCAATCTCATGCAGTCCATAGAGTCTAGTATAAAAAGAGTTGGTAATGCACTTTTCAATCACAGATACACATGGAGCATATAGAAATCACACAACATGCAATAGAGAATAGAAAGAATCATGTTATTCAATTATTCATTTTGATTCATGAAAAATCTCCCAAAACTAAAGTGTTTCGTAAAGTTTAAGTATTATCGAATCTCCCCGTTATGCACCGTCTCCACTCTAATGTCACACTCAATCATGTGATCAGTTGGTTCACCCTCCAAGCTTAGCTTGAGGCATCGCATCTAGGAATAGGATATGGAATATTTTCTTCTTCTTCCCAGTATATGTGATAGCTTCTAATGAAAGGATACAAAACAATTTTTATTCTTTTTCTTTCTTTTTCTTCTTTTTTTCACATATAAATATATACACATTTTTTTCTTTTCTCTTTTTTCTTCTTTTTTTCCTTTTCAATTAGAAGCTATACTTTTTCTTTTTGGGTTTGGGAAATGAGATGCGGTAAGGATAGCTGTGGGGGTGCAACCAACTGATATGTAGAGAACTTATATAGATATGTGGAGAAGGAAAATAATAGATCTCTCGGTTCACTGATAAGAGGTGCACAACGGTTTAATAAGATAATACTCTAACTAAAATCATAAATAGCATGGATATTTTCATTCATCTAGATGAACACTGAAAAAGCATGCAGTAATAGGCACAGTGATATCAAGCATGCAAACAGAAGTGAATAAGATATAAAGCAGATGCTCCAAGTGTTCTAGTGATGCGTGAACCTAGGTGCATTACCCAACATAGCGCATACTAGATACTAATTCATGCATTTGATTTTCTATTCATTTCAAGCATTGAATCAGATAGATTGGTAAAAGAATATGCACGCATATAGATAGTAAAACTGAAACTACCCCAATAGCATGTCAACAGATAGTAAGCATCGTGAATAACTACTAAGGGCTACGAGAGGTATCATCATGCAAAACATCCTTAGCAGAAAAAGAGAAAAAGGCGGAGAAAATAAGAAAATGAAGAAAAAGAGATGCATGCATGGTAAAAAACAGAAAATATGATGCAGAATGAGAAAAAATATAAGGAATGGAAAAGTGTTGAAAAAGTAAAATAAAAACTGAAATAGGGAAGAAAATGTAAAAAAAATGAAAAAATGAAAAATAAAGCGGTAGCACTCATCCCCCAAGCTAAACCTAGCAGTGTCCTCACTACTAAGAAAACGCCTGTAGTCGGGAGATGATGCTAAATAGGGTGGGGTGGTGGGAGAATATAAAATAAAAACTGTGCAAAAAGAAGTAAAAACATGACATGATGAAATGATGAATGAAAAATGATGCCTGTGTGGGTCCTCCCCCAAGCTATCTAAGTGTAGGGCCCCAAACAGACAGATGGGCACAATAATAAATGAGGGATGCAAAAACGGGTAGGGACGACATCAAGCAGAGGCACCACCCTCTGGGGGTGGTGATGGGTACCTCTACTGTGGATCAAGTAGTGTGGGGGGGGGTTGATGTGGCTCAACAGTTGGGTCATCTTGCCAGTGCCTAATAAGGTTGCGAAAGAAGAGGAGGTTCTGCTCGATGGACTTTTGAGTGGTGTCGACCCCCTGACCTAAAAGTAGGAGCATGGCGACAAATTGGTCACCCTAGTCAGTGTCTCGGAAGGTAACCTCATATTATGTGTCGCTGATATAAAGAGGTTCAGGGGAGAGTGGGGTGGTGGGTGGCGGAGAGGAAGCGGTGGATGATTCGCCAACAGTGTTGGTTTGAGTGGGCGGGCATGTACGATGGGTACGTCAAGTAGGCCTAGAGTTTGGTGTGGTAGTGGTGGGATGGCAGAGGTTGTGATAGGAGCTGCAGTAGATTGGGTGGTAGTGGTGGTGGTAGTGGTGGTGGTGATGCGAGCACGACGGGGGGTCGAGACGAGGATGTGCCAGAAGTCAGCCTCTTCCCACGAATGGGAGGGGTGGCTGCTCCTCCAGTGTAAACCATCATGGTGATGGTAAAGTGATACGTCGGTATAAAAAGTAAGTAGAGGAGCGAGTGTACCGACTGTGAGCGCTACGAATGCGAAGAGCTCCCCCAAGCTGGTCCCTGTAGTGGGTGCTGACGTAGGCAAAGGGTACCTGAAATAGAAACAATAAAAATGTCAGAAAAAGAGATTAAAAATAGGGAGAATTCTGAATTGGGCTAGCTCGATCGAGCAGCTCTACTGCTCGGTCCGAGCAATGCTGCTCGGTCAGAAGTTCGGACCGAGCACCGGTGTGCTCTGTCAGCTGTGGGATTTCGTTCAGGGGACAAAGTCTGCTTGATCGGGCACCGTGGGTGTTCGATCGAGCAGGGGGAGAGGCCTAGGAAATCGGTAGCAGGCGGTGGGGGGGTTTTATATGCGATGCGATGAGAGAGGGGGCGAGGGGAATTGGTATGGGGGTTTTGGGGTGGCGGTGGCACCGTTGACGACGCAGTCGATTAGAAAGGGGGAAAGGAGAGAGGCGGAGAGGTAGAGAGAGGCAGAGAGAGGGAGGGACAGAAATAGGGGGGAAACTGACCGGAGGAGGGCGGCTGGAGGGGCGACACGGGCAGCGGAGTGGGAGGAGGATGACGGCGACGAAGAGGGAGATCGAGTAGGGGGTGAAGGAAAGCTCGGGCGGTAGATTAGGATTAGGGTAAAAATTTTAGAGCGTAAGTTAAAAAGTGAAACGAGTTGGGTTAAAAACCCAACTCGTTTGGGAGCAGGGCCCACGAAAATGGATAAATCGACTCGATCGAGCAGTGAATCTGCTCGGTCGAGTCGATCATGCTGAAGAAATAAATTAAAATTGAGTTGTAGGAGACTCCCTCGTATGCTCGATCGAGCAGTATGCTGCTCGGTCGAGCAGATCATCACTCGGACCGAGCAAGGTATGCTCGGGCCGTGTAGGCAGAGCATTGTTTTCTCCATATTTCCAAAAGCCTGTCATACTCGACCGAGCAGTGGGCTGCTCAGTTGAGCAGCTATATGCTCGGACCGAGCAAATGCCTGCTCGGGCCATGTAGATTTTGCTCTTGATTTTCGTCCCTGCGCTGCTTGACCGGGCAGTGTAGCTGCTCGGTCGAGTCGGCTGTGTCTCCTTTTGCTCCATTTTCTTTAGTTTTCTCCCGGTGCTCTCCTCCAGCTTCCTTCCGTTTAAAATGTCGATCTGCATGCCCCCTCATGTCCAACCTGTACAGAGGAAGAACTCCTCACCTTTTTGTGGTTTTATAATTTTACGTGAAATAAACAATGTTTTTGTTTGGTTTTTTAAAATAAATGAAGTGAAAATAAGAAATTGAAAAAAAAGAAAGTCCGAAATCTAAGAAATTGGGTTGCCTCCCAATAAGCGCTCGTTTTTAGTCATGAGCTCGACTCCCTTTGATTTATCAACTGTCGTTTGGTGCGTGGGATTCGCGTGTCGTTCTTTCCGATGATTTAATCCGGCGGTATCTGGTATTCGCCTACTTCAAGCTTCTCCCTCGAATAGCTTATGGCCTCCGGTTCTTCATGGTTTGGGAAATGATTCAAAAGATCTTCAACCAACACTCGGATCTAGGCGGCGACCACTTTGTGGTAGGTTTGGTCGACGTCATCGTCGATACACGTTCTCATTGGGTCGTTCATGACCCCCTCAGAAATGAAATCTTCAACAGCTTCATCCTCCAGGAGCTCCAAATAGCTAGCCCCTTCCTCATGAGCACGCTCTCTCATTGGCTTCTGCAGCCTAAATTCAGCTTCGATATTCCCCACATTCAGTGAGAGAGTCCCTTCTCGGACATCAATCAAAACACCGGACGTCACCATGAAGGGGCAGCCGAGTATAAGCTGGGAGCTCCCTCCCTCGGGCATCTTCATGATGACGAAGTCAACTGGAACGCATAACCCAGGGGGTATCTGGAGAATGATATCCCTGGCTATGTCCACCGGGTAAGTGATTGAATGGTCCGCAAGCTGGAGGACATATTTGTTGGCTCTAGTTCGCTTCCAGTCTACAACCGTTCAAATATAGAAAGGGGAATCAAACTGATGCTAGCTCCTAGATCAATCAGAGCTCGGCTGATGGGCATCCCTCCAATGGAGCACGGAACGATGAAGCTCCCCGGATCCGGTATCTTTCGGGGGAGATGATTCTTTATAACGGAGGTGGAGTCCTCCATGAGCTTTATTTCTTCAGACTTCCTTTTTCCTGTGATCAGATCTTTTAAAAACTTGACGTAGATGGGCATCTCCATAATAGCATCCATGAACGGGATATTCAACTGGATTCCCTTCAGCAACTCCATGAATTTGGAGTATTTCCTCTCCATCTTGGCCAAGGCCAACCTCTTGGGTATGGAGGGGGAGGTCGGGTAGCATTGCTCTTTGTAACATCAACAGGAGGCGGTGTTGTAGTAGGCATGATGGATGGTGTATCTGCCTTCTCCTCATCATTTGTAGGCTCTTTAGTAGCCTCTTCTCTATCACCATTGTCAACGGCTTCTTCAGCGATAACTCTCTCCTTGTTTACAACCGGGACCATGACGGTGTCAGTCACCCGTCCTCCATGTGTGGTGACAGAAACCACATCATTCGCTTGGGACCTTGGGTTTGTCACTGGTTGCGAGGGCAACCTTCCCTGGTTCTTCAAGAGCCGGGACATCTGGCCCCTCAGTTCATCTTGTTGAGTATTGACTCCCCGGATTTGGTTTTGGATGATGAACAAACATAAATATCATGAACTAACTCTTTGTGAGCGCAATTATGGAGACCGTCGTGAAACTTCTATGAACATCAAAAGCGACGTCTCGAGACTTCTCAAAGCGTGTGATCATATGCTTGAAGCTTTGTTGAAGCTCAAGGACCATTATTAAAGTCAAGAGATTCAAATCGAAGCGATTGAAGACGGTTCGTCAAGTTTTATTTATAGTCTTCTAGCTTCGTTTTGTAGAATGTTAAGCCTTGAGTAGGTCTTACGTTTTAATCTTCATAACTATCATATCTTAGAGCTAGGATCTTAGTAAAAGCCCATACAAACTTTTCCGAAGCTTCGCGCTTCGTTTCGCGGCTTCTTGTGCATGTTAGTTGGTTTAAGAAGTAGAACCAACCGACTAGATGGCAATCTAGTCGGTCGGCAATGCTTCTTGAACCGACTAGAATGCCTTGACTAATTTCAGTTCATTCACTGTTTACAGTTAGTCGGTCCAAGAATGTTCACCGACCGACTAGTTGTGAAACTAGTCGGTTAGGAATCCTTCTTAGACCGACTAGTTCTGTGTTCAGTTTTTCAGCCTGAGCTACTGTTTATCATTAGTCGGTCTAAGAACGATTGTCGACCGATTAGTTGAGAAACTAGTCGGTTGGAATTTATTCTCAGACCGACTAGTTCAACTTGATTTCAGCCTATACTATTTTGACTCTTAGTCGGTCAAAGAACACTCACCGACCGACTAGTTATGAAACTAGTCGGTTGGCAAGTCTTCTTGGACCGACTAGTTCTCTATCTTCTGAACTTCATTGTATGGCTGTTCTTCAGTTAGTCGGTTCACGTTGAATCACCGACCGACTAGTTGATGAACTAGTCGGTCAGTGATCCTTCTTTGACCGACTAGTCTGCTTCAGAATAGATCCGTTGGAGCATTAAATGCCACGAATTTTGCTCTCTCTCTTTCCTCTATCCTATATATACTTGGAGTGCTGCTTTCATAGCATTCAAGGCTGATATTTATTGAAGTTTAGAGATCAAAGAGAAGCAATTAATTCTCATTCAAAGCTCATTCATTTCATTCAAGAATCTCTCCCTCACTCTTATTTCAAAAGAGAGATTCATTGATTGTGAGCCTTCCAAGCCAAGAGCTTGATTTCTAGGTCACCAACATCTTCCTAGGCTCCATCGCTGATCAACATCTTGGAGCTAGGGTTTGGTGCCTTCATCTTCCCCAAAATCCTTCTTGCCCTAAATCGTAAGTTTTATTCAAGGCATAGGTTTTTGTGGTAAGCATTTCATATTTCATTATATTTGATATTGCAAGTGTTTTTCTCTCGGTTGTGAGAGATTGGTTGTGATCTCGGTTTATGGGAGTCACATTTTCATTTGTGTATGATTTGATCTTGTAGAGGTTTTCTAAAAGTATTTCATAGTGTAAATTTGAGTTAGAGGATTCTAACTCAAGTATCCGGAGGGGATCCGGGTGGTTGGGACGTAGGATCACCGGGAACAAGTCGAGGAGACTTGGGTGGATCCGAACCCGTTAATTCGTTTGTTTACGATTACATTTCTTTGTTGTCAATATTTACATTTTCGCATTGTTGGTTGAGTTTGCAAGATAATTAGGAATTATCTTCTTAATTATTTTAAAGTACTATTCACCCCCCCTCTAGTACTTGTGCAGTAGCTTCGTAGTGCATTACACATCTAGTGTAGTATTTATGCTCTTGAACTGGGTGGAAGTGTCCCAGTTGAACCGGGCTTGACCACTCATAAAGGTCTCCAATGTGGCCTCCAGATTTAACCGAGGCGGGTTTGGCGCATAGCCCTGTGAGGCGGCCGGTTGAATTGATAGCCTGGCGGGCAATAAGGCCCAGCTGGCCTAAACCCGCTCTGTTGCTGACTCTGTTGTTGCCCATGTTGATGCTGAAGGGGGTGATGGTCTCTGAAATTGTGAAGGTTGCAGCACTCCACTTAGATTCCTATAAGAGAATCCCGGATGATTCCGAGCAGCCGGATGTTACTATTGGTTTCGTCCCTCTCCTTGGACGTACTGCACAGATTCTGATAATTCGGCACCATCATAGTGTGCCTCACTAGGAATATAACCGTGATCTGCATAATCCTCTGTAGGATGATAAGTAGATGTGCTGGGTGATGCAGGGATGGAATCCAGGCGCTGTTCGATTCTGGCCACCTGTTTGCATAAGGTCTCGATGTGAGAGTCCAGATGGCTGGCAGCTTTGACCTCGGGGTCCGGGTCACAATGGTTCTTTCTTCACTCCATTGCTGATTGTTGGCTGCCATATGCTTCAGCAATTCTATGGCTTCTTCAGGAGACTTATTAAGTAAGGTGCCTTGCGCCGCAGCATCTATAATCATCTTGGTGCTAGACTGCAACATGTTGTAAAAACTCTGCACCAAATCCTAAGGCTGGATCCTGTGGTGAGGGCATTGATGTTGGAGGTCCTTGAACCTCTCCCATGTCTTATAAAATGACTCTTGTGGGAGCTGTTTGAAATCCGAGATTGCTCCCCGGGTCTGCACCGTCTTCGAGGGTGGATAGAACTTATCCACGAAGGCAAGTGCCAGCTTCTCCCATGTGGTGAAATGATTTGGAGGATGGGCCCGTAGCCAGTACGAGGCTTTATCACTCAGAGTAAACGGGAAAAGCTGCAGCTTAACATCATCATCACTCACATCCTTCGCCTTGAAAGTGTCACACTTTGCAAGGAAGGTATCAATGTGGTGGTTGGGGTTTTCATGAGGATGCCCGTGAAAGGGATCCTGTTGCATCAAATTTATTAGCTCCATTTTCAGCTCGAAGCTCGCCGCTGTCAGTTGCAGTCTAAGGATAGATGAGTTGTTTCCAAACGTCGGCTTCATATGGTCCCTGATGGACCCGGTGCGAGGAGGAGTAGTAGTATTGCTGTCTGCCATCTGGGAAGAGGGAGATGGATTTCTGTTGGAGGCCCTCAAAGCCCTTGCTGTTTTCTCGATCTCGGGATCGAAAAACAAATCTCTAGTAGATGCCCCGAAGCGAGTGTTCATGCACCAAAACAACTAGACAAATACCATCTGGAGCACGGTAATAAATAAAATAATAAATATGATGGAGAGATAAGTGATGATTAGAGTTGCTAGCAAACTTCGCAAAATAAAAATAAACTGAGATAACACTATTGTTGTCCCCGGCAACGGCACTAAAAATTTGACGCACCCGAAACCTACGCCTAGATTCCACCCAGCGGTGTCACGATCGCTAGGCGTGGTATAGCCCCTAGGTGTCAATTCTAGGCTCTATCCGCAAGCGGACGGTGTCAAGTTGTAGTATAAAAGATATTGAATCCTACACGGACGGTGATAGTGTTTTTGGGTTCTCAATTTACTTCTATATCTCGAAGTGAGATAGCTATCGGGTTGAGAGAATTGGTTGTTGTGTTGATGTTGTTTTAATAATAAAAAGGACTAGGGCGATAGGGATCACCACTAAGATCGTCGGGGATCGACGTTGCAATAGAATCTTTACATTGCATTAGGGTTAGGGGATTAATCTCCCAATTCGTACCACTCTCGTGGATTAAAATTGCGAGGTATTTCGGTGGCTCTCGTTGACACGATAGCGGTAGCCGTCAACGTAGCGATATAGTTTGTCGGGGAATCCCCTCAAGGCACGAGCCAGGCATGTTCATGAGCCTTGGTTGGATCCATCAATTTCCCTATTCGAATCCCAAGGATACCCCTTAAGCACATCAATTCCACAGACCGTAGGCATGATCTCAGTACGGTTTATCTAAGGATTCGGTATGATCGACCAAAATACTCCCCTAAATTCCTAATTCAATATAGGGATCCGGATCTACGTCCTCCCCCTAGGATCTTAGGGCTAATCCATCAACCCTAGAAAAGACTACTCACTCATAACAATATTAACGAACAAAAATACAATTTTTAGAAGAGAAATCATCATGGCAATTGATAGAATAAAGATCGAGAACTTATAGCGAATAATAGATCTCAAGAAAAACTCAGATTCCAAGAATGCGAGTAGTAGCAAATAAAACTCCAATATAATCAATCCAATAATCTTCAACAAAATTAATCTAGATCTAACAAAAACTAATTTCTATGCTCCGCTCTCAAAAATCGCTCCCAAAAAACTAGAATGAATTCGCTCCCCGAACGCTTCGCAGCTCCCAGCCTTCACTCCCCAAAATCGCGCAACAGCTGCTCTCAAAGATCCTTCCAAAATGGCCTCAGCATCGTCGATCAAGTGGGCAACTCGGTCGAGCAGTGCGTTGCTCGGTCATCCGCTCAGTCCGAGCAGCTGTTCTGCTCGACCGAGCACGACAGGAAATTGAAATCCTCCAAAATCTTTACTCTGTCTGCATGGGTCGAGTCAGCTCCGCTCGGTCCGAGCAGACAGCCGACTCGGTCGCTGAAGAAGTCGCTCGGGCCTTGCTAGAGTTAGTCGAGCTTTTAAATGAGAGGCTGCTCGACTGAGCACTACGAGTGCTCGGTGCGAGCGGGCTGCGTATCTGCGGCTTTGCTCTTATTTGCATCTGATCGACCGAGCAGCTGCTCTGCTCGGTCGAGTCATCTAGGAAACTTTCTCTTGTAGCATCTGCTCTCCTCCTCTCCTCTTGCTCTCTCCTCCACTCCTCCCATGGCTCCAAAAACACAGCGAACTCCTGTAGAGCTTTGCCAACGATCTCACGGGCGTGTCAGATGTGTCCATGCCCCGGTCGGGTCCCAAATCTCTCCAAAATCCCTGAAACTCATATAATACTACAAAACTCGAATATAACGTCAGAAATGTGATATCGTAGGGAAATATGGGATTTGGATGCGAAAATGGCATGGAATGCAATGTCATGATGATATGAAAAAGGTAGAAAATATGGACACATCACTCCCCCACTGTAACGACTGGTTTTCTTGTATCCGGATTTATTAGATTATATTATATGTTTTGGTGGATTTTCTCCTTATGTGTGGTTTTCGTCTCCGTAACTTTCGTTTTCGATCATTTCATCGTGTTTTCTCGTTTCTTCCTTAGGATCGTCGATTTCGAAGTATGTCATTCGTGACAGGCTTCATAACAGTCGTATCTTACTGTTAGATCAAGCCTAGGAGTCTTAGGAATCGATCCCGGAGCTCCGCGCTCCGTATCGGAACTTTTGGTGCTTATTAGCCGGTGTAAGAAGGGGCACCGACCGACTAGATGACGATCCAGTCGGTCGGCAATCCTTCTTGAACCGACTAGTTGGCTTTCTAAATTTCTCAGGAGTTACTGTTTATCGTTAGTCGGTCTAAGAACGTTGGTTGACCGACTAGGTTGCAAACTAATCGGTCGGCAATGCTTCTTTAACCGACTAACACATCATCTAAATTTTAGTATCAGTACTGTTCATTCTTAGTCGGTCTAAGTTCATCTTTTGACCGACTAGTTGTTAAACTAGTCGGTTAAGTTTTGTACTCAGACCGACTAATTCTTGGTTCTTCTGTACAGTCGAGTTACTGTTTACTCTTAGTCGGTTTAAGAACGTTCATCGACCGACTAGATGACAAACTATTCGGTCAGTATTTGTTCTTCGACCGACTAAATCTAAATCCTATTTTTGTTCAGAAGTTACTGTTTACACTTAGTCGGTCTGCGTTGGTCAACCGACCGACTAGTTTCCAAACTAGTCGGTCAGTGGTTGCTCTTTGACCGACTAATCTGTGTTAAAACCCTAATTTCTGGGCAGCCGCCAGCCCATCCTATTTAAACCCCTCCCAAACGTTTTCTTCTTCCTCCACTCGACTAAAAACCCTAGTTTCTCCCCCATTGAGCCCCCTTCTACCCCCAAACCCTTGTTCCTTCTTCCCAAGCTCATCCCCCATCATCTAAACCCTCCCTCAACACATTCAACCTCTCATCCCCCACAAATCTCTACCAAACCCCCAAAATCCCCCAAAAACCCTAGTTCTCCAAACTTCCCCATTCGTTTCCAGATCTGGTCCCTAGGTTCTCCGGAGTGTTTCTCCCGCCTCCTCACGGTAAGAAATCGATCTCTTGATGTTTTCATAACCCGTTGTGTTTTATGGAACCCTAATGACAATACTTGTGTTTTGATGATTGTTTCTCCATAACAGTGACTCCCCCGTAGAATAGCATCCGCGAGACGAACCTTCGTGATCGTCATCCCCGATGCTAGGCAAGTGAAACTTGCCACTTAGGGTTTAGGCCATGTTTAGGCCACTTGCTTGTTGTAGGCGTAAAAGAGACTAGGCGACGAAATGATACCCGCCTAGGCGCAAATTCCGGAACTAGCTTGACAACGAAGCTAGGGCCCACGTTTACCATGTTGCACAACTACCATGTCATGTTTAATTTTGATTATCGGTACGCGAATACATTGTCATCCATGCTATCCAAGTTGTATGTTGCATTCGTAGCACACGCTACAATACTTGTGTTTCCTGGCTCGTGTTCCAGAAGCGGGCCATGTGTTGGTTGATAGCCAACGCCCGACCTACTAGTTTCCGGCTAGGCACCCACTATACGTGGGCATAACCCTATGCCATACGTGTTATTCACACTTCCTGGCTCGTGTCCCAGAAGCGAGCATTCTGTGTTCGGGGGTAATGCCCTGGCTCGACACACTTGGGAGGGGTAGAGATAAACGGTCACTTGAGCTTAGGAGTTGGCCCGATCAGCCACTCTAGCCAACAGGCGGAATCTCTGTGCACGACGTGTTTACTTGACGTGATTTACTTGACTTGTACTTGAGCACAGCCTGCGGGCAATAGGGCACTCGTTGAGTGATCCCTTGTACTAGTTACTTGACATTTCATGTCACAACTACCACTTGTTACTTGCCATTGTACTTCCCTTTACTTGTCACTTCCATACTTTACTTGCCATGCCATGCATCATACTATAACTGCTAGGTTGCTAGCTTACCTTACTTTCAGTTTCCTTGCCCAAGTCTTATAGACTTACTGACATGTGTCCCTTTACTCTTTTGGGTGACACATGTTAGATCTCGAGCCTGAGTCCGTTGTTGAGGACGGGGTGTTTGCGGACGCCGTGCCCGAGCCCGTGTTTGGAGAGGAGTACGTGGACACTGGGGACCAGTCCTAGTGTCTTCGTTGTGTTTTCCTTTTGTTTGGACTGCTGTTTTGTTGTCGGTGCGTAGCACCTATACTTTGTTACGTTGTTGCTTTTGTTGGCCTTGTTCTGGGCCTTTAGACTCTTTCTTTTAGCTTGGTGGCTTTTTTGGATGCTGGACTTATCTCTGTGTTGGACATTATGAGATATGAGAATTTTATTTCTATCTCTCCTTGTGTTATTGTTGTTGTTTTGTTTGTGGTTACAGGGACCTGCTTATGTTTTTTTGACGCTTATCGGGTTTGGGGCTTCACAGCTCCACTCTCGTGCGGACCTTTTCACGTCTCGCCTCCATTTTAGGGAAGCGGGTCGTGACAGGTTTTGTTGGTGGCCCACGCAGGTCCTTCTGTAACTGCGATTATCAGAATAGCGATAATAATGTTAGAATGTCCAATAAACTAAGTTCGACGTCCGAGTCATAGGCTATGAGTCTAATTGTTTCGTGTTCTGTGTCACTAGATGGCAGGAAGACGGATCACCCATGGTGGAGGTAGTGGTGTGCCCCCTCATGATGAGGAGCCTGAGCGGGAACCCACCAATGGGGAGATGATGCGGATGATGCTTCAGATGATGCAGGTGCAGCAAGGCGTGCTCCTGCAAGTCCAGAATGCTCCGGCTGGTCGTGCCCCTCGGGCGACTCCGGAGGCCTCTCGCTCTGAGCCGGGAGCGAAGCAATTTCGGGAGCTGGGTCCCGTGTATTTTGATGGGTCTGAGGGTCCTCTGGCAGCCGATGAGTGGATTCGGAACATAGAGGATAACTTGAAGATGGCCAAGATCACCCCGGCTGGATGGTTTGATTTGGCGAAGCGGCAACTCAAGGATAATGCTCAGAACTGGTGGGATGCGGAAGAGAAGATGTTGGTGGAGCCGATAGCTTGGACTACCTTTAAGTCCAGGTTTGATAAGGAGTTCTTTCCGAAGGCTGCCAAGAAGGAGATGCTGCAGCGCTTCATTGATCTGAAGCAATGGAGCTTGACGGTGGACCAGTACCACAGAGAGTTCACTAGGCTGAGTCGGTTCGCACCGAAGATGGTGCAGGATGCTGATGAGAGGGCTCAGAGGTTCCTGTAGGGACTTGCTTTGGAGCTCCAGAGTTTTGTGTTTTCCTCCGATCTGGACTCTTATCAGAAGGTTCTGGTCGCTGCCAGGAGGCAGGAGCTGAACCTGAGTCAGAGGAGAGGGCATGTTTCTGGTGCTGGGAGGAGGCCTATGGAGCAGGCCAGAGCGATGGTTAGGCCTGGGTTCAAGCCTAATCAGCCAGCTCAGTTCAAGAGGCCAGGAGGGCCTATTCTGAAGACTTGCCATTTCTGCGGTAGGACCGGACACGTCAAGGATCAGTGCAGGAGATTCCTGGGCCAGTGTGTCGTCTGTGGGGATCCTACCCATGCCATGAAGGATTATCCGAGGTCGAAGCAGCCTTGGAGGGCACCTGTTGTAGCGCAGCCAATGCAGCAGTGAGCGTCTGTTCCTGCTGGTCGTGGAGCAGCTCTTGTTCCACAGGGACAGGCCTTTCGGCAGGCTGTTCCGCTGAGAAGGCAGGCATTTCTGATGACTGAGGAGGAGAGCATGGCCGTGGACGAGGTTATTACCGGTAACGCTCGTTCTAGCTATTTGCTTCCTTAGTTAGTTTGATTTTCGATTATGTTGGTTGCTTGCTCATGTCTGTTGCTAGAATAGGATTTGATTGTTAGACTGCTTGCTAGGGGTGGTTTTGGTTTGCACATTTCCTGCACGAGTCCTCTTTGACTCAGGTGCATCGATGTGCATTATTTCTCGGAGCTTCGTGAAGAGGCATTCCTTGTCGACGTCCTCTCTTCCTAAGAGTTGGAATATCGTCACAGGGAATGGTGTGGTATCGGTGCATCGTGGGTGCAGTTCTTGCCCGTTGGTGGTTTGTGGACGTGAGCTTAGTGCTGATTTCATTGTTCACGACATCATCAATTACGATGCGGTCCTTGGGATGGATTGGCTTGCAAGTTTCTATGCCACGATTGACTGTCGGAGGAAGAAGGTGGTGTTCGAGATTCCCAGACATCTAGTATTTGAGTTCAGTCGAGGCAGCAGTTCGCTTGGTCCTGTCAGATTTCGGGCCAGACCGGTGTAGGTTGTGGCTTTGCAGATGGAGTTGGAGAGGCCAGCTGTGGTGCGTGATTTCGATGACGTCTTCCCCGAGGAGATGTCTGGTTTGCCACCTGATCGAGCTTTAGAATTTTCTATTGATCTTATTCCAGGTGCGCAGCCGATTTCGAAGGCGCCGTATCGTATGGCGCCTGCAGAATTGGAAGAGTTGCGGAAGCAGTTGGATGAGCTTTTGCAGAAGGGATATATCAATCCTAGTGTGTCTCCGTGGGGAGCACCGGTGCTGCTTGTGAAGAAGAAGGATGGTTCGCGTCGCATGTGCGTGGACTATCGGGAGTTGAATGCGGTGACCATCAAGAATAAATACCCGCTGCCTCGCATCGATGATATTTTTGATCAGCTTGGAGGTTCGAGGGTGTTTTCTAAATTGGATTTGAGGAGTGGTTACCATCAGTTGAAGGTGAAGAAGGATGATGTTCCGAAGACAGCGTTTAGGACGAAGTATGGACACTATGAGTTTGTGGTTATGCCTTTCGGCGTAACTAACGCGCTCGCGGTTTTCATGAATATGATGAACCTGATTTTCTACGACTTTTAAGATAAGTTTGTCGTTATCTTTATTGATGACATTCTGATCTATTCAAAGTCGGAGGAAGAGCATGCATCGCACTTGAGGACGATATTGGAGATTTTGAGGAAGCATCGTTTGTATGCTAAGTTTTTGAAGTGCGAGTTTTGGCTGGACAGAGTTGCTTTTCTCGGGCATGTGGTGACTGGAGATGGTATTTCAGTGGATCCCGAGAAGATTAGGGCCATCAGAGAGTGGCCTGTTCTGTCGTCTGCGTCTGAGATCCTGAGTTTCCTTGGTTTGGCGGGATATTATCGGCGTTTCATTAAGGACTTTTCCCGTATTGCCGAGCCGATGACCAGATTGACGCGGAAGGATGTGCCTTTTGTTTAGTCGGGTGATTGTGAGAATGCTTTTGGTGTCCTGAGGGAGAGGTTGACAACTGCCCCTGTTCTTGTTGTGCCTGATCGCAGCGGTGGATTTGAGATCTTTTGCGATGCTTCTGGCAAGGGTCTCAGTTGTGTGTTGCATCAGCACAGGCATGTTGTGGCGTATGCTTCCCGTCAGCTTAAGGTTCATGAGAAGAATTACCCGACGCATGATCTGGAGTTGGCTACCGTTGTGTTTGCTCTTAAGATTTGGAGGCACTTCCTGCTGAGTGAGAAAGTGAAGATTTTCACCGATCACAAAAGCTTGAAGTATATTTTCACTCAGAAGGAGCTCAACATGCGACAGCGTCGATGGTTGGAGCTTATGGCGGATTATGAGATTGATTTGCAGTATCACCCTGGCAAGGTGAATGTGGTTCCTGATGCGCTGAGTAGGCTTCCAGCGGTGATGATTTTGACCTCACAGTGGAGATTGCAGCAGGATTTTTGCGAGTCTGGAGTGGAGATTGTCCTTCCTGGGGAGGCTTCATCGTTGATGTACATGCAGGTACAGTCAACGATCGTGGATCGGATCAAGGCTGGTCAGGCTGTGGATCCGAAGCTGGTGAAGATTCGGGAGCAGGTGGAAGCCAGTCTGTGGACTGACTTTTTGATTCATGAGGATGGCTCGCTGAGGTTTGGAGCCAGGTTGTGTGTGCCAGCTGGGGATATCAGAGAGGAGTTGATGGTGGAGGCACACATTTTGCTGTATTCTGTGCATCCTGGTGGCACCAAGATGTACCAAGATCTTCGTCTGAATTATTGGTGGCATGGTATGAAGAGGAGTGTGGCTCGGAGTGTAGCCAAGTGCTTGGTTTGCCAGCAAGTGAAGGCGGAGCATCAGTGTGTGACCGGGTTGCTACAACCGCTTCCGATTCCGGAGTGGAAGTGGCAACACATCACTATGGATTTCGTGACTGGACTACCTCGGAGTCCGAAGCAGAATGACGCGATTTGGGTGATCGTAGATCGATTGACCAAATCTGCGCACTTTATTCCGTTCCGAGTGGGACAGTCCACTGAGGCACTGGCGAGGAGATATATGGAGGAGGTCGTGAGACTTCATGGAGTCCCCGTGAGTATCGTGTCGGACAGAGACATGAGGTTCACATCTCAGTTCTGGCAGAGTTTGCAGAAGAGCTTGGGTACGCGTCTGAGTTTCAGCACGGCGTACCATCCGCAGACGGATGGCCAGTCCGAGAGGACGATTCAGATCTTGGAGGACATGCTGAGGGCGTGCATGTTGGATTTCAAGGGTTTGTGGGAGGACCATCTGTAGAGGAATATGCCCTCGGATCATTTGTATTTGATGCAAATGATAATTTAAGCCTAGATAGGGACTATTTTGCATATGATGCAAAAGAGATTAAATGTGTCTTAAATTGTTTAAGACTATATTTAATTAAATAAACGCGTTGAAAAGGTTACCTAGATGACGGGATCGTCCCGCTCTAAACGCAGGTTCAAACCGCGTCAAAAACGGAGTCCAAATGCACAAGTTATATCCAAAACAAGTCTGCCCAAACTGTTGGGCTGAAACCAGCGAAAATGGAGGCCCACCAAGCCCGAATTTTTTGGTTAGGGTTTTTTGAAACCTGGGATTTTCTTGACGGCTACGTTTCTAAGAGAAGCATGACTTTTGGCTAACTTTGGACAATTGTTTGAAGGGTCAAACGGACTCGGATTGACGAGCCGTTTTTTCCTACGCGTTCACCGTTGAACCCTCTTCGATTTGGTAGGTTGTACCAACATTGAAGCTCAACGGTGAGGGAGTTAAAATTTACGGAAGTTTGCACTTTGTGAAGTGCAAACTAACTTGATTTTAATTAACTCAAATTAATAGTCCCACATCGGATTTTGAGAAAAGGGGAGAGTCCGCCGCCTATATAAATAGGGGTCTGCTCTCCTCCTCAAAACTCGTCCCAAGCTCTAGATCTGAGCGGCTCTCGTAAATGTTGGAGCACGCTCGGATCTAAGCTAAATTAATATTTCTCCTCTCCCTATAAATTTCTGCCTTGCTCCTGAAGGCTCTAGCAAAGCCGCAAAGGAGTTCGGATTCAGATCCGAAATCTAGGCGGAGGTTTCACTCGCGTGAAACTTTCTACGGCGCGTGGTTGGCTCGGCGACATGGGATTGATCGCCTCAGGATGCGGAGCGGTTCGAGGAGCGGTGCGGGGAGCGGTTCAAGGAGCGGCTCGGCGTGAGACGGGAGCAGCTCGGAAGACGGCGCGGAACATCTCGCCTGCCCCAGGGCTGAGATTCCGGGTATGTGTTTAAGTTTTCATTTAATTATTCGCAGTAGTTAGATCCCTCTTGGGGTGGTCAGATCCACCCCAAGTTGGCAGAGTTCCTGGCTAATAGGGTCTGGTTCCTTAGGGTTGCATGTTAATTAGATTAACATAAAAATTTTCCGCTGCATTTCTGTCTATGTTCCGTCCGACTTAGGACGGGACTAGAGTTTTTGTGCCCTAAGGGTCCTAGAAAACCCTGCACCATCTGCATTTGGTGGAGTTTTCTTACAACAACAGCTTCCAGGCGAGTATTGGCATGGCGCCTTTCGCCGCTCTTTATGGCAGGAAATGTCGATCGCCATTGAGTTGGGATGACGTTGGTGATCGGGAGTTGTTGGGACCCGAGATGATCGTGGAGGCCGTGGATATTGTCAGGAACATTCGGGAGAGGTTGAGAATTGCTCAGGACCGTTTTAAGCACTGGGCGGATGCTAAACGTCGTCCTTTGGAGTTTCAGCCGGGCGACCATGTATTTCTGAAGATTTCCCCGAATTGTGGTGTGATTCGTTTTGGGAAGCGAGGGAAGTTGAGCCCGCGATACATTGGACCGTTTGACATTTTGGAGAGGGTTGGCGAGGTAGCTTATCGCTTAGCCTTGCCGCCATCTTTGGAAGGAGTTCACGATGTTTTCCATGTGTCGCAGCTTCGTCGATACATTAGCGATCCATCTCATGCTGTGGATTTCTCGGAGATTACCGTTCGCCCCGATATGACGTATGACCAGCATCCAGTGCAAATTCTGGACCGGCGTCAGAAGTCACTTCGGAACAAGGTTGTCAATCTTGTGAGGGTGATGTGGCGACACGGCTCGCCCGGAGAGTCTACTTGGGAGAATGAGGATGAGATGCGAGAGCATTTCCCACTTTTGTTTCCGGACACGTGAGTGTTGGGAAATTCCGAGGACGGAATTTTTCTTAAGTTGGGTAGGGTGTAACGACTGGTTTTCTTGTATCCGGATTTATTAGATTATATTATATGTTTTGGTGGATTTTCTCCTTATGTGTGGTTTTCGTCTCCGTAACTTTCGTTTTCGATCATTTCATCGTGTTTTCTCGTTTCTTCCTTAGGATCGTCGATTTCGAAGTATGTCATTCGTGACGGGCTTCATAACGGTCGTATCTTACTGTTAGATCAAGCCTAGGAGTCTTAGGAATCGATCCCGGCGCTCCGCGCTCCGTATCGGAACTTTTGGTGCTTATTAGCCGGTGTAAGAAGGGGCACCGACCGACTAGATGACGATCCAGTCGGTCGGCAATCCTTCTTGAACCGACTAGTTGGCTTTCTAAATTTCTCAGGAGTTACTGTTTATCGTTAATCGGTCTAAGAACGTTGGTTGACCGACTAGGTTGCAAACTAGTCGGTCGGCAATGCTTCTTTAACCGACTAACACATCATCTAAATTTTAGTATCAGTACTGTTCATTCTTAGTCGGTCTAAGTTCATCTTTCGACCGACTAGTTGTTAAACTAGTCGGTTAAGTTTTGTACTCAGACCGACTAATTCTTGGTTCTTCTGTACAGTCGAGTTACTGTTTACTCTTAGTCGGTTTAAGAACGTTCATCGACCGACTAGATGACAAACTAGTCGGTCAGTATTTGTTCTTCAACCGACTAAATCTAAATCCTATTTTTGTTCAGAAGTTACTGTTTACACTTAGTCGGTCTGCGTTGGTCAACCGACCGACTAGTTTCCAAACTAGTCGGTCAGTGGTTGCTCTTTGACCGACTAATCTGTGTTAAAACCCTAATTTCTGGGCAGCCGCCAGCCCATCCTATTTAAACCCCTCCCAAATGTTTTCTTCTTCCTCCACTCGACTAAAAACCCTAGTTTCTCCCCTATTGAGGCCCCTTCTACCCCAAACCCGTGTTCCTTCTTCCCAAGCTCATCCCCCATCATCTAAACCCTCCCTCAACACATTCAACCTCTCATCCCCCACAAATCTCCACCAAACCCCCAAAATCCCCCAAAACCCCTAGTTCTCCAAACTTCCCCATTCGTTTCCAGATCTGGTCCCTAGGTTCTCCGGAGTGTTTCTCCCGCCTCCTCACAGTAAGAAATCTATCTCTTGATGTTTTCATAACCCGTTGTGTTTTGTGGAACCCTAATGACAATACTTGTGTTTTGATGATTGTTTCTCCATAACAGCGACTCCCCCGTAGAATAGCATCCGCGAGACGAACCTTCGTGATCGTCATCCCCGGTGCTAGGCAAGTGAAACTTGCCACTTAGGGTTTAGGCCATGTTTAGGCCACTTGCTTGCTGTAGGCGTAAAAGAGACTAGGCGACGAAATGATACTCGCCTAGGCGCAAATTCCAGAACTAGCTTGACAACGAAGCTAGGGCCCACGTTTACCATGTTGCACAACTACCATGTCATGTTTAATTTTGATTATCGGTACGCGAATACATTGTCATCCATGCTATCCAAGTTGTATGTTGCATTCGTAGCACACGCTACAATACTTGTGTTTCCTGGCTCGTGTTCCAGAAGCGGGCCATGTGTTGGTTGATAGCCAACGCCCGACCTACTAGTTTCCGGCTAGGCACCCACTATACGTGGGCATAACCATATGCCATACGTGTTATTCACACTTCCTGGCTCGTGTCCCAGAAGCGAGCATTCCGTGTTCGGGGGTAATGCCCTGGCTCGACACACTTGGGAGGGGTAGAGATAAACGGTCACTTGAGCTTAGGAGTTGGCCCGATCAGCCACTCTAGCCAACAGGCGGAATCTCTGTGCACGACGTGTTTACTTGACGTGATTTACTTGACTTGTACTTGAGCACAGCCTGCGGGCAATAGGGCACTCGTTGAGTGATCCCTTGTACTAGTTACTTGACATTTCATGTCACAACTACCACTTGTTACTTGCCATTGTACTTCCCTTTACTTGTCACTTCCATACTTTACTTGCCATGCCATGCATCATACTATAACTGCTAGGTTGCTAGCTTACCTTACTTTCAGTTTCCTTGCCCAAGTCTTATAGACTTGCTGACATGTGCCCCTTTACTCTTTTGGGTGACACATGTTAGATCTCGAGCCTGAGTCCGTTGTTGAGGACGGGGTGTTTGCGGACGCCGTGCCCGAGCTCGTGTTTGGAGAGGAGTACGTGGACACTGGGGACCAGTCCTAGTGTCTTCGTTGTGTTTTCCTTTTGTTTGGACTGCTGTTTTGTTGTCGGTGCGTAGCACCTATACTTTGTTACGTTGTTGCTTTTGTTGGCCTTGTTCTGGGCCTTTAGACTCTTTCTTTTAGCCTGGTGGCTTTTCTGGATGCTGGACTTATCTCTGTGTTGGACATTATGAGATATGAGAATTTTATTTCTATCTCTCCTTGTGTTATTGTTGTTGTTCCGTTTGTGGTTACAGGGACCTGCTTATGTTTTTTTGACGCTTATCGGGTTTGGGGCTTCACAGCTCCACTCTCGTGCGGACCTTTTCACGTCTCGCCTCCATTTTAGGGAAGCGGGTCGTGACACCCACCGTCGACCTCGCTCCGCCTCGCCGCTTCCTCCTCTGCCGTACGTCACCAGCGAAGGCTGCAAACACACCTTGAGCTCCCAACTCTCCACCACCACCCGACGGAGCACAAAACCACTGCCACTGATCCTCCATACCCCCCGAGATCACCGTCTCCGCCTCCCCTCATCTCCGTCATCCGACGACAACGATGACGTCACGAAGCCGCTCGCCCCCGCTGTCGACTGACGCAAGCTGCTACCGCCGCGTTCCACTATCTATACCATGACCAACACCACCAGTGCCTCCCGTCGATGCCAAATCCTCCACCGCATCGTCGTTCCCCTCCGACCTCAACCCCCGCCTCCGCCGTGCCCTCGCCTCCGCCGGCGCCGTCGAAGAAGTCGACGCTGCCATGTTTTGCGTGGGAACGAAGAAGAGGTGAGGTTTTAAAAAACGTATGGATACGTATTTTCGTATAAATACACGTATATGTATATATACATGGGTTTTATTAGTTTTAAATTAATAGTAAATAATATAAGGGTCAAAAAAATACAAGACCAGCTCCAGAAAATCAGAAATGATGTTCGGGACCCAATGTCGCTAGTTCATCTCAATCCGACGAGTAGATTTTCACAATAAATTTTTAAGCCTAAAACTTAAATATGGTGTTTTTCTTTAAAAATTCATAACTTGTTATTTTCACGTAAACTGATATATGAAAAATATGTATGTTGTAGTACTCTTCGAGACGGTCATTTTGACAGCTCACTAGAAACTTTCTGATGTGTATTTCACCCAGAAGAAATGTTTGAACAAATACCAAAAGAAATGTTTGAACAAATACGATATCTAATTAAAATTAGTTTTAAACCTTATTTTTGAGCTTTTAAAATTTTAAAAATTACCAGAAGCTTCAGAAAAATATTTCCTACTTAAGTAAAATTATATTCCTCATATCTAGCCTATATAAAAATTTCGAACACTTTTCGATACTGTTTCAATTGATTATAAAATCAAAACGATCAGGTTTAATAGATAGGAATTAATGTGTTCTTTAACCGATTATTTCTTGTGTTTGCAAGTACCAATTCTCGTGCACCAACTCCCGTGGAAGCTCTAGATCTAGTCCCGGCTCACTACCACAACCTCGAAATCAGTAAGTCACGATCAATTCTAGATTTAGAAAATTAACTAGTGTGCTCGTACGAACTTAGAACACCACTTATAGCCTCAGAACGGCTATTTGACTTAAACCAAAAACTAGAGACCTAATCTAATAGGAAATTAATCAACTACAGATTATTTTGCCAATTTTCAACTTGGGTGGTTGTAACACACAACCATCAACTTGGGTAAATTGTGTGCTAACGAAACCACCACATGCTCAAAGCATGGAATCAATATCTCGAATGTTGGACTTGTCTTTATCCTCTAATTTCTTAGCATCCACTGTGCTTTGGCATAGTCTGCTTTGAAATGAGTTCCTACCTTTCTGGTTTTCAATAAGAAAGTCAACCAATGGTCTTGGTTTGCATATCATCATGTGATACATCGTATGGAACATCCTGTATCACACTTGACACTTCGTTGGGTTTTTGGGGTAACTCATAGTTTGAGAGAGTGTGGGAGTGACTGGAGTTCATCTTCACGTACCGCTGCCTGTGTTTCGGCATCCCGTCCCGCTGCCTGTGTTTCGACAAAAATACATGTACCGCTGCCTGTGTTCCGGCATTCGTCTAAGTAAGCGCACCCGGGCAAGAGATGAACTTGATGGTCATATATTATACTCTCCGACTTGAGTCACGTAGTTCTAGTGTAGCTTGAACGATCACCTCTACTTTATGCATTACATGCACTTTACGTACCACCCCTGTGCAGTCACCAGTACTTTACTAGTCGTACTTATAGCTACAGCGGTAGCATGCTTCACTTGCTTAGCCTGCTTTACACTCGCACTACCACAGTACAATTTGCTCTCTCCTTTTCAGTTCGGCTTACCTTTACTACTCAGTTGTGTACAGTTGTTTCTCAGTACTTTACTTTTCACTCTGGTTTGCTTGTACGTAGTTACTTTTTGCCATATTTGTGCGCTGCTTCTTTTCTATATTTAGAATTGTTGTGACTTAACTACGGTTCCATTTATGGCACTGGCAGACGACGACCAGGTCGAAGAAACGGCCCCTGAGTTTGAGGAGCCATAATTTGACCCAGAGATTGCAGACTTCTAGTTGCTTTAGTTGGTGTGCATATTATATTATGTATTTCCTTTCTGCATTTCCTTTCTGTACTTCCTTTTATGTATTTGGTGAGAGAGTGATGTTTGTTGTTATATTTTAAATTTGGACTGTAATAATGTACGATGGTTTAAGTATTGGTACATCTCTGGATTGTGACTATATTTATTTTACTGGTAATCTGTAGACCTGCAATTAAAATCAAATAAGTAATGCCCCCGAGAGCGGGTTGTTACAGTCTATATCTTTCCCGTTCTCATCCTTGTGTAGTGTGTTGTCGTACTCATGGGAGTCCGTTTACTAGAAGATGATTCCATCCCGAATTGCTTGATAAGCTCCCCGTTGTACTTTGTTTGATGTATGAAAGTTACATCCTTCATTTGCCAAATTTGTAGTTCAAGAAAGTAGTTGAGCTCACTCATATGTCTCATTTGAATTCATCCTTCATATACTTAGAAAATTCTTGGCAAAGATTAAAGTTAGTAAAACCAAATACTATATCGTTTACATAAACTTGAATTAACATGATATCATTTTCATAATCATTAATGAAAAGAGTTGAATCAACTTCACCTATTTTAAAACCTATATCCAAAAGAAATGTTTTGAGTCGATCATACCAGGCTCTATGAGCTTTTCTCAACCCATATAACGCTTTTTTGAGTGTGAAAACATGGTTTGGAAATTTTTCAAGAATGAAACCGGGTGGTTGAGAAACATAAACTTCTTTATTAACAATACCATTTTAAAATGCACTTTTAACATCCATTTGAAATAACTTAAAATTTTTATGGGATGCAAAAGATAAAAGCAATCTAATAACTTCTAATCTAGCTACGAGGGCAACTGATTCTTCGAAATCAATACCTTCCTTTTGTCGATAGCCTTGAGCTACTAACCTTGCTTTATTCCTTGTGATGATCGCGTTCTCATTGGTCTTGTTCTTAAAATTCACTTGGTCTCAATCACTTGGTGACCACTTGGAAGAGGAACGAGCTCCCAAACTTGAAATCTCTCAAATAGAATGAGCTCTTCTTCCATTGCAACTATCTAAGAGCTATCTTCACACGCTTCTTGGATGTTCTTTGGCTCAATGATAGATACAAATGCACAGTGAGAGAATTCATCAATTCTAGACCTCGTTCGTACACACACACACACACACCAATATCTCCAATAATTTGATCATGGGGTTGGCTACGAACGGTTGGATAAGTTTTCGAAATCCCTGCATGTCACGCCCCGCTTCCCTAAAATGGAGGCGAGACGTGAAAAGGTCCGCACGAGACTGGAGCTGTGAAGCCCCAAACCCGATAAGCGTCAATAAAACATAAGCAGGTCCCTGTAACCACAAACGGAACAACAATAATAACACAAGGAGAGACAGAAATAAAATCTCAAATCTCAAAATTTGTCCAATATCAAAATTAAGTTCAACATCCAGAAAAGCCACCAGGCTAAAAGAAAGAGTCTAAATGCCCAGAACAAGGCCAATAAAAGGGACAACAAAACAAAGTATGGGTGCCACGCATCGACAACTAAACAGTAGTCTAAAACAAAAGGGGAAAGCTTAACGAAGACACTAGGACTGGTCCCCAGTGTCCCTGTACTCCTCGCCAAACACAGTCTCGGGCTCGGCGTCCGCAAACACCTCGTCCTCAACAATGAACTCAGGCTCAGGATCTAACATGTGTCACCCAAAAGAGTAAAGGGGCACATGTCAGCAAGTCTAAAAGACTTGGGCAAGGAAACTGAAAGTAAGGTAAACTAACAACCTAGCAGTTATAGTATGCATGACATGGCAGTTATGGTATGAGTGCACAAGTAAGACATGGTGAAACAATAAGTGCAAGAGAACAATTTATCAAGGCATGCCAAGAGTAGCCAAGCTACTAACAATCTCAATCTTTTCACTAGTCACGTTTCAAGTTGTTTGTAGATGTTTACGCCCAAAAGACACCGGAAACGAGGGCGTTACGCGGTCCGCTTGAACTGGAGCGGTGAAGCTCGAGTTCAATAAGCGTCTGTGATAAAAACACAGAAAATGGTCCTTGCATTTACGTATCAGAACAATCAGAACATTCAAAATAAATACCACATCCAGATATATAAGGCGTACACGAAATTACAAGACAAGCCACAACAGGGCTAAGGAAATTACAACAGAGCACTATTCCTACTACAAGTTACAGAAACCAAAACTCAAAGTAGTGACGGAAGGGACTCTAGTCTTCCGCAGAAAGTGACTCGGCATCTACGACGAACTCTGGCTCTCTAAGTCAAGTGTCTCGAGAGGATCCTCTGAGTGCTCAAACTCGAGATCTGACATACATTCAAAAACATGAATGTATGTCAGCAAGGTCTGCAAGAAGACATTAGCATCCCAAGGCAAGAATGTGCAATTGATATGAATTTAGAAAGCATTAAATATTTAAAAGAGATGACTAAAATAAAATTAACGAGACAAATTGTGATGAAACGAAAAGTAAACATCCCTAGCATGTAGTTCTAAGCAGTTCCAAGCATTAAAGTAAGTTTTCTTTGAGTTTGTTAGCATTTTAATATTCACGATGACCAAGTTAGCGTTCAATGTCCATGTCAAGAATTCACATCTAATCTAGGGTTCTCGCCTTTAGGTCGTGATGAGAAGGTCGTTCCTCTCACGGGGGCTTACCGTGATTGACACTAACCCACCGCGTCGGGTGGTGCTCTTGAGGAGAGTACCTTTCATACGCCCAGTGGCCGCTCAACCCTAACCCCACCCAAAAGTTTGCCGGAACACGAGCCGGCCTAGTCGACTCACACGACATCACGAATCACGAGTTCGCCTTTGAGGCGCACGATTTCACGATGTCACTCTCGTTAATGTCCAAGCAAGATATTCATTCATTTCCAGTTGTCAATGTTTCATAGTGCACAACATTTACAAAAATTGAAGGGATGTCGAGATGAATTACTGGTTACGGGAAACAATTTTCTCTGCTAATGTCCAAAATTTGAAACTTATCGAGTTATATGTTAAAATGTCACATTCTTAGTCTAAAACATTCTCATGTGCCGTTATACGCGCGGTTTTCAAGATATACACATTAAAGTAAGGAAAATGACACAAATATTCACCAACTTCAAAATTTCATATTTAAGTGCACACTTGCATGTTTGGAGCGACTTTATGGTGTCCAGGTGGTCGCGGAGTACACTGAGGTTGTCTGCGACATAAGATTCGCAAGGTTAACAGTGGTTTAGTCACAGTAATAAAACTATACTTAACCACACATTGATCTTATAGACTGGTCATGTCCCCCTATTGAAGTGACTACTCATTAGGGACCAACTAATCTATATCATATGCTGTCAATATACCATGAACTGGACTTGCTTAAATAATAGTTACATAACCACTTAAAATGTGTTTAATAATAAACAACATCTAACCTTAATTAGTTCTGAACCAACTTAATCTTGCTGAATGAATTATAATACTAGTTATCATATAGGTCTGTTCACATCAAAACTTGCACCAAGAAATATAAATAATAATCTAATCTGATATGAAGCTAACCTACTTAAACAACATTAAACGAAATAACATACACTATTTATAGGGGACTGTTCACCAGCAGTGACTCGTGGATATAAACGTGTACACATACAAACCCAACATATAGGGTACTGCAGCAGCCTATACCAGCCTATAAATATAGGTAACATATCTGAATTAATCACACACATATTATAACTCACCTTATAACTCCTAGTAGCAGCATACCCCTCAGTCATCTTATTTTGTCGTTACCGTTGCCACATTTGCAAGGGGAGTCATGAGGACCGCAGCTCCGGACGGTGGCGGACAGTGGCGGCGCGGTAGTTGGGTCACCGGAGAGGAGAGACGGTGGGCCGCTGTCGGAGCGGGCGTGAGGGTACGACAGATATGGCCTTGTGCACGGTTGCTGGGCCGTGAGCGGGGTGTCGCGTCTTCGGGAGGGAGCTGGGCGGCGCTTGGACAGAGGACGCGTCGGAGGAGGTTGCCGCGAGTTGGAGAGGAACTGCCTCGAGCGTGGATGAGGGGAGCAGGTGGTCGTGTGGGTGGCGTGGGTGTGAGGAGATGAAGGTGGGGAGGTGCGCCGGAGAGGATGAGTGGCCGGCGTTGAGAGGGGCAGGTGGCGGGGGAAAAAGATGGGCGCCGGAGGAGGTTGCCGCATGCGACGGTTGCGAGGCCTCTCGGAGGAGAGGGCAAGACCGCTGGGTTCGCGTGCAAAGAGGATGAAGAGCCCGCTGCTCTTCGCGTGGAGAAGAAATGAGGAAGGGGGCGGCGTTGTGCTTGATAGGAGAAGAGGCCAAGGGTTTTAAAATGAAGGGAAAAGCACGTGAATAAAGGGATGGCCTGGGTACAGTGTTAGCTCTCAGAGTTTTAAATTGTGTTTCATGCGGCTGAGAGGTGTAAGGCCTAGGATCAATTTCATGTAGGTTGATTTTTAAAATAGGGTAGGGATGCTTTCACGTGGGAGGAGTGGGGGTTGAGTGTTGGATATTGGACTCCCCGGATTTGGTTTTGTAGGGCATTACATTGAGGGCTAAAACCGTTGGAGAAAAGCGGGGATGAGATAATATCATCTTATTAACAGTTGGGATAAGAGTTGTTCATTATTGTGCTGCCAAAAGACCCGTTCCCCTCTCAAATAATTTGAAAACCCCAGTTGTTACATCACGTTTGTTATTAGGATAGTAAGTTAGGGTATTAGTATGTTAATTAGTTAGGATTTCTTTTATCATTTGGATAAAACGTTTAAAAAAAATGTCACTGCCGAATGATCCCCTCCCCTTATTTTTTTTAACAGATGGGTATTTAATACATTTTGAATCTTAATAAAAGAATAGGTTAGGAATAATATTAATATAAAATTAAATTTGTTTAAAACAAAACAGTTACAAGGATTCCTCATCCCTTCCTTTTTATTTTACTTTTAAAACTAAGCGCATTCTTAACAGTTTTAAGAGATAGTGGGGTATGTTTAAAAATAATTAGCAAAAACTATTTCGTTTTGAATAAAACGCACAGAGCCTCAAATTCAAATGTGGATTAAAAGGTTTTATTAATAAAACATTTGATATTATTGCAGATAGGTCCATCGACGTCCTAAAATTACAAAGAAGTACCGGGGTGATCGCGCCTCAAGGCATGCCAAGAGTAGCCAAGCTACTAACAGTCTCAATCTTTTCACTAGTCACGTTTCAAGTTGTTTGTAGATGTTTATGCCTTACAGCTGAACGGTTTGACGTTCACACTGATTGGCCGCTTAACACTACCCCAGAACCCAGAGTTTACGCATTACAACTGTAGTTGCTGATCGGGCAGACTCCCAGTTGAATGGCCGCTTAACTCGTACCCCATCCCACATGTAAACGAGCCAAGGTCCATGTACATGAGCTCAGTAAATGAGCCAAGGTTGCCCCGCACAAGAGCTCATTTTCTGGATCACAACCCAGGAGCGTATTTCATTTGGCATAGGGGTGCACCTAGCCTCAATCATTTCACAAGGTGTAGCGGAGCTACGCAGTCACGGGAACACTTAAAGAATGCAATGACATGACAATTAATTCGTGTACCGTTAATGGAAATTAAACATGACATGGTAGTTATGCAACATGATAAATGTCGGATCTAGCTTCGTTGTCAAGCTAGTTTCTAAGATTGCGCCTAGGCGAGTATCATTTCGTCGCCTAGTCTCTTTTACGCCTACAACAAGCAATTGGCCTAAGAAATGGCCTAAAACCCTAAGTGGCAAGTTTCACTTGCCTAGCACCGAGGATGACGATCAACGAGGCCGTCACACAAATGCTAACTACGGAGATGAGATCGCTGCCATGGCAAAACAATATTAGAACAACATCCAACCTAGTTTTATTAGGGCTTCACAAAAACACAACGGGTTATGAGAATATTGAGAGATCGAGTTATTACCGTATCGGAGCGGAAGAATGATGCCGAGCAAGCACGGCAATGGAAGAAACAATCCGGGGAACCTAGGGTTCAGATCTGAAATGATGGGGAAAATCTGGAGAAAATGGATTAAAGGGGGTTTTTGGGGGTTGGAGATGACCTAGGGCATGGTGGTTGGTCAAAATGGAGAGGGGGATGGGCTCTTGATGAAGGAGGGGGGCTAGGGTTAGATGGATGATGATTTGGGAAAGAAGGAGGCTCAGGAGAAATGAAAGAAGAAAAGAAAACATTTGAGGGGTTTAAATAGGCACAGCCGACGGCTGCCCAAAAATTAGGGTTTCTGGGGTCATTAGTCGGTCAAAGAAGAGTGGCTGACCGACTAGTTTAACAACTAGTCGGTCGGTCGATTAACTGTGACCGACTAACACCAAACAGCAAAAGTAGGGAAAAATCTGGGTAATGAATTAGTCGGTCTGTGAAGGCCCGTCGACCGACTAGTTTGCAACCTAGTCGGTCGGTGAGTGTTCATGGACCGACTAACGATAAACAGTAACTTAGGTGAAATCTACTGACAGAAACTAGTCGGTCTGAAAGCAAGTTCTGACCGACTAGTTTCACATCTAGTCGGTCGGTGGATATTCTTAGACCGACTAAAAATAAACAGTAACTCATGTACAATTAACAAAGCCCATTAGTCGATCCATGAAGGTTTGCCGACCGACTAAATCGTCATCTAGTCGGTCGGTTCCCCTTCTTGTACCGGCTAACGTGCACAAAAAGTTCCGAAATGGAGCGCGAAGCTTCGGGATCAATTCCTAGGACTCCTAGGCTTGATCTAACAATAAGATATGACCGATATGAAGCCCGTCACGAATGACTCACTCCAAAATCGACGATTCTAAGGAAGAAGCTAGAAAATCACGATGAAACGATCGAAAATGAAAGCTACGGAGATGAAAACCACACATGAGGAGAAAATCCACCAAAACATATATATATAATAAATAATCCAGATACATGAAAACAAGTCGTTACATCCTCCCCAACTTAAGAAAAATTCTGTCCTCGGAATTTCCCAACACTCACGTGTCCGGGAACAAAAGTGGGAAACGCTCTCACATCTCATCCTCATTCTCCCAAGTAGACTCTCCAGGCGAGCCGTGTCGCCACATCACCCTCATAAGATTGACAATCTTGTTCCGAAGTGACTTCTGACGCCTGTCCAGAATCTGCACTGGCTGCTGGTCATATGTCATATCAGGGCGAACGGTAATCTCCGAGAAATCCACAGCATGAGACGGGTCGCTAATGTATCGACGAAGCTGCGACACATGGAAAACATTGCGAACTCCTTCCAAAGATGGCGGCAATGCTAAGCGGTAGGCTACCTCGCCAACCCTCTCCAGAATGTCAAACGGTCCAATGTATCACGGGCTCAACTTCCATCGCTTCCCAAAGCGAATCACACCACGATTCGGGGAAATCCTCAAGAACACATGGTCGCCCGGCTGAAACTCCAAAGGACGACGTTTAGCATCCGCCCAATGCTTAAATCGGTCCTGAGAAATCCTCAACCTCTCCCGAATGTTCCTGACAATATCCACAGCCTCCACAATCATCTCAGGTCCCAACAGCTCCCGATCACCAACGTCATCCCAACTCAAAGGCGATCGACATTTCCTCCCATAAAGAGCGGCGAAAGGTGCCATGCCAATACTCGCCTGGAAGCTGTTATTATAAGAAAACTCTACCAGATGTAGATGGTCCTCCCACGAACCCTTGAAATCCAACATGCACCTCCTAAGCATGTCCTACAGGATCTGAATTGTCCTCTCGGACTGGCCATCCGTCTGCGGATGGTACGTCGTGCTGAAACTCAGACGCGTACCCAAACTCTTCTGCAAACTCTGCCAGAACTGAGATGTGAACCTCGTGTCTCTGTCCGACACGATACTCACGGGGACTCCGTGAAGTCGTACGACCTCCTGCACGATTCACGTTACATCACTATCTAAACTAGGAAAAGGAAATAAAACGGAGAGCAAAAGAATTTACCTCCATATATCTTCTCACTAGCACCTCAGTAGACTGTCCCACTCGGAATGGAATAAAGTGCGCGGATTTGGTCAATCGATCTACGATCACCCAAATCGCGTCATTCTGCTTCGGACTCCGAGGTAGTCCAGTCACGAAATCCATAGTGATGTGTTGCCATTTCCACTCTGGAATCGAAAGCGGTTGTAGCAACCCTGCCGTACACGGATGCTCCCGATAGTCCACGCACATGCGACACGAACCATCCTTCTTCTTCACCAGCAGCACCGGTGCTCCCCACGGAGACACACTAGGATGGACATAACCCTTCTGTAAAAGCTCATCCAGCTGCTTCCGCAATTCCTCCAACTCAGCGGGTGCCATACGATATGGCGCCTTCGAAATCGGTTGCGCTCCCGGAACAAGATCAATAGAAAATTCTAAAGCTCGATCAGGTGGCAATCCAGACATCTCCTCGGGGAAGACGTCATCAAAATCCCGCACAACCGCTGGCCTCTCCAGCTCCATCTGCAAAGCCACAAACTCCACCGGCCTGGCCCGAAATCTGACCCGACCAAGCGAACTGCTACCATGGCTGAACTTAAATACTGGATGTCTGGGAATCTTGAACACGACCTTCTTCCTCCGACAGTCAATCGTAACATAGAAGCTCGCAAGCCAATCCATCCCAAGGACCGCATCATAGTTGATGATGTCATGGACAATGAAATCAGCGTAAAGCTCATGTCCACAAACCACCAACGGGCAAGAATTGCAACCAAGATGCACCGAGACCACGCCATTCCCTGTAAGGAATGCTTCTCCACGAAGCTCCGAGAAATAATACTCATAGATGCACCAGAGTCAAAGAGAACTCGTGCAGGAAATGTGCACACCAAAACCACACCTAACAAGAAATTTAACAATCAAACCCTAGTCTAGCAACCAATCATATGCAAACAACCAAACATAATCTAACAATCAAAACCAAATAAGAAAGGAACAGCCAGATTGAGGATTACCTGCGATAACCTCATCCATGGCCTCGCTCTCCACAGCGGTCATCAGAAAAGCCTGCCTCCTCGGCGGAAAAGCCTGCTGAAAGGCCTGCCTCTGAGGGACAAGAGCTGCTCCACGTCCAGCAGGAACAGGCACTCGCTGCTGCAACGGTTGTGCTGCAACAGGTGCCCTCCGCAGCTGATTCGCATGCCGACAATCCTTCGCAACATGAGAAGCATCACCACAAACTAAACACTGGCCCAGAAATTTCCTACACTAATCCTTGATGTGGCCAGGCTTGCCGCAGAAATGGCAAGTATTCAAAATAGGCCCTCCTGGCCTCTTGAACAGCACCGGATGATTAGGCTTGAAACCAGGCCTAACCACCGCCCTGGCCTGCTCCATAGGCCTCTTCCCAGCACCAGAAACATGTCCTCTCCTCTGACTCAGGTTCAACTCCTGCCTCCTCGCAGCGACCAGAACCTTCTGATAGGAGTCCAGATCAGAGGAAGACACAAAACTCTGAAGCTCCAAAGCAAGTCCCTGCAGGAACCTCTGAGCCCTCTCATCAGCATCCTGTACCATCTTTGGTGCGAACCGACTCAGCCTAGTGAACTCTTGGAGGTACAGGTCCACCGTCAAGCTCCCTTGCTTCAGATCAATAAAACGCTGCAGCATCTCCTTCCTAGCAGCCTTCGGAAAGAACTCCTCATCAAACCTGGACTTAAAGGTAGCCCAAGCTATCGGCTCCACCAGCATCTTCTCTTCCGCATCCCACCAGTTCCGAGCATTATCCTTGAGTTGCCTCTTCGCCAAATCAACCCATCCAGCCGGGGTGATCTTGGCCATCTTCAAGTTATCCTCAATGTTCCGAATCCACTCATCGGCAGCCAGAGGACCCTCAGACCCATCAAAATATGCGGGACCCAGCTCCTGAAATTGCTTCGCTCCAGGCTAGGAGCGAGGGGCATCCTGGATTGCCCGACCAGCTCGAGCAAGTGGAGCATTCTGGACTTACAAGAGCACGCCCTACTGCACTTGCATCATCTGAAGCATCATCCGCATCATCTCTCCATTGGTGGGTTCCCGCTCAGGCTCCTCGTCATGAGGGGGCGCACCACTACCTCCACCACGGGTGAATCGCCTTTCTGCCATCTAATGACACAGAAAACGAAGCAGATTAGACTCATAGCTTATGACTCAGACGTCGAACTTAGTTTATTGGACATTCTAAAATTATTATCGTCATTCCAATAATCGCATTTACAGAAGGGACCTGCATGGGCCACCAACAAAACCTGTCACGCCCCGCTTCCCTAAAATGGAGGCGAGACGTGAAAAGGTCCGCACGAGAGTGGAGCTGTGAAGCCCCAAACCCGATAAGCGTCAATAAAACATAAGCAGGTCCCTGTAACCACAAATGGAACAACAATAATAACACAAGGAGAGACAGAAATAAAATCTCAAATCTCAGAATTTGTCCAACATCAAAATTAAGTTCAACATCCAGAAAAGCCACCAGGCTAAAAGAAAGATTCTAAAGACCCAGAACAAGGCCAACAAAAGGGACAACAAAACAAAGTATGGGTGCCACGCATCAACAACTAAACAGTAGTCTAAAACAATAGGGGAAATTTCAACGAAGACACTAGGACTGGTCCCCAGTGTCCACGTACTCCTCGCCAAACACAGGCTCGGGCTCGGCGTCCGCAAACACCTTGTCCTCAACAATGAACTCAGGCTCAGGATCTAACATGTGTCTATAGGATCCTGCCAAAACAGAGTTAGGATCGATAAATGAAGTTGAGACCTACGCTTGCGTATGCAGCACGGTAGTCTACGAACTTCGCCTTCGGATTCGCCACGACGAATCGAGTCTTCTCACGAACGGAGTAAGGCTACTAAATCCACAATCTAAATCTCTACTTTTAGATTAAGAACTTGGATAAAGGGAGAGGAAGTATTTCGGCAAAGCTTCGCTAGAATGAAGATGTATGCATGAATGCCATGCAAAAGTGTAAGGAAAATGGCTAACCCTTGGGTCTTATTTATAGCCCCCAAGGTAGTTATTTTAGGATAAATTGTTCCTTTGGAACAATTTAACTAAGGTGTACCATCGTACATGGCATATTATAAGCTTAAGTTGTACCATATGCATGGTACAATATAAGCTTAAGATATTACCCCTTTATTAGCCATATGTCGCATGCACTTATGCACATATAATGCGACTTTCCCATCAATCTAGAGATCCTCTCCGCAAGGGAACATATTCCCTTTGCATACGACTTTGTGTACGCGACGTTCGAGGTCCGTATTCCCTCGTACATCCCCTACAAGGGTGTACTAACGTCTTCCATATCCAACATCTCCCACTCACACTTGAGGGGATTGTAAGAGAACGTCTTTCTCTTAGTTCTTTCATCTATCATACCGAGAAATAGACCGTGCGATCGTCATGCGCGTAGAGTCTGTTGTTGTGCACTTGTTAGAGATACACAACGACCTCGAAGGTGCAAAGTTGAGTAGTTCAACGCATGCTTTACCCTAGATTATTTCTTCACATTTCTTATACTTTATATTCAACAATTGAATCCCATCTGGATTACAATTGGCTGGCCAGCTTTGAATCATTAAAGTCCAAATGCGAATATGAAATCAATCTTCCTCTTCTTGCGAACCTTCTGATCTTGACTAGACTCGCTTTTCTAACGTGCCCCGCCGAGCCGAATTATCATAGCCCATAAGTAACACGCTAAGATAGCGATCATCTCGTCAAATCTAAAGGAACCAATTGGAGTCCTTGAGGGTAAGAGATAAGGCCCATATGGCCTTTGAGTCTCACATAATAGCAAACACTATTGCTACTAACTCAGTGGTCGAAATTCATACGTGGTATGAACACGTATTACAACATCACTCCTTTCCCAGGGAGAGTATGTCTTAATGATGTTATACGGATGAAAGATCAGACACCACAGTGCCTATCTTTTGAGTCCCTTTACTACCCATGAAATATTCCGGACTCTCATCCTGCATAAGACAGATAGGATTAAAAAATCCAATGAGATCTTAATATCCTTGTGATACAGATCTCAGATCTTTTGTAAGCATCCATATGATGCAGATCTTTCATTCGACTATCTTGTTAAAGTCATGACTCTAAATCATTCGTCTAATTATTTTGACTTTAAACTAGTCTCATCTCTATCTTATCCATCTGATAAGATAAGGCGGTTGCTCATGTGAGAGAGTCAACCTTAATCTGTCCGACATACACACAATTCAGCTGAGATTTCAAAAATGTACACAAACATTTCTTAAGAAATTCATATGCAATGTTGGAAAAAGAACTTATTCTTTTATTAATTTTGATCATTTACAGACATGGGAATTTACATTGGTACAACTCAGCTCTTACGCAATCCTTGAGATGATAAGTGTTTGTAAAACACATCTCTGGGGATCGCCTTCGTAAGCGGATCCGCTATCATCTCATGCGTAGATATGTACCTTATGTCTACCTTCTTGGTTTTATCATAGTCTTTTGCAAATTCGTATCGGATATCAATGTGTTTGATCTTACAAGACACATTATCCTCTTAACCGCTTTCCAGTGTACTTGCCCTGTATTGGATTGGTAACAGCTTACCATTTCCAACAGCAAAACAGATGTCCGGTCTCGTACACACCATAGCGTACATAAGACTATCAACTGCACTGGAATATGGAACTTTTTCCATAATTTCCTTTTCCTTTTGGTTCTTTGGACACGATACCAGATATAAATTATCGCATATGCTTATATGAATATCAATGGACTTGCAGTCCTGCATATTAAATCGTTCTGGAACCTTCTTTATCTAAGTCTCCTGTGAAAGAGAAAGAAGTTTCTTCGAACGATTCCTTGAAACCTTAACTCCAAGGATATATGCGGCTTCTCCCATGTCTTTCATCTCAAAAACTGATGAAAGCCAAGCCTTGATATCCATCACAAAGCCCTTGTCATTTCCGGCTATTAAAATGTCATCTACATATAGAGACATGATAATATACTTGCTTTTAATCCTCTTGATATATACTCAGTTATCTTCATCAAGCATGGTAAAACCATTTGATAACTTTATGAAATCGTATATACCATTGCCTCGAGGATTGTTTAAGATCATATATGGACTTATGAAGTTTACAAACCTTATGTTCGTTTCCTTCTTTTATAAACCCTGTTGGTTGTTCCATATAGATCTCCTCGTCCAATTCTCCATTGAGAAAGGCAGTCTTTACATCCATTTGATGAAATTCGAGGTCTAAGCAAGCTACCATTGCCAGAATCAGTCGAATCGAGGTAAAACGCACAACAGGTGAGAAGGTCTCTTCGTAGTCTATCCCTTCCTGTTGCGTAAAACCTTTCGCGACAAGGCGAGCTTTATATCTATTTATAGAGCCATCAGCCTTATGCTTGATCTTGAGAACCCATTTGTTCCCAATTGCTCTATGTCCTCTGGGTAAGTTAACTAAGTCCCAGACTTGGTTAACTTTCATGGATTTCAATTCCTCCTTCATCGCTTCCATCCATTTGTCTTTTTGCAGGGCATGATGCTGCCTGTTTGAAAGTAGCAGGCTCGTCATCATCTTGTAGTAAAGTCATAAAGGTTTGCGGAAATTCATCCTCAAATCTTAGAGGAGCCAACCTTGTACGACTACTACGTTGTATTTGAGATTCTTCAAGTCCTTGTTGACTCGAATTTAGATTAATTCTAATATCACTCCCACTTGGAATGTCGTTAGAATTGCTCCCACTTGGATCATTATTCCCGTATGGAATAGGATAATCGTCATTCGTATAATCCATTGGTGAAGGTTGAAACGTATTTTCGTTTTCACCAAGAATTCTCCCACTCGAATGAGGTAATCCTTCTTGATCATAAATCTCAAATAGAGATAAGTCCTGACTTATCTCGCCCTGTCTTGGAAACTCGTTTTCCAAGAAAGTGACATCCCTCGACTCAAACTCAATTAGCCCACCATTGTCTTCCTGACTAACAAGAATATAACCTTTGGAGTTTTCTGCGTATCGTATAAAGATACATTTCCTTCCCCTTGGCCCAAGTTTGCCATACTTATGGGAGGAAATATGTGCGTAGAATGCACAACCCCAAGGTTTCAAAATGTTTAAGTCAGGAGACCTTTGGTTCCACAACTCATAAGGAGTGGAGCTAACTGATTTCGAGGTTACGCGGCTTAAAATGAAAGCAGTCGTCAATAATGCATCACCCCAAAAGGTGATTGGCAAGTTAGCTTATGCCATCATTGAACGGACCATTTCCATTAAAGTCCTATTTCTCCTTTCTGCAACACCGTTTTGTTGAGGAGTATAAGGCATAGTTACCTGATGTACTATGCCTTTTTCATCACAAAGTTCCTTAAAACTTGTTGATTGATATTCACCACCCCTATCAGTTCGCAAGATCTTAACCTTGCGATCTAATTGATTCTCCACTAAACTCATATAGTTTTTAAAGCAAGCCAAAGCTTCACTTTTGTGGGATATCAAATAGATATGTCCGAATCGGGTGAAATCATCAATAAAAGTGATGAAATAGGACTTTCCGCGTCTTGTCTTGACATTCATCAGACCTCATATGTCCGAATGGATAAGCTGTAATGGAACCTCGGCCCTTGTGCCGGTTCCAAACGGCTTGCGACAAGATTTCCCCACAAGGCAATGTTCGCAGGTCGACATTTCAACCTTTGAAACATTTGATAGAAGGCCACGTTTGGCAAATCTATCCATACGCGTTGGTCCAATATGACCAAGCCTTGTGTGCCAACAAATTACATTAGACTCATTAGTCAAAGAATTTGTCACAAGGAAACTTTCATTACATGAGAAATCATACATTGTACTTATTACAATAAATCCTTTGAAATACAAACCCAGTACCAATAAAGGAATTATTACAAAATAGGTCCATATTACAATCATGAAGGAACCAACTATAACCAAGACCCATTAAATTGACCACAGTTTTAATATTCCTTTGAATATATGGAATGAAGAGAACATCATGAAGTAGGAGAGTGTGGCCGTTGTCCAAGACTAGCTTACGAGTCCCAACGCCTTTCACTTCAACACGTGTGTTGTTTCCTACATTGATCCACTTCATTCCTTGGGGTATCCGGTGATACTCCACGAAGGACCGTCTGTCCTTTGCTATGTGGTCGGTGGCACCTCGTCACTTCCACTCGTACACGAACGAGCATAGTGACCGAGCTTGTTGCACTTGAAGCACTTGATCCTTTTCAAGTCTTTCTTCTTGTGCCATTTCTTGTGCACACCCTTATGTTTGGGTTCCTTGGTAGACTCAGGTTGCTTATTACGTTCATTAGAAGACTTCGAACGATCTTTACGTTTCTTTTCCCCGTGTGAGGAACTAGCAACCATGTGCACTTCTGCACTTGGCTTGGCAGCCGCAAGCCGCTCTTCCTCTAATTCGAGGTGCTTGGAAACATCGTTGAAGGTCTTGATGCTCTCATTATGAGTGAGATGCATCTTCATCTGATCCCACCCATTTGGTAGGGAACGTATGACTGCTTGGATTTGTTGCTCATCAGTGAGCACATGACCTGCGTCCTTTAACTCCGAGATAAGGTTCGCCATATGTCGCAGATGTTTCCCCATGGAATGATCTGGACATTTCTTATATGAATCGAACCTTATAGTTAAGGCGCGAAGTTTGGACACCGATGTGCCACCGAACTTCTCCTCTAGTTTGGACCATATGTCCATGGCTAGGTCATGTTCTCGGAAGATTATGTCATCAGCCATACTGCTTAATAACGTAATGTGCGCTATCTTGTTCTTCCGAGACCAAGCATCAAAAGCTTCCTTGTCTCGTCTGTGTTGGGCCGTAGTGCCCAACTCGGGTTCAATCATTACGTTCTTTAGAGTTTCGAGCACTTCTTGCTCCTATAATACGTATTGTATCTTAATGGACTAAAGTTTGTAATTATCGTCGTTGAGTTTTTCACCTCTGTTTAACTCAGCGACGATATTCTTTGAAGCGGAAGACATTTTACTTTTAAAATGCTGCAAAAGACATAAAACCGAAGGTTTGATCAAAACATTGCATAAAAACTCTTAAAATATAACTCCCACTTGAAATGAAAATAGAATATCCCATTTGGATAGTTCTAAAATTCAAATCCCACTTGGAATTATATTATATTTGATAAGTTACTTTCGAAAAATATTGAAGATGTTGTTCTAGAATCGAAAAGGTCTCTACGATTCCAATCACCATCTAGAACAACCTTCAATATTCCCCCATCACTTATCAAACAATAGTACTCTTATAGTACTAGCAGCGGAAAACGAGTTTGAAAACGTATTTTTCAGATATAATTCCCACTTGAAATGATAATAGAATATCACATATGGATAGTTCTAAAATCAACTCCCACTTGGAATGATATTCATAATTTGATAAGTTACTTTCGAAAAATATTGAAGATGTTACTCTAGAATCGGAAAGGTCACTATGTTTCCAATCACCATCTAGATTAACTTTCAATATTTCTCCCTCACTTTATCAAAAGTTAGTACTCTTATAGTACTTCGCAGCGGAAAAGCGTTTTTGAAAACGTATTTTTCAAAACGTATGAAAACGTATTTTTCAAAAAATTTATATTTCAACTTAGTACCCTTATGATACTAGTGAAATATTCGACACTTCCTGACCATTTGTCGGGAATGAGCCGTAGCCGTGCCTAAGTCGGATCCCCCTTTTGGGGATTCTTCTGCAAATTATCGTCGCCGGCTCCCGTATGGATCCAGGCGTTTCCCCCCGTATGAGAGAATTTTGATGCAGACGACTGTTGTTTGGCCCCGTATGGGCTAGTTGGCACGTTCATGTTCAACCAAGGCCTTTTGCCGAATTGGTCGACCAAAACACCAAAATTGGTCGACCAAAATCCGGTTTCCCCTTTCATGGGTGGCCGCGCACCCCCGCCGGAGGGGGTTGCCGCGTTGGTTATTGGCCGTAGCCAACCCCCTCCGCATGGGGAGGGGGGTGCATGGCATTCATAACCCATTTGGTCATGGTGCACATGCACAAAAAAATTCATCTTCCCCGATGGGAATAACCACCACCTTCTTCTCCGGTGAAGCACCCGTTCGTCGAGGAAGTAGTTGTCCTCCAATGGCCGTGTGCCAAAAAATGAACCCACTTCAAAAATTCGTAAACTACGTGCTCCACATGAAGAGAGCGCCCATTCCCTATGAATGGAGACTCCGCATCCATGAAGAGAGCGATTTTGATGATATGAACGGTCGGTTCTTCCCGTCACGGAGAGTTCCTGCCATATCCGTAATGACAGAAGACCCTAACGTGAAAATAACAACCGCTGCGTTCTCTCCGTCACGAAGCGTTCCTACCATATCCGTAATGGTAGGATACCCATCCGTGAAAAAGACAACGACTCGTTCATAGTTTCTCCGGGGCGAACCCGTATGGCTCTGATACCAATGTAGGATCCTGCCAAAACAGAGTTAGGATCGATAAATGAAGTTGAGACCTACGCTTGCGTATGCGGCACGGTAGTCTACGAACTTCGCCTTCGGATTCGCCACGACGGATCGAGTCTTCTCACGAACGGAGTAAGGCTACTAAATCCACAATCTAAATCTCTACTTTTAGATTAAGAACTTGGATAAAGGGAGAGGAAGTATTTCGGCAGAGCTTCGCTAGAATGAAGATGCATGCATGAATGCCATGCAAAAGTGTAAGGAAAATGGCTAACCCTTGGGTCTTATTTATAGCCCCCAAGGTAGTTATTTTAGGATAAATTGTTCCTTTGGAACAATTTAACTAAGGTGTACCATCGTACATGGCATATTATAAGCTTAAGTTGTACCATATGCATGGTACAATATAAGCTTAAGATATTACCCCTTTATTAGCCATATGTCGCATGCACTTATGCACATATAATGCGACTTTCCCATCAATCTAGAGATCCTCTCCGCAAGGGAACATATTCCCTTTGCGTACGACTTCGTGTACGCGACGTTCGAGGTCCGTATTCCCTCGTACATCCCCTACAAGGGTGTACTAACGTCTTCCATATCCAACAGTGTCACCCAAAAGAGTAAAGGGGCACATGTCAGCAAGTCTAAAAGACTTGGGCAAGGAAACTGAAAGTAAGGTAAACTAACAACCTAGCAGTTATAGTATGCATGACATGGCAGTTATGGTATGAGTGCACAAGTAAGACATGGTGAAACAATAAGTGCAAGAGAACAATTTATCAAGGCATGCCAAGAGTAGCCAAGCTACTAACAATCTCAATCTTTTCACTAGTCACGTTTCAAGTTGTTTGTAGATGTTTACGCCTTACAGCTGAACGGTTTGACGTTCACACTGATTGGCCGCTTAACACTACTCCAGAACCCAGAGTTTACGCCTTACAACTGCAGTTGCTGATCGGGCAGACTCCCAGTTGAATGGCCGCTTAACTCTTACCCCATCCCACATGTAAACGAGCCAAGGTCCCTGTACATGAGCTCAGTAAATGAGCCAGGGTTGCCCCGCACAAGAGCTCATTTCCTGGATCACAACCCAAGAGCGTATTTCATTTGGCATAGGAGTGCACCTAGCCTCAATCATTTCACAAGGTGTAGCAGAGCTACGCAATCATGGGAACACTTAAAGAATGCAATGACATGACAGTTAATTCGCGTACCGTTAATGGAAATTAAACATGACATGGTAGTTATGCAACATGATAAATGTCGGATCTAGCTTCGTTGTCAAGCTAGTTCCTAAGATTGCGCCTAGGCGAGTATCATTTCGTCGCCTAGTCTCTTTTACGCCTACAACAAGCAATTGGCCTAAGCCATGGCCTAAAACCCTAAGTGGCAAGTTTCACTTGCCTAGCACCGAGGATGACGATCAACGAGGCCGTCACACAAATGCTAACTACGGAGATGAGATCGCTGCCATGGCAAAACAATATTAGAACAACATCCAACCTAGTTTTATTAGGGTTTCATAAAAACACAACGGGTTATGAGAATATTGAGAGATCGAGTTATTACCGCATCGGAGCGGAAGAATGATGCCGAGCAAGCACGGCAATGGAAGAAACAATCCGGGGAACCTACGGTTCAGATCTAAAATGATGGGGAAAATCTGGAGAAAATGGATTAAAGGGGGTTTTGGGGGTTGGAGATGACCTAGGGCATGGTGGTTGGTCAAAATGGAGAGGGGGATGGGCTCTTGATGAAGGAGGAGTGCTAGGGTTAGATGGATGATGATTTGGGGAAGAAGGAGGCTCAGGAGAAATGAAAGAAGAAAAGAAAACGTTTGAGGGGTTTAAATAGGCACAGCCGGCGGCTGCCCAAAAATTAGGGTTTCTGGGGTCATTAGTCGGTCAAAGAAGAGTGGCTGACCGACTAGTTTAACAACTAGTCGGTCGGTCGATTAACTGTGACCGACTAACACCAAACAGCGAAAGTAGGGAAAAATCTGGGTAATGAATTAGTCGGTCTGTGAAGGCTCGTCGACCGACTAGTTTGCAACCTAGTCGGTCGGTGAGTGTTCATGGACCGACTAACGATAAACAGTAACTTAGGTGAAATCTACTGACAGAAACTAGTCGGTCTGAGAGCAAGTTCTGACCGACTAGTTTCACATCTAGTCGGTCGGTGGTTGTTCTTAGACCGACTAAAAATAAACAGTAACTCCTGTACAATTAACAAAGCCCACTAATCGATCCATGAAGGTTTGCCGACCGACTAAATCGTCATCTAGTCGGTCGGTTCCCCTTCTTGTACCAGCTAACGTGCACAAAAAGTTCCGAAATGGAGCGCGAAGCTCCGGGATCGATTCCTAAGACTCCTAGGCTTGATCTAACAATAAGATATGACCGATATGAAGTCCGTCACGAATGACTCACTCCAAAATCGACGATTCTAAGGAAGAAGCTAGAAAATCACGACGAAACGATCGAAAACGAAAGCTACGGAGATGAAAACCACACATGAGGAGAAAATACACCAAAACATATATATATATAACAAATAATCCAGATACATGAAAACCAGTCGTTACACTGCATCACTTGAAACATCTTCAACAATTTTATTAGTATTGTTAGTCTCAATAATGGAATCATTAATTTTAACATTAATGGAATCACATAAAACATCTACACTAGCATCAACAACATGAGGAATATCAAAATCTTCATAAAATGATACGTGTAGTGATTCATCGATCGTTGAAGAGGTTTTGTTGTATATCCGGTAGGCTTTGCTACGTGTGGAATATCCAACAAAAATTCCTCCATTGGATCTTGGCTCAAATTTATTTAAGTTATCAAAAGTGTTCTTTATAAAACATTTTGAACCAAAAACACGAAAATATTTAACTTGCGGCTTTTTATCATAAAATAACTCAAAAAAAGTTTTGTTCGTTCGGGGTCTCAGTAGGATCCTATTAAGCACATAACATGTCGTGTGCACCGACTCCATTCAAAATTGTAGTCCACGGTGACTATCATGGAGCATGGTATGGGCACACTCTATTAAGGTCATATTCCTTCTCTCTACAAGCCCATTTTGTGGTAGTGTGCAAGGAAAAGAAAAATTGTGAGTAATCCCGTTGTCATCACAAAACTTGGTGAAAGATTCATTCTCAAATTCTCATCCATGATCACTACGAATAGTGATAATAGTGGATCCTAAGAAATTTTGAATTTTCTTTACAAACATAGTAAACTCTTCAAAAGCTTCATTCTTGTTGGTTAAAAATGAAACCCAAGTAAATCTAGAGAAGTCGTCAACGACAACTAATCCATAATGAGCATTACCTAAATAGGCGGTTCTAGTTGGTCCAAATAAATCTAGATGAAGTAATTCTAGGGGCCTCTTAGAAGTTATGCCTTCTTTAAGTTTGAAAGATGATTTACTTAGTTTACCTCTTTGATAAGAATCACAAAAGTTTTTCTTACTAAAAACAATTTTCAGAAAACCTTTTACTAGATCATGCTTAGCTAACTTATATAAGTACTTAAAATGAACATGACCAAAATGGCAATGCCATAATAGTTGTTCATTTGTATTAGCAATTAAGCAATGTTCTATGGTTTTAGGTAAGCTCAAATAATAAATGTTTTTATGCCAAATACCGGTAAATAGAATATGTAAATCAATATCTACAATTTTACACATACCATCTCCAAAGTTAACCGTGTAACCCTTGTCACAAAGTTGACTCATGGAGATAAGATTATGACATAAACCACTAACTAAATAGACATTTGTAATAAGTGGGTTGGAAGGATTACCGACTTTGTTTACGCCAATGATGGTTCCCTTTTGATTACCTCCAAAAATGACCGTTGCACCATCCTTGATGCTAATCACTTCGGAGAGCAATGTGGGATCTCCCGTCATGTGTTTGGAGCAACCTGTTGAGTATTGGTGTTTCATACCAATCTTATTTTGATGATGATCACAACATTATGTTGTTGCTAATGAATCTCATGTTTTAGTCTCTCAGTTTATTTCGAGGATATCTTTCTTGGAGACTAATCACTTGGTGTAAGGATGGACATCATGTGAAGAAGAGCCAAAGTTTGGACTCAAGGAGTGCCAAAGCTTGGAGATGATGGAGAGCAATCAAGGCATCAAGATTGAAGACTTAGACTCTTTTGAAAGCAATTGTAATCCATGTAATTTACTTTATTGCTTTCTCTCTCTTTTTGTGTCTAGTGTTGATGTAATGCCTTGCTAGATGGTTTACTCATTCATGCTCATGCATTTAACCATCTTAGTGAACCTTAGGAGTATCATAGAATCCAACCAAATAGGTTCACTCTTTCAGTCAGTCGTCTGATAAGGGAAACACAGTCGACTGGGTGATTTCCAGTCGCATGTATATCCTTCTACAGTCGCCTGATTTGCACTGCTCAAGTCAACATTTCTATTGACTCAAACTTGAGCTTTACGCACAGTTGTCTGTCAATCAGTTCCCAGTCGCCTATTTATTTACAGTCGCCTAAGATTTGGTCAACAGTCACCTGTCTAGCGTAAGTGCATTCTCTGCATCTCTCTGTCTTCTCTCCATACTTTACAGCAGTCGACTGATGAATAATATACAGTCGCCTGACTATTCGACAGTCGACTGTAGTATTAACATCAGTCGCCTGTGCGAAGAATTGGAGAAAGAGTGCAGCTCTCTGTTTCGATACATTCCCTGCAGCAGTCATCTGCTGAAGGAATTACAGGCGCCTGTCCTGTTTGTCAGTCGACTGTATTATCTTCTTAAGTCGACTGTCCTGGCTCAGATTATAGCCGTTGGATATTTTCTAGCCGTTGATCAGTCGACTGTATTTTGATCATCAGTCGACTGTTCCTGTCGTTTTCACCCAGTTTCTAGCCGTTGCTGATTTGATTTTCTGGCTGTTTCTTTGGGTTTCTGGGCTTGATATAGGTTTCCTATATATATGGGTGTGCTGCCTTTCTTGAATACTCTTGACAACATTTGATAAACTCTTGATTCTATAGAAAATCTCAAGAGATCAATAAGCCACTCTCAAGCTCCCTCATTTCCCTCTAATTGAACATTCATCTTTCTTCATGCATTGAAGTCCAGCTCAAGGGAAATCATCCAAGTGCTCTCAAGCATATTCCAACACTTGGAGATCCTCTTCCATGCCTTGTATTCATTCATGAGTAAGCATCTCAAGGAATAGGTAAGAGTATTTTCTTTACAAGGTGTAAACTGTTTTCCTATTTCTCTTTGTGGGATTAGGATTTTCTCCTTGTGGGAGATTGTCTCTTTGTGGGACTAGAGTGTCTCTTTGTGGGACTAGGAACTCTCTCTGTGGGGGTAACTCTCTTTGTGGGAGTTTGAGTGTCCTAGTGTAGGGCTAACCCTAATTCTCTGAGTGGGAGTTAGTGATTCTCTTTGTGGGAGTCGTAATCCTCGTGTAGGATTGGTTGGGTCCTTGTGTAGGGCATAAATCCTCTTTGTGGGGTATCTCCTTGTGAGATTTGTATTCACTTCTCTTTGTGGGAATATAGTGGATATTGGTGTGGCTGGATGTACCCAAGTTTGGGGAACCAGGGTATATCTTTGTGTTTGCGTTTGGTTTGATTGTGCCATTTAATTCCTCTTGCATTTATAATTCCGCATCTGCAAGTTAAATTTTATTTGGACAATTTTATTGCCATTACACTATTCACCCCCCCTCTAGTGTGTGTTGTTAGTATTGCAAGGGTTAGACGATCCCTACAATTGGTATCAGAGCGTGGTTAAAGCATACTGCAACAATGGCATTCAACCCTACTTATGCGCCTCATGAAGAAGGACTCTCTACCGTTCGACCCCCGCTCTTCAACGGATCCAACTATTCGAGTTGGAAGATCAGGATGATGGTCTACTTAAAGAGTCATGACCTTTGGGACATAACGGAGTCACCCTTCGAGGAGCCATCTACTCCCGCGGCCTTGAGAACTAAAGCAGAGAAGGACTTGATTAAAGTCAATGCTAGAGCTATGTGTGTTCTCTACTGTGCCCTCACTCCGGAAGAGTTTGATCGCATCTCCATGTGCAAATCGGCGAATAGTATCTGGCATACTTTGGAAATCTCTCATGTAGTACTACTTCATCATAAGGAAGAGATCCAGTCAACCAAGCCCGAGAAGAAAAAGGGTGTTGCTCTGCATGGTGAGAAGGAGTATTTCAAGTGGAAAAAGAAGGTCCAACAAGAAGCTCCAAGTGGTGAAGAAGAAGTTCTCAGTGACGATGACTACATCAAGCTTGCCAAGCAATTCAAGAATTTCAAGGCTTTCCTCAAGGATACTCAAGGTATGTCTTCATCAAAGTTGTCTCAAAATCTAACAAGTTGACATGTTTCAATTGCAGAGGAAAAGGCCATCTTGCCATCGATTGTCCTTCCAAACCCACCATAGACACCTATAAGGGTAAAAGGAAGTCCGAGGTCGAGAATCTAAAGAAGGGACTTGTCGGCACATTTGATGATTCCAATGAGGACACCTCTAATGATGAAGGAGAAGATGAAGAGGAGCACGATCAAAGGTGTCTTGTTGCCTTTGATGATTCTTCATCAACTTCATCTAACTCTAGCGATGAAGAGATAGAGACATGGCTCAACTCCAAAGAGGAAAGTTGTTTCATGGCTAATGGGGAAGAGTCTTCGTCAAGCTCAAGCGAGGAGGAAAGTGATGAAGAAACCAAGGAGGAAAAGCCATCCTATGAGGAGCTTGAATACCGCCTAAGTGTGTCCTCCAATTTGGCAAGTAAGTGCATCGATTCATATGATAAAATGAAAGCTAAACTTGATAATGCTATGAGTAGGGTGCATGAGTTAGAATCATCTAGTGTAAATATTCATGATGAAAAGCTTGTTTATGACACTTGTGAGAAAGACACACTTCTTTCTCAAGTTAAGGAATTGAGCATTTCTAATGAAAATCTCATTGCTCAAAACCTTAGCTTAGATGCACACATTCAACAACTTACGTTGAAATGTGAAGAGGAATCCCGGAAGCTCATAAGCTTTGTGTATTCTAGGGATTCACTCCACGATTTGTTGGAAAAACAACATCCGGCAAATCATAGAGGAGGTTTGGGTTATGTTCAAAATGTGGTTTCCAAACCCACCTCTAATTCTTCCTTTGGTGCAAATTCAAGAAATATTGCTAAAGCACCTAAGAAGAATCACCATGCTTTCTTGTACAACAATAACACTCACAAGAAGCATGTAGATCACAAGGTGATGAGTAAAAATGAAGAATCTTCATTTTTTGCTAAGAAGCAAAATCCTCATTCATTGCATGCTAAGAAACTTGTTACTACACCTAAGCATGCCACATCCTTCCCTCTTGCTAAGGCAAAACCTTTGTCTAGGAAATCCTTGAGATTATGGATTCCCACTAAGACTAGTGTGCAAGAGAGAGATAGTTACATCAACTCTCTAGTTAGGGATGTGATCACCTCGTGTGATTATGTTAGGCAATCAAACTCCTCTTGGGTTTGGTTACCTAATGTTTAGGTTCCTCACACATTTGCATATTGCATGGGTATTATGCTTCTATGGTTATTTTATACATACCCATTGTTTGTGTGTGTTTCATGATTTTGAAAATATTTTTCAAATTTATTTCTTTTCATGAAAATTGGGACCTTGGGGTTTATTGACATACATGCATCATCCATTTGTATGTCAATAGGGGGAGTTAAGATAATATATGTTTAAATTATTTTAAGACATATCTTAACTCTCATTTCGGAGGTTTTTGTTTTGAGATCATTGTTTACATTTGGTTATTTTTTGGTCTCAAACCAAACCTCTTGTCTATTGCCAACTTGTTTCATGTACCTTTGTTCTTGGCAATATCCTTGTGTATCTTTGAAGCTTGATTTTTCCATATCTATTGCTTTGATGCACTTATGGCCCATGGCTCCTATAATTAATTGGTATTAGATCCTAGAAGTCAAAAGTTGATCATTTCTATGATCTAGGGGGGAGCATGGGATAGTGAATTGATACCCACTAAATCTTATATTTGGTATCATACATATCTTTCTTTTCTTGCATATTGTCACATCTTAGTTAAGATGAAAAAGGGGGATATTTTTGATGTCCACCTTTTTGACGATGTCAAGGGGGAGAGATATATGCATTATGTGATCATATCTATAGGGGGAGAGATATTTGCATATGCATATGTGGAGAGATATCTCTATAGGGAAGAGATATATGGGATTAGATAAACCATTCTTGTTTGCATGATTTTTTACTTTGCAATTGGTTTATGTAATCCATGCCTATTATATGTCACCATGTTGTTATTGGTTTATGAGTATTTACCTTTGTGTAGCTCATTACTTTATTGGTGCATATAAGTAGGGGGAGATCATTAGCTTTGTGCATTAATTCTTTATGAGTAACATAATGTGTGTCATCATCAAAAAGGGGGAGATTGTTGAGTATTGGTGTTTCATACCAATCTTATTTTGATGATGATCACAACATTATGTTGTTGCTAATGAATCTCATGTTTTAGTCTCTCAGTTTATTTCAAGGATATCTGACCGGCGCCCCGTTTACGGTATGGGCGCGGTGTCGTTTTACCGCAAGTGCACGGTTAGTGTAGGGTGCGGGTTTATCGAACTCAGTGAGGTGGATGGCTTGAATGGCTACTAGCCTCGCCTAGGTCGTGTGCTAGCTACGCAGATAATGTGGGTGGAAGTGTAGGAATAAGGGAAAGAAATGAAAAAGACACGAAATGAATCCCCGCCAACACGGGCTAGAGCACTCATGACACTTGGCATTTGACTTGACCAGGGTGAGACATTGCCCCAAAAGGTGGTACCTAGCGTCCATGGCCCGATATTCCGGTCGGTGCCAAGCACGCTAGGCCTACCCGGTTCCGGACGGTGGGCATTCCCATGTCCATTAACACCTTCCGCAACCGGGAGCATTAAGGCCACAATGATAACTCCCAACACTTCGTCCAAGCCGCTCCCGCGCGCTAGGACTCGATGTCTACACAAGGGGCGTGAGCTGTGGCTAGGGAGTCAACCGCCAAGTTTATTCCCCCTTGGCCCGATGGTCAGAGGCGGTCTTTCTCCCGCCAATGACAATGAAACACCCCCGCGTAACCCTAATGGCCAATAGGTCAAATGTGATTTCTAGCAATACATTGAAGCGGATCTTGACTGGACAAGCACCGGACCCAAATCCCCAACACATCTAGTGTGTTGCCATACGAATTGGACCCAGATTGCTAGAAATCCCCATTGACGCATTTCATCGAACACATGCCATGCAACCAAGCCAAATGTAAATTTCCAACCATCAATCCTACCCTAATCCGCATTAGGGTTCATCAAACACTACTCGATGGTGAAGAACATGATAGAAAGCAATAATAATGACAAACAAACATTCACCATCAAGCAAAGCAAATACAACACAAAACAATGAAATGGAAAAACAAGAGAAAGAAATACTTATCTTGAGTTTGAATCTTCAATCCAATACAAGATTTATTAACCAAAAGACCTAATCTAATCTAACCTAAAGCTCACAAGAGAAAGGGGCAAAAGCCCTAAAAACTGAGAAGGACAAGAAGAAGATGCCCTAAAAGTCGGCCAGTATTGGGTATTTATAGCCCCCATTCAGAGCCCTAACGGATCGGGTCCAAAACCACAGGAAAAACGCCACCCGATCGGTTGACAAGTCAACCGATCGGGTGATCTGTTACAAATAATAAACAGAAAACGGCAGAGCTTCACCCGGTCAGATGAACCGGTCGGTTGAGTTCTTGGGGTGACCGGTTGGATCATGGCGCCATCGGGTGAAGAGGTTGGTTGGATGCCCGTGTCTTGGCTCCTCAGAATCAGCTACAGATGAACTGATCGGGTGAGAGTCACCCGATCGGTTGGCATTTGGCTCGAAAAGACAGAGAAACGGCCGTAATGAACCAGCCTGAGAACCAATCGGGTGACATCCGCTTGAGCTCTAGCTGAGACCGGGTGGTGCACGCGTGCATCACCCGATCGGTTGACTTTGTTCAACCGATCGGGTGAGGGGCTGAATGATGCAATCATCGTCGTTTGACCCCCTGGGTCACGCGTGACTCCTCCCGTTGCGCCGGGGACTTGTGATATCGTCGTTTTTATTGCCAAAATGCTAGAAATTCCTGAAAAATACCAAAAACACGGAAAAGTGAAAGAAACAAGAAAATACAAGAAAACAAATAAAAGACGGCGGAAAATACGGAGAAACACGGAAGAAAACGCGCGCAAATATATGAAATATAAACGCACGTCAAAATCCCCCAAGCTGAACTCTTCCTCATCCTCGAGGAAGACGAGTGAGAGTAGGAGCTCGGAGGGAGAAAATAGAGAGAAGGAGAGAAAAAGAGAACTCTATATCCTAGTGATTCGGGTTCAATATTACATATTTAACCCCCCATTTAGCCCTATTTTGTGCTCATGTGATACTACATTGTTCTCTAATTCATACGTATTTTCTACACATTTATTTATTAGAGAAAACACACTATTTGAGCACAAAACAGCAATTAACGAAGTATTTCTGCACTTTTTATATTTTTCCTAGCATCGTCTCGATCTCACGATTCCAACGACTATTTATTTGTTTTTTTCTGAGATCTGTGCTAATTATTATGATTTATTGAATGCAGAATACCAATTAATTGGAGAAATACGCAAAGAAATACGATTATACGGCCGCTGCCCAATCACCGCTTGGCTTCCGCCCAATCCGATACGGGCGGTGTGGCCTCCATCGATCCGTTCATTTGAAATCCAACGGCCCGAAGCATCTGTCGACGGAGCGAAGACGCAGCCGAACGACAGCCACGCGATCTCAATCCAACGGCCGACACTCATCCCGCATTCGAACGAAGCGGCCGCGATTTTCGAGCCACGTGGCGGATGCCGGAGCGTCGATCTCAACATCTTACGGCCCATATTAATCCGAGTGTATTCGAAAGAGAAGCGGGCGGGCACGAGCGTGGATCCGAATTCGCATGCCACGTGTCACCATGGGATTCAATCCCGCCTTTGATGTGCGGTCGACACTTGCGCCGCTCCCGATCTACGGATGAGATTCATTCGGGCGCGTAAATGAAGCGGGTTTTGAACCCGATAGCACAGTAAACCCGCAATGATTTATATTTAAGGTATTTCTAGGGTTTTTGAGGGTATTCAAGCAGATTTGGGGCGTATTTTGGGCGTATTGGAGGCTCTAGGAGCCGTATTTTCCCCCTGAAAAATTCTGTAAAATTCCAGAGCCTATTTTCTTATTTCCAGAGAGTTTTGAAGACTTTTTAAGGAGAATTGGTGATATTTTCTTCAAATCTAGCTTGTATTTGGGTGTTTTAGCTTGTCTTTTGCCCTTAAACTTCCGTATTTTGCTAATAAACTTATGAATTCTGATCTGAAATTTGTGTATTTCTGCACCATGAGTAGCTAAATATTTTATGTGCATGGTATGGAGTAATTAGGTGATGTGAGTCGTATTCATTGGTTGTATTATTGCGCTTAATCGCTATATTTGCTAAAGTTTAATCGTCGCTCTTAAATCTACTTTTTCATATTCCAAAAGAATTGATCTAGTTGATGATCACCCCACAAGGGTGAGATTTGATCTCTCCAAAAGAGAGTTTCATACTTCATATGTACGTTTACAACTTTAGCGATATACTATTAGAATTGATGCGTTAACTCCCAAAAGGACATCTTCCGACGATTCGCTCCCAAAAGGAGGTTTTGTTGCGTTATACTTGATCAACCAAAGCTTACGATTCGTTGATCCTAATGAACCCATGCCATGTACATGCCTTTTATATCTATTTTTTTCACAAACTAGAGTTCGTTGTTTGCATTGATCGCACGTAACAATCCCATCACCACACACTTTTCATACCACCTTCACCATCACTATTAAAGTGCTTAGATTTTATTCGTAGTTACTCTATTTGATTTGGACTTGTGGTTGCAACAGATTCTCCCGAGGATTCGACATCTGGACTCCCAGATTTTACTACTTGAACGGACTCTTGCGCTTGAGAGAAGCACCTTTCGGAGCCCACCAAGTTTTTGGCGCCGTTGCCGGGGAGGAATGGTTTGCAACTACGGTTTATTTCATTTAGAGGACCTCCGGTGAGATCTTTCCACTTTACTGTACATAAACTTTTTTTTATTATTTTATTTTATTTTATTTCAAAATGGAATATATGAATTTCTATTGCACGAACAATCTGTATGATGCACGGTATGCTAATGCACACAAACATAGGATGGAAAAGCTCAAAATTGTTAATTTTAATCAAACTGACTGTGAAACTTTCTTTCAGGCTTGGAGGAGGTTCACAGACATTATATCGAGCTATCCGCAGCATGGGTACAAAAATGAAGAGCTTATGGCGTTCTTCCTAGATGGACTACAACCGCAGCTGCAGGAATTATTGGGAGGCATGACGCCGACAGTGGCGTGGGAATACATGGAGTCTCTGCAAGAAAACGAAGAAACCGTGGAAGAGACTTCAAAGAGCGATTCAACGGAGCCTTCGTGCCTCGATCAAGAAGAGCAAAGCGTAGACGTACCTTTGCAATCCTTGAAAGAGGAAGCTTACCAGACTATTCAGACACAGGAGGCCACATCCCATCAATTCCAATAGAATTTCCTTGCTCGGAGTCGGCAGATTCAAAAATCTATTGAAGATCTTAATTCGATTGCCGCTTGCTTAAAAGAAAATAATTATTTTGAAACTCAATTTAAAGAAACTAATACGAGTTCATCTTTTATTGCAGGTATACCGAGCGAGGACACTAATAAAAATATACACATGGCAGAAAGTGTGTGCAAAAGAGAGGACGAGCTAGCAATTTTGGATGAACGAGAGGAGGAGACAGCTAGGGACGAGGGTTTTGAGATTATCGCCATGGAGTCAGAACCATGCCCTCCTCCAGTTTTGTCCCAAAATCATTTACCCCTCTCCCCATTGATCGAGCATCGTACAGAGAGTAGTGCAAATCTTTCAGGGAGTAGTCGTCAACTTGCTTTAATTTCTTTCACTTATTTTGATGACTATATTTGGAATATTTTTATTGCGAAGAATCTTAAATTAATTTGGACTGACATAACTCATCTCTCGCAGGACATTGGCAAACAGCTTATAGAGATGCTTGGAGTTGTGTTGCTGGGGTCCAAATTAGTTTTTGGAGGAAGAATAATCGCCGAGGAGCGCAAGGAGCAAATTGAACAACTTCCTCCACCATCAAAGATTCGGGATCCGCCATTTGATCACGGTGTGTTCTTTCCAGTAGTGTAGTTTTATATGCTTTCTAGGTTGCTTGCTTGAATAAACTCGTACCTCTTCCGACATTGAGGACAATGTCCATCTTTAGTTGGGGGGTGTGTATGAGACCTTAGGATTTTTTTTTTGAGAAGAATAAATCGCCAAATCTCATCATTTTAAAACTCATTCATATGCCTCTAATGCGGATGATTATACATTAATTGTGTTCTAAAAATTGTTTATGGCTTGATTAATTATTTTTCCTTCATGGAATTGCCGTTAATATGCTATACCTGAAAATTTTCAATTTCCATGATTAATATCTCGAAATAGTTTGAATTTATCTCATGCATGCTAATGTGATGAAAAAGCTTAAGTATACACGATTTATTAGAAAAGTTTTCAAGTCAGTGGTACAGTCCGAGTGCTATTTTTGCGAGAGATCAAAAATTGTACATGTTACTAGCCTCACCTAGGTCGCGTGCTAGCTACGCAGATAATGTGGGTGGAAGTGTAGGAATAAGGGAAAGAAATGAAAAAGACACGAAATGAATCCCGGCCAACACGGGCTAGAGCACTCATGACACTTGGCATTTGACTTGACTCAGGGTGAGACATTGCCCCAAAAGGTGGTAGTCGATGCCAAGCACGATAACTCCCAACACTTCGTCCAAGCCGCTCCCGTGCGCTAGGACTCGATGTCTACACAAGGGGCGTGAGCTGTGGCTAGGGAGTTAACCGCCAAGTTTATTCCCCCTTGGCCCGACGGTCAGAGGCGGTCTTTCTCCCGCCAATGACAATGAAACACCCCCGCGTAACCCTAATGGCCAAATAGGTCAAATGTGATTTCTAGCAATACATCGAAGCGGATCTTGACTGGACAAGCACCGGACCCCAATCCCCAACACATCTAGTGTGTTGCCATACGAATTGGACCCAGATTGCTAGAAATCCCCATTGACGCATTTCATCGAACACATGCCATGCAACCAAGCCAAATGTAAATTTCCAAGCATCAATCCTACCCTAACCCGTATTAGGGTTCATCAAACACTACTCGATGGTGAAGAACATGATAGAAAGCAATAATAATGACAAACAAACATTCACCATCAAGCAAAGAAAATACAACACAAAACAATGAAATGGGAAAACAAGAGAAAGAAATACTTATCTTGAGTTTGAATCTTCAATCCAATACAAGATTTATTAACCAAAAGACCTAATCTAATCTAACCTAAAGCTCACAAGAGAAAGGGGCAAAAGCCCTAAAAAACTGAGAAGGACAAGAAGAAGATGCCCTAAAAGTCGGCCAGCATTGGGTATTTATAGCCCCCATTCCGAGCCCTAACGGATCGGGTCCAAAACCACAGGAAAAACGCCACCTGATCGGTTGACAAGTCAACCGATCAGGTGATCTGTTAGACCAGTTGGATCATGATCACCCGATCGGTTGGCATTTGGCTCGAAAAGACAGAGAAACGGCCGCAATGAACCGGCCTGAGAACCAGTCGAGTGACATCCGCTGAATAATGCAATCATACGCCTGAATCCTCCCGGCACGTCAATATCTTTCTTGGAGACTAATCACTTGGTGTAAGGATGGACATCATGTGAAGAAGATCCAAAGTTTGGACTCAAGGAGTGCCAAAGCTTGGAGATGATGGAGAGCAATCAAGGCATCAAGATTGAAGACTTAGACTCTTTTGAAAGCAATTGTAATCCATGTAATTTACTTTATTGCTTTCTCTCTATTTTTGTGTCTAGGGTTGATGTAATGCCTTGCTAGATGGTTTACTCATTCATGCTCATGCATTTAACCATCTTAGTGAACCTTAGGAGTATCATAGAATCCAACCAAATAGGTTCACTCTTTCGGTCAATCGTCTGATGAGGGAAACACAGTCGACTGGGTGATTTCCAGTCGCCTGTATATCCTTCTACAGTCGCCTGATTTGCACTGCTCAAGTCAACATTTCTATTGACTCAAACTTGAGCTTTATGCCCAGTTGTTTGTCAATCAGTTCCCAGTCGCCTGTTTATTTACAGTCGCCTAAGATTTGGTCAACAGTCACCTGTCTAGCGTAAGTGCATTCTCTGCATCTCTCTGTCTTCTCTCCATACTTTACCGCAGTCGACTGATGAATAATATACAGTCGCCTGACTATTCGACAGTCGACTGTAGTATTAACATCAGTCGCCTGTGCGAAGAATTGGAGAAAGAGTGCAGCTCTCTGTTTCGATCCATCCCCTGCAGCAGTCGTCTGCTGAAGGAATTACAGGCGCATGTCCTGTTTGTCAGTCGACTGTATTGTCTTCTTAAGTCGACTGTCCTGGCTCAGATTATAGCCGTTGGATATTTTTTGGCCGTTGATCAGTCGACTGTCTTTTGATCATCAGTCGACTGTTCCTGTCGTTTTCACCCATTTTCAAGCCGTTGCTGATTTGATTTTCTGGCTGTTTCTTTGGGTTTCTGGGCTTGATATAGGTTTCCTATATATATGGGTGTGCTGCCTTTCTTGAGAACTCTTGACAACGTTTGATAAACTCTTGATTCTATAGAAAATCTCAAGAGATCAATAAGCCACTCTCAAGCTCCCTCATTTCCCTCTAATTGAGCATTCATCTTTCTTCATGCATTGAAGTCCAGCTCAAGGAAAATCATCCAAGTGCTCTCAAGCATATTCCAACACTTGGAGATCCTCTTCCATGTCTTGCATTCATTCATGAGTAAGCATCTCAAGGCATAGGTAAGAGTATTTACTTTACAAGGTGTAAACTGTTTTCCTATTTCTCTTTGTGGGATTAGGATTTTCTCCTTGTGGGAGATTGTCTCTTTGTGGGACTAGAGTGTCTCTTTGTGGGACTAGGAACTCTCTCTCTATGGGAGTAACTCTCTTTGTGGGAGTTTGAGTGTCCTAGTGTAGGGCTAACCCTAATTCTCTGAGTGGGAGTTAGTGATTCTCTTTGTGGGAGTCGTGATCCTCGTGTAGGATTGGTTGGGTCCTTGTGTAGGGCATAAATCCTCTTTGTGGGGTATCTCCTTGTGAGATTTGTATTCACTTCTCTTTGTGGGAATATAGTGGATATTGGTGTGGCTGGATGTACCCAAGTTTGGGGAACCAGGGTATATCTTTGTGTTTGCGTTTGGTTTGATTGTGCCATTTAATTCCTCTTGCATTTATAATTCCGCATCTGCAAGTTAAATTTTATTTGGACAATTTTATTGCCATTACACTATTCCCCCCCCCCCCTCTAGTGTGTGTTGTTAGTATTGCAAGGGTTAGACGATCCCTACACAACCGCTATCGAGTATCCATCCTTTCTTTTTAGAGCCAATACGACTTTTATTGCTCTCTTTCTTTTTCTTGGGTACCTACATAATATACCATAAGCTCATGGTATCCAAGCTTTGTTAGGTCCAAGGGGATTAGCCCTTTGGAAGCCAAGTCTAAGTGGACTTTCGCTTCCCAACATAATCACCACTATTTATTACATCACTAAAATTGGAGCCAACAAAAGCATTCTTATCAATTATGCTAGTATTCTTAAGACCCCAAATTGTGTATGTTTTGGGTGTCCTTTTCCTAGTTGCATGCACATTTGATTGAGTTCTATGTGGTGCGTTCTTCCTAGGAGCATGAGTTCTAGCATAAGAAGATGGAGGTGGATAAGCATTGGACATATATGGGTTGTATGCAAAATTAGGAGCATGCATGTTATATGCAACATATGGAGCATGCATAACATGAGGTGGATGAGCATACATGGAAGAATGATGTGTATGAACATATGAACGTGTAGGGGCATGCACATGAGTATTTCTCATGTGTAGGTTTACACGTCTCCATGGATGTGGAGCATAAAAATGTCATTAGTGTCCTCATATGAAGTAGGAGATTTCCTACGTGAATGAGAGTTGGTGTACATATATGCATGACCTTTCTTTTGGTTTCCAACCTTAGTGGGTTTCTTGCCAAAAGGAAGAGATTGTGAAGTGGTGGCCTTCTTGATAGGTTTGCTACCAATAGTGTTTTTGACACCACTTGTGGATGCACTGGAGGATGGCCTCATAAAATTTATAGTTACACCACTATAGGAGGTGCGAGATTTGGATGCATTTGCTTCCACATAACCAAGTCCAACATGATGTGTGGCCGGAAATTGGTTTGCAAGTAATTCATCCAATTGCCCTTTCCCTTTGTTAAATCTCTTAACTTGGGAGGACATGAGCTCATATTTCTCCTTAACAGAAGAAATATTGGTGTCCAAGGTGGACACTCATGTTTTGAACTCGTGCACTTGGGTTTTAAGAGAATCATTCTCAATACCCAAGTGTGTGTTATATGAAGCTAGATCAATACTATCTTTGGTATAAGTTTGATCTAGTTGAGATTTGAGGGAATTCACCTCACTTCTCAAGATGTCATTTTGAGAAACCAAAGTGGCTTTCTCAAGTGTAAGTGTATCAACAATGGTGTCATTGTTGATAATACATGGCATGGATGATTTGCTAATATTAGATTTACTTAAAATAGTATATCTAAGCATAAGAGATTGATACTTAGAAAATAATTCTTCGTTAGCAATACGCAGTTCATCCATGGTTACCTCAGGTTCATCGATGTCATTATCACTCTCATCGGAGAGTGGGTCTTCTCGGGCCATGAAACACATATGGGCACTCTCACCCTTTTCATCCTCGGATTCACTTGAGGAATCTCCACTTGAATCATCGAACATCCCAACAAGTCCTTTCTTCTTATCCTTCTTGTATTTGTCGGACTTGTGGTATTTTGGAGCTTTCCACTTTTCTTTGGTTTTAAGCATTGGGCAATCCTTCTTGATGTGCCCCGGCTTGTTACACTTAAAATAAAAAGATGAAGTATTGATGGTGGAATCAAATTTATTTTTGGAAGGAAATTTACCTTTGCGAAAGAAGCGTTGGAACTTCTTCGCCATTTGTGCCATTTCTTTCAAGTCCATTTCGTTCGCTGATTCTTTACTATTGGATGATGAAGAATTAGCCTTGAATGCTAACGCTTTCTTCTTGGCCTCTGTTGGGTTCATCATTGCTCTAATCTTCAGTCGGTTCTCCCTTCTTACTTCGTAAGACATGAGAGTACCGATGAGATTTACTATGGTATAGTTCTTTATGTCATTTACCTCCTCAATGGCGATTGCTCTTCTTTCTCATTTCGAGTCATTCCCATGATTATCTTTCTCACCTTTTCTTCTTGGGTGTAGACTTGTCCAAGAGCTTCAAGCTCATTGGTGATATAGGTGAAACGTCCGTACATCGTTGCAATGCTCTCATTATCCTGTATATGAACCATATCGAAGTTCTGTGTAGTAATATATAATTTAGACAACTTTACCTTGTTCGTTCTCTCGTGGGAAACGACTAGATGGTTCCATATTTGATATGCACTCTTACATGTGCATATCTTATTGAACTCATCTGAATCCAATGCACAATGAAGAGCGTTCATTGCCTTGGTGTTGTTCACTTTTCGGAGGGAGTCCATTTGTCAAAATCCTCTTCGGAGGGTTCAACGTATTCCTTGTGGAGGGTTCTCCAAAGAGAAGCTGTAATAGCCAGTATTTTATAATACGTATTTTGCCCGTATTTTATTTTTGACATGTGATTTTGGTACTTATTACGTATTCGTATTACGTATTGCTATTATACGTATTCGTTTTGTGAACGTATTTTAATACGTTTTATTCGTATTCTCTCTTAGCGTACGTCTCTTCCATACCCGTAATTATTACGTAATTGTCGTTAGGCATAATTATACTGTGTACCCATATCAGCTACGAACTTTAATACGTACTAACTATAATTATATTTACAAATCTACTATGATACATTTCATTAAATAATTATTCTAAAATTTCAAAATTCAAACTTTTTAAATTCAAATTCTTTCGAAAACTTTCCTAGTTATCTCTCATTAAGCCCATAACTAATTTGATATTATTCTATATTAAGTCCCTTGATTTACTCTCCCTAATTAATGTTTTCATTTTCAAAACTTCCATTATTTACATTAGCATTAAATCCCCTAATCAACTCTATTAAAAACAAATAAATTTTTATTAATAGAAATTTCAAAAACACTTTCCTATCTAGCCCAAAACCCTAGCCCTATATGCAAGCCAGCCGCACTCTCCTATACTAAAAACCCACAAAACAAATCCAAGGCACTCATGTGCAACCCAACCCCTTTCTATTATACTTAAGCCTATAGAAACCTAGGGCTTTAAGAAATGGACAGCAGCACCCTACTACGTTTTAAACCCATGCACAAAGGAACCCACGTGTATAACCATAGGGCTCTACCAATAAAAGCTAGCAACTGAAACCTCACCCTAACTCAATCATCTCTCAGCCGCCCCTATTATAAACCCTAAGAACCTACAAATAAAAACCTAGGTTACCCTCTCTCTGCTCCCTCTACCCTTGGACATCCATTCTTGTGCAAACCCGAGAGCACCCTGGGCTCTCCTTCTTCATCTACGAAGAACACCAAGCGGCCCCTTGAAACTCAACTTGCGGCCTCCCTCCTCCACGCAAAAACCCAACTCGCAGCCACTTTCTTCCACATGCCGTACAAAACCGCAACCCACACAGCCTACCCCGCGGCCTTTATCTCCCCACGCACAAACAGCTCGCGCATAGCCTCGCCCACTCTAACCATGCTCAGGCCATCTTCTGCACTCCCCACACACCCAGGCCGCCCTCTTGAACCCCCAGCCTACGCTCTCCAGCGCACGCAACCCAGCCCAGGCCGTCGGCAAAACCCCCATGCCACTGCCTCCTCCCCGTTCACACCCGACAGCGCTGTCTGCCTCCCAGAACCGTCGGAGCCCCTGCAGACTCCCTCTAGCCAACTGCAGACCACGGCGACCGTAGACACCGATGTCTGCTTCTGCCCTCGCTGCTGTAACGTGTTCCCATGTCGTAGCCACCGTTAGACGTCATACGCATCGTCACTACCCCTCGCTGTGTTCCGTTACACCGCTGCGACAATGATTAGTAGATCTATCCCTTACTAAATCATAACCACCCCCATATGGTAGAGAACTTAATAAAACGGATTATTAGATGTTGTAAGGATATTTTTAACATTTGATATATCGTAAAAGACATAATTCTGTTACATGTTTAATCAAACCAGTGAACCAATCTTACCGTAGCATAGTACTCATCGAGACGAGCCCAACGACACCAACAACGCTGAAATCAGGCAAGTGTACAAATTATTGTGAATTATTGAAGTTGGATGCTTTTATAGTCATGTTCATTTAAAGCTGTATAACTCGAAATCTGCATGTGAAATGATGCATGAAAATAATACTATGATGTTCTAGACTTAAAATGTGACACATCGACATATAACTTGGTATGTTTTAGTTTTAAATATTGGCAATGAAAATCATTATCTGTATCATGTTCATTAAATCAACATGTTCAACATTCTTTTAATTATTGCAAATATTGTTCAACATTCTTTTTAATTATTGAAAATATTGTCCAAAAAGAAATATTGACATTGTTAAATTGGTGCATACCTTGCTTGGTCATTTTTGGAATGTTTAAATAATGAGTGTCATCGTGAAACCATGCGCCTCAAAGGCGAAATCGTGACTTTGTGATGTCGTATGAGTCGACTAGGCCTGCTCGTGTTCCAGCACAAATCTGGAGTGAGGTTAGGGTTGAGTAGCCACTAAGCATATGAAGGGATCCTCTCTTCAAGAGCACCACCCGCATGTGGTGGGTAGCGTCAATTACGGTAATGCCCCCGTGAGAAGAACGATCCACTCATCACGTCTTAATGGTGTGAATCCTATGAGAGATAGGAAACACTGACACGGAAATTGTATTTACTGTTGTTGTCTCGGTTAAAATTGCCATGTTAATAAATCATAAAAATGTCATGAGATCTGGGTTGAATATTCTATATTAAACAACTCATTTAGACTCATTTTGTGCACATATGATACTTATTTGGTCTCTAATACGAACATATTTTGTATATCCTTATTTATTAGACCAAACGCCTACTTTATGTACAAAACAGCAATATACTGAGTATTTCTACACTTTTTATATTTTTCATGGCTAGATCTCGATCTCGCGATTCCAACGACTATTTATTTGTATTTTTCTGAGATCTGTGCTAATCACTATGAATTTTTGAATGCTGAATACACTTTAAATGGGGAAATACGGCCGAAATACGTAAATACGCTCCTCCGTACGCGTACGCTCCGCAACGGATTGACATGTGGCACCATCCAAGCATCTCCCACTCAATCCAACGGGCGGAAGGGAGGGGCGACGCGGCACAACTTCATCCATCGATCTGGGATCGAACAGCCCCAATTAACCCTGCTTGAAGCCAAAGCAATCAGCTACGGGCGACGTGGCTCGATCCGAACCATCGCCTGAACGATCCAACGACGGAGAAGCAACCCAGACAAACGAAAGCGAGCGAGGCGATGCGATGGCTTTACAGTCGTTGCGATCAGATCGAACGGTTCGCAGCTTATCCGAATTGAACTCGGATTCGAAGCGGAAGCGGGTGCACGGGCGGGGTTCGATCCGATCCGTACGACACGTGGCATCACGAGAGCGCATCCCGCATCGATCGACGATCAGAATCGATCAGCGGTCTGCGGGTTAGTTTTTTTGGCGGGTTTTCGAACCCGTTAAGCCTCTTAAACCCGCAATGCCTCTATATAAGCGTATTTCTAGGGTTTTTGATGTATTCTGGCGTATTTTAGGGTTTTTGAGGCGGCTACAGAGCGTATTTTTCTGGAGGAAGTTGCTGATAAATTTCAGAGTCTATTGTTCTTAAATCCAGAGAGTTTGGGTGATTATCTGTGTGATGACTCGTATTCAGCAATACCTATTTTCTACGTCTTTTCTTAATTTAAAAGTATTTTGTAATGATTGGTCAGGAGTTTTATATCAAACTGGTTTCTAAATCATTTACATAAAAATATTTTGTAGAACCAATATAGTTACAGCCTATTTTAGGGTTTACGAGTACCATCCTAAACCTCTAAATGAGTGTTATAATTATTTAAACTCAATTATTAATGTTATAGCCGTAACAATTATTTTCCTATATAAACGTGATCAAAATGATTTCAAACTTCTACCATAAGCTTCTAAGATCATTTAGTGCTCCCCACATTAATTTCATAATTTTCTGAAGTCACCCCAATAGAGAACTCGCAAACCTGCATCCTAAACGTTTTGGCCCAAAACTCATATCTCCGTAGCTCAAACTACAAAATGGATCTTGTATTCACGATCCTCGTGGCGATACGAACCCGTGGCTATGTTTTCGTAATTTTTCGGAGTCGTTTGACTTTAGGGGCAAAATTGTAATTTCATTAATTACATTCGCTAATTACTGTTTTACGTTACCATAATTACCATCCTAATTAACATTACTCTAGTCGGCAGATGACTCCAAAACTCCCATTTGAGCAGCCCATGTGTTAAACTTTAGCACTAAAGTTCTACACTTAGTCAAAAGCTAAACTTTATATTAATTGCAATTTGACTAAGTATTTAATGAGTTTAACTATTTTATTAATTTAATTACATATTTAAACCCTTCTGCTAATCCTATCTCCTCTTCAAAACAACACCCGGGGCAAGCTTCAGCCCGAACCCAAACAAAACACCCCCTCTATTTCTCTCCCTCTCAAACTAATCACCCAAGCCCCCTTCTCCTTTCATTATCATTCGAACTAAACCCACACTAATCTTCCCCCCTCACAAAATAATCCCAGACAAACCCAACTCAGGCTCAAAGAGCCATATCCCCTGTCTCCTAACCCAAACACCCAGTTTGTATCTTTCTTCCTCCCTCAAACTCGAAGAGCCCAACCCATCTCTCTTCGACTTCTCCCAACCGCTTCCGCACTTCACCGTGCAACCACTCCCGCTCCGCTGTCAGGAGCACGCTCCACCGCTCCTCCGAGCGTCGACACCCGCAAGCCAACGCCCCACGCTCCCCTCTCGTCCATCGAGCGTTCACCGCCTCCGAGAGCTCGATGCCACATCACCGTTGTTCTCTCATCGCACGCCTCGCCCCTCCCCAGCTCCTCCCTGGGACGGTCGACGTCCCTCCGATCCCGCTCTGCCCCAAAGCCACGGAGAAGCCCATTGGACCCTGTCGGGTGACAGCTGCTCTCTTCGCAGCAGACCCCCACTGCCCCCGCACACCCTCTCTCCTCCGTGGCACCTTCCTCCGACGTCGAACGGATACCGTCGATGAGAGCACCGCCCCTCCTCTGTTTCCCCTGCTCTGACTTCCGTCAAAACGTTGCCGTCGAAGCTTCCCTAAGCCCAGCACCACTTCCCGCCGCCGTGAGCTCCCCGCTATCCGTCCGACAGCGGTGCCCCACCCCCGCTTCCCACGTCTCCGACCACCGCACGCCCCCAGCACCCTCGCCGTCGACGGAAGCTCCGAACCCCGACCCCCTTCGTCAAACCCACGGTGAGCACTGCCTGCTTCCCATGCCGACTAACGTCGCCACCCGCTTTGCCGCGTCGTCGCGACCCCGCAACCGTCGACCTCCGGCCCCCACGACGCCGCCATCGCCGCCGGCGCAAGTTCCCTCTCTATCTCTCTCTCATGGTGAAACGCCAGTACGTGTGAATTTTAAAAACGAATACGTAAATTAATACGTATTTGAATACGTATTTAAGTATTTTCTAATATTTATATAAAGATATTATTGGAGTTAAATTGATAGTAATTCCTACAGGCCTCAGAAAAATATGAGACCGGTTCCAGAAAATTAGAAACATCGAAACGGATCCATTGGTGCTAGTTTCATCTCCATAAGGCTAGTATATTTCTCACAGTGAATTTTCAAAGGCAAAACTTAAATAGGTTAAATCCTTTTTAAAATGCATAGCTTGCAATTTTTACGTACACTGACGTACGATAAAAATATATGTTATAGTAATACTAAATACGATCATTTTGACATCTTGTTTCGAGAATTCTGACGTACAGTTTGCTCTAAACAATTCTTCGAACATACGTTTCAAAAATGATTTCTCAATTTAAAAATTGTTTTGGCACTTTAAAATTGCTTAAAAATTATTTAATAATCTTAAAAAATAGTTACTATCCTTAGAAAATATTTTAAGCTAATTTAAACCCATTTGCCTAGTTAAAATTATTTCTTGCTCAATCTCTTATCTCTTTAAGCGATTTTTACGTTTTCGTTTAATTGCTAAATTGAGTCGTGAACTTTTGTGAAACTATTGTACGGACTGTTGAAACACTAAGACTAAATTGATTGAATTGACTGATGGAACTTCAACAATATTGAATGGAAGATGGAACTTTAACAATATAGAATGGAAGATGGAATTTCAACAATAAATAGATAGTACACGTTCTTTTGACCGACACTTGACTTGACCTGGGATTGGGATAGTCTATGATCATAAGTGTTACAGAGTGGCTGGATGCGCCATACTAAATTACCTCCAACACATTACGGTGGTTAGATCCTTGACCGTTGCCATATCGGAACGGTGGGTAAGCCTCGAAGTTGCTCCCGTCGTAGGCTGCATGTTAGTTATCTCTAGTACTCTTGGACATGGACTTATCACTAGGATAGACTAGTTATTGATTATTGTTCTAACCTCTTTTTCTACAGGTTGCTACAGTTTTGTCATTAAATGCTGAATTGTCACAGGTTGCTGGTAGTATTGCAAATTGTTATTGAATAATGAAATTGCTGCAGGTTACAAATTGCTGCGAATGTTTAACTGCTATACCTCTTTTAAAGTTTAAACTTATTGCTTGTCTTTAACTCTTTTAAAGTTTAAACTTATTACTTGTCTTTAATTCTTTTAAAGTTAAACTTATTACTTGTTTTTAACTCTTTTAAATTGAACGTATCACTTGTCTTTAACTCTTTTAAAATAAACTTATTGCTTATCGTTAAAGTTCAGATTGATCAAATTTTAAATGTCTAACGTTTTGATTTTGAGATTATCTTACCGACTAAACCTCGCTGACGGACAGTTCATTTTGTTGTTTTACGAAATGTATGTCAGGTGTTGATAGTGAGTTCTCTGAAGACACTACTGCAGGAGTCGAGCCAGTGCTTGACGAGCACGTGGAATACCTACCAGCTGAAGATAAGACGATCCCCTTCGCGACTGTTTCTTTATATTTAGAATAATGTAATTTGTGTACTTTGTTTTTATTGGCCATACTAGACCCAAGATATATCTTAATTATTGTACGCTGGATATGTAATAATGTTGTTTGGACTGCTTCTTAAATTTGCATGTAAAGATCTGCAATTTCTACACAGACGCTTAGTGTGTTTAAGCCAAGGAGGAAGAAAAGAAAAGGATTTAAAAAGAAAAAGAAAAAAGTACTCCTCCTTGTTTTAAGCACATCGTGGACCCGCTCGCGTCCTCTCTCCCGGTAGAATGGGAAGCGGGGCGTGACAATATTGGAGATTTGGTGATAGATCCTTGAACTTTTACCTCGTATTTAGTACTTTTTCATTGTATTTTGATATTTGAACGATGTATTCATTAATGAAACTTGATTTTTCTTTAACCATGAGAGGCTAATCTCCTTGTGCTATAGTTGTGATGTAATTAGGAGAATGTAATCGTAGAATTTCATGTCTTTAGCTTTATAATCATGTTAAAATTGCTTGTAACGTTAATTTCTACATCGTATTTCTTGGGTATTATTCATTGTCGATATGATTGATGTTCTATATGGCTAGGCCCTGATAAGGCTAGTTAGTTTATATTCTCTAATCAGGACATATCATTATGCTTATCGTTTAATGAAATCAACGTTGCAAGTAATGCATATACGACTATTTTAACTAGCTTTTATCGATTCATCTTCCGATGTCATCATGCCTTGACCGGGTGAAGCGTTGTGTGGTAATAAAAGAGATGATATTTCAGCGATTACAAACTCCTACTGAAGTCACAACCATTGCATATTCATCTCATTGATATCCAAACTTTCGCAACACCGTACTACTTTTTAGGAGTTACTCTTTTGATACCAATCCTTAAAAATCATTTTCACCTTCATAAAGGTGGTAGCTTTCTCATCCATACATTTTCTTTGATAGTTGAATTTGTGTTATTTCAGGTCGACTTGTCCCGTGGATTCGATTCTGGTCTCTCCAGGTACTACTTTCACGATCTCCTACGCTTGAGAGTATTACCTCACCCTATTTTAAGACAGGCATCATGCTCATTACTTTACTTCTTAAACTGTTTAGAACTGCCATGTTAGAAATACTTTACCTTACTTCACTTAGAACTGCCATGCTTAAAACTTGATGCTGACATCTCGTATAAAACTATTAATGCTTCATAATTCAATTTTATTTTGTACGCCTTGTCGTGGGTTTCTGACCTTTACTTGCAGACCCTTGCTGACATACATTCATATTTTTGGATGTATGTCAAATTTCGAGCTAGAGTACCGGGAGGACCCTTTTGAGATGCCTGACTTAGAGAGCCAGGAGTTCTCCGTTGACGCTTAGTCTCTCCCTACGGAGGACTAGAGACCTACCCTGTTGCCGCCTTCCTTTAGTTTTATTTTTCAGTACTTGCTTAGTGTGCGTTTCCTTTGTAGTTACTTTGGCCCAGTTGTGGCTTTTCGCTTTAATTCGTGTATGGACATTTTTTTTGGATGTGGCTTTAAATTTTATGAATGTTTATTATTGTTCTGAAATGCATGCAAGGACCTGCCTTGTTGTTGTTATCGCAGATGCTCATTGAAATCGAGCTTCATCGCTCCAATTCATGCGAACCTCGTAATTGCGGGGCGTTACAGAAGCACTCCTAAGAAACGTCTCCATCCGGCATTTCCAATAGCCGAAATTCATGCCATTGAAGAACGGAGGATGAATCGTTGATTGTCCTTTGATGACGGTAGACGCACCATCATGGTCGTGACTGTTGTACAAATTTGATGGAGGAACGTTGTTATTGTTAGATGCCATAGCTATAAACCAACGCTTCGATACCAATTTGAAGGACCCTGGCTATGAGGAAAACACTAGAAGAGGGGTTGAATAGTGTTTATAAAATTTAAACGATAGTTATATTAATTTAAATTCCTAACCAACAATTAATGCGGAATGTAAATAAACCCAAATTGAAACAATGTTAATACAAAGATGTTTCAATTGATTACCCAAGTCAACTCCCGGCTTGTCCCGGTAATCCTACGTCCCTTCCACCCGGATACCATCGGATACTCAAGTTAGAACACTAACTTGAGGTTTCCTTTAAACCCACTTGTAGCAACCCTACAAGTGAAATCGAAACACAATCAATGTCCTTAACTCCCACAACTTGGGAGCAAGTTAACCACTCTCACAAACCGTGAGTTAAACTAATATCGAAAGATATAAAATATTGAAATAGCAACACTTACATTCACCTATGCCTTGAAGTAAAACTTGAAGGAGCAAGTGTGTTGTGTGTTGAAGTCTCTTTTGAAAGAGAGAAAAAGCCCTTTCTCTTGTCACTACCAATTGCCTAGAGGATATCACTTTGATTCTAGGTTAAAGAGCAAGAGAGAATGAGATTGGAATTCTTGGGCTTTTGGATTTGAGAGCTTTGAAAAACTAGAAGTTGAAAGCTAGGGTTTTTCAGGAGTTGATCAAGAAGATGAGTAACCCCTCAAAGGAACAGTAAAAGATCTCTTTATAGGTTCACCAAAACCCCCAAACAGAATACCCAAACCCCACTTTGAAATCCGTGGAGAAAAAGCCAACGGATAGAATTTACACAGTCGACAATCGACTGTTGAAGAAAACACAGTCGACTGCTAAACTGTGTCAGAGGGTAGGTGAGAATTCAAACGGTAAATTACCACGTAGGACAGTCGACTGATGAAGAGAAGACAGGTGCCTGTAAAACTAACAGGTGACTGTAAATCCTTCTACAGGTGACTGGCTGCAATATTGGTAAGCTGAGAAACCTCAGAAAGTTTGGGAAGACACCACAGGCGACTAATGTGGAACACACAGGCGCATGTGTCATGGGCAGGCGACTGTGAAACCAACATCAGTCGACTGTTACTAAAACTTGAAACTTTTCAAAGAGCATAGTTTGCAAAGGAATCATAGACAGACGACTGTTGAAGCATTGACAATCGACTGTGCCTTGGACAGGTGACTGTCAATTCAACATCAGTCGACTGACCAAATGAAGAAGAAAGTGACCTTTGGGCTGAAGAGAGACAGGCGACTGATTAACAAATCACATGCGACTGTAGCTTGGACAGGTGCCTATAATTTGTACAGCAGTCGCCTGATAGATGTTAAAGCTAAAAGGCCCAAAAATCAATTGATAAAGTGTGTGCATAACAGTCGACTGTAGGACAAATCACAGTCGACTGTTTAGAGACAGGCGACTGTAAATCGTTCAGCAGTCGCCTGTTGAGATCCCAAAATGTACATGCTTGAGAAATGTGAAATGGAGTCGAAGGAATGTGATCTAATGATTTCCTAGGACAGAAATGAGGATGTTTGTGTGCTCACACATAGTTCTACTTCTAAGCTACATACTAGAAAAGAATGAAAAGAATAAAAAGATTACATTTTGTAGAAGTCTATATTCTATCCAAAGTATGAGCTTGAAGTCTTCTAGAAGCTTCAATCACCATCTTTAATCATCCAATCCACTTTTCATGATTTCATTGATCTTTGAGCGACATCCATTGCTAATTGATCTTCATGACATGCTTAGGCAATGGATTAACTGCAAATAGGGGATTAGTCACAAGTATTTATGTTTGCTCATCATTAACACCAAGTAGGGAGAAGTCAAATACTAACACAACAAATTCGGTGCGGGCGCCTTTGGTGCGGAACAACAAATTAGACGTAGAACAAATAATTCGGCGTAGGCCCCTTCGACGCGGAACAAAAAATTCGGCGCGGCTCAACAAATTTGGCGTGGACGCTTTCGGTGCGGATCAACAAATTAGTGTAAAAAATTTAGCAGGCATCTCCGACGCGGAACAACAAACCTGGGGTATTTTTCGATGACGGTATTAACTTAAATTTTTTACGCTAGTTTATTGATTCGCTAAATTGTTTTACGCTAAATTTTTTACTTTTTTTAATTTAATGGATCATGCTTCTCCACAATCTTTCCCAATGCACTTTTAATTTCAAAGTTTAGGTTCCCAATGCACTTTTTCCCCCAAAATTTAATCTCCATAATCTTTCCCAAGACACTTCTAATTTCAAAGTTTTGGTTCCCAATGCACTTTTCCCCCCAAAATTTAAGTTTTCCCACTAAAATTTTCACAAAATCCAATCTCAACCATTGATTTACCAATATTAAATCTCAGCCACTCTTTATCTTGTCCTAGTCAGCCCTAGAATTCAAAAAAAGAATTCAAAAAAGGTTGTCAAATGTATAATAGATTGAATAACTTCTGATACTTATCAAATAGTTGTTCATTGGCTAATCTAAGGTAATTCATGGTTACATTATCCATGTCACTATCACTATCACTTGATGAGTCCCTTGTAGAATCCTTTCTCGCCATTAAGCACATGTGCGCAACCTCTCCAATTTCCTCATTCGAGTCCTCGCTACTCAAGTATTCATTTGAGTCATCACATGTCCCTACCAAGCCTTTCTTCTTCTTATTCTCTTTGTACATATATCCCTTCTTGTATTTGGAAGCTTACACTTTTCGTTGTTCTTAAGCATGGGACAATATTTCTTGATGTGCCCCGACTTATTACATGTGTAACAAAGAGATGAAGTGTTGTTAGTATCAAACTTGGCTTCGTTTTTGAAATTACCTTTACGAAAGAACCTTTGGAACTTCCGGGCCATGAGTGTCATAGACTCCAAGTCCATCTCTTCATCGGAATCCTCATTGTTCGATGAGGCTTTAAATGCGATGGCCTTCTTCTTTGGCTCGACAAGGCCCCTCTAAGTATCCCTTTGCTCTTGGTCTTTTTTCCTAACCTCATAAGCCATGAGGTTACCAATGAAGTTTTTCACGGTGTATGTGGACATGTTATTGCCTTCTTCAATTCACATGTTCTTCTTCTCCCATTCCGGAGTGACGGCCATGATGAGCTTCCGAACTTTCTCTCCTTGAGTGTAGGTCTTCCCTAGTGCCTCTAGATCATTCATAGTGTCGAGGAACTTAGCGTACATGCTTGAGATCTTTTCCGTGTCCTGCATTTGAAACATCTTAAATCTTTGAACGCATACATGAAATTTAGATAATTTCTCCTCCGTGGTCCCTTCATATGTGACTAAGAGGTGGTTCCAAATTTGGTATGCGGATGTGCAATTCGACTCCTTGTTGAACTCTGATGTCGTCAATGCACAAATAACCGAGTTCACCGCTTTTGCATTGTTCACCTCTGCGGTCACTTGAATGGGGGTCCACTTGGTGAAATTTTCTTCCAAGGGATCTTTGTACTCTTTCTCTACCATTCTCCATAGTGATATACTCTTGAGAAAAATCACCATATGAGCCTTCCAATAGCCAAAATTAGATCGGTTGAATAGTGGAGGCTGAATGGTGAATTGACCTTCAGCAATTGATGAAGCACTATCGCGGTTGTTGTTTTGTTGGTGGTTTCCATAGTTAGTACCTTGCTCTGATACCAATTTTCACCCGCATGAGGATCAAGGGCCCTACCCCCAAGTTTCTCCTTGGTGTAACGGACGCAATTGAAATCCCCACAAATAGTCCAGGGTAAAGTGTTAAGCTGGGTATGATCTTCCATGATAGAATTCCATAAAGCTTGACGCTCGAAGGAGATGTTGAGGGCATAGACTATGGAGAGAGCCATATGGAATCCCACTGAATTGGAGCAAATGAGTGTGAGGTGTTGAGAGGAAGAGGAGTGTATCAAGCACTGCCATATCTTCTGATTATAAAGCACTACAATGTGACCATTGCAGTGGTGGTTATAGTTGTTGAAGATGATCCAATCCTTGGGAAAACATTTCAAAATTCTTCCTTTTTTATTCAAAATAACTTTGGTTTCAAGGAGACCCACTATGGAGGGCTTGAGCTTGCAGATTATGTTTTTAAGGTTCCCGTGCCTAGCGACGTTGTTAAGGCCACGGGTGTTCTATATAAGGATCGACATTAAGCAGAATGGTGTTGGGAGCCTCCACCTCTCCCTTTGTGTCTAGTGCTCCTTCTTACCCCTGAGGGTGACAGTGTATGTTTTGTAATCTGACGAGCCTTTTTTGGTTTTTGCCTTCTTCACGAGTGTCAGCTGTTGTTTCACCAAGGCAAGGTTTTCCAAGGTTCGAAGCTCGGGTGTCTTGGGGTCGTATTCAACTTCAACTAATTCCGATAATAATGAGGGCTCGGCTCTAGCTTTATGTTGTTGGCGGGTGGGGCTTTTGGCTTTGGATTTGGGGGAGATGAGGGGGGAAGCCGTAAAGTCCAGCGACGAAGTTGCTGCAAAATTAGATTTTGGGGTCTAAGTAATATGGGATGGAGTTCCCTCACTTACCACATCTTCAGTGGGTTGGAGACAATCTGCCCCACTATGTGTACTCCTCACTGGCTGTTTCCCACCCTTGGCAAGCTTAGACACAGGGGCTGTTGGCAGATCAGTGGCATGCATGGACACAGGGGCCGTTGGCAGATCAGCGGTATGCTTGGACACAAGGGCTATTGGTATATCAGTGGTATGCTTGGACATATGGGCTGTTGGTAGATCAGCAATGGGATGATCTACTGTAGCATCGAGGGTTCGCATGTAGACTACATTGTCCATTAGCAACTTCGCAGCAGAGCCAACTGCATTGCAAGCTACTTGGTTTCACAGCGGGACTCCTCCAAGTCGAGGGGCTACAGCGATTCAGGCAGGGGAAGAGTGTTTGATCTGATTCTAAGCCTAGGGGGTGAATAGGCTAATAAAAATTCTCAGATAGCATGAGCAATTTTTCATCACATATAGCCAGACACAGAGTAAATAAAAAGCAATCACAGAGTGCACGAGAGATTTACACTGGTTCGGTCGCCCCAACGACCTACTCCAGCCCCAAAGAAATTGCTAGCATTAATATGTTACAAGTGTACAACCGTAAAGAGCTACAAGCACCTACTCTACGCTCATCAGGTTCGGTACCGCACTCACCAAAGTGCTAAACACTATTAATCTAGTAAATTGTCTCTCTTGACTAGCACTGACTAGTCAAGACCCTCTTGTCTAGAACCAACTAGTCAACACCTCAAGAACGAATGTATAAGTAACCTACAAAGATCAACACATCATTACACGAATATAAAATAACAAAGAGTTTAGAAAAGCTCAATTCGTTTCTGTATTGTCGTCTCTGTCGTGCAGCGCTGGTCAGATCCGATTTGACAAGATGTAGTTGTCTATCTCAAGTCCCCTTAATAATCAGCTCAATGTTGTGGCCTCCTGATGTTGCGGCCTCCAAATCTTTGTGGCACCCTTCAAGATGTTGTGGCAATGGAGGGAGGAGGAGCTCTTGATGGCCTTGGTAGCTTGCGATAAGAATGGAGAAGCTCTTGCTTGTGGCAATGGAAGATGTAGCAATTGAGACTTGCGTCAATGGATGTTGCGTGAGCTGCTTCAACTTGAATTCTCTCCTCCTTCTTAGTAACCTTGGAACTTGAGGTTTGTTGATTAATGAAAGGAGATTGCGAAAACACCTTGGTTCGGCAAGCTAATTGGTACAGCTCCAAGCAATGGTCGGCAAGTGCAAAGGGCTGATGTTCTTGGTCCACAAAGCAATGTGTGTGAGCAGCTTGGTTGGTCAAACTTTGCGGCTAGCTCTTGAAGGAATGATGAAGCTTGGTAACTTGAACTTGTGAAGGCTAGAGAGCTTCGAACTAGCCTTGGGGAGTCAATCAAACACCCTATCCCTTGAAGTTAATTGGTGCGGCTTGGAGGTGGAAGATGATGCTTGGAAGTTTGCGGTTTAGAGAGGGGAAGATGCAAACTTGCGGCAAGTGGATGTATAACTTTACATTAACACTTGCGGCCTTGTGTTTTCAAACCATGAAGATGAATTCGGCTATGAGGGTAGGGTTTGAAGATAGGGGATTTGTCCTTTTTGTGTTGGCCTTACCATGCTCTCTTTTGGATGGGGGGGTTTATATTGGAGAGGTGGAGATCAATTAGGCTTTAGGAGAATCCCTTAATAATAAGAGATTGGATGGAATCCAAACTTGAATGGGATTTGAAAAAATCATATGGAAGATCTCTTTCAATCTCAATAGGCTTAGGAGTTTGAATAGAATCTCATTTAATCACACGTTGATTTGCATGAGATTTGAATTGAATGGCAATTGGTAATAAGATTTGCAATGGGATTTGATTCAAACACTTTTGATATGAGTGGGATCCCTCCTTATCTCTCCATCTTTGACCAAGTCCACTTTCCAAATGAATTGCAATTTCTCCATCACTTTGACTAAGTCCACATTTGAGTGTTTACGAGCTTGCCACTCCTGAAAACACATAGCACACACATCAAAACTTCACGCATGTTTGTTATCATCAAATACGAAGTCATCGTTCGTTATATCCAACTACACGCCGTATCCAACAAATAGGAGGTCTCAGGATGTCAGAGCATTCAAGGGGGAGATCTGCAACTAGACTGTCGTTCCTGTCTATGGCCATGGGGCCTTCAGCTACATTTGTCCTGCTATCCAAATGCCACACTAGCATTAATATGCAGAGTCCATGTTTTAGTCGTAGAAGAGCATGGTCTGTCTGTGCAGACAAGCGAAGCACTGCTGCTCACGCCCTTCAACATTGAGGACTGCCCTGCTTTGGTCAGAAGCGCATTGGACCACTCCACAGTGGACTATGTCGTAGTAAGGGGTGGCAAGGGGGTGGAACTCCCCACCATGTTGTCTGAAGCATTGCTAGTCAGACATTGAGAATTCGAGTGCCCAACACAAACACAGTTGTTGCATCTTGGCATCTTGCCTTCATATCTAGCATCAATTAACAAAGACGAACTATCATCGAGCTCAACAATAACACGACAGGGGTAGGGGGTGTAGCACTTTTACCTCAACTAAGCACCTGGCATAGGAGATTCGATCCATATTTACTCTCGCACGGTCCGGACACAAGGGGTTCCTGTCACGCCCCGCTTCCCAAAAATGTGGAGGCGAGACGTGAGAAGGTCCGCACAAACTCGAAGCTGTGAAGCTCCAAGTCTGATAAGCGTATAAAAACACTTATTATGGCAAGTCCTTGCAAAGAGAAATGAAACAACAATGATAATAAGGAAATGAGACGACATTTTATTTAATCTCCAAATGTCCATAAACAAATTACAATATCGCAGAAAAGCCACCAGGCTAAGGAAAAGAGAATCTAAGGGCCCAAACATGGCCAACAAAAGTACAAGGTACAAACAAAGGTGCCACGCACCGACAACTAACAGGAATCCTAAAACAGAAAGGAAACTCAGCAAGGTCACCGGTGTCCACAAGACTCCACCACAGCAACAAAAGTGCGACAGCGGCACCAAATCCCCTGCAACAAGCTCTGGCTCTGGGTCTAACATGTGACACCCAAAAGAGAGAGGGGCACATGTCAGCAAGTCTGAAAAGGCTTGTGCAAGGAAACTAAAAGTAAAACAACCTAGCAGTTCTAGCATGATGCGATGACAAGGCATATAACAAAAGTGCAACAAGTAGGTAAATGAGCACGACAAGACAGGAGCATGGCATGGCAAGAGTAGCAAAGCTACTATCATTATCAAGGATTTCACTAATCACGATCATCACGAATCACGAATGTTTTGTAGATGTTTACGCCTTACAGCTGAAATTGTCTTTCTTTCACGCTGACTGGCCGCTTAACACTGCCCCAAAAACCCAGAGTTTACGCCTTACAACTGAAGTTGCTGATCGGGCAGACTCCCAGTTGAATGGCCGCTTAACTCTTACCCCCAATACCCACACATAGACGAGCCAGGGTCCCTGCACAGGAGCTCAGTAAATGAGCCAGGGTTGCCTCGCACGGGAGCTTGTTTTCTATATCACGAATCAGGAAGTGTATTTGGCATAGGGGTGCACCTAGCCTCAATATCGAGCGTTGGGGTTAGCAACTCACTATGCTCGCTTCTGGTCACGAGCCAGGAAGTACAAGTATTGTAGCGTGTGCTACGAATGCAACATTCAACATGGATAGCATGGATGACATGGCAAGTTATAATGCATTGCGTACAGTTATAGTATTGAAACATGTCAGATAATCGCGTACCGTTAATTGGAAGTAAACATGGCAGTTTAGTATGCATGAATAACAAGTTAAAAGGGTTGATTCTCGCTTCATTGTCAAGCTAGATCATTTGAGGTGACGGGTCTAGTTTCGTTGTCAAACTAGATCAATTGGCGTCTAGGCGGCTATCATTTCGCCGTCTAGTCTCTTTTACGCTACAACAAGCAAATGGCCTAAAACATGGCCTAAACCCTAAGTGGCAAGTTTCACTTGCCTGGCACCGAGGAGAATGATCAACGAAGGCACATCACAAAAATTTGTTATCTACGGGAATGGATCAATGTCATCGAAAAACAACATTAGAATGGTAACTAATCCGTATTCACAATCGAACCATACGATTTCTAATGATCCATTTTATTAGGGTTTCACAAATTTCAAGTGTGGGTTATGAGATCATTAAAGGAAGAATACTACCTGTGAAGAAGCGGAGGAACGACACCGAGAACTACGGCGACGGAAGAACGATCCGGCTCAGATCTGGAAATGGGGAAAATCTGGAGAAATGGGTTTGGATGAGGCTTTTGGGGATTTGATGAGGGTTTGAGGTTGAGGAGAGGTAGGATATGTGAAATGAGGGTTTGGATGATGATGGATGAGCTTGGGATGAAGGATCAATGGTTTGGGGAAGAAGGGGGCTCAATGGGGGAGAAATTAGGGTTTGGGGTGATGAGGAAGAAGAAGAAAACGTTTGGGGCGTATTTATAGAAAAGTGTGGCGGCTAGGGCAAAACTAGGGTTTCCTGGGCTGATTAGTCGGTCAAAGAAGGATGGCTGACCGACTAGTTTGTGAACTAGTCGGTCGGTCGAATAACTGTGACCGACTAAGAGCAAACAGTAACTCGGCTGGGAAGATGATCAATGAACTAGTCGGTTGAAGAACAATGGTTGACCGACTAGTTTACAATCTAGTCGGTCGAAAGATGTTCTCAGACCGACTAAAGATAAACAGTAACTTAGGGGAAATTAATCAAAGGAACTAGTCGGTTAAAGAACAAGTTCTGACCGACTAGTTTCACATCTAGTCGGTCGGTGGTTGTTCTTAGACCGACTAACGATAAACAGTAACTCCTGAATTATAATCAAAGCCCACTAGTCGGTCCATTAAGGATTGCCGACCGACTAGATTGAGATCTAGTCGGTTGGTTCTCCTTCTTGAACCAACTAACGTGCACGAAAAGTGTCGATTCGAAACGCGAAGCTTCGGGAAGATTTCTATGGCTTCTAGGATCGATTTATACTCTAAGATATGAGTGATTTGAAGCTCGTCACGAATGACTTACTCCGAAATCGACGATCGAAGGAAGAAGCTAGAAAATCACAACGAACAAATGAAAACAAAAGCCACGGAGACGGAAATTCACATCCAAGGAGAAAATCCACCAAGCATATATTTTTAATATAGATAAACCAATTACATGAAAACCAGTCGTTACAGTTTCCAATCATGCTAGTGATGATGTTGAGAATGTCAACTGTCCATATGTCAAGGGGTAAGTTAGGAAACTAGACCTAGACTGGAACTGGAACAGAATATCTCGGTCATAGCTGAGTCAGACGCTCCAGTGTCGCATGATAACACACCTTCCATCAAAGAGCCAAGAACCCTCATGGAGCACGGCTTCACATTCTTTCTCAATGTCAAACAGAAAGTAGAAAAGCCAATCTTGCATGATAATATTTGCAATATGTGTTTCAGTGTACAGAGCCTCGTTGTCCAGTCTTTGATTTGGCCATAGTACAGTAGATCACTAAGGACATAGCCTATAAGGGTTTTGCCCCCATCCCCCATCCGCGACGATGAGAAGACTATTCAGCACTCAAGCAATGGGGGAGACGTCGTAGTTTGTAGTCAGAAGGACATACATCATTTGTCGTGATTTCGCATATTTGTGCCTACTAGTGCAGACATCAAGCCATGATAGTTATCCAACATTTGGGTTGATTCTGATATTTCTCGGGGGTCTCACGGACTTTCTATCGATCATGTTACGTGCAATAGCTACCGAAGTGATGGGGATGTGAGAGATACGACACTTGCCCTGATTTGGGAGGTAGATGGTTGCCCCTCATGCTCGAGTGCCTCCCTCCTGCTTTGATCTTGCCCTTCCTGGTGACGGCTGCTCCTAGATTTTAAGAAGTCACAACCGAGCTTGTCTTGGATTTCCGAGGAATTGTTCTCCAACCTTCGTCATTGGCAGCTCCATGTGGATCTCCATAGTTGATGTCGAAGTTTTCCACAAAGTGTTGTTGCTCCGTCGAGATTGTTTGGCCTGGGAAGAATGCCCGGAGTGACATCAGGGTGAGGATCACCTGAGTCGCCAGCATCCCCCAAGTCTCCCAAGTCGCCCATCCCTATTCTACAATATTCTTACATGGTAATATATACATATATAACATCTTGTTATGGCATGATACACATTGTGATTCATGTTTCTACATTTGATACATGAGACATTGTGACACATATTATGATACACATATATGACACATTGGATTCATACTCGCATTGATTTATATAACTTGCATAGTTATGACGTTTCATGTTCCCAATATGAGATATATGATATGACACATTGATTTCACTCTCATTTTTATGAAAATTTAAGAAGTTGCGTATGATATAAAACTTGAGAAATGATGGAAAACTTACGTATGAAATCCATGATACATTTATACATTCTCATAAAGAGTCATGATTGATATATTGAGTTATATTGATATTTTAGACTCTTTGTTGATACATTGTTTCATGAATTCATAATTATAGCATGCTTCAATACTTGTATGCAAGTATATGGTATGAATTCCAGGTAAAATTCATACTCCAAAAAGAACTTAAATTAAAAAATTTATTAAGTACGAACTTGAATTATTGTGGAATTGTAAAATATTTTCACTTATTCATTATATTTTAGAATGTATATTAAGTCACACCATTCTTCTTGTTGATAACAAATGGGAAGAAATATACATAAAATGTAGAAAAATACATAAGTTTGATAAATTGGAATAAAATGAAAACATTAAAATAAAATATAGAAATTACATAAACAGTGTTTTAAGTGAATAAAATGAAGAAAAATACTTAATAAAGAGATTTATATGCTATTTTGGCTTATTTAGTTAAACATGTTATATATTAACACATATGACACATGATATGGTACATACGATATGTGTTAGAAAATACTTGATACTAACTTGCATTGATGCAGAGTGAGTTATTTTTGAATATTTAACTAATATGCATCTTTGTAGGAGGAGTAAGTAAAGTTTATTAATTTTATGTTTTATATTTTTGTCATCATCAAAAATGATGCCAATGTTAGATATTAAGTCACCCATAGTATAAATTTAGATAATAAGCAAAATATTTCTTGTGCAAATTTTATGAACACATATATTAGAATATGAACAAGACTTGGCATGGCGTTTTCAGGCAATATAAGATACATTGAAGACATTCCATGACAAGGAAATGAAGCTTAAAGTCTACATCAATGAAGATATCAAGGCAAAGTTTGTAAATTGATGTATTTTATATTTCTTTTCAAAGAATATTTGTTAAAGCCTTGAAGATGCATCTTAATACACTTAGGAAACCTTAGAAAATACTTAGAATTAATAAGAAATTAATTCGTATCATAACCTCTATGTTTCTACTCAAATCTGTGTATTTTTATCATCATTAGTCGACCAATGTTATTCTGCTAGTCGACTAATATAAAACAAAAACATTGGCATATCAGGTTAGTCGACCAGTGTGTTTTCATTGGTTGACTAATAGTATATACCATTAGCTAACTCTAGTTGTACACTAGTTGATTAACGACATTACCGTTGGCTAATTTGATTTTGATTAACCAACCATTTTATAGCTGTTGTAAAAGGTATTTTAACATTTTCTTTCATGGGTTTTCATGTCTATAAATAGGAAAACCCTCATAATTTTTATAACAATATTTATTAAGAAAAGCCAAGTTTGCAAAGTTTTTGAGAAAACTTATTTTCAATATTGGCTAAAATATCAATTCCATATATTTATATTCCCTCAATTATAAATCCTTAGAATAGTAATCTTTCCCTTAGCCACATTTACACACAAAGAGCTTTATCTTCAAGACTATAAGGATATTATTCAAATTGCTCTCGTTGTTAAGGTGTAAGTATTCTCTCAAGGTTTGTTTGAGAGATTGGTAGGTTGTATTCTTATGGTTTGTTTGAGCTGGTGGTTATTTAGCACCGGGTTCTGGTGTTAAGGGTTGTACTTTATCTTGCGATTTAGCAAGAGTTTAGTAGAAATCTCAAGCGAGATTGCTTGGGGATTGGAGATGAACCAATATATATTGCTGGTGTTTGCGATTGGTTTGATCTCTGATTTGATTTCTTTACTTAGTACCTATGATTATTTTCTGCTGCTTATTTAATCTTTGCAAGTAATATTTGTTGATTAATCTAATGTGGTAACTGTCTTATATTTATTAGGTAAAACTTTTAAACACTATTCACACACCCCTCTAGTTTTCTTCATGTCTTCCACAAGATCCAACATCTTTAATTCTAGTTTTATATACCACATTCTACCATTTTTAGACTTATACCTCTTGACTGACTGTTTTGCTAGATTTTTTGTTAGTTGGGCTAATGTGTAGTCACTAAAGCTCCATTTATTTTAGATTAGTTTAGATTTAACTATGCAAAAACTTATATGAGACCCAAATGATTGCAAAATAGATCCAAATTTACATGAAAAAATAATAATAAACACCGGAGAGATATGATCTATGAGATGTTATCTAGAAGATGATAGTACAAAGCGGTGTTAAATTAGCATTTGAGAAAGTATACGAGGTTTAAACTAATTTACCCTTTTCTAAGGACAAATCTTCAAAATAAGCTGAAAATTAAGAATAATTTTATAAATCAACCAAATTTAAATTAATAACAAAAACTGACCAGCTTATCGTCACGTTGGATGAGTGGAAGATTTCAAAATAAGCAGGGTTGGCAACTCCATTCATTTGAGATGAAAATGGATGTGGTAGCCAACCCCGGCTTTTGGGAGCATTTCTCAATAGGCTTTACAATGATTGGGTGCATAAATTGACCGGGGTTGCTAACCTAATCATTTTTCATTGTCAAAATATGACGTGGCGATATTTGATTAGATTTTGTAATTAAATTTAAATTGATCGGGTTTTAAAATTATTATTACTATTTGTCTTACTTTGATAATTTGTCCTTTTAACTCGGAATTCAAATTTGAATATGTCCATCACATGGAAATTTTTTGGAAACAGTCTAATAATTAAAAATAATTATTAAAATTGACCCAAAAATTTTTATTTAGCAAAACCGACCGAGTTTCGCCATGTAAGCGACAGGGGCGCTGACTGGACGCCCCTCATCACTGACGAGGCGCTTTTTAATTTGGCTGCACTTGCCAAGTGCAGCCAATTGGTCTGGCCTCTTGACTTGGCCATACTTTCCAAGTGTGACGAAGTCGAATGATAAGAAATTATAACTTAGCTGCCCGACCCAACTCTTCAACTCTCAAAACAAAGCCTTGCACTACGCTGACCTCCCTGACTTTGCTGTGCAGCTACTTGTCGAATTGGTCGTGCCTTTAACCCTGACATCACCTACATAATTTTTGATCTCGGATCGAGCACCCCCTACAAACCAAACACCAACGAAGCCCCTCAGTCCCCCGCACTCCACCTCGTGAATATTTCTTCAATTCGTGAATTTTATGGTTATGGTTAGGGTTGGGTATGTGGAGATTATAATTAGGGTTAGGGTTATGGTTATGGTTAGGGTTATGTATGTGATGATTCTTTGGGGAGATTATGGTTAGCGTTAAGCTTAAGGTTAGGCTTATGTTTGTGGATATTGATTGTGGAGATTATGGTTAGGGTTATGGTTATGTATATGGTCAGTGTTCAAGAAGTAGTTTTTAATAGTTTCATATTGTACAAATCATCTCAAAATGTTGAATTATTGCTTAGTAATTTTATAACTGAATAATAATTGCAAATTATAGAATTTCATATTATGGAGGAGGCAGGACCCGTATTTGATGCGGTCTTGTATGATTAGGCTCACCACCATTCTATACAGATCTAGCATGGGAATGTATGGATATTCATGGTGATAGTAATGGTAGAAATGTTAAATATGCTATCATGAAGAAAATTAATGTTCGCATTAATTGTTTGCAGGAGGCTATGATATGAGTTGTGGATCATATGCACAGACATTCCGAATGGGTATTAGATGAGTGTGCAGTGCATTATATTGAATGTCCATGCTACACATATGTGCTAGGTCAAAGGGGTCACAACTGGACCACGCACTACTAACAGCGTTGGTTGAGAGATGGATGACCGAGACCAATACATTCCATATGTGACATGGTGAGATAACGATCACGTTGCAGGTTGTGGCAATCATCACGGACCTGTTGGATCTGGATCTAAGCCTAAAAGGGGTGAATAGGCTTTAAAAAAATTCTCGTGCAACCCACGAGAAATCACACGCAGTTAATAATCACAAACAGGGTAAATAAGAAGCAATCACAGAATACACGCAGATATACCCTGGTTCGGTCGTCCCATGACCTACTCCAGTCCCCAAGCAAATATTAGCATTAATATGTTCCTTTTGTACAACTACAATGGGTCCTGAGCTCCCTGAACGTACCACACTCCCCGAGTGCAGAACACGATCAACCTAGTAAATGCTCTATCTTGACAAGTCCCACTTGTCAAGACCCTCTTATATAGTCCCAGACTAAACAAGTCCCCAAAAGAACACAGAAGTGGTAAAGTTTCCCCTACAGAGATCGACACACTAATACACGAATATAAAGAGTAAAGAGTTCAGAAAAGCTCAGTTCGTTCCGTGTAGTTATCTCTGTCAATCTGCTCAGGTCAGATCAAGTTTGACAAGATGTAGTCCCCAATGTCACGGCCCTATTGATATCCTTGGATGTCACGGCTATCAAAGCTCTAGTGTGCACTTTCCCTCTTGGTCAGCACACATGGATGGAGATGAAGTTGGTACTGATGCTTGGTGCCTTGGTGCTTGAGTCCAATGTGTCGGCAATGTTATGTGCACTTATTGGCTTGTTTGGATGTGTCGGCAAAGAGAACTCCAGTCGATTACCAATGCACTAGGGTGCGGATGCAAGCTTGGTCAGTAATTAGGTCGGCAGCAGGTCTTGGCTAGAGGGCATGTCGATCAGCAGAAGATGTTGTGGCAAGGCTCCCTTGATTCAATTTCGCAGGATATGTGCTCTTGTGGAGTATTCAGCAAAAGCACATGAGTGATTCAATGCAAAGTGCGGCTGTTGCACATGGGGGGCCAGAACTTGCAACAGCCTTGCCATTCTCTATCAGTGCTTAAGCCTCTTGATGCTTTTAATAATACATCACCTGCACCACAAGATTATAACAAGGAGAGATTAGTTAACTGCAACAACACCAAGTTAAGATAAACAATAGGAGGGTTTGGCCTTGATTGTTTTGCTGGGAGAAGTCAAAATTTGCAGCTGTTGCAGATTGTTGGAGTGGTCAAACTTTGCGGCTGATGGAGAGGCAACACTTTAGGTCTTTGAGAATTTTGGTGCGGCCTGTCTATTTGGAGAGGAAGCTTTGATCTTTGCCTTGGAAAAATTTTGGCCGAACCCTTCTGATGTAATGCCGCATGTAGCTTGTAGATTGGAGGTTTGTAGGCTCTGAAGCTCACGGCATTGGAGGACCTCTTTGGCTTGGGGATGATTCGTTGTAGCTTACGACAACTAGGGAAATAACTAGGGTGTTTTCGGCTTGATGATAATAGTGCTAGGGTTTTTGGTCGTTTCTTCCTCTCTTTTCCTTTTTGCTTAGGTCGCAACTCTCTTTTTGTTAGCCCCTTTGATTTGTGTAGCCTTGGGTTATGGAATTTGAGTATAGGCCGACTCTAGGAGATGATGTATGCCGCACCAAAGATCCCCCTCTTTGGATGTCCCTTTAAATAACATGAAGTTATGGGTTATGGGGTTGGGTAAGGAGGATACCCCTTAGAGATTGGAATGAGAAACTTGATGCAATCTCTAATTAGAGTTTGAGTTTGAGTAGGATTTGATCATATCCCTCTAATTGTTTTGAATCCATCTCCTTTTCTCTTTCATCTTTGACCAAGTCCAATTGCTATGTGTATAGCTTCTTGACCAAGTCCAATTGCTATGAGTATAGAAATTTCTCCATCTCTTTGACATGGTCATCTCTTTGAAGAATTACGACTTTTCCATTCCTGAAACACACTTAGCACACACGTTAAATAGTTCGTACATGTTTGTTATCATCAAACTAGAGATCCTAGATCGTTGCTTCCAACAATCTCCCCCTTTTGATGATGACAAACCAATAAAAGATTTGATCAATGAGAAATGTGTGTGTGAAGTGTGATGAAGGGATGTAATGCATATGATGTATACAATGAGACGTTCAAGCATTACTAGCATGCACACCAATATAGCAATAGTGATAAGTATGCTCCCCCTTTTTCCAAGCTCTCCCTATTCATGTATTTTTTGTGCTCCCCTTTGAACCAATAATATCATGTAGTGCCACATTACCAAATACCAAATCTTTCCAACTTTTCTCCCCCTTTGTTATCATCAAAAGTGTATTAATGGAGTCTATCAAATATCACATGCAAAAATGATGCATTATAGATTATAGCTAGCACTTGCATGTCATTTTTCATAGAGTAGCCAATTCAAGTTCAAAGAAAATTATAATTTAGACTTCACCACCATTGGGTAAGTGTGATAATTTAAACGTTGAAGTACAAAGGGAGATTCAATCAAGAACATCAACCAAAACCAATCCACATTTTCCATTTAACATGAATATCGCCTAGGATTGATTTTTCCCACCTCATTAAAAATGAGTTCAAGGTACCAAACCCCAAAACATAGCCTATAAGGACTCTAAGATGTGGGGTGGCATTGCTTGACGATTAAAATACACCAATGCTAAAGATTACCCATAAAGCATATGTTGGATACTCGTGGGTAGTGTACTTGCCATGAATTGTATCCATTTTACATACGGAGCAATATTCATATATAATTTTTTTTTATTTTTTTATTTTTGTAGCATTAGCAACAATTTTGTTTAGCTCAATTTTTATCCATGGCAATACACATCATATCCCTTAGATTATTCAGTTATTATCATCCTACATTCACTTTCCAATATTCATAAAAAGAATCTCCAAAAGTACAACAAGTTTAATACTCGTGGAAGTGAGCGTGTAAGTGTAGAAATCAAATTATTCATTTTATGAAACATGTCATGGCTACTAAATAAAGTCTAACATGCGCATGTAGCTATAACAATAATACAATGATTTCTACAAGGATATGACCATGATTCACAAAGAGGTATTCATTAAGCACAATTTTTGATTTTTTTTATAATGAACTAAAAACAAACTAAGATGCAAACACACAAGCACACAAATAAGAAATAAATCAAGCACACACAAAAATTTATGAAGGTATGCAATGAATGCAAAGAGGGAAATAAATATTCATTCGCGTCGCCATTTGACTAAGGAGCTAAAAATGAGACTTTCAATTCATTGCTCCTCGCCAAATCTCCATCGCACCTACATGAAAGGTGTCATGTGTGACCTTGGAATCCAACAAGGTCCACCAGTGTTAGTCATCAAATTTTTAGGAACCCACACTTGTTTGAACTTTATGTTTGTGTTCCTAAACTTATAATAATATGATGTGTGACCAATGCTATCACAAGTAAAGCACTTTGCATGCATATTTTTAACAATAGAAGGCACATTGTGAATTTTCTTAAATTTAGGCTTTTCAAAAAATTTCAAGCCAAATCCAAGTCCACGTCTATTATTTCCATATAATTGATTTCCAAGAATGATATCTAAAGATTGTTTTTCTATGGAAAATTTCTTAATAGACAATTCAAGAGTAGAGACTTTGGATTTCAACAATGCATTCTCATTCACAAGCAAAGTACATTTACTTATAAAAACTTTCTTGTTTTCCTCTTCCTTTTTTTCAAATTCGACCATTTTTCTTTTAAGCTCATTATTTAGCATGCACAGTTTATCATTAAGCTTTCTAACCATATAATCCTGTTCAGTTTCAAGCTTAATTAAATCTTACTTAAGCATACTAATATTATTCAATAAGGAAGGACAAGAAAGACAAGCAGCTTTTTTAGATGAGCTAGATTTTTTCCTTTTTTAACAAGTCAATAGTTGATTTGCATGCAACAAGTTCCTCTTTTAAATTTTTAGATTCTTCAAACATGTCGCAATTTTCTTTTTGCAATTCAAAGCAAGAATTTCTATAGCATTCAACAGTATTATCTAGCTCATCAATTTCTCCTTGCATTTTCTTAAAGAGCTCAGCTTTAGTATAGGATATTACCTCATCGTTCTTTGCCATTAAGCAGAGGGAGGAGTCGGCGTCATTCTCCTCGAGCTCATCTCCACTATTCATGTCCCATTTAGCACTACGGCTTTTTCTTTCTCTTTTGCAACCTGAGCGGTCTCTTGTGGTTAATTCCTCGCATAATGTCCCTTCATCCTGCATTTAAAACAGTCAACTTTATCATTAGTAGTAGTCTGTTCAGAAGTATTTCTAGCAGGATTATATTTATTGGAGCGATTACACCTTTGCGCCATCTCAGCTCTTCCTTACTTTGTCTTGATGTATCTGCTGAATCCTCTTACCATAAGAGCATGTTCATCCTCATCGATGTCATCCTCGCTAGCTTGAAGAGCTAGTGGTTTTGGAGTTTTTTCCTTTGGTTCAAGTTTCTCTCTTTCTTCAATGTTCAGCAACTCAAGCTCATGTGACATTAGGTTGCCTATCAAGCCCTCCACCCTCATCTGTGATAGATCTTTCGCTTCTTGGATGGAGGTGACTTTAGGCCTGAAAGAGCTTGGCAGCGCTCTTAATATTTTCCTCACCTGTTCAAGGCTAGAATATGGCTTATCGAGCGAGCTAGACTTGTAGACAATGTTGGTAAACCTCGCAAACATCTCTGATATAGACTCTGATGGTAGCATGCGAAAGCTCTCATACTCTATGCTCAGAAGTGAAAGTCTAGACTCCTTCACCTGTGACATTCCATCGTGCGTCACCTCCAATGTATGTCATATTTCCTGCGTAGTTAGACAATGTGAGATGCGATTGAATTCAGATTTATCTAATGAACGAATAAGCGCATTCATTGCTTTATCATTAAGAGCATAAAGTCTCCAAACATTGTCATCCCATTTATCATCAGGTTTAAGTATATCAACATCTCCAACTTTAATAACAGGTGGCTTATAGCCTTTTTCAACAATTTGCCAAGCTTTATAATCAACAGATATAAGGTAGATTCTAATTCTATTTTTCCAATATGCATAATCTACACCATTAAATCTAGGGGGACGTGATATGGACTGACCCTCAGCAAAAGCACTATCAATGGGGTTCATGGTCAATCCTAGGCTAGATCCTAATAAGCTAGCTCTAATACTACTTGTTGGATCTGGATCTAAGCATTGAGGGGGGGTGAATAGGCTTTCAAAAAATTCTCATGCAACCCACGAGAAATCACATGCAGTTAATAATCACACGCGGTGTAAATATGAAGCAATCACAGAATACGCACAGATATACCCTGGTTCGGTCATCCCACGACCTACTCTAGCCCCCAAGCAAATACTAGCATTAATATGTTCCTTTTGTACAACTACAATGGGTCCTGAGCTCCCTGCCCCCACCTAGAACGTACCACACCCCCTGAGTGCAGAACACTATCAACCTAGTAAATGCTCTATCTTGACCAAGTCCCACTTGTCAAGACCCTCTTGTCTAGTCCCAGACTAAACAAGTCCCCAAAGGAACACAGAAGTGGTAAAGTTTCCCCTACAGAATCGACACACTAATACACGAATATAAAGAGTAAAGAATTCAGAAAAGCTCAGTTCGTGTCCGTGTAGTTGTCTCTGTCAATCTGCTCAGGTCAGATCAAGTCTGACAGGATGTAGTTGATCGCTCCGGGATGTGACCCAAAAGAACGGTTGTAGTTTTACCGCAAGCGCACGGTATAGCGGCAAGCGGGATATCGAACACAGGGAGGACGAATGACCGTGCTTGCTCCAATCAACCTGGCTATTTTAGAGAGAAAGAATTGCCTTGGGCGATCCTGTCACAATCGTCAGACAAATGTGCGAAATATCAAATCAAATAAAGAACGTCTAGGGAATGGGGAATTCCCGCTACTCACCGTATTTCATAAATGTGGTTCATCGGTATCAAAATTGCTTGAATGAGAATTCGGATGAACTAGTTGCAACTGAATGTAGAACCAAGCTCACGCTCTCGCGCTGTTGCCGGTCTATAGCTATCCTAGGTTTGGGTCCAATCTCTTGCAAACCCTAGCCTAGGGAAGCTAGCATTAGGATCAACATCATCGTCCAATCGCGCACCGAGCCCAATCTCTTGCAAACTCGGTCCACGACCTAGATTGGGATAGTTCCTACCCGTCCAATCTCTTGCAAACGAGTATCGGCATGGAATTGCAACCGGAAATCCTAGTATCGGTCCAATCTCTTGCAAACCGATACTACGAAAATTCGATTCCAACCCAATTCGGATTTCTAGGGTTTCCTATCGAATTGGGATCCAATCTCTTGCAAATCCCAATTGATATGAATACCTAGCCATCCGTAGTAAATTGATCCCAATCTAATCCCTAGATATCAATTCTAGCACAATTTCTACCAATTCATCACAAATATGAAAATGGGCTTGTAGGGTTCATCCCCACGCCCCAAGACGTGGAGACTACTCACAAATCATAGCAAGATCACAAAAATAATCGTTGAAATAAGCAATGAAATTCATCACAATATTGAGATAAGCAATAAAAATAGAATTTTTAAGGAAAAGAGATGCAAACCAATGGAGTTCTTCAATTAATCCAACAAAATTCCAATCTTTGTCTCCTCTCCAATCACAAGATTAAAGCTAAAAACTAATCTAAAAAGCTGCAAAAAATCTAAGAGAGAGGCTCCCTCAACTAGGGTAAAAAACAGGGCTTAAATAGCCCTCAAAATCGTCCAAAAACTGTGACCAAAATACCCCTGCACAGCCTGTTTTCCGCAGTTTTCGCTACAGGCAGCGCATCGCACTCGGCCGAGTGACAAAAGTCGCTCGGCCGAGTGAAAACCCTGTAATTTTCCAGTAAGTCGGGGCTTTCAGGGGTCTCCACTTCGGGGGCGGCTCGGCCGAGTAAGTTGTCGTCACTCGGCCGATGGCTTCATAGTACTCGGACGGACGGGATTAACCACTCGGTCGAGTGGGTCTTCTGAAGTTCAGGCGGCCAAAAAACAGTAACTTGGATGTTTTGGAAGGGCCTCGTCTGGGCGCCACTCGGGCGGACGGGGTCTCGTCACTCGGCCGATGTGGTCTTCGGTGCTCGGCCGAGTGCACACATAAATCGTGTCTGTTCTGGTCGGCCGAGCAGTGTCTCGCTGGTCGGCCGAGTGGCTCCTCCACTCGGCCGAGTGGGACACAAAAAATGCCCAATCTGCTTATTTTGGCCTCATCGTCGCTCCTGCGACGTCCATTCTTCTTCCGCTCCTCTCCAACAGCAAAATACCCCTCGGGGAGGTCGTTGGTGACCGTCTAAAGTGAGCGCATCTCGAGATCACTCCAAATCGCGCCAAATCACCTGAAATGCGACAAAAACAACGAATCGTGAAAAGCATCGCAATATCATCGATATATCGTGAAAAACATGATTTGGGCGATCTAAATGGCATGCAAACATGCGGGAAAAAGGTGTAAAATAAGGAGTGATCAAAATCCCCCAAGCTTGCCTCTTACTCGTCCTCGAGGAAGATAAGTAAAAGGCGAACCCGGTGGATTCGGAAAACGAAAACGGCGAAAAAGGAAAAATGAAAAACGAAGAAGAACGAAAACGAAATAAAATAAAGAAGAAAGAAAGAAGCGAAGAGGTAGGATGCTAGGTTATTTCCTCAGGACGTGGGTTCCACTTACTCATATAGCATGCACTGAATGAAAAATACATGTCAAAGAATTTTATTTTGATATCATAGTATAATAGTGCAAGTAGAAATAGAAAACACACGAACAACGATATAATCATGAAAAACGGAATAATTTTAGAATTAGCATCGTCTGAAACATTTAAAGCGGTATACAAATCACAGATTACATACTTTTCAATTGAACGCTTTCTATCAGGAGTATAAGAGTATCACGCTATAGAATAGAGAGAATAGAAAAGTATGGATTTCATGAAATGAATGCTAGGCTTAGATTTCTGGATTTCGTAGAGCTAAAAAAATAATCTCATTGAGTATAGAATATTACTTAGCCTAGGTCGTCGTGCAACGTCAAGTAGTCACTCTCTCACACACATCAATGGATCCCCTCCCCCAAGCTTATCTATAAGCATGGTGGCATAAAATATATTTACATCCCCATTTTTTTATATAGCTCCAAAAGCAATGAAAAGAAAGAAGAAAGAAAGAAAGCGAGATGGGATCTTTTATTGAGGATTTTTCCTCTTTTCTCTTTTGTTTTTTTTTCTTTTTTTTTTCTTTGCAATAAGCAATATATACACAACGATCCCACCTCAGAGAGAGATAATGATGTACAAGAATGTTTTTCTCTCTTTTATTCTCCCCTTTTTTTTAGAATAAGAGATTTGGAGCTAGGAATTAGTAGCGGGGGAAATGCCATATAATAGAATCACTAGGGGGAGATTCGCCAATGATTTTAAAAGTAGAGAAATAATGTTCAAGATTTGTGGAGAAAGAAATAGATATACTCTCAGTTCACTCTATAAGACATGCACGACAACTTCAGCAGGGTAATCTAATCTACTCAATTTCGATCACAAAAAAGCTAACTAATCCAGATTTACCATAGCTAACATCATTCAATCATCCTGAAGTGAAGTGTACAATTCATGCATATAGAAGTGATATAGGAAAAAAAATCAGTACTCCAGATATAGGCATTCAATGCGTGAATCTTGGTGTGTTTTCTGTGATGGCATACATATGAATATTCAGACTCAGCTAATAATAAAATTTCATCCATTTTCATGTGGTAAAAGTGTGGGTTACTATCTTTAGATGCAAGGCAAGTCATAGCATATGATATCAGAAATAAAGTCTAAGACATGACAAATATAGCATGCATATAGAGTAAGCTAAATCCTACGTCATCATCATCACAGAAAAGTCATCTCTGGCATGAGATGAAAAAGAAATAAAGATAAAGAGAAAATAGAACTATTTACAATGCAGCACTCAGAAAGAATAAGGAAAACGTGATGCATGGCAAGATAAAAGAAAAATGATGTAAAATAAGTGCAAAAGCGGAAAATGGTGTGAAAAACTAAAAATAAGGGTGGCAAATCAAAAAGAACGTGAGAACTCACTCCCCCAAGCTAAATGGCACAGTGTCCTCAATGTGCAAGGTGTGGCACACCGAGAGACAAGAAATGTGAGGGGATAGTGAGGATGCATGCATGGAAAAATGAAAACAAAAGGAAAAATAAAGAAATGAAAATATGATGCGGACATGATGCATGCACAGATAGGAGTGATACGGATATATAAGTGGCACCAAAAACTCTCCCTCTCTCCCAAAAAAGATATATAAAGATATGATCAAAAAGAGAATCCCAAAATAAGTGAGGGGAGGGGGGGTGGACAAAAGTGCAACAGGACCCAGCAGAAAGGGGCAGCACAACGGCAAGAATAAACGATGGCATCAAGAGTGCCTAAGAAGGGGGCGCTGCACCGTCTCCGTCCTGAGGCGGAGGTGGTGGGGGTGGTGCTGGATGGACAGGCTGCTGAGCGGGGGTGGGTGTGGGAGTGGCAGCAGGCTGAGAGTGTGTGGAAGTGTGGGCGAGAACCTGCTGGGTGGGTGGGGGTACGCGCGGGAGACGCTCCAGAACCTGGGTAAGACAGTAGTGGATATGCGGTAGCAGGTCGAAGCAGCCAGCCATCGCAGAGACGGTGGAGGACAGGGTCCTAAGGTCCCCTCTGAGGCCACTCACCGCCCCCTCTAGAGCACGAATGCTTTGAAGTACTGTGTCAGGGGGAGGTGGTGCAGAGGGACGCACCTGGCGGGGCTGGGCAGGTCTGGGCTGGCGTACTCGGGTCGAGTATGTGACGGGCTCAGCGGGGAAGGGTACAAAAGGTGTTGCGCCAGCAAATGTGGGCCTGGCCTCAGTGTGAGGCCGGGGCGGGCGGTGAGAAGTGGAGGCGGAAGCAGCGAAAGAAGAGTGCAAAAGTGGCAACGAGGTGGCCAGAGAGGTCGATGGCACAGAAGTGTGGACAGACGCCACGACGCCCTCGGAAAATACAGCAGGGGTGGAGACAGAGGTGACTACCGCTGGGGTGGAAGTGTGTGGACCAAAAGGCGCAACCCCAGCGGAGATCATGCTAGCCATGGTCTCCACGACCGCGGCAAACGAGGGCTCTCCACTCTCAACAAAGGTCTGCGGGCGCTCAGGGAGTGCGGAGCAAAGAGGCTCGACGGACAGAGGGCCAGTGGTGGTGGTGGGAGTGGTGGTGACAGCCTCGGAAGTGGTGGAGGTGGTGGAGGTGGGCTCAGCTGAGGTGCTCTCGACACCAACAGAGGTGTCAGGAGCAGCGGAAATGTCAGGTATGGGCTGAGGGGCCACAGGGTCAGCAGGGGCAGCAGGCTCGGCAGGGAGGACAACAGGGTCTACAGGGGCAGCGTGGGCCTGCTCGGCCTCCTCGGCCTCGAGCACGTACGCAGCGGGGATGAGGACATCCATCGCAGGGAGCCAGTCAACGTGGGCTGGTGCAATCTGGGTCCGAGCTGGGCTCGGAAGAATCATGTAATCGGCACTGAAAGGGCCGTGCAACCAGACCCAGTGACGCTCACCGTGTGGACGAAGCATCTTCATCCGGGCCATAACATCTATCGACAGAGAAGTGGGGCCCGGGACGCGTCGCAGGTCGTCGGGGAAATCCTCGCCGGTCATAAGAGCAAGCAAGGTGATCAGGCCGCCGCAGCATATCGGTGAGCGAGCGCCCACCGATACAATGATGCGGTCTAAAAACCATGCCGCGATATCGATCACGACGGCGGGGACAAGCTCATCTCCATCCCTAGATAGAGCTCTGGGACGTGTCATCGCGTAGAGCATGTAGAGCTCTGGCGTAGACATCGTGCCCGGCTCATATCTGGCCAAAAAGGTCGTCGCCATAAGGCGCTGAGCAATGCGGAGGCAGGGATGGACAATGGCCGAGGCCTTGGCCCTACTAGGGTCAAAGGCAGCGTGGAGACCCGTAATCCGGGCCCAGAAGGCACCGGTGTCGAAGGAAGGTGGGGGGATATGGGTGGGTGCGTAACCGCGATCGGCACCGGGGACAGCGGGCCACGAGAAAAACGCTCTCATCATATCGAGAGTGACCTGGCACTCTCGATCCATGAACCGAAACGAGCATCCCTCGTAGGTCCGGGCGATCGAACTCAGAACCTCAAGTGTCGGGCGGGTAAACGTATCCGCCGACACCTGCAGAAAATCTCGCCAGCCCACATTGTCGTACAACGTGAGCATCCCCTCTAGTACCCCCAGGCATCCTAGGTCAGCAAGGTGTGCAAACCTGGAGGGTACGATCGAGCGCTGGGAGATACGCTCAAAGACGGCGCGGTGTGTGTCGTCACGGAACGTAATCCCGAGCGACCCGACCAGTGGAGCCGGTGGCAGTGGCTGTGGAGCGGCAGGGAGAGGCTGTGCGGGCTGTGGGTGCACTGCAGGCTGTGCGGGGTGTGCAGGGCCTGCAAGCTGTGCTGGGTGGACAGCGTGTGTGGGAGACAGTGGAGGAGAGTCCTCCAACTCGTGGGAGGGGCCGGCATCATCCGACCGCTTCCGCTTGGCGGAAGCTCTCTTCGACTGCGGCCGTGTCCGGGGCGGCATATCGGCCCTGAGCGCGCCGAAAAGTGCACAAAGTGCGGTGTGTGCAAAAGAGTGGAAGGAGTATACCCAGACACGCCGTGAGTGCTCAGCAATGGAAGCGTGCGAAGTCCGCACTCCACAAAGCACAAATCAGTCCCGAGAAGCTCCCCTGGGCTCCCCTAGGCTCCAAAAAGCAACCTGCGCATGAAATGGCGATATCAGCGGGTAATATTCAAAATGTATGGAGCATTAGGGGTATAACAGATAGATATAGAAATTGATTTGGGTTTGGGGGTCGTTTAACACATGGATCCTCAAAATATACTCAAAAAGAGGAGAAATAGGCAATAAAAGTGATACCGGAGGTGGTAGGGGCGGCTGCCGCCGCCGGCGACTCGGGCGAGTCACGGCGGTGGGTCGGCCGGCGGTGGCTGGCCGAGCGGCGGCGATCGGGCGGCCGGTCGGGCGAGTGGGGGTCTGTGTGAAGCGAACGGGCGAGGGAAACCGAGGGGTCGGGCTCGTTTGGGGGTTTTTACGTGTCGAAAAATGTGCCCCCCCTCGCCCTTTATATAAAAAAGTTACGACTCGGCCAAGTGACGTGGTCACTCGGCCGAGCGAGACCAATGAAAATTTCCTCCCCGCTATCGCTTCGGCCGAGTGGCTTTGCCAGCCTCGGCTGAGTGGAGTAAGTCCATTCGGCCGAGTGGCTCAAGCTACTCGGCATGACTCGCCCTAGGAGGGTATCCGTTTTACTCGGCCGAGTTGGAATATATACTCGGCCGAGTAGCAGTTATATTGAAATCAGGAAAATAAACAGAGAGTTGGTACAGCAGACTTCCCTCGTTCGTGAGCGGCTCGGCCGGACGAACTTGTGTACTCGGCCGAGTGACTAGTATACTCGGCCGAGTGAGCCTTATGTTCTGCTGTTTGTCTTCGTTTTGGCTCTAAACTCCGTCTTTCTTCCTCCAGTCGATTTCATCTTCCTCCTAAGCGTCGAGCGCCTTCTTGGGGCGCTCCTCGTCGTCTCGTTCATCCTCCTCATGATGGATCTACCTATCTCCTCTCTTGTCAAGAAAAATAGGACCCGTTATCACAAAATTTTTGGGCGAACGACTCAATACACTAAAAATTTCTAAAACGAAAATAAAGAAAAAGAGAAAGTAAAGCAAAAACCGTCGGGTTGCCTCCCGACAAGCGCTCGTTTAAGGTCGTGAGCTCGACCCCCTATAATTTTCAATCAATGCGGGATGTTTGATGCATATGAGATGCACCCATCAAACTTTCCGGGGAGCGCGCTTGGATTTGGATGTGGCGGCGGCGCGTTCTCCCGCGGTGGTCTCTCGTCTCGAATAGTGTTGGGGGGAGGCTCCCCCAAGCTAGCATTTGCTCCGGTCAACGGCTTAACCGGTGACGCCGATCTCCGTGCCGGCGGAGCTTTCTTTGGAGACTTTAGTTTCGAGAGCTTGCAGAGCTCTCGAATCCTTGCGACATCAGCGTCGCCTTCATCTTCTTCAGCGGAGAGGTCGGGGGAATCATCTATCTTCTCTTCGTGGCCTAAATCCGGGCCTTCCTCAAAATCTTCATCGAAAAGAGCGCCAATTGAGTGGGGAATCGCCTCCTCTATCACCTCATCAAGGAGGTCCATGTAGTCAAGTTCCTCGTGATAAGGCATGTGCTTCATAGCCTTAGGAATGTGGAGCTCCACCTCGATGTTGCCGACGTTTAAAGTAAGGGTCCCTTCGCGCACGTCAACAATAACTCCGGCGGTGGCTAGGAACGGGCGTCCAAGTATCAATGACGTATCTCCCTCCTCCTTAACGTCCATGATTACAAAGTCACATGGTAAGCATATTCCTCCCGGGACTTGTAGCGGTATGTCTTTGGCGGTCCCTACCGGCCTTGTTATTCGCCCATCGGCCAATTGAATGCGCATGTCGGTAGGTTTCAACTTCGTCCCGGTATTTAGCCTTAAGAACATGGAGAGAGGCATGAGGCTCACACTAGCCCCTAGATCAACCAACGCCTTTTGAAGAGGGACGCCGCCCAAGGTGCAAGGAATCCGAAAACTCCCCGGATCTTTAAATTTGGCCGGCTCCTTCTCTCTCTTGGTAAACCAAAAGCCCTCCTCGGCTAGCATGATCTTCTCCTTCCTCTTTCTCCCCGAAATCAAGTCCTTCAAGAATTTAGCATATGTGGGGATCTCCACAATGGCGTCGAGGAAGGGAATGTTAAGGCTAACTCCTCTAAGATACTCGAGAAACTTCGCTAGCCTTTTCTCCATTTTCGCTCTAGCAAGCCTTTGGGAAAATGGGACCGGTGGCATGAAGCGCCTTTCCTCAATCAATTGTTCCGCTCTAGATTTCTCCTTGTCTTGTGGCTCCTTCTCCTTTTCAACTTCGACTATCGGCTCAATCGGCTCCAAGCTTTCCTCCACGGGCTCCTCGGTAGGAATCATGGCAGGGGTGGTGTCCTTCCCGCCTCTAGTAGTAACGGCAACTACGGCATTGATGTGACCGGTGTTGCTCCGTGGGTTTTGCTCGGGTTGCGCCGGCAATCGTTGAGTGTTCCGATTTAGCAACGCTAGTTGCTCCGATATTTGAGCCACAACGGTATTAAGAGAGTCTTGCCCCGCCTTCAAGCTAGCATTTACCTTATTTTGCTCGACCATGAACGCCTCCACTCTAGCTTCGAAGTCGGATCGTTGTTGAGCTTGAGGAGGGTTCTGATTTTGATTCCTCCACCCTTGGTTGTATCCGGGCGGCCTATATGGTGGAACTTGTTGCTTCGGTTGAAAATTTTGTTGAGTAGGCCCCCTCGGTGGATAGTTTTGTTGTTGGGGTGGTGGTGGTTGGGCTTGTTGAGGCGGCGGTTGTGGCGGGTTCAAGGCTCCTTCATTGTTGGCGTAAGAGAATCCGGGATGATTTCTTGCGGCCGGATTGGCCCAATATCCTTGGTTCCTCGCGACATATTGTACTTGCTCCAAGGATCCTTCTCCTTGCTCTCCTCCCACGTACATGGCTTGAGATTGGTCTTGCCAATCACACATTTGGTTGGTCGGTGCGGAGGTGGATGGGGCTCCTTGGGGCTCTGTGATAAACTTCTCCAATCTCTCCACTACCTTGTGGAGAGAATCAAATTTGCTCGTAAGCTCCGCCACGGCCTTCGCCTCGTAGATGCTAGTTGGCTTTAAGGAGGACGTGGAGTGTCCTCGCTCATCGCCCCATTGTTGATTATTTGAGGCCATCTCCTCAATTAGGGCCGTAGCTTCCTCGGGAGTCTTTGACAAGATAGCACCATTCGTCGTGGCATCAATAATTTGTTTGGTCCCCGGTTGGAGACCATTGTAGAAGCTATGCACTAACTCCCAGTCTTCAATGCTATGATACGGGCATTGATGCTGCAAATCCTTAAAACGCTCCCAAGCTTCATAGAGCGTCTCCTGTGGTCCTTGCTTGAAGGACATGAGAGCGCTCCGGATCTTCACCGTCTTGGATGGCGGATAGAACTTGTCAATAAATGCACTCGCCAACTCGTCCCAAGTGGTGAAGACACCCTCAGCTTGCGTCCTCAACCAGTAAAGTGCCTTATCCTTTAGCGTGAAGGGGAAGAGACGCAATCTGATGGCATCGATGGAGAACCCCGGCATCTGGAATGTGGCGCACTTCGACAAGAACGATTGGATGTGGTAGTGGGGATTTTCATGGGCATTCCCATGAAATGGATCCTGCTGCATCAGAACCACTAGTCCAGTCTTTAGCTCGAAGCTCTTGTCAGCCGCCAACCCTGGCATGGCAATGGATGAGGTAGTAGAAGAGGTCTTAGGCCGAAGCCTATCTCGAATAGAAATTAGCATCGCCATCCTTGCCGCCAATTGTTCAGGAGTTTCCGGGTTGGTCATAAACCGCCCTTCTGGATTTTGTCTCCTTTCCGCTCTAAGTCTCCGCGCGGTACGTTCGATCTCGAGATCAAATAATATAGCTTCAGGGTCCGCCGTAGATCTCGTGTACATGCACAGGGAAAACAGAGTTTCAAGGAAATGATTAGTACCGTCGAAGGGTTAGGTAAAAAAAATAAAGAAATGGAAATAATAGTAGTAATAAATAAAATAAAAAAGAAATAGCTAGGGTGAGAAAGAATCAAACGCAATCGCCTCCCCGGCAACGGCGCCAAAAACTTGATCGATCTGGGATGTGACCCAAAAGAACGGTTGTAGTTTTACCGCAAGCGCACGGTATAGCGGCAAGCGGGATATCGAACACAGGGAGGACGAATGACCGTGCTTGCTCCAATCAACCTGGCTATTTTAGAGAGAAAGAATTGCCTTGGGCGATCCTGTCACAATCGTCAGACAAATGTGCGAAATATCAAATCAAATAAAGAACGTCTAGGGAATGGGGAATTCCCGCTACTCACCGTATTTCATAAATGTGGTTCATCGGTATCAAAATTGTTTGAATGAGAATTCGAATGAACTAGTTGCAACTGAATGTAGAACCAAGCTCACGCTCTCGCGCTGTTGCCGGTTTATAGCTATCCTAGGTTTGGGTCCAATCTCTTGCAAACCCTAGCCTAGGGAAGCTAGCATTAGGATCAACATCATCGTCCAATCGCGCACCGAGCCCAATCTCTTGCAAACTCGGTCCACGACCTAGATTGAGATAGTTCCTACCCGTCCAATCTCTTGCAAACGAGTATCGGCATGGAATTGCAACCGGAAATCCTAGTATCGGTCCAATCTCTTGCAAACCGATACTACGGAAATTCGATTCCAGCCCAATTGGGATTTCTAGGGTTTCCTATCGAATTGGGATCCAATCTCTTGCAAATCCCAATTGATATGAATACCTAGCCATCCGTAGTAAATTGATCCCAATCTAATCCCTAGATATCAATTCTAGCACAATTTCTACCAATTCATCACAAATATGAAAATGGGCTTGTAGGGTTCATCCCCACGCCCCAAGACGTGGAGACTACTCACAAATCATAGCAAGATCACAAAAATAATCGTTGAAATAAGCAATGAAATTCATCACAGTATTGAGATAAGCAATAACAATAGAATTTTTAAGGAAAAGAGATGCAAACCAATGGAGTTCTTCAATTAATCCAACAAAATTCCAATCTTTGTCTCCTCTCCAATCACAAGATTAAAGCTAAAAACTAATCTAAAAAGCTGCAAAAAATCTAAGAGAGAGGCTCCCTCAACTAGGGTAAAAAACAGGACTTAAATAGCCCTCAAAATCGTCCAAAAACTGTGACCAAAATACCCCTGCACAGCCTGTTTTCCGCAGTTTTCGCTACAGGCAGCGCATCGCACTCGGCCGAGTGACAAAAGTCGCTCGGCCGAGTGAAAACCCTGTAATTTTCCAGTAAGTCGGGGCTTTCAGGGGTCTCCACTTCGGAGGCGGCTCGGCCGAGTGAGTTGTCGTCACTCGGCCGATGGCTTCATAGTACTCGGGCGGACGGGATTAACCACTCGGCCGAGTGGGTCTTCTGAAGTTCAGGCGGCCAAAAAACAGTAACTTGGATGTTTTGGAAGGGCCTCGTCTGGGCGCCACTCGGGCGGACGGGGTCTCGTCACTCGGCCGATGTGGTCTTCGGTGCTCGGCCGAGTGCACACATAAATCGTGTCTGTTCTGGTCGGCCGAGCAGTGTCTCGCTGGTCGGCCGAGTGGCTCCTCCACTCAGCCGAGTGGGACACAAAAAATGCCCAATCTGCTTATTTTGGCCTCCTCGTCGCTCCTGCGACGTCCATTCTTCTTCCGCTCCTCTCCAACAGCAAAATACCCCTCGGGGAGGTCGTTGGTGACCGTCTAAAGTGAGCGCATCTCGAGATCACTCCAAATCGCGCCAAATCACCTGAAATGTGACAAAAACAACGAATCGTGAAAAGCATCGCAATATCATCGATATATCGTGAAAAACATGATTTGGGCGATCTAAATGGCATGCAAACATGCGGGAAAAAGGTGTAAAATAAGGAGTGATCAGTAGTCCCCAATGTCACGTCCCTCTTGATCTCCTTAGATGTCACGGCTAGCGAAGCTCTATTGTGCACTTTCCCTCTTGGTCAGCACATATGGATGGAGATGAAGTTGGTACTGATGCTTGGTGCCTTGGTGCTTGAGTCCAATGTGTCGGTAATGTGATGTGCACTTGTTGGCTTGTTTGGATGTGTCAGCAAAGAGAACTCCAGTCGATTGCCAATGCACTAGGGTGCGGATGCAAGCTTGGTTAGCAATCAGGTCGGCAGCATGTCTTCGCTAGAGGGCATGTCGATCAGCAGAAGATGTTGCGGCAAGGCTCCCTTGATTCAATTTCGCAGGATATGTGCTCTTGTGGAGGATTCGGCAAAAGCACATGGGTGATTCATTGCAAAGTGCGGCTGCTGCACATGGGGGGACAGAACTTGCGGCAGCTGTGCCTTTCTCTATCATTGCCTAAGCCTCTTGATGCTTTTAATAATACATCACCTGCACCACAAGATTATAACAAGGAGAGATTAGTTAACTACAACAACACCAAGTTAAGATAAACAATAGGAGGGTTCGGCCTTGATTGTTTTGCTCGGAGAAGTCAAAATTTGTGGCTGTTGCAGATTGTTGGAGTGGTCAAACTTTGCGGCTGATGGAGAGGCAACACTTTGGGTCTTTGAGAATTTTGTTGCGGCCTGTCTATTTGGAGAGGAAGCTTTGATCTTTGCCTTGGAAGAATTTTGGCCGAACCCTTCTGATGTAATGTCGCATGTAGCATGTAGCTAGGAGGTTTGTAGGCTTTGAAGCTCACGGCATTGGAGGACCTCTTTGGCTTGGGGATGATTGGTTGTAGCTTGCGACAACTAGGGAAATAGCTAGGGTGTTTTTGGCTTGATGATAATAGTGCTAGGGTTTTTGGCCGTTTCTTCCTCTCTTTTCCTTTTTGCTTAGGTCGCAACTCTCTTTTTGTTAGCCCCTTTGATTTGTGTAGCCTTGGGTTATGGAATTTGAGTATAGGCCGACTCTAGGAGATGATGTATGTCCCACCAAAGATCCTCCTCTTTGGATGTCCCTTTAAAGAACATGAAGTTAGGGGTTATGGGGTCGGCTAAGGAGGATACCCCTTATGTTGGGGTTTTGGCGGACCCCCAGAGCTCGGATCCGTATCCGTCCTAAGTCGGACGGACCACGGAGGCACAAAAGCGCAGCGGAAAAACTAGAAATCGAAATTTCTACACTAGCTAAACTATTTAGCTAGGCTCTGGGGAGCCAGAACCTAGCCCGATCTATGCCGACTTGGAGTGGGTCTGACCACTCCAAGAAGGATCTACACTAAGCGACTAATTAAAAATTACGCTAAAAAACGCTTAACCACATACCCGGAATCTTGGCCCTGGAGCAGGCAAGATGTACCGCACCGTCTTGAGAAGCTCCTCGTAGCCAAGCCGCGTTGACCCGATCTCCCTGAGCCGCCTCGCACCCTCGCACCGATCCGCTCGAGCCGCTTTCGCCTTCGAGCCGATCACACGCGGTAGAAAGTTTCACTTGAGAAGAACCCGCGTCTTAGACGTCCGGATCAGATCCAAACCCCCTTCGTAGTCGTGCTAGGACTACTCCGGAGAATAGGAAAATTAGAGAGAGAGATTTAGTCGCCGATCGAGCCTGCTCTAAAATTCTGGAGCTACTCGATCGTTGACTGGTGTGTTTTTCAACGAGGAGAGTGCACCCCTATTTATATAGGGAGTGAGCACTCACCCTCTTGTTGCGGGCAATGTGGGACAACCCACATGGAGAAAAAAAATTGAATTAAGTCACTTGGCTTAATTTCAATTTTAAAGTTAGCCTTTCACAAAGTCAAACTTTAACTAATTAATTCTCCTCACATACTAAACTTCAGACACCAAACAAACTATCAATCAGAAAAGCTTGGAATGGTGAACGCGTAGGAACTGACGGTGACGAATTTCGACTTCGTTTGACCCCTCAAACAATTGCTCAAAGTTTAGCAATTCTCACAAAAATTCGTAGCCGTCATTAGGGGTTTCAAAAACCCTAATTGACTTAAGTTGCGGGCGCGCCCGCTAGACTTAGCGGGCGCGCCCGCCCAAGGAGGGCAAGGGCGGGCCGCCCGCCCGCTGCTGCAGCGGGTCGTGCCCGCTGCAAGCAGCGGGCTGCGCCCGCTGCGACAGCGGGCGCGGGCCCGCTGTAGCAGCGGGCGCTGGCCCGCTGCGTGCAGCGGGCCGCGCCCGCTGCATCAGCGGGCGCTGGCCCGCTGTGCAGCGGGCCACGCCCGCTGTGCAGCGGGTGCCCGCCCGCTGCACACAGCGGGCCATGCCCGCTGCTGCAGCGGGTCACGCCCGTTTGCCTTTGCACATGGGCCTCTTGGCCCAGTGGGTCTAACCCACTTCCCCTTGGACTCTTTCTGCGTTTCTGGGCTCGTTTGAGCTCCGATTTGGACGTGGTTTGAACCTGTGTTTAGACCGGGACGATCCCGTCATCCAGGTAACCTTTTCCAACAAGTTTGTTCCTACTAAATTCGTTGTAACTAATTTACAACACGTTTAGTTAAAGTTAGCATCTAATGCAACGTTGTGTCCCTATTGCTAATGCGACTAACTTTCACAACTCAGCTTGTGAATATCATCAAATGATATTTCTCTCTATTCTATATTCCTATTACTAAGACACGAATACTACTCGGTGTGAGACCCTACAGCCTGACCTTACTACAGGTTGGGGCTCGAAACCCCTAGACGACGGTCACTACGAGCAGTAGCTGTTGTCCCTGTTTCAGAGTCATCATAACGTGATCGACCCTTCGACAAAAGTGTCATAGGGTTTGCATTGGCCATGTCAGTGATGAATTCCGTTAGCTAAAATCCCTTCGTCAAGACTGTGTTTGATGTTGGCTTAGGGTATGGTTTTCTGTCAACCCTATTAGACAACATTGGTCAGTATACGGCGGTCTTTATTGTATACACGTTGTACAACTTGCAACGTACCCCGGCCGAGGATTAACATAAAGACCGTATTGAGCCTATAACACTAACTTCCCTTTAATGGAAGTGACGAATCCCATCTTAGTCACTTACTCACCTTGAGAGCTTCAGGTGCAACCCAACCTAAGATCTTTCATCAGGACTGGTCCTCGAAGCTAGATCATGGGTCTAAGCCACACCGTCCGCTCACAGGTGGGTACAGATGACTTTAGGTCTTAAGGATCAACTAACCTATCATCACCCTAGAGTTATTAAAGACGGATCATTAAAGTTAACCATTTAATAACTCTAACTTGGTCGTTCAGTGAACTCATTCTCTAATGAGCACCTGTGTCTTGTCTCCGACTTCGCTAAGTCGAATGACTATGAGATCATCATTACCCGAAGGCAAGACGAAGACACAGTGATCTATACGATGTGTCGATATCCAGTTCTCGACACATCTATGATCACGAACCGTTTAAGACTTACGTTTCTATTCGGTCACTTACTTACTCATAATCGAGATCTCATCTAGATACGTAAGGACCTAACTATAAGTCTATGGATATTATCTAAGTATATTAATACAAATCCTTTTATACCTAGAATAATACGTACCATATACGGTATGAACAAGATGTATAATCAAGATAAATTGCCTTATGGGCATATATCTTCCTACATCTCCCACTTGCACTTAGGCTATTTATCTCGGTATCTCATGTCGTTATAGCATATCAGTCACTTTGACATTTGATATGGCAAACCTAAGAGTGGTTCTACTAATAAGTATCTACAACGAATTTTAATGGATTGAAATTACATCTCTTGATCACACAGGGTTGATCCATTAGAAAATGATCTGGATCAATTTTCCTAACTTTGTATAGCCAACAGTTAGCTTTATACGATTTAGATGTGGGGTCTAACATTTCCGTAAGTCAGTTCTAGCTTACTCCACTTTATTGTGGCAATATGTCAAGTACATATTTGACACCCTTAGTCTCTATATATATATGATTAAATCAAAACAATTTTGACTTAATGATTTATATAGAAGATTCATTAAAGTGAAAAATCCTTTTTACTTAGTCCGAAAGACGGAACTAAGTATATGAGCTTGCTCCCACTGACTTTAAGAATTACCTGGTCAAATTTCTTTAACATAATATCTAAATCATATTTAGGTTTATGTGCAAAATATAACCATTTGGTAAGTGCCTCAGATGGAATGTACAAGTGTCAGATTCGGTTTGACGAATGAGTTAAGTCAAGATCGATTTAAGGAATCTTGACATTGACTCGTTCAATCAAAACGTTCTACACTGTACTAATTCCTTTAACCACATTTAGTATTAACTCTTTTAATAACTAAACGCAGATAATCACGAGTTAAACTTGATATGCGTATTTACTGTGATTGCACATAATTTATACGCCCCCTGGAACCTATACTTAACTACTGATTGACTTCAGACATTTAGTCAGCTTCAAAATCAATATTATCGAAGCTCAACACCATTATTCGAAAATATACGCAACCATTACAGAAAAGCCACATCCACAGAATTTTAAGCCAATTCAATTTCAATTGCAACATACGAGACATCCATTCCAAAACAACGGGTTCATAAAAGGAACCTTAATTTGTTTATCAAAATAAACCTTGAGTGCAAAGCACTCATTCATTGTTTTCGATCCTTAAAGATGATACATTTTATTCAAATAAGAAAAATATCATCTCCATCACGATCATCGTCTCCAGAAGTCTTTGAGCGGTCCCAGCAGCAACTGTTGCTTTGATTGCCGACCGATCTCCGTACTTCTCCAATCTCCAGTTCTTATCAGCCACCTGTATACAGTACACAGATGTCTATAAGTATCTCATACTTTATGAATGGAAATAATTGCATTTAATTGAATTTTAATTTGTACCTGAGGTGGAGGCATCAGTATGCCCCTTCTTCTTCTCTGCAAGATAGATCTTGCAGTTCCTCTTCCAGTGGCCAATCTTGTGGTAATGGAAGCACTCAGATTTCGACAGGGCCCCTTTGTTCTTCTTCTTCCCATTCTTAGCCTTCGCAGGTTGTGGGACCTGCCTCTTCTTTCCTTTGCCTTTCGGCTGGTCGGAAGTAGCAGAGCCAACAACCAGTGCAGCCGGCTTCTTATGAATCTCCTCAAACTGCCGGAGCATATTGAGGAGACCCGGAAGATCCGTCTCAAGGCTGTTCATTATAAAGCCAGTTATAAAAGGCTTGAAATCGGGAGTCAAAGACTTTAGGATAATGTCCGTGGACATCTCATTGTCCAGGACAAATCCTAACTGGGCGGCGTCCTCCACGTACCCGATCATCTTGATAACATGATCTTGTACGGGTTCCGTCCCCATCTTGGTGCCCCAGAGGTTGCTAGTGGCCTCGAACTTGGCAGCTCTTGATCGCTTGCCATACAACTCTTGTGCGTTGAGGAGCATGCTTTGAACATCCATATGTTCATGCTTCCTCTGCAACTCGTTGGTCATCGAAGCCAGAGTAAGGCACCTGGCCTTCTCTGCATCCCTCTGGTACAATTTGTAGGCTTCCTTTTCCTCGTGGGTCGAATCTTCATCCGGCTTATCTGGAGCGTCCTCAAACAGTACGTATCCTATTCCGGCTAGGGAAAGGACCAACTTGATGTTCCTAAGCCAGTCTTTGTAGTTGGTTCCATCCAGCACGTTCTTTTCAACCATGTATCTAAGTCCCGAATCCATTCTGTATTTTATAGATACTATAGTTAGTAAATGTTCGTAGTATAGTTTTAATGGTTTTAATAAAACTATATTCTCCCACTAAATTTATTTAAAGCCATAATAATAAACAATTTATTATAAAATAATATTTGTGAGAGAGGGATCCGACTACCCTGAGTCTGACAACCTTGAGTGTATCTCAACAAGTTGTCCGACTCTGCAGTCGGTAGACGAACTTGTCGTCAATCATATTTACTATGATTCCCTATCGATTTTTACCCCTAGTCATTTGTGATCATGAGTGTGCTCAACCGGATCACAATGGCTAGCCTAGTCGGACCCTTGTTTTCGTGTCTAGCCTGACTTGCCCCTTTGCTCGGTGTATGCACGACGCGCCGGTTTGGGTCAGGTCTTAGACTACATTCTTGGTTAGACTTACGCCGAAGCTCGAGGGATGAGACAACGGTTTCAGTCAGGTTAAGATGTCAATCAAGAAATCGGTTTCTATAAGATTGACATGTCACGGCTTGAGTGTAGCTCAACAACCGGAACATGTTTCTTACAGTTGCCAACTCCTAAAACAAGGAGGGCTACGATTTATCTTGAACAAGATTATTATCGTATTGACTTAGGTATAGTCGATGGACTTACATAGTCATGAATCGACTCCTTGCGGTCCAGCGGACGCGGCCAGGGAATTGACTAAGCCAGGACCACTTGTTACCCAGTCTAGCTAGGTTGGTCCAAAAACTTTAGGCAAGCACATTGACCGACATCATGATCCAATGAAGGAGTTGTCATCAATCTTATGTTTTCCAAACAACTAAATGGCTTTTAATTAAAAGAACTAGTTAATCCCTATCAACTAGTGGATCCTGAAATTCAAAATTTTTCAGATTGGTTGAACATCTTTTATTAATTCCTTATCAACTATAAGGTTCTACGTTCAACTTACTACCCCAATCTTATTAGGATTTTAATAAAACAATTCAACATTTTGTCTTTTATGAAAATCATTATTTAAACGATTTAATGAAATGATTTACAAACAAGGGGACTACCCTAATCAGGTATTAGGTTCAATGTTGTTTTGTTTTATTAAACATAACATGTCACTATCATGTTTTAATGGCTAACCTAACAAGGTTTGTGTATACGTTATACAACATGAAATGAAAACTAACTTTATCCGCATAAAAGAAAGTTTCATTTTTAGTGACATATAAAAGGTATTTGCAAGTTTAAAAATTATCTATATAATACAAACATGCAAATCTAAATTTTAACACTTAAAATCAAAGATTTAAAATTTAAAACGTTCATAAAAAATTTTATCGCATAAAACTAGGTCGTACAAAATTATCTAATAATTTTAAACCTAGGCCTTTAAAATTTTTTAACCTTATTTCTAAAATTAAAATATCACATAAAAATTTTAGAAACATCTATGTAGTAAAAGAAATTAATTTATATTACATCTCATGAAATAAAATTATTTCTATTATTTACATATTTAAAACAATTTTAAAACTCTTTTAAAATCTTTTAGAAATCCTTTTAGAAGCTTTCAAATAAAGTTTAAAGATTTCTAACTTTTATGTAACTATAGAAAACTTTTAGATTTCAAAAATAAAAAAAAAATTTCTACGAAGTTTACATAAACTTTAAACACTCTTTAAAATTTTTTAATGTCTCATAAAAATTTATGAAGTATTTAAAACAAAGGAGACTACCTTTAGAATTATCGCATAAAAATAATTGTCCCAAAAATTAAAACAAATTACCGTGTTTGCAAAATTAATTTTTGAAACACAAAATAATTTTTTTAAAACTTTTTAACATTAAGCAAAAAAGTTGTACATGAAAGCTAAGCATTTTTAACGATTTAAAAAAGTCGCTATAGTAGATCTATAGCATAACCGTGGCTCTGATACCACTGTTGGGGTTTTGGCGGACCCCCAGAGCTCGGATCCGTATCCGTCCTAAGTCGGACGGACCACGGAGGCACAAAAGCGCAGCGGAAAAACTAGAAATCGAAATTTCTACACTAGCTAAACTATTTAGCTAGGCTCTGGGGAGCCAGAACCTAGCCCGATCTATGCCGACTTGGAGTGGGTCTGACCACTCCAAGAAGGATCTACACTAAGCGACTAATTAAAAATTACGCTAAAAAACGCTTAACCACATACCCGGAATCTTGGCCCTGGAGCAGGCAAGATGTACCGCACCGTCTTGAGAAGCTCCTCGTAGCCGAGCCGCGTTGACCCGATCTCCCTGAGCCGCCTCGCACCCTCGCACCGATCCGCCCGAGCCGCTTTCGCCTTCGAGCCGATCACACGCGGTAGAAAGTTTCACTTGAGAAGAACCCGCGTCTTAGACGTCCGGATCAGATCCAAACCCCCTTCGTAGTCGTGCTAGGACTACTCCGGAGAATAGGAAAATTAGAGAGAGAGATTTAGTCGCCGATCGAGCCTGCTCTAAAATTCTGGAGCTACTCGATCGTTGACTGGTGTGTTTTTCAACGAGGAGAGTGCACCCCTATTTATATAGGGAGTGAGCACTCACCCTCTTGTTGCGGGCAATGTGGGACAACCCACATGGAGAAAAAAAATTGAATTAAGTCACTTGGCTTAATTTCAATTTTAAAGTTAGCCTTTCACAAAGTCAAACTTTAACTAATTAATTCTCCTCACATACTAAACTTCAGACACCAAACAAACTATCAATCAGAAAAGCTTGGAATGGTGAACGCGTAGGAACTGACGGTGACGAATTTTGACTTCGTTTGACCCCTCAAACAATTGCTCAAAGTTTAGCAATTCTCACAAAAATTCGTAGCCGTCATTAGGGGTTTCAAAAACCCTAATTGACTTAAGTTGCGGGCGCGCCCGCTAGACTTAGCGGGCGCGCCCGCCCAAGGAGGGCAAGGGTGGGCCGCCCGCCCGCTGCTGCAGCGGGCGGGCGCCCGCTGCTGCAGCGGGCCGCGCCCGCTGCTGCAGCGGGCCGCGCCCGCTTGCAGCGGGCGCTGGCCCGCTGCGTGCAGCGGGCCGTGCTCGCTGCATCAGCGGGCGCTGGCCCGCTGTGCAGCGGGCCACGCCCGCTGTGCAGCGGGTGCCCGCCCGCTGCACACAGCGGGCCATGCCCACTGCTGCAGCGGGTCACGCCCGTTTGCCTTTGCACATGGGCCTCTTGGCCCAGTGGGTCTAACCCACTTCCCCTTGGACTCTTTCTGCGTTTCTGGGCTCGTTTGAGCTCCGATTTGGACGCGGTTTGAACCTGTGTTTAGACCGGGATGATCCCGTCATCCAGGTAACCTTTTCCAATAAGTTTGTTCCTACTAAATTCGTTGTAACTAATTTACAACACGTTTAGTTAAAGTTAGCATCTAATGCAACGTTGTGTCCCTATTGCTAATGCGACTAACTTTCACAACTCAGCTTGTGAATATCATCAAATGATATTTCTCTCTATTCTATATTCCTATTACTAAGACACGAATACTACTCGGTGTGAGACCCTACAGCCTGACCTTACTACAGGTTGGGGCTCGAAACCCCTAGACGACGGTCACTACGAGCAGTAGCTGTCGTCCCTGTTTCAGAGTCATCATAACGTGATCGACCCTTTGACAAAAGTGTCATAGGGTTTGCATTGGCCGTGTCAGTGATGAATTCCGTTAGCTAAAATCCCTTCGTCAAGACTGTGTTTGATGTTGGCCTAGGGTATGGTTTTCTGTCAACCCTATTAGACAACATTGGTCAGTATACGGCGGTCTTTATTGTATACACGTTGTACAACTTGCAACGTACCCCGGCCGAGGATTAACATAAAGACCGTACTGAGCCTATAACACTAACTTCCCTTTAATGGAAGTGACGAATCCCATCTTAGTCACTTACTCACCTTGAGAGCTTCAGGTGCAACCCAACCTAAGATCTTTCATCAGGACTGGTCCTCGAAGCTAGATCATGGGTCTAAGCCACACCGTCCGCTCACAGGTGGGTACAGATGACTTCAGGTCTTAAGGATCAACTAACCTATCATCACCCTAGAGTTATTAAAGACAGATCATTAAAGTTAACCATTTAATAACTCTAACTTGGTCGTTCAGTGAACTCATTCTCTAATGAGCACCTGTGTCTTGTCTCCGACTTCGCTAAGTCAAATGACTATGAGATCATCATTACCCGAAGGCAAGACGAAGACACGGTGATCTATCCGATGTGTCGATATCCAGTTCTCGACACATCTATGATCACGAACCGTTTAAGACTTACGTTTCTATTCGGTCACTTACTTACTCATAATCGAGATCTCATCTAGATACGTAAGGACCTAACTATAAGTCTATGGATATTATCTAAGTATATTAATACAAATCCTTTTATACCTAGAATAATACGTACCATATACGGTATGAACAAGATGTATAATCAAGATAAATTGCCTTATGGGCATATATCTTCCTACACCTTAGAGATAGGAATGAGAGATTTGATGTAATCTCTAATTGGAGTTTGAGTTTGAGTAGGATTTGCTTAATCCCTCTAACTGATTTGAATCCATTTCCTTATCTCTTTCATCTTTGACCAAGTCAAATTGCTATGTGTATAGCTTCTTGACCAAGTCCAGTTGCTATGAGTATAGGAATTTCTCCATCTCTTTGACTTGGTCATCTTTTTGAAGAATTACAACTTTGCCATTCTTGAAACACACTTAGCACACACGTTAAATAGCTCGTACACGTTTATTATCATCAAACTAGAGATCCTAGATCGTTGCTTCCAACAGTGCCAACCTATTGACTGGAGCCTCATATGGCATGGTGGCGACGACATACCACACGAGGAGATTTGATGAAGCATCTACTGGGACATGCATCCACTTAAAACCAAGGGGCCAAGGTGAAGCTTAAATAGCTGTGTGATACTTATATGTTTTTGTTTGATGGAGCCACATGGGTGCAGATTCAGCAATATGCACAGGTATACATGGTACATATGATCGGAACCTTATTGGTTCCAGATCCAAGCAAAGGATCGGCGCATCTACGTTTGTTGGCGAGGCTGGATCATTTTGATGGCATTTGAAGGTATTGATGGAAATTGAATTCCACCCCCAAGTGATTTTGATGATGAGCACACCAAATGAAGCTTAGTTTACTAACTACACGACGACTAAGTGTGCAGGTTGTGCGACAAATGAAAAGCTTTATGCATACTCCAAGAAGCGCAATCTACGCTCAAATACAAGGAGGAACGTTGCTAAGATCAATGATGAAGCTCAAAGCTCAAATGGAACAGAAGCTCAAGTGAAGCTCACATCTACTCCATCAGTTGATCAAGCTTCCGAAGTCGTGTCCTAGTCTATGGTGAGTGTGTTGTGTCTTTCTTAGGGTTATTTTAAAGCCAATCGTATAGACAAACACACACACACACACACACACAAATGATTTCAAAAACATTTTAAAATCTCTTAAATCATTTTCAAAAAGATATTGAGAGCTTTTTCTAGTCGTTTTATATTTCCGTAGTGAAACTCCACTACACCCTGGAGTTAACTACTTGATTGACTAGTTGTGGTTCAGAAGAAACTCCTCTGGGAGTCGACTACCAAAGAGTGGGAGTCGACTACCAGCTGAGAATCAATTTAAACTCCTCTGGGAGTTGACTACCCCTCACCAAATATGGCATACTCTTCAGGTAAGTCACGAAGGAACTGAAAAGGTAAAGGAATCCCGCATAAATGTTTTAACATTCTAAATTCGAATCTTTTAAAATGGAAGAAGGAGAGAGTATCACCGATGTGAATACTCGTTTTACTAACATTACAAATGAGCTCGCATGATTAGGAAAGAAACTTTTCGAATACGAGCAGTTAATGAAAATACTGAGATCTCTCCGACAAGAATGGAAGGGAAAGACAACCGTCATTCGAGAAGCTCATAACGTAAAGGACCTTACCATCGAAGAACTAATGGGAAATCTCATGGTATATGAGATTGAACTTGAAGAAGATAAGAAGATCGAAGAAAAGCCAAAGAAGATGAATCTCGCGTTTAAAGCTCTAGAAGAAGATTCCGACTACACGGACAAAGAAGACCATATTGCTTTCATCTCAAAGAATTTTAAAGAATTCGTCAAAAGTAAGTATGGTAAACGCTCTTTTAGACCTACTAACGGCATTATTTGTGTTGGTTGCAATAAACCAGGGCACGTCAAGAGAGACTGTCCATTGGAAAGAAACAATCGTGATTCCAGATATCATGGGAAAAACCGAGACAGCAATGAAAAAAGAAACAATGGAAGAAACAAATTCCGACGACCAAAGAAAGAAGCTTACGCAGTTTTCGACCAGAGCGACGATTCCTCGTCCGATGAATCCTCAGCAGACGACTATGATGAAAGAAGAGAAACAGCACACATATGCTTCATGGCTTCCACATCCTCTAAGTTATGTTCGCATCATGATTCATTTAGTGATAATGATTCGTCATCAAGCGATGATGAAGACATGGACTATTGTAATGACCCTAGTTTCTATATACGCGTATTTGTACGTATTTTTGATATAGATGCGTCCGTATATTTTTTGGGAGCATGCCCGTATTTTTCTTTTAATTCTTTGGTGTAGGAATTAATTTTAAAAGATTTTAAGCTCATTAATTGAATTTAGTAAATGAGAGTATTTGGAGAAATACATGTATTTGGAGTGTATGAAGTATTTCTTCAAGTATTTTTTAATTTCTTAAAATACAAAATCCAAAAAAATTTCTTACCATGACAACACAACATATTAGGTGTCATCTTATGAGCTAATAAGAGAACACTTGGCTTCGGGTTTGACTAAATGAAAGGAGGAGATGGTTAACACAAAAACACAAAAAAAATCAAGAAAATGTCACTCTCTCCTCCCCATTTCAGCTAAGGCCGAAATTTTGCCCCCATTCTCTCCCCTTTTGCACCACCACTCCCTCCTCCCATCACCACCACAAGCTCCTCCCCTTCCACCACCACTAACCACTAATTTCCTTCTCATTCCAATACCAAATTAGCCCAAAAATTAGCCAAAAATCCAACAAATTGGAGACCAAAATTGGAGCTTGGAGAAGAAGCTAGGATCTCTTTCATCAAGGATTAAGAAGGGCCCAAAACTTATTTGGAGGACTTTTACAAGGTAGAACTTCTATCACTTAAGTAGGATTCTAGTTTTAGGATTGGTTTCTTTTGGAGAAAATTAGGTTAGTAGGTTACACAAAATTTTGTATTGGAAATCCATGCTTAGATTTTATGATAGGATTTATATATTATCAAGGTTAGTTTTATCCCATGATGATTGCTTTAGTTGGTAGAATGGAATTTTAACTATCAATTTAACATGTTTTGCTAGTAGGTTAGTTGTATGGAGAAATTTTGGATCAAGTTCTTACTTTTTTTTGGAATTTCATCTTCATGCTTAAAGAGATAGTATTTTTATCATTTTGATATGTTAGAATTAGTAATTTTGTTCCATGTTGTAAATTTGTGAGTAGAAGTTTTATGCTAACATGCTAAATTGTGTTTGATTTGTTGTTAGGAAGTTAGTTTTAACATTAGCTTCAATTAGTGAATAAAATGTTTGTATCATAGTTTTAATTAAGTAGAAACATATTGATGGCTTGAAAATGGAGTAAACTTAGTATTATAATAGTTTTGTTATGTTAATTATGGCACCCAATATGTTAGAAAACAAGTTTAGTTAGAAATGTTAGTTGCTGGAATTTTTGTTGCAGCAGGACAGTAACTTGTAAAATTCGTAGAAAATAGTAGAATAATTAGAAAAATAAAATTAAGGACACTACGGAAAACTAGAGAAAATTTCCTGCAACGTTGAAGAAGAGGCCGAGAGCCAATTCTGACTGCAATTAGGGTAACAGAGCCAATCTTTCTGGTGTGACAGTTTTGGACAGATTCTTGTGTTAACTTGTTTAGGAATTTTTAATGTTGTATTTTATCTTGAGTTGAATTTGATCGATGTTGATGATACATCATTATATGCTCTTGAGATATGTCCTTATGATGATGCTTCATATGTTATGATTCATGTAGAAATTATGATGATGTTTAATTACGTTGTGAATCATGTGGAAAAACTTATTGAAAATGAGATTTCATGTATGTTGGAATATGAGTGGTATTTGAGACCACTAGATGATGCCATGTTAATGAGATAATGCGTATCAATGAAAAACTTGTGAGTGAGAATGAGAGTTTGACGTGGGTGTTCTCGTTCCATTTTTGAAATGGGTGAGATGCCAGATGTGGGTTTGGGGGAAACACGTATAAATTATAGGTGTTAAGGAGCGGACACGATATGATTCTCACTCGCTTCGTCACTCCCGGAAGGGAGAGTTCACTAGAGTTAGAGAGGCCGCCGGTGCGCTCGTGACGCACCTGGACGGTAAATGATGGTTTTCTCCGTTTGTCCGACAGAAAAACCGAGATGAGTCTCACTCCGGTACCTTGTCCAGTCGGGTACGTAGTTACGAAAGGCCCCTCCGGTGCTCGTGTCACTGGAGTGGTACCACCTTTCACCCACCCTGGGTGAAGTCCGCTCTCTTAGCAGCCTATGGTTTATCCGGGTTCCAAATACAGAACAACAATTTAATTTATTTAATTTAGTCATTTATTACATCAGTTCTGTTCATTGTTGTTTACTTTCAACACTTGTACTTTTTTTAAATTTCTGTGTAACATGTGATGATGTGACACCTGCAGTTAGTTGGTTAGTTAGGGAGACCAGTTCTAAACTGGGTTCTACTAGGGTGTTAGGAGTTCCTACTGGGTCACGCGTTGACGTGTCCCATCCCGTGGTTTACAGGTGTGAGTCCCGAGCAGTCTTCGGGTGTTCAGGAGACGGAGGTCGGTGCCAATGCTACCGAGGTAGAGCCTTCAGGAGACTTTGTACAGTTAGATTTTCTGGGGTTAGACTAGTGGGTGCGTTGTACCGGGTGTGTACTTTTGTACTTTTGGGCTGGGGGTTTCTCTTTTGTTATACCCACTTTTTGTACCCCCGTTGTACAGATGATGTATGTATGTATGTATATGGACTTATGTGATGTAATGTAACTTCTGTGTTGTTGCATTTACCTTTCAGTACTGCGTTTTACTTTCTGTTGGAGCACTTTTCTTTTCTTCTGTGTACTATTCCAGTGTTATTGCAGTGGCCTACACATATTTAATATTAAACCACAAAAAATGCCTAGTAGTATTTAGATAATAGGGCTCGAAGCCTTAGTCTGAATACTACGGGGACCTCGTCAGCTACGCCCCTGTACTTGGGTGAGCGGGGCATGACAGGTTTTTGTGGTGGCCCATGCAGGTCAGCTCACACTGTGATACACGTAAGAATAGTACAAGTAAGCTCCAACATTATAATTCGCAATTTTGGTACTGAATGTTGTTTCTCTGTTCATTCATGCAGAATGGATCCGGGGACTGGATCATCCGAGAACAGGACCCCTGCTTCTGATGCTGCTTCTTCTGAGGCTTCCCTCATGGGGAATATTCAGATAGGGATTCTGGAGCATATGCAACAGATGGAGGATAGGGTGGCTAGTGGTGCGCCACCGAAGTCAGTGGGTATCAGGCAATTTAGAGCTTTGCACCCGAGATCCTTTTCAGGCAAGGAGAGTCCTCTGGAGGTGGACGAGTGGATCAGGCATTCTGAGGATGATCTGGAGGCTATTGGATACCCGAGGGATAAGTGGGTGGATGCCGCGAAGAGACAGCTGACACATCAGGCACGAGATTGGTGGGATGCTCAGGAGCTGCATTTGACTAAGCCGATCTCATGGGAGAAGTTTAGAGAGTTGTTTGAGGCTCAGTACCTGCCAGAGACGAAGAAGGATGAGCTGCGGTTGAAGTTTGAGCACTTGACTCAGGGTAGACGGAGCATAGATGCTTATGATGCTGAGTTTTCATTATTGAGCAGGTTTGCTCCGGAGTTGGTGCAGTCAGAGGCCACCAGAGCTAGACGATTCAGGATGGGGCTGGACCCTGAGTTCAGAGCAGCGATGTCGACCCAGGTGTTGCTTACATACAGTGCCATACTGGAGGTGGCCAGGATGCATGATACGCACCTGAAGAGTGTGGGTAGAGGTCCAGCAGCATCTGAGAGGTGTCCTACAGGTCAGCAGAGGAGTTTCCCGAGGCCCACTCAGACCACTCAGTTCAAGATGCCTGGAGCTCCACCAGCATCACAGCGGCGTCAGTCTTGTGGATTTTGTGGGAAGACTGGACATGAGCAGCGGGATTACAGGTTTAGGCATGGGCGATGCTTTACATGTTGTCAGTCTGGACACGTCAGTAGGCAGTGTCCTCAGCAGGGACAGACTTCAGGATCTGGGGCACCAGTGGCAGTCCGGCCTGTGCAGCAGCAGTAAAGGACTCTTTCGCCGGCTCCACAGAGACTTCCACTGCCAGCTCCACCAGCACCTGGTGTAGTGACTCAGAGAGGACCACCTAGACCTCCACAGCAGCAGTAGCAGACCCCTAGGAGAGCGGCGCCGAGGCGTCAGGCTTTCACTATGACGGCTGTCGAGGCAGAGGACATCGGTCGTGTTATCACTGGTACCTATTTCTTTTCAGAGTTAAATGCTTTGTTATTTTTAGTTATGTTTGTGGTTGTGATTAGGATGCTTAGATTATTATGTTAGTTTATGTTTACTCTCTTAGGTGTCATTAGAGTAGCTTCCTTCCCTGCCTTATCACTATTCGATTCAGGAGCATCCCATTGCTTCTTGTCTCAGCAGTTTGTGACTAAGAATTCATTAGTAGTAGCCTCCTTTGCTTCTAGTTGGAATATCCATACAGTGAATGGAGTAATCCGCAGTTCTTAGGGATACCGACAGTGTCCTGTTGAGATTTGTGGACGTAGGCTGTATGCAGATTTCTTAGTGATGGAGATGCCTCTTTTTGAAGCAGTGTTTGGGATTGACTGGTTAGGGATGTTCTATGCCACTATAGATTGTAGGCTCAGGAAGATAATGTTTCGGATTCCTGATCATCCAGAGTTTGAGTTTCTTAGTAGTAGTAGTTCCCTTGGACCATTGAAGTTTAAGGCCAGTCCAGTAGAACTGATGATGGAGATGGATGCTGAACCTGTATTACCGAGGGTAGTCCGTGATTTTCCTGATGTCTTTCCAGATGATATCTATGGACTTCCTCCGGATAGGTCATTAGAGTTCACTATCGATCTGATTCCAGGCACTCAACCGATTGCGAAGGCTCCATACTGTATGGCTCCTCCAGAGTTAGCAGAGCTTCGTAGTCAGTTGAAGGATTTGTCAGAGCGTGGTTTGATTCATCCAAGTGTTTCGCCATGGGGTGCGCCAGTACTTTTGGTGAACAAGAAGGATGGAACCCGAAGGATGTGCATCGACTACCAAGAGTTGAATAAAGTTACTGTGAAGAACAAGTATCCTCTCCCCAGGATTGATGACATCTTTGATCAGTTGGGTGGATCATGTGTGTATTCAAAGTTGGGTTTGAGAAGGGATATCATCAGGTGAAGGTCAGAGGATCAGATATTCCAAAGACTGCATTTAGAACCCGATATGGTCATTATGAGTTTCTAGTGATGCCTTTCGGTGTTACTAATGAACCAGCCACATTCATGAGGTTGATGAACCAAGTCTTCTATGAGTATTTGGATAAGTTTGTGGTCGTCTTCATAGATGATATCTTGGTGTACTTGAGATCAGAGGAAGATCATGCAGAGCATCTGAGGATAGTCCTGGAGACTCTGAGGAAGCACCAGTTATATGTTAAGTATAGCAAGTGTCAGTGTTGGCTGACCAATGTTGCTTTTCTGGGACATGTTGTATCTGGAGATGGTATAGCTGTAGATCTGGAGAAGGTTGCTACAGTAGAGAAGTGGCCAGTTCCTAAGTCAGTAACAGAGATCGGAAGTTTCTTGGGATTGGCTGGGTACTACAGGAAGTTCATCAAGGATTTCTCTAAGATCGCTGCACCAATGACTCATCTAACCAAGAAGAATGTTGCTTACAATTGGTCAGAGGAATGTCAGCGAGCATTTGATGAATTGAAGCATAGATTGATCACTGCACCTGTCCTGACGATTCCAGACCGATCAGGTGGATATGAGATTAACTGTGATGCGTCAGGCAGAGGATTGGGATGTGTTCTCCATCAGCATGGTAGGGTAGTAGCTTATGCTTCTAGATTGTTTAAGACTCATGAGAGGAACTATCCTACGCATGACTTGGAGTTAGAAGCAGTGGTGTTCGCATTGAAGTTGTGGAGGCATTTTCTTTTGGGTGAACGTGTAAAGATATACACAGATCACAAGAGTTTGAAGTACGTGTTCACTCAGAAAGAATTAAATATGAGGCAGCGTAGATGGCTCGAGTTGATGGCTGATTATGATGTCGACCTCCAATATCACCCTGGGAAAGTCAACGTGGTATCTGATGCTCTTAGTCGCATGCCAACAGTGATGATGTTGACTGTGCAGAGAGAACTTTGGGGTGATATTCAACAGTTGGAGATTGAAGTTATCTTACCTGGTTCCTCAGTGATGATGATGAACTTGCAGGTTCAATCTAATTTAGTTAAGAGGATTAAGGCAGCTCAGTCTGGAGATGCGAAGTTGAAGAAGATTCGTGAGCAGACAAAAGCCGGACTTCGTAATGATTTCTGTATTCATGAAGACGGATCTCTGTGTTTTGGGAGCAGGATCTGTGTACCATCAGGTGACATTCAAAATGAACTATTGAAAGAAGCTCATAGCTCACCTTATTCTATCCATCCTGGAGGCACCAAAATATATCGTGATCTGCGACAACATTTTTGGTGGCACGGCATGAAGCGTAGTGTGGCCAATAGTGTAGCTTCATGCTTGACATGTCAGCAAGTTAAGGCCGAACATCAGAGAACGGCAGGACTTCTGCAACCTCTTCCAATTCCAGAGTGGAAGTGGCAGCATGTGACGATGGATTTTGTAACTGGCTTACCTCGCACTTCTCGAGGACATGATGCTATTTGGGTAATCATTGACCGATTGACCAAAACAACTCACTTTGTACCATTTCGAGTGGGCCAGTCAACAGACCATCTTGCTAAGAGATATATGGAGGTGAGATTCATTGTTTTGTTTCTGTTTGTTTATTGTTGGTTTAGATTCTGATTAGTCATGTATGCAGGAGATCGTGAGGCTTCACGGAGTACCTGTAAGCATAGTCTCCGACCGTGACACAAGGTTTACGTCTCACTTTTGGAGAAGTCTGCAGGCTAGCTTGGGAACTCAACTGAGTTTCAGCAATGCATATCATCCACAGATAGATGGTCAGTCGGAGAGGACAATTCAGATTCTAGAGGATATGCTGAGGGCATACATGCTGGATTTCAAAGGTTCTTGGGACGAACATCTACATCTGGTAGAGTTCGCCTACAATAATAGTTATCAAGCCAGCATAGGCATGGCACCATGTGCAGCCTTGTATGGAATGAAGTGCCGATCTCCTCTCAGTTGGGATGATGTTGGAGATCGTGAATTGTTGGGCCCGGATATGATCATTGAAACCATAGATGTCGTAAGAGTCGTCAGAGACAATCTTCGCATAGCTCAGGACCGTTACAAACACTGGGCAGATGCGAAGAGGCGACACTTGGAATTTCAGCCAGGAGAGTTAGTATTTTTGAAGATCTCGCCAACACGAGGGCTAATCCGTTTTGGAAGACATGGCAAGTTGAGCCCAAGATATCTCGGACCTTTTGAAGTTCTGGCTCGTGTTGGAGAGGTGGCTTACAGAATTGCCTTGCCAGCATCTCTTGAGGGAGTGCATAATGTGTTTCATATATCGCAACTCAGAGATGTGTTGGAAATCCTGATCATGTCGTTGACTTCTCGGAGATCAAAGTGCGACCAGACTTGACTTATGATCAGCAGCCTGTGGCCATTCTAGACCAGAGGCAGAAGATGCTGAGGAAAAAGTTGATCAACCTGGTGAGGGTTATGTGGCACCGAGAGTCACCAGGAGAGTCTACCTGGGAACTCGAGGATGAGATGAAAGAGAAATACCCTCACTTGTTTGTCTGATGTAATTTTGTTTTGTATGTAATATGATGTATAGAAAGGTTTCTCCCTTAATTTGAAATTCCGAGGACGGAATTTATTTTAGGGGGGTAGGATGTAATGACCCTAGTTTCCATATACGCGTATTTTTACGTATTTTTGATATAGATGCGTCCGTATATTTTTTGGGAGCATGCCCGTATTTTTCTTTTAATTATTTGGTGTAGGAATTAATTTTAAAAGATTTTAAGCTCATTAATTGAATTTAGTAAATGAGAGTATTTGGAGAAATACATGTATTTGTAGTGTATGAAGTATTTCTTCAAGTATTTTTTAATTTCTTAAAATATAAAATCCAAAAAAATTTCTTACCATGACAACACAACATATTAGGTGTTATCTTATAAGCTAATAAGAGAACACTTGGCTTAGGGTTTGACTAAATGAAAGGAGGAGAGGGTTTTAGGGAAAACCTAAAAACTAGGAAAGAAAAACAAAAACACACAAAAAATCAAGAAAATGTCACTCTCTCCTCCCCATTTCAGCTAAGACCAAAATTTTGCCCCCATTCTCTCCCCTTTTGCACCACCACTCCCTCCTCCCATCACCACCACAAGCTCCTCCCCTTCCACCACCAACAACCACTAATTTCCTTCTCATTCCAACACCAAATTAGCCCAAAAATTAGCCAAAAATCCAACAAATTGGAGACCAAAATTGGAGCTTGGAGAAGAAGCTAGGAGCTCTTTCATCAAGGATTAAGAAGGGCCCAAGACTTATTTGGAGGACTTTTACAAGGTAGAACTTCTATCACTTAGGTAGGATTCTAGTTTTAGGATTGGTTTCTTTTGGAGAAAATTAGGTTAGTAGGTTACACAAAATTTTGTATTGGAAATCCATGCTTAGATTTCATGATAGGATTTATATATTATCAAGGTTAGTTTTATCCCATGATGATTGCTTTAGTTGGTAGAATGGAATTTTAACTATCAATTTAACATGTTTTGCTAGTAGGTTAGTTGTATGGAGAAATTTTGGATCAAGTTCTTACTTTTTTTTGGAATTTCATCTTCATGCTTAAAGAGATAGTATTTTTATCATTTTGATATGTTAGAATTAGTAATTTTGTTCCATGTTGTAAATTTGGGAGTAGAAGTTTTATGCTAACATGCTAAATTGTGTTGGATTTGTGGTTAGGAAGTTAGTTTTAACATTAGCTTCAATTAGTGAATAAAATGTTTGTATCATAGTTTTAATTAAGTAGAAACATATTGATGGCTTGAAAATGGAGTAAACTTAGTATTATGATAGTTTTGTTATGTTAATTATGGCACCCAATATGTTAGAAAACAAGTTTAGTTAGAAATGTTAGTTGCTAGAATTTTTGTTGCAGCAGGACAGTAATTTGTAAAATTCGTAGAAAATAGTAGAAAACTCAGAAAAATAAAATTAAAGACACTACGAAAAACTAGAGAAAATTTCCTACAATGTTGAAGAAGAGGCCGAGAGCCAATTCTAACTTCAATTAGGGTAACAGAGCCAATCTTTCTGGTGTGACAGTTTTGGACAGATTCTTGTGTTAACTTGTTTAGGAATTTTTAATGTTGTATTTTATCTTGAGTTGAATTTGATCGATGTTGATGATACATCATTATATGCTCTTGAGACATGTCCTTATGATGATGCTTCATATGTTATGATTCATGTAGAAATTATGATGATGTTTAATTACGTTTTGAATCATGTGGAAAAACTTATTGAAAATGAGATTTCATGTATGTTGGAATATGAGTGGTATTTGAGACCACTAGATGATGCCATGTTAATGAGATAATGTGTATCAATGAAAAACTTGTGAGTGAGAATGAGAGTTTGACATGGGTGTTCTCGTTCCATTTTTGAAATGGGTGAGACGCCAGATGTGGGTTTGGGGGAAACACGTATAAATTATAGGTGTTAAGGAGCGGACACGATATGATTCTCACTCGCTTCGTCACTCCCGGACGGAGGAGTTGACTAGAGTTAGAGAGGCTGCCGGTGCGCTCGTGACGCACCTGGACGATAAATGATGGTTTTCTCCGTTTGTCCGACAGAAAAACCGAGATGAATCTCACTCCGGTACCTTGGATCCAGTCAGGTACGGAGTTACAAAAGGCCCCTCCAGTGCTCGTGTCACTGGAGTGGTACCACCTTTCACCCACCCTGGGTGAAGTCCGCTCTCTTAGCAGCCTATGGTTTATCCGGGTTCCAAATACAGAACAACAATTTAATTTATTTAATTTAGTCATTTATTACTTCAGTTCTGTTCATTGTTGTTTACTTTCAGCACTTGTACTTTGTTTTAATTTCTGCGTTACATGTGATGATGTGACACCTGCAGTTAGTTAGTTAGTTAGGGAGACCAGTTCTAAACTGGGTTCTACTAGAGTGTTAGGAGTTCCTACTGGGTCATGCGTTGACGTGTCTCATCCCGTGGTTTACAGGTGTGAGTCCCGAGCAGTGTTTGGTTGTTCAGGAGACGGAGGTCGATGCGAGTGCTACCGAGGTAGAGCCTTCAGGAGACTTTGTACAGTTAGATTTCCTGGGGTTAGACTAGTGGGTGCGTTGTACCGGGTGTGTACTTTTGTACTTTTGGGCTGGGGGTTTCTCTTTTGTTGCACCCATTTTTTGTACCCCCGTTGTACAGATGATGTATGTATGTATATGGACTTATGTGATGTAATGTAACTTCTGTGTTGTTGCATTTACCTTTCAGTACTGCGTTTTACTTTCTGTTGGAGCACTTTTCTTTTCTTCTGTGTACTATTCCAGTGTTATTGCAGTGGCCTACACGTATTTAATATTAAACCACAAAAAAATGCCTAGTAGTATTTAGATAAGAGGGCTCGAAGCCTGAGTCTGAATACTACGGGGACCACGTCAGCTACGCCCCCGTACTTGGGTGAGCGGGGCGTGACAACTATTGGGGAGCATACAAGGAGCTATGCAAAATGCATGAAAAGCTCATAAAAGAACATAGAAGAACACTTAGAAATATTAAAAAGGATGTTAAAGAAAAGGAAGAAGTCATTAAGGAAAATATTCTTCTCAAAGAAAAGAATAATATGGATTTATCTCTAGAATTTCAAAACTTGGCCAACCTATTTTCTGCTGAAAACATTTATCTCTGCTATCCCAGACTTGTGCACCATTTTATGCTAATATGGATTATGATCTTGCCAAAAGCCGATTTGTCACCAAAGTACTTGACACAAAACTTGTCGTAACCGTAAAATCTCTAAGAGAAGCCCTAGGCATCCCATACACTGGCATGTTACTTGATAAAATAGAGATGACTGATGGTAGTATCTTGGATAGAATGTATTTGCCGGGAAAGTATTTCCAAACTAAACTCCCTTGTAGCGATCTTCGCCATCCGGGAAGAATTCTTGCAAATATACTATCGTACAATATTACCCAAAAATCTGGTAGTCACTCTATACTATCTGAGAAACAGGCCAAGTGTATTTATGCTATGTTAGGGAACATCCGTGTCAATTGGGCCAAAGTCATTATGGACTCCATTCTTGCTTCAGCTTCTTCAGACAGACCCTCATCCACTCTAGCACATGGACATTACCTCATAATCCTGTTTATTAGCTATAATGTGCCTTTGGATAATGAAACCATAATTCTGGATCCGGCACGCATATTCGATGTCCATGCTCTCGGGAGAATGAACCTTCATAAAGACCTTGATCAAAACATCCCCGAAGAGAAGCTTGCTGCTGAAGGAGGATCGTCATCCTCCAGGAGAGGTAAGAAAAATGTTGTTTCAGATTCTGATGAGGAAGAAGAAGGAGAAGAAGAAAAAGGAAGCGAAGAAGAATGAGAAGACGAGGAGCCACCGGCATACATCATTGAACTTCAAGAGATGCTCTTGAAGAAAATTGGGAAGTTGAAGATATCCCAAGAGAGAGGTTTTGAAGACCTCAACAAGAAGGTGGATGACCTCAAAGAATTCGTAGCAAAAAGCAACAAAATGACAGAGGAGATGCTTGTCATGATCCTTCATGAGATCAAGGAATTAAAGAAGAACGGCGGTCATCCTTGATTTTACATACAATGGTTTTTAAACAATGATTTCAAAACTTATGGTCTGTAATAACTTTATCATGGTGTGATGCTTGCTACTCCTTTATTACTATGCCTATGAATGAACTTATCTATTTTGCCAAAACATTAGTTGATCATATGCGAACATTTTTTGCAGGAATAGTAATTGAATTCTCCTCCAAAAATATTGTTATGATTCATATGTTGTTATTATATGTCATTAATTTTTGTTGATGACAAGGGGGAGAAATTATGAAATGCAAAAATGAATATATTATATGAATGTATTGCTTTGCTAACGGCTTCGATGCAGGGGAGAACCGCATCAAAGCAGGGGGAGTAAGTTTATTTTCATATCAAATTAGTATGTCAACTTACTTCATTTTTTTCATTTGGGTGTCATCATCAAAAAGGGGGAGAGTGATGGAAATTGAATTCCACCCCCAAGTGATTTTGATGATGAGCACACCAAATGAAGCTTAGTTTACTAACTACACGACGACTAAGTGTGCAGGTTGTGCGACAACTGAAAAGCTTTATGCATACTCCAAGAAGCGCAATCTACGCTCAAATACAAGGACGAACGTTGCTAAGATCAATGATGAAGCTCAAAGCTCAAATGGAACAGAAGCTCAAGTGAAGCTCACATCTACTCCATCAGTTGATCAAGCTTCTGAAGTCGTGTCCTAGTCTATAGTGAGTGTGGTGTGTCTTTCTTAGGGTTATGTTAAAGCCAATCGTATAGACAAACACACACACACACACACACACACACACACAAACACACACACACACACACAAATGATTTCAAAAACGTTTTAAAATATCTCTTAAATCATTTTCAAAAAGATATTGAGAGCTTTTTCTAGTCGTTTTATATTTCCGTAGTGAAACTCCACTACACCCTGGAGTTAACTACTTGATTGACTAGCTGTGGTTCAGAAGAAACTCCTCTGGGAGTCGACTACCAAAGAGTGGGAGTCGACTACCAGCTGAGAATCAATTTCTCCTGAAACACACTGGGAATCGACTACCACTCCTAGGGAGTCGACTACTAGCTGTCGAAGTTTGACGTTTTGACTTGATTTTTGACATATCTTTAATTGATTTTTTCCCATGATTTTCGGGACAAAGTCAAATGAATTTGAAATTCAAATTCTCAGATTTCTCCTATAAATAGAGCACCATTTTCATTGAGAAAGAAACAACAACTATTGAAATCAAATTCTCTTGTGCAAAACGCTCAAAAGTTCTCATCTCTCATTCTATCTTAGCCAAATCTGTTTTTACTTTTGATCTTACAATTTCTTTTGATATTATTTTCTGAAGATCATATTTTTATTTGGCTATTTGTTTTCAAAATCGATATTACTTATTCTCTGTTTTTATTTAAAAAGGATTTTTGAAAAACATTTGCTCTACATCACAAAGACTTCATTTCGTATCTTTGTGCGATCTAGAATCTCATTCTATCAAGCTACTATACACGTAACTGTCTATTACTATTGGATGTAGAATTTGGGTGTAAGTCCAATCTCCACCAAACAATTGTGGTGAATTGGATATCGATTTTATTTTGTGGTTATCCTTTGTTGTAAGAGTGGTGTTGTTGGAAACCGTAGACAAGTCTAGGTGTTGCGGTTGAAATCCTGGTCAAGACTAAGTTGTTGGAAATCCTAACAAGTGAAGTTAGGTGATTGTATTTGCCAAATCAGATAGTGGAAATCTCGTACCGGATTGGTCGGGGACTGGACGTACCCAAGTTGTGGGGAACCATGATAAAAATCCTTGTGTCTGTGTTTGCTTATCGGTGACTGTTTATCTTTGCAAGCATTTCTTATCTAACTTGTAATTATTCTCTGTTTAATATTCTTGTAACTCTTTTATAATATACTGCAAAGATCAGTTTTGTATTTATACTTCTGTGTAAATTTTATACATCTTCATTAAGTATTTAACTATCTGAGCTGTGCTAAATTTCCCTCTGAGAGTCGACTACTGTTCATAGGGAGTCGACTACCAGAAGACTTTTATCTCTGATTTGTTTCGAAGATTTATTGAGTTGATTAAGAACCAAGCGTAGATCACTCTACTTGGTTTCTTAGGCAACATTAGAAGGATTTGTTTTGTGTTGATTTATTAAGAACGAAAAATTTATCTTTATACAACACTATTCAACCCCCCCCCCTTCTAGTGTTGTTTGCCATCCACAGGATCCAACATGTATTCCTAGGGAAGTGCAGTACTTGCATACATATACTCTGAGTAAGATAGCAAGAAAGCAAACATCTGTATTATAGTATGTGTCACATTGTTGCAAGTAAACAATTTTTTCCTTATGTAATATTATGATATGTATGCGTCACATTGTTGCAAGTAAACAATTTTTTCCTTGGGTAATTATTATATATATATACACACACACACACACACACACACACACACACACACACACACACACACACACACACACACACACACACACACACAAGTCATAACCCGTGCCCGCGGGCACGGTTCATTTAGGATTTTCCCCCACGAAATCTGTATTCCCAAACATTATTTACGCAGTCAAATTTGTGCGGAACAACAAAATCGGCATAGAACAATAAATTCGACGAGGGCGCCCTTGAGTCTAAACAACAAATTAGTGTAAAAAACTTTAACGGGCGCCTTCGGCGCGAACGGTGGAAGTGCATAAGTGTGTGTGTGTGTGTGTGTGTGTGTGTGTGTGTGTGTGTGTGTGTGTGTGTGTGTGTGTGTGTGTGTGTGTGTGTGTGTGTGTGGGTAAAAAGTGAAATGAGAGGGTTTTTTAGCAAAAGGGGGAAATAAGTGGTATTCTGCGCAAATGTAGTGATTGTGGGTGGTTTGAAAACAAAAGGAAAAAAGTGGTGGTTTTTCCAAACACTCATCTCAACCCTTCTTTTACCAATCCTAGCCATTCTTCTATCAACCTCTTTATACATCAGCATGACATCAGCTTATCCCAGTCAGCCCTAGGATTAAAAAATAATTGTGTTTTAATATATAGATATATATATATATATTTTTTTTGCCAAGTAAAAGTTAGTCTTTATTTAGGTAAGCAGAACCAAGTTTACATATTCACAATGTAAGTTAGTAATACAGATAATAAAATGAGAGGGGAGAGGGCACAGGCGTCGTCACCCTCTACAAGTTACTATCTAACATTACTACTTACATTAGCAGAGAATGAAGATAATTCTAATTTTAAAAACATTGTACATTACATAGAGCCCACAGTTCACTCAAATAGAAGACCCCAATTTGCAAATGGATCGGTATCCGAGATCTCCTCAAGATCCAAATTGCATAGAGATATTCTGATGTCTGATGCTATTCCCCCAAATAAGGATGTTTTAGGAGTAAACATCTTCTCAAAAATCCGTTTGTTACGTTCTTTCCATATGTGCCACACCATACACGACAGAGCTGTTTTGGCCAACACACCCAATGGGCTCTTCTTCTTATATCTGGTGAGGAAGAGATCACAGACTCCTGTAATAGAACTAGGGACGATACATGTGTATCCCAACTTGAGAAGACCCCTAGCTAGGATGTATCGAGAGTAGTCACATTCAAAGTATATATGGCCGATACTTTCTTCCAAATTTTCCTTAGGACACAAGAAAGGTCGGAAGTAATCCCCAGTTTGTGGAGGTGATCTTTGGTAGGCAATTTCCCATGGATTGATCTTAGCAAATCTATTGACATCTTTGGTACCTGATGAGAGAACCACACAATTTCGGCATAGGGAAAAGAACAGCCAGCTACCCGTGTACCCTCCCAAGCTCCACGCATTGTGAAATGCGGCCCTGAGCTCCAATCACATTCATCCATTCCATCACAGAGTGTAATATCATTTAGTAAATGCCTGATAGCGTGGATGGCCGGATCATATCTTCAGTCTGAGCCAAGCCAAAAGTCTCCCACTCTAGCATACTCTGTGACAGGTGCCAGGTCATGAAGAAGGTGAAGAGGCCCCATAGGATGCCAGTTATCAAACCAGAATGAAGTTGACATTCCATCTTTGACGGTTCGTTTAATAAGATGTTGCGATATATGTCGGCAATGGAGAATGAATTTCCAAGTACCGGAATGGATAGGCTTTGATTCTGTAAAATAAAATCCATAGTCAACAGACCCATAGCGATTCCTCATATAGTGTGCCCACATACCCTTATTAGAAAGTAATCTACAAGTCAAACGGACACCAGAGGCCACATTCAAATCAGAGAGGCACCTCAGTCCCACACCTCCCTCAAGCTTTGGAGTGCAAACATCCTTCCATGCCCAGTTACTCAGATTACCCCAAATGAACTTCCGGCAAGCTGAGTTAATAGTTCGAATAACCGATGGAGGGAAGCAATAGGCTTACATCCAGAAAGCAACCATGCCATAGATAACTGAGCGAACCAATTCAATTTGTCCAGCTATAGAAAGTAGCGACGAGGACCAACCTAGAAGCCTTTTTTTACACTTATCAACCAGCCTAGTGAACAAAGTAGCTTTTGGATAATTAGAGGAAAGGGGAAGACCCAAGTAGGTTATGAAAGAAGTTACCCATTTGATACCCAGTATCTCAGATAAGCCTCTCGCATTATGAACACCCTTGTTGAAGATGGCTGAACTCTTTTCCTAATTTATCTGAAGCCCAGAAAGACAATTAAATCTCTCTAATAGATCCTTGAGCCCATTTAGCGAATGAGAGTTAGCACGGCAGAAGACCAAGAGATCATCCGCAAAAAGGAGATGAGAAATTGAACCAGATCTTCGAAGTGGTTGGATGGAACCAGTAGAATCTGCAATGGCCATGAGTAGGGGAAAAAGATTCCATTACAAGAACAAACAAGTACGGTGATGGGGGGTCACCTTGACGTAAACCTCTATTGGAACCAAAGTACCCTTCAGGGGACCCATCTACTAAAACAGAGAACATAGTGGTAGATATACATTCAGCGATCCAAGTAATAAACTTGGAGCTGAATCCCATCTGATGAAGGAGGAAAAATATAAATTCCATGTTCACACTGGCGAAAGCCTTGCGTAGATCCAGTTTGAGACAGGTTCTGGCACCCATTGGGTTACTAAAATCTCGAATTTGCTCATGAGCAAGTAGGGTGTAGTCTGCCAACAGTCTATCTTTCAAAAATGCCGCCTGATTAGGCGAAATCAGCTCTGATATGACATGCTTCAGTCTATTGCATAATATCTTACTGATAATTTTGTAAAGGACATTGCAACAAGCAATCGGCCTGTAATCCCCTAGACACGATGCATTTGCATTTTTTGGAACAAGGGTGAGAAAAACATGATTAACACTAGGAGGCATCTTACCCGAGGTGAAAAAAGAGGAGACTCCAGAGATAACATCGGTCCAATTACATCCCAATTGTGTTGGAAGAAATGTGCATTCCATCCATCCGGTCCTGGCGCCTTGTCTTTACCAATCTGAAACAAAGATTGCTTGATTTCATCGTGGGAAACCGGCCTATCCATCCAAAGAGCAGCATCATCAGTTAATTTACGTTTTGGAATGAGATTTGGGAAGACATTCCAATAATCATCTTGATTGTATAATTTTTGCTAAAATAGTGGAGCTTCCGTACGTAATGCTAAAATAGTGGAACTTCCTCGTCTTCTGGAAGGGTTCTGGAGATGGGTAGCTTGCCAGCTGCTGTGGCCTCGGCGGAGCTGTTTGAGGGTGAGCTGAATGCTGGCCAGCCCAATCCTCCTTTAGTTGGTTTGGGTGAGGTGATGCAGGGCCCTGTTTTGGGTGCTTCCGGTAATGCTTTGGCAGAGGCTATCCCAGTGCAACCTTTGTTGGTTCCTTCCCCGATCTGTGCTCCTGTAACAAGATGTGCTCCTGCAAAAATTTGCGCCCCTCCTTCAATTACGATGGCACCTCCATTCAATGCAGCGCCTACCCTGGAGTCTCCCCCTGCATCTTATTCTGTGGAAACCTGCACATCTTTGCCGGTTAACCCCTCTACTCATTCTTCTTCTGCCGCCTCGGTGGCTAGGCCTATTTCTCCTTCTGCGGCACCTGATCCAAATGTGGCTCCTGATTTGTCAAATGCGGCAACTGTTTCTACTCATCCACCTTCTGCCTCGGTGTCTAGGCCGATTTCTTCTATTACTGTGGGCCCCTCTTCGGCAGCTGATCTTCCGCCTGATCAGCCTCTCATCTGGACCTGTCCGGTCCCTGAATGGGAGATTGAGCAAGTGGACCTGGCTGCTTCAGTTTCTAAGAAAAAGGATAAATCTGTTCTCCCGGCCGCTGCTTCCTCCAGGAGAAGCTCTCGTATTGCAGGCAACTCTGTTGCTTGCCCCCTTAATGGAAGTCTTTAATGTCCATTCTTTTTTGGAATTCTAGGGGTCTTAATAACCCTACCCGTCGTGCTGACCTTAAGCTAAGATTGAATAAAATAAGACCAAGTATTGTTTGCTTGCTTGAAACGAAGGTGGAAGCAGTCAACGAGTCTAGAATTGCTAAGTGCTTTGGCAATAACTGGCTCAGCTTAGATAATAGAACCATTTGTAAGGGGGGCAGAATTGTGATTTACTACATTGGTATGTACTGGAGCCCGGGGAATGTCTCTATGTCTAAACAACGCATTACTTGCTATTTCTCCAATGCTGATGGATTTAATATGGTCCTCACTGCGGTTTATGGGCTTAACACCTCCACGGCCAGATTATCTCTTTGGGATGAGCTTGTTGCTGATTCTAGATTATGCCTTTCTCTTCCATGGTTAATTGGTGGAGACTTCAACTGTATCCGTTATTCCAGTGAGAAAGTGGGGGGGCCAGCCTGTTGATAGTATTGCTATGGATGCTTTCAATCACACTTTGGGCTGTTGTGGTCTTGCAGAGCTTAAAAGTAGGGGTGGCCGTTTTAGCTGGAATAATAAACGCATTGGGTCCTCTCGCATCTCTGCCCGTCTTGATTGGATTTTTGGCAATGCTCATTGGTTACACTGTTTTCCACTTTCTTTTACTGATTATTCGTATTCGGGTACAAGTGACCACATGCCAATGACTGTATATTTTCAAGCTATTGCTACCCCCTCCCCGAAGGCTTTCAGATTTTTCAATTCTTGGGCTAGTTATCCGGGCTTCTTTGAGGTTGTTGATAGGGCCTAGAATATTTTCCTGGAGGGTTCTCCTATGCAGCGGTTCACCATGAAACTTAAGCTTCTGAAGCAAATACTTAAATCCTGGGCAGCTTGCCATAAGAATGGGCTTGACATCAACCAATGTAGAAGGCAGGTTGAGATTTTGCAAAATGACCCGAACCTGTGTTCTGACATGAATGTTCAGCTGAAGGAGAAACTTGCATCTTACAAACTCGCACATGCAATGGATGTTGAGGAGGCTGATTTACGGAAAAAAAGTCGTCAGAACTGGATATCTTTGGGAGATAGGAATACAAAATTCTTCTATAATGCTATGAAAGCGCGTCAAACCTACAATAGCCTCAGCCACCTGTTCTCTCCTGATGGTTCTTTGAGTTCTACTAATTCTTCCCTTAAAGCCATGGCCCCTCTCTTTTTCAATAATCTCTATAATCAGATCAGCTACTTGGAAGTGTTCCCTAGACTCATTCCTAGGCGCAAACTGACTCCTGAGGCTTCTATTTGGATGGGTCGGGATGTTTCTCCAGCTGAGATTAAGGAAGCCACTTTTCTTATTGGAAAAGACAAGGCTCCTGGGCCAGATGGATTCAATGCATATTTCTTCCAGTCTTGTTGGGGTATTATTGGAGAGGATGTTATTTCTGCGGTGTCATCCTTTTTCAGATCTGGTTGTATTCTTCGCCAGATAAACCATACATTTTTAACCCTTGTGCCTAAAAATTCCAGAGCTACGGAATTGGGAGATTACAGGCCCTTCGCTTGCTGTAATGTCATTTACAAAATTATCAGTAAGGTTCTCTGTAACAGGTTGAAGATGGCTATTGGCGAATTGATCTCCCCAAATCAATCTGCCTTCTTAAAGGACAGGTTACTTGCTGACTGTACTCTCATTGCCCACGAGCAAATCCGTGATTTCAGTAATCCCATGGGTTCCAGGGCTTGCCTTAAATTGGATATCCGTAAGGCATTTGATAGTGTGAACAGGAAATTTGTCATCTACTTGCTCCAGCAGATGGGATTCAACAACAGATTTACCAACTGGATTGATGTTTGCATTTCCAGTCCTACTTTTTCAGTATTGATTGATGGCTCATCGGAGGGTTTTTTCGGTTCTAATCGGGGCCTTAGACAAGGTGACCCGCTCTCTCTGTACCTTTTTGTCCTGGTTATGGAAGCTTTCTCCCTGCTTATGGCTCGTTCTGAATCTCTGCAATCTATTCAACCAATGAGGCGTTCTGGTTCCATCTCCCATCTTTTATTTGCTGACGACCTATTGGTTTTCTGTCGGGCCAATGTTTCTTCTTTTAAGGGGCTGAAGGATCTTCTTAAAACTTTTGCTCTTTACTCTGGGCTTGAGATCAACCTTCAAAAGAGTTCGGCTATTTTCAGCAAGGGCACGCGGGACCCCAGAAGCTTGGCCGCTTCTCTTGGTATTAAGTTGGTATCTTCTTTCACTACCTACTTGGGTTTGCCTCTTTCTTCCAAATACCCTAAAACTGCTATGTTTAACCGGTTGATTGAAAAGTGCAAAACAAGATTGCAGGGATGGTCTTCCTCTTGTCTTTCCATATCTGGTAGGATTGAGTTGGTCCGATCTGTTATTTATGGTATGGTGGGTTTCTGGATGAAAGCTTATTGCCTTCCGATCTCAGTGATCCGCTCTATTAATTCGGCTTGCAGGAAGTTCATTTGGGGTAAATCGTTCTCCTGGGCTTGGAAGGACCTGTGTGTTCCTAAAAAAAGAGGGTGGAGTGGGTCTGCGAATGCTGAAAGATTTAAACTCAGCCTCTGGTATTCGTTTGATTTGGCGTTACCTTTCTACTGATGGATTATGGGCAAAATTCATGCGGAAAATTCATATGCATGTCTATGGATTTTACTCTGCAATTTCTAATCCATCCCAATCTGGTACGTGGAAGTTCTTGCTTAAGCATCGGCCAATCTCCCATAAATTGATCAAACAAATTGTGAAAGATGGCTCGACTACTTTATTTTGGTTTGACAACTGGCACCCCACCGGGCCCCTGTATCTCCAATGTGAACCTATTACTGGAACTTCAGATGCCCTCGTAAAAGACTTCTGGACTAATAATAATTGGTCTCCAGCAATTATTCAACTCCTACCTATGCTCAATGGCTTTAATTTAACGTCAGGCACTGATTCTTGGTGCTGGTCACGTGGGCCAAATTTTTCGCTTCGCAGCGCCTGGGAGGGATCCCGTGAGGCTCGGCCTATTTTCACTCATTGGCCGGTTGTCTGGCATACCAACGTTGTGCCTAAGATGTCTCTTGTGCTTTTGAGAGCATTTCATAAGAAACTACCGACCAAAGATCACCTCACCCACTATGGTTTTGCAACAGACGGGTATTGTGTTCTATGTGCTTCCCAGGTTGCCGAAACCTGTAACCACATTTTTTTCGAATGTGAGTTCAGTCGCTACATTCTATTGCGGAGTTTCCTTAAGCTGGGATATACTGGGGTGGTGCCTACTAACCTTGAGGGTGTTGGTGATTGGATTTTGATGAGATACAAGAAACCAGATTGTGTTGGGGTATTGGCAAAAACAGTGCTTGGAGCTATGGTCTGGCATATATGGAAGCAGCGCAACTCGCGTTTATTTGGTGGCAAGCATGTAGGCAAGGTGGCTCTTTTTGAGGAAATTGCCTCGGATGTTCGTATCACTCTTCGCAACATGGAAATTGATATCCCCCCTGATGAAATGGCCTTCTCTAATTGGGGTTTCCTTGATTGTGGCTGAGCTTAACATGTAATTGTTTTAGTTGTTGGCTGATTGCTTCCTGGTAGGAAAGTGGATTGTAGAGGGTGACGGCGCTTGTGCCCTATCCCCTTTCTTTCTACCGTCCCGCTAGGGTAATTTAGCTTGTACATTTGTACCTATTCTTGATTTTAATAAAGACTACCACTTATCTGTCATATATATATATATATATATATATATATATAATACCTCGCCAAAATATATATATATAATACATTTGACAGCCATTTTTGAATCATAGGGCTGACTAGGACAAGCTGACCAGGACAAACAGGTTGATAGAAAGACGGTTTAGATTTAATCTTGGGGAATCAACGGTTGAGATGAAGTTTTAAGAAATTTTTTGAGAGGGAAACTTTTGAATTTTTTTTTGGTTCTTCTGAAAGTTGGCAAGGGGCGCGCGCGGGGACGCCATGCACCCTGGATCGAACCCGGGTGGCCTCGCAAGCAAGCGAGGGCTTTATGCCGCTGGAGCAACGCTCCTTTGGCAAACTTTTGAATTTTGAATTTAATATCAGGGGAAGGTGAAATGAGTCGGGGGGAATACCAAAACGTTGAAAAATGGTCTGTCTCTTCCCCAAAAACCTCAGCTCACGCGTGACCTCTTCAACTCCCACAACAAATCTCCAGATTCCTTTTTCATCCAATCTCCAAATGAGGGTGGCCTCTTCAACTCCGCACTAAAGGCACATCATATCCCAGCTCATAACTCCCTCTCTCTCTCGATCTCCCATCCGGTCATCAAAATTTTGTTTTTTGATTGAAATTATGTAGACTTGAATGAGGATGATTGAAATTATATAGGTTTAAATTTTGCAGGTTAAGAATCAAAAGGAAAACTCAATGTGGATTCCTGATTAGGAGGAGTAAACCATTAATAAGTGCCAATCACTGCTAATAAGGTAAAAGATTCCTTCTTTCATGTTCTTTCTTCTGGTTTTTAACTCCCTCTCTCCCTCTCACCC